>LR991052.1:5490162-6740162 GCA_905163555.1 Notocelia uddmanniana
GTCTGGCAACATTTTTGGCTGTCAAGTTAGTTCGCCTAATTCTGGACTTGACTTTAAGTTACAGGCCTTCGGGCGGCTTGAGAACTTCAGTCTAATTGCCCACTCACTTGACAAGCCTATTTCCAACAAGGTGTAGTTTCCTCCTTGGGTTGGAAGGTCAGATGGCATTTGTGAATTGGGATGATGTAGCGGATCCCGGGTGTCCTTTACAATGTAACTGTACTAGTATAGTGCTAAGATGATGAATGAAGCTATATTAATTCTGTCTCAGCACAAACCGGTCGCACACAATCTACCCGGCGGATGTGGTGTTGATTGAGGGCATCCTGGTGTTCTACTTCCCTGAGGTCCGGGACCTGTTCCACATGAAGTTGTTTGTTGACACGGACTCGGACACTAGACTGGCAAGACGTGGTGAGTTGAAGTATTTTATATAGTCTCATGCAATGCATGCAGATATACACATGTTAAACTTATAACACCCCTCTTTAATAGTACATTGAGTCTCAAGGGAGCAAAATGATATGTTTACGGCGAGGGCGGTATGTTGGATCCTGAGAGAATACGAGGTATTCTAAACTAGAATCTTGTGCGTAGCTAGGGCATACTGCTTTTCACACCTATGAGGAAATGAGTAATTTTTGCCCTCAAATGGGGGAAGCAAAGTACGACATTGATTCCTCATTCGAGGGCAACAATTAATTACTCTTTTCTGAAAAGCAGGTGTGAAAAAAGTGTATGTCAGGTGAGAAACTTAAGTAAAGGCCTTCTTGGACTATTGATATTATATGAAATTGGGACATTGCCGAGAATTTAAAAATGTGGTTATATTTAATTTTTTATTCACTGTATGATTTCATCGGAATAAAAACCCGCTTAAAATATGAAATGTTGTCTATCGATGATGGGTAGTAGGACTGGGATACTTTGCTAGTTTTAAGCCTTATCAGTTAAATACGGCCACTTATTTGGTCAATTTCAGTAATAAGTGTACCCGATTAACGTACGTAGTTGGTTACTAAGTTATGTTACTGTAATAATCCGTATCTACATAAAATATACTAACGAAAGTTAAGTAAATTATATATTAAAATGAAGTACACACAATCAGGATTTACATTTGTCAATTTCATTCAAAATGGCCTCCTTGGGCCTGAACACAGGCCTTCAGACGACGAGGCCAGTCATCAATAGCGGCACGCACGGTTGTCATATCTAATTCCGTCACTGTCTTGACTATGGCCCGCTTGAAGGAGTCAAGATTTGTGTGGGGTTTAGCACAGGCTTTCTCCTCAATAACCTGCCATATAGCATAATCCAGGGGGTTGAGGTCCGGGCTGGAGGAGGGCCAGTCTTCGTGGGCAATGAAGTAAATTTTGTTGCTTCGAAACCAGGCTCGAGTTGTTTTTGCCTTATGTGCAGGGGCTGAGTCTTGTTGAAAGACCCAGGGCTGGTTTTGAAATAGAGAGTGGCTTAAAGGCTTCACTATTGGTTCCAGAACGGTTTCCTGGTAAACTTTAGCCCCAGTTTTGACACCTTTTTCACAGAAATGGACCTGTGTTAACCCTGAGTATGACACACCTAACCAAATCATGACATAAGAGGGATGATGGCCTCGTTGCACTCTCGGAACAGCTACACTCGCTTCTTGACTGTTTCTTGCATACACTCTGTCATTCTGGCGGTTACAACATTCTTCAATGGTAAAAAAATTTTCGTCTGTAAATAATATATTTCGGTGGCCATTTTGTGCGTACCGCTTCAGTAGCACGCGACTTCTATTCAGCCTCATAGTCTTCAATCGTCCATTAAGCAAATGACCTTTCCGCCTACGATAAGCGTGTAGTCTAAGGTCTTGATTGATAACTTTTTTAAGGGAGCTTCTCTTCACAGACATCTGAATTGCCAACAACTTTTGCTTCCGAACGGGGTTTCTTGCGATTCTCGCCTTCACTGCCTTTATTAGAGCTGGGGTCCGAACGGTGCGTGGTTTTCCAGACCTCTTGCGGTCATCAAAGCTCAGGGTACTATTGTACCTATTAATGGTACGATAAACGAATTGTTTGTTGATTTTCAGATTTTGAAGCAACTTCAAAATCACGTTTGGCGGATGCCCGCATTTGTGCAACGCAATTACAGCGACACGATTTTCTTTTAGACCCCAATCCATTATAAATATGACGAGATAAGTGTTGTGTGTGCTATAAAATTATAACTGACAACCCGCCATTATATGTCATTTTTTATTTTTTCGGTAGCATTTGTTTTAACGCAAGAAAAGAGTTTGCAAATCGAGTAACAGAACTTAGTAACCAGCTTTGAATTTTTGTGAAAACTTATACATACTATACATAGTTTATACAGGATGTGGCCTGTAATAGGCGCAATAAATTTAAAGGACGCTTCCTTAGAGCATCTGCAGTAACCTCTTGTGTCCAAATTTTTTTTATCTTTTTTCAATTGAGAGAAATTTTGATCTTAAGTTATGACCTCCAAGTAATGGATCTTGGCACCCAGAGATTATAGCGCGGCAGTCAATGCTGATTTTGAGGTTGCTTCAACTTATGACTCATAATCGTTGTCGCATTTTTGGTTTAAAATAATATTTTTAGGATTTTTTTTTATAATTCTTTGTTTTTTTTTGAATAAATTGTTATCACTCTAGTAGAGTAAAAAAGTACATACAAGCTACAATTGCAAAAAAAAATCCCAAAAAAAACATTATTTTTATCAATTAAAATCATTTTGAAAAAATTGCTGGAGAGCTTAATAGTGTACCGTTTAATTTTTTGCTCCTATTACAGGCCACACCCTGTATATGTTGTCTTAAAAGGAAAAGGCGAAAATACTTCATTTCTTAATTTTGCACAGTTGTCACAAAACTGACATCCATAACTTTATTTAACAACTAAGGTTGGGTTGCACCAAACAGTCTGTAATCGTAAGCTGTGTTCGTAAAACTCTGAATGTATGGAAAGTTTGACAAGTTTCTATGGGATGACAGCTGCTGGCGCCATATTTAACGTTGATCGGTCTGTGATCGTAAGTTGGTGCAACTCAACTTTACACTAATTAAAATAAAAGTAAACGGTGTTCGTCAAAATCTGACTGATGGAAAGTTTGTCAATTTTCTATGGGATGACAGCTGCCGGGGCCATATTTAATCTCTTCACCGCCACAGTGAATTTTGAAAGTTGTGTCTCACACGCCAAAGACTTTGTAGCATAAGACTGAAATGAAAATGAACCTTACTTGATAGCACGTAAGTTGCCGACTCGACATGAAAGTCAATGACGGCGAAAATGTTAACGTTGATCGGTCTGTAATTGTAAGTTAATACTTTACTGTTTAATAACAGTAAAGTATTAACTTACAATTACACTAACTTAGTATTAACTATCCGTAGGGCTAATTTCATCGTATTTCCGAAGATAGGAGCACAGGGGCAAAAAATCCTTATGAAGTTGCACAGCTTTATAATAAACCTGCAGTCTGACTTGAAAGGGATAGGCTTACACAATGCAGTTAGCGGACTACATTTTAAACCACTACCCGCGCTAATAAAAAACATGTTTTACCGTGTACCTATCGGACGATTTGTGTTAATTAAGAGATATCTTGTCTAAAATTCTGTTCTCATGTAAGTGACTTCTATGTCCTTTTAGGGAATACATATCTTTAAAAATAAACTGCTATAACATAAGTAACATGATTATAACCCAACAGTGCCACGCGACATCATGGAGAGAGGCAGGGATCTGGAGCAGGTGCTCAACCAGTACATGAACTTCGTGAAGCCGGCCTTCGAGGAGTTCTGCTTGCCGGTAAGTACAATTCTTTTTTTAAAATGGTATATTACATGTTTTATTAGAAAAAATATAACGGTTAAATACAAATTAAATGATATTATTTCAGTAAACGACAGGCATGAATATTAAATTTCCACTGAATTCCCATCTCATTCAATTTTGTGCTATTTCTTCATACATATACATATAAATATAAATTACTTTTCAGCCATGTTCAACCTTTGGCACCGATATATGTTTAGTAATTTAATTTCTCATAAATCTAGCCAATCTCTAATTTTCTACTTAGCTAATAGTTTTTGATGGAATTGAAATTGTAATAGAAATAAATGCACTAATATGGAATGTGTCAAATGCAAAAATTTGAACTTATCTTAAGTACTAATAGATCTATATGTTCTACTAAAATATGTTCGTTTTAGGTCCGTTTAAAATTAGAATAATAATATATATTATTTGCTTTGAAGTATTGGTAATATAATATAATAATCTAATTGGTTCTTTACCACATGTTAAAATTTATATCGTTACATGAATGTAATGTGTTTTTTCATAATTATACTTTTCCCAATTCCAGACCAAAAAATTCGCTGACGTCATCATTCCCAGGGGCGCTGACAATTTCGGTAAGTTTTTATCATTATTTTTACCAAATACATACCATATACCTTGACCCTTTTACCGGCCTTACTTGATCTACTAGGCGTAGATACTGCATACGGAGCAACTGCTTTCAGTGGCCCGTTTCAAAAAGCTATGAGCTACAATACAGTTCTAATAGTGCTCCCACACTGGCTGTTATAAATGTTATATAACAGCAACTATCTTTCTTCAACATCATTGTGTTGAACTTGTTACACTCAAGCCGAAAGAGTTGCTTACGGACAGGTACAAGCGTGCATGGAGTACTGTTCGCATTTGTGGGATGGATCGGCTAAATACCAGCTTGAGGCGTTGGAAGCAATCGAGAAACCTGCTAAGAAGCTCATAGGAAAAGACTCTTTCCAATGCGAGACTGCACAGTCTAGAACATCGCCGCAAAGTTGCTAGTCTCTCGGTTTTCTATCGGTTGCATTTCGGGGAGTGTGCTATGGAACTACACAGTACATTACCCCCCGCCCCCTTCTACCATCGGACGACCAGGGATACGGCGAGGCGACATCGTTTTACGTTGGCAGTTCGAAAAACTCGCACGAAGCGTTTCGCTTCCTCTTTTATCGTGAGAACAGCGAAGTTGTGGAACTCCTTGCCGGAATCCTTGTTCCCTGAAAACTACAACCTTACGGTCTTCAAGACGAGAGTGAACTGGTTTTTACTAGGTAAGCGCGCTCCTTCCCAGACCAGAATATCACTTACCATCATGTGATTTGTAGTCAAGCGCAAAACCTATCCAGAGTAAACAAAAAAAGAGCTATGTTATATAACAGATATAACAGCCAGTGTGGGAGCACCATTAACAAGCTAAACTGGTCATATGACCAGTCGTTACTGGTAAAGCGCATGGCAAGCGCAAATTTTGTAATAGGCAGCATCATTGGCCTTGGCGTATGTACGAAACGATTTCAGCTGCGGCCACTGAACACTTCCTTAAATTACTATGCACGCCTATGCGGGAGCGGAAATGTCTGCCGCAGAGTTCGCAGGAAAATGGGGGATTAGGAGGTAGTGGGGGCTCACTTGCTTTTTTCCTTCTCTCACCTTTCTTCCTCCACGCAAAATAGACCTAAATATGATACCACATAGCACATGTGTCTTGTTTGGTCCACAATTTGACGTTTTCGTTGACTTATGCTCTTGTAAAGTCTTGTGGGACCCAGGACCACGCCCCAGGTATCCCAGGCCAAACATTATTTTATTACAGCTTAGCTGCTGTAAATGGCGTCTGCTATACCTCGTTTTTTAGATTAGAATTTTAACGGCCATTTTCGCCCGTTTCTTTGTTTCCCTAGGGCATCAGAGGCTAATATTTTACTAATTTCACTTATTTCAGTAACTTATTACATAACAAGTTTACAAGGTTAGCACGCCGCATATTATTCAAAGTCTTGATTGTTTCGCATGACGATTAATAAAAAACTATTTTTGTAATCTGAAAAAAAAAACGAAGTATAGCTTTGATTTTGTAAGACGATCCCTGCTGACTGCGTAGTTCAAGCTAAACACTCGGTGACGAGATTACACTCACTGAGTAGTCTGCTGATACTATACTTTTCAAGTGTATTCGAACCACTAGTTGTGGGTCAGGCTGTGTCTAATCTAATAGATAGGCGATGCTTGCTCCTTTGACAGCCTTAGGGTGGTACGGCCTGAATGGACGCTCGGAGCGGAGCGGCCAGCAGTGCGTGTATATAAAACATTTTTTCGTAAATTTCCGGCTAATAATATATCACCTTTAGGTATTTAGGGCGAAACTTTTTTTATATATTCCTAGATGTTTTTACCTTACCTCATCATGCAATAGGTAGTATTTAGACTCTTTGGACAAGCGATAAGAAAACCTGGCCACATACTTATATAAAGGTTTTTATTTAGTTTTTTTTTTCCCCCGCAAAAACACTACAGGACAGTGTTCCTTCAGTTGTATGTAAATGTGAAATTATTACCTAAAATAGCTTAAAAACGATAGGTGGTTAACGAGGTGAAGATGACGAAGACTCGTGGGACGAAAAATTTGAATCCCTGTCAACAACAAGCTATCTTTGCCGGCTACAAGCAAGGGCGTACCCACAAACAGCTTTCGCAGCAGCTTAGTGTATCAAGAACCACGATAACTAAGTTGCTGAAGCGATTAAAGTCACCAAGAAGTTCCATTGGCAATAAAACACGTGGCAGACCACGTTGTACTACACATGTGATCGACCGTAACATTTTGCGAGTCTCACGTGAGAATCCTCGGTTAACGGCGACGGATATATTCAAAGAAATATCAACCCCAGGATAGCGTACTCCATCTTTACGGACTGTCCGACGTCGTTTGCAGAACGCCGGATTAAACGGAAGACGCCCTGTAAATAAACCGCTTATATCTGAGAAGAACCGAAAGATAAGAGTAGCTTGGTGTAAAGCACGCGAACACTGGTCACCGCGACAATGGTCTGATATACTCTGGAGCGATGAGAGCAAGTTTCTTTTATTTGGAAGCGATGGTATAAAGTGGGTACGTCGCCCTACTGGTACCCGATATAAGCCAGAGTACAAATCCCGCGGTAAAATACGGAGGAGGCTCTGTAATGGTGTGGGGTGCCTTTTCCGCTAAAGGCTTGGGCCCCCTTCATAAAATTGAAGGCATTATGGACCAGAATGTGTACTTAGATATTCTGGACAATGTGATGTTTGTGATTGTGATATGCACGACGATTTCTGGGCCGCGGGTTTGTGTTTCAGCAGGACAACGATCCAAAGCATCGTGCAAAACGTTTCACAGAATGGTTTAAGCGGCGACGCGTTACTCTAATGGACTGGCCAAGTCAATCCCCTGACTTAAATATAATAGAGCCGCTATGGGATGAACTAGAAAGACTTTTGAAAGGTAAAAGAGCCACTAATGCGAGCCAAAAGCTCTCTCAGCTACAGGAGGAATGGCATAAAATCCATCTTGTGGACTCTATGCCTAGACGCTGTAAAGCAGTTATTGAATCAAAAGGCTTTACTTCACACAGTATTAATGTTGTTACACTTTAATGAATATATATAATGTTAATCTATCACTTTTTTTGATTTATAATAGGTTCATAAAGACCGACTGCACTTTGTTATGTTGTGCAGGTTCTAAGTATATAATGAGTATAGCTGTGCTTTCACATTATTTTATTGAAATATGCATTCTATTTTTTGGTAAAGCTCTGGGCACAGTTTAACAACGTACAGTTGGGCAACGAATGTACTTGTGCAGAGCAACTGAGGGGGCTAGCGCGGGTGAGCGGGCGGCGCGGGCCGCCGACGCAAACTCATTCAGTCTGCGTTCTCTAACATTCAAGGCAGGCGCGTACATGTTTTGAGTTGAGTGATTGTGATTTTATTATTAAACCTCAACAACAATATTAAATAAAGATTTCATAGATTTCCCCGTGATGAGAGGTAAGTTTTTATACTTAATTTCGTTACTTACGTAGGTACCTAACTAAGCGGTAAGCGATGGAATAGCGTTGAATTGCCGTGGAAACCATATTTTTTTAATAGTTTGGATGCGCTCCGGCGCCATTTGTTTTTTTTATGTTATAGAACCTACCTACGGCCTATAGAGTTAGAGTTATTCATTATAGCGAGTTACGTATCTGTTCACAAAAAAATATTTATTAATCAGTGGCTATTGAATTTTCATATGAAACAGCATCTTAAGCGCGATCTCGGAACTTTAGTGTTGTTTGTTCATACGGGCCTAAGTTCTAACCCACTTGTTGCTGTCGTTATTTTAAAAAGACGTCAACAATTCTAAATCCTCACAAACAATTGGGGTATAGTGACGGAATGAAAAGGTTCGTCACTTTTCGACCTTAATGACATTGAACTAGAGTTGAAAAGTGATTAACCTTTTTATTCCGCGACTTTAACGTTTCAAGATAACTGTGTGACGTCACAGCCCTGAAATGTAAACAGAAGTGCTTGTAGGTAGGCATTAAACCTACCGCTTCCCACAAACATTTATAGTGAAATTGTTCTTACGCATGCGAATAAATTACAAAGTTAAATTTAATAATAGAAACAAAACATCTTAAAACAAAATCTCACGTAAATATCTGGCTGTGCAACATGTAAATGAATCATTGCAAAATAATAACGTTTGTGTTATTTTCCATTTTGTGACAACCCTGACACATCCGCGCGTGACGGCGTAAGTACTTACACGAGCGGCGGCGTCGCCCGACATCAAAGGCGTTTCACTACTGTAGGGAATATAATACTGTGCTCTGGGTAATATTTACACTTTATAATCTTAACAATATATATTACTATATACATGTTTACTTAAAAAAACACAAAGGTGATATATTATTGGCCGGTACTGTACGTGGGTCGCAAATTAAATACCTTGACTGTACATGCTCCGAGAACTAACAGTTTAGATAATAAGACTGCGAAACCCACCGTTGCCGAGCGTCGCGAATTTGCAGGCCAGTAATGGCACTTGGAAATTGCCGGTTCGGGACGTGCCAGGTGCAGCAGCATGCGTTTATTACTGAATTTTTAGGATTTCATTTGGATCTTTATTATAATTTCTAATTTCCTTCCAATTTTTAATAGGTGAAAAACTTGAGTAAAGCCCCTCTTGCATGTAGTTGTGGACTGTTCGAATAGGCTTTTTTGTTTGTGATACGATATGTATAATGTGAAAGTCTGGTTTCCATAGTAAATTGGTTTTATTTTTCTTTTTTTTATATGATGCTGGTTGTATTAGTTTATTGTGTGGGAAATGGGAATGTAAATCTAATTAAAATTAAAGAACATTATTTCAAACTTTGAAGCAAATCGCTTTGAATACATCCCGAAGAACAAATACATCAACAAAATCTATTTAAAAAAAATCATAAGTGAAAAACTGTCACAAGTGTGATGTTCAAATTCAGCATAAATATTCTTCACTATAAGAGGTACTCGCAAAAAAACCAAGCCCATTTGATGCAAGGGACTTACTTACTATTGAAACCCGACTATAGCCTTTTACATATGTAATTCCTATTCTAACACAATTACATACAAGAGGGAACTTATTTAACCTATAGTAATGTACTATTGTATTATATGTTTTTTAACCCTTTGAACGCTTTCACATTTGAATGATCACTCAGACGTCAAGGTATCACAAATTGATGTAAAGTTTAAACCAATGAAAACAAATATAAAACAATTCATAATAGATTTCGTGATCAAAGTACAGTCAGTGTCATATAGTACGTAGCAGCCAAAGTGGCCAAATAGTTCGGTACACCATACAAAATATACGGTGTACATCTTCACTCCGACCTTTTTAGTGGTTGTTGGCGTGGTGCGCACGACGACACACGACCACTTTATAGGTTCATGGCGTTCAAAAGGTTAACACGGCCTTCTAAGACGCACTAACTAACTACCCTAATGTTTTATATGCACGCACCGCTGCCTGGTCCGCCCCGAGCGTGTACATGAGCCGTACTTGTGTAGTATTTGAAAAAACAGTTACATAACAAGGGTTCTTATAATTCGAGAGTCTTTTAAAGTTCGAGAATTTTAAAGATCTAATTATGTAACGCTGCGCACAATAATTTTACAACGACAGCAAAATAATTTGTTTTAAATTAAAAATCGATATGGTGGCAGAAAAAGGGCATTGAGGTGTGCGTGTCTCTTTAAAAAAGTTGTAGGTATAATAATGTATCTAAATCCACTTTGATTCTGCCACCAGTCATATAATGACTTGTCTATGGTCTAAACTTGTATTTGTATATTTTTTTTATTGTTTTAATACAGTTGTCAGCCAATTAATTGACAGATTATAATGCTGGAGTAGAAAAAGATTATTTTAAGTCTTAGTTCTAAGAAACATAAACGGTAAGTAGCACAAAGTCATAGCCACTGCAATAATAACGAAATAATCAGTCAATATAAATAGACGGGGAGGCGTTTTGTTTTACCACCACACACAAAAATATTACGCACACGCCAACTTTATATCTGCAAGAGCGATCTTACTTGAATATGCTGAGCTAGATGCTGAGATATGAAAGCTAGAGGTCCTGGGTTCGAATCCCGGCCAGGGCATTATTTGTGCATTTAGCACGGATTTTGTTCTTGGGTCTTGAATGTTCTTCATGTATTTATCTATATAAGTATGTATAACGTCGTCGTAGTACTTGCTTAGTTTGGGACTAGGTCGATTTGTGTAAGATTGTCCCCCAATATTTATTTCTTTTATGAAAGTTACTTTGATTTTGCCGCTATGTGCAAAATATAGACCATTCATGACACATTTAAAGTAGCATTTGTTTGTTTTTATAAAATTTATAACAAAATAAACTCAACTCTAGCACGCGGCACGAGGTTATCGCGCGGGGTAGATTACAATAGGGCCTACATTACTGCAGCGGCTATGCCTTAAGTAGCTGCTAAACCGGACCGTATTCCAACACTCTTATGGTCCATTTTTGTTGCAGTGGCTATTGACTTGATTGTGCATCACATATGGGACATTATGTATAAGAAGCGTTCCCCGCCGCGCATCAACGGCTGCAAGCACGAGGAGGAGACTGGGGCGCGCCGCATGTCGGGAAGTTCTGAGGACACGCTGAGCCGATAGGGGGAGGCCGGGGGCTCTTGAGATGCCCCTGAGTAAGGACGAGCATCCACCAGCCGTGCGGAGGTTTCATACATTTCACACCTTGTCAAACGGGCGTTGTGTCAAATAAATGAAATTAAAGTTTCGTACAAACCTGGTGGACAGTCACCTTAATGTGCTCCTACGGCGGTGATGCTACGCGCGTTAGTATTCTTTTCGCTACAGAGACGAGTGGATGGGTTATGAAGGGTCACTAGATGGCATTGTTTAAGAGAGGTCGCAACCCCTTTTTGAGACCTTCCTTATACAGCTTCACAATCTTATTAATATGCTAATTAATGAGGTTTTCATATATCCTTTTATTCACTCGTTTCTGCGTATATACTTTTTTTTTCGCTACATGTACACAAGTCTTGCTACTGCTGGTAGCGGTTGTAGCGTGCTATAGTAATTATAATTAACATATTAAAGCAAAGGCAGAAGTGGCTAAAAACTATTTGACAAATATCACCAAGTAATATACTCGTAAAACACGTTAATTGTGGATTAATTTCTTTTCTACACGATATGAATATTGACGTAGGTAATAATTAAGTGTATAAGTGTAAAATTTCAGATTATATCGTGAAATTATAATTTTTCATATATAATATAATTCTGGCCACTTCTGTTTGACGCCATTTTAGTGTGTGTAGCATCGCCGAAGTGGACCTTGGATAACTGGCTGAAATTGTATAAAAAACTTATATCAGAGAGTATGGGAGTCCCATTATTCCTGCGTTCAAAACATGCAAATTTTGGTTTTGGTGATTCACATTCTGAATATATCGAAAAATTCGGATTTATTAGACTCAGATTGAAATGACGATGGTAATAACCAGTGATATTAAACTTTTTTACTTTTTTCTACTTATTTAAAGACAGATGAAACAAACCGAAAATCAAGTATTGTTTATTTGCTTGACAAGAGGAAACTGGAATTGGATTATTGAGAAAAAATCTATTTCACACTACTATTTTATAATATCCTATATTTTTTAACTAATTAGAAAATATTTTATAGCCGAAAATAATAACTTGAAATGGCGTCAGCCTAACTTTATGCTTCAAATATATTATCTTAAACTCGAGTACTAACTGAGGGTTTTCTCTAGAAATCGGAAATAATAATAATAATAATAATAAGTGACGTTGAAGAGATATCTACTCTCGTTTTTATAGAACTTCAGCTAGATGTCGCATCTCAAAAGTCGCGTATTTTTAAGCCGGTTTGGTAACTCTGTATGTCGCCCCAGTTGAAATATGTATGCGTACTACATGATATTATGTTAATAATTATACGTCTAGTACTTTTAAGTTACATTAGAGTATCTAAGACTTTTTTGATTCTCTCGATTTGATCAAGTAGATCAATAGTAAAAATGTACAAAGGTACCTGTAGAAATACCGTGAAATGTAAAAATATGGATTAGTATCGTCCTGGTTTTAACAGGGAGCGGGAGACGGGACATCGGACATGGTACGGATACTTGTTAGGGCACACAACATTGCGCGACATTGTAGCTCCACCCGCGTCGGCAGCGACGTCAGACAAAATCGCGTGACCTCGCTTTATACATTAATATACCCCAGAAATCGATGCAGCGCCCTACCTATAAATAAATAGCGACGGCCCGCCTAGCGGGCGCCAATCTGTCAATAGTTACACAGCGCCCGCAAGGCGGTGTAACATTGCCACAAACGGGGTTTTCGTTTCAAAATTCAATAGTGCAAATAGAAGCTATTGCTTTTGAATAATTATAAATTTGAGAAGTTCCATGTTCGGGTGTGGTTTTCGAGCGTTATCTTTCACGGTGCGTAACGCTGTATGAAAACGCGTAGGCATCATGAACTCTTAAAACTGTTAACCGTCAGACTTTGCCCTAGTGGGCAAAGTTGGACTTTGCCACGCGCGCCTGTAACCGAGGTCTTACGTTTATTACAGTAATCAATATGAATTTTCAGGGGTTGAACTGGTATCCAAAAAGTCCCGGTGACATTGTAATTATTCGATTAGTGTACAACATCACTATTTTCGACCGTTAGCAAAGCGTTATGACCGACGGCGTCTATGTTTATTAGTTATGAAAGCACATTGCTGCAAGCAACAACGTTTCCATCGCTATTGGTGAAAGTTTTATTTACATATTTACTGGATCATTTTATTATGTCTTTTTTTAATTAAAAATGGGATGGCTCTTGGCCAGCATCTAGCCAGGGGGCAAAGATGAGGCCGACGATGAATCGAGAATGAATTTGATTAAATTGTACTAAAAGTGTAACAGAATGAGCAGCAGAAGTTATTTGATCTTTGTCAGATAAAAGAAACCCTGTCGTCAAAACCGTCCAGTGGAGGTCTTTACACCCAACTGGGTGTAGGTAATTTTTTTTTTCAAAATATTTTTAAGGCTGATTTTAGTGTTAGTAACCTTCCCTCACTGTTTTTATATACATTAATGAACACCATTAAAAATCTTTAGCAAATGAAAATAAACTTCAATATCGTGCACAAATTGTTTATTTACACATACATACATATATAACTGCAATACTGCCAAAAGAAGCATTTCAGTGGTTTTTATTCTTTTTTTCAGTCTTCTGAATTTTAATTGTATATTTAGAATTCCTTGTTGTTCTTCCATTTACCCAGTTAATAAGGAAATAGGCGTTTGTAAGGATTTCAGATAATAACAATGCCTCATCAAGTGCATTATTAAAACCCACTAACACTCTCTTATGTCATATCTTTTACAATGTGGTTGCTATTATCAATGCCACTTATAACCCAGAACTTTTTGCGTGCATTATGCATAGGTATTGTTTTTTTATAAATCTCGACAACCATACAGTCGGGTAAGCTTTTAGGTGAGTTAAAAGGTGCTGTGCTTAAAGTGGATACTTCTTTTTTTGCAGCTTGTTTGAGTTACTCGTAGCTGTCCTACACGCAATGATTTCAATTTTAGTCCCGTTAGTATCACTATACGGCGGTAAAATAAAAGAGTTATCAACCAAATACTACAGCATAATACAAATTTTCGTTATTTCCCAAAAAAATATACATAAGAGCTTACTGCAAGCAGTTTTAACAGCATTGTATTATGCACTTATAGCGCAACAGTGGTCCTCACACTAGGTCGAGACTGTGTCGTGAGGACCGCGATGTTATATCTAGTGGTTTACAGTTTAGAGCTGCGTGTACAGATACATTACCAAGACATTATTAAGGCTAGTAGTAAACAAAAAATAAAGTGTTAAAAAAGAACAGTGGGTTATGGTATCTTGCATGTGTGTGGGTATTTTACATTGATAGTTATTCTCTTGCTAATCAGTTTTGTCGGACAAATATAGAAAACTGAGATATTTTTTTTATTAAAAAAGTTAGACCTTGGAAATATAGGTAGTTACATTTTTACCACCTTAAGTGACGAAAATTAATAAATAGGTCGTACATGTAAGAAGTATTTGCTTAATATAATTTGCGGTACGGTATCCTCGATATAACCCGCTGCTTTAAATTTAATCTTACCTTGTCAAAGATACGACAGACATTATCAACGGTGTTACTGAAGAAACCCGAACTATTAATGGTACTTGAAATAAATAAAGTTCATTTAAAAAAAAAACTATGCAGTAAACCCCCTTCTATTTTAAGCAATTGATGTACAGTTCTGTGATTATCGTTTAGATTTTATTTTATAAATAGTCTGCTGTCCGACATATCATTAGTTACTAACGATTTCACAGGAAACCTAAATTGTCTAAATCGTGGAAATTATAACGTATAACTATTGTTAATATCTAATTATACTAAAATAATTAGGTAACAGGCATGCCAATTATTGTTATAGCGCCTTACAATCGCACAAAATAACATGAATTTGTAGTACATAGTGTTTGTAGGACCTAGTTTTTGTTATGTTTTAAGGTAATATTTTAGACAGGTGGCACATAATATTGCATTTAAAGATAGGATGTTTTTTATTTCAAGAACAGTATACAATAGGTGATAAAACAAGATGAAATTCTATGTTCGACCTAAAATAGGCATTTGATAATTTTGAAACGAAATTAAACATTTAAATAATTAAAAGATTTCTGTCTGAGGAAATATTAAAAGGACTCTTGCATACAACCTTTACAATCCATATAAATTAAACGATCATTTTTCGAGACACGACACTTCTTCAAAATAGGTGAAAAGCTGTAGACAAGAAAATAGAATTATAGTCCTTAAAATTATACTTAGAGGATTGGTTGTATATTGTATACTTAGAAAATATGCTAAGTCTAGTAACAATGTATATTTGTTTGATTTTATTTTAAATACTGTCGCCGTTGCTAAAATGTATTAAATATTAACTTTGGCGTTTATTTCAAGGAAAATTTGTGATGTGATACATTAAAAAGTGAGGGAATTATTTTTTACACTTGAGAACGATTAGTAAAAGTGTTTTTGCCCTAAATTCAATGCAACTTTGCCCATAGGATACTATGGACAAAAATGAAAACACTATTATAATTCAATAGCACACTGTCTGTCTTACCAAATCAAGCTTTATTTCCTTATTTATGAAGCTTGACATACCATGTTAGATAAACTGAATTTGCCTCTGCCACTATAACTGGCAAATTTAAACAAATTAAAAGTTTATTTTAAAATATCAATATACTTTCACAAATAAGCCCCTTAGCCCATGTTGTTAAGGTATGCTGCTCTTTTATCATTTGTATATACTATATGTACTTAATTAGCTATATTTGGCCCACAATTTCCAGCATGAGTAGAACGTTACACAAACTGACAATAGTATATTAAATATGTCTGACTGTGTGCAGACTTTTCTTACCTAGCGAATATAAAATAAAAAATACTTGAAATTGGTATTCCTTCCTTGAAAGTATCGTTTCTTTTGCGTTTTATTGTTACATATAAGAAACATTAGCTTAGTTGTTCTATGTTAAGTTAAGGTACGTAATGCTTATTTTAAAATATCAATATAGTTATTTGTTATACAAGGGTGCAAAGTTGTATTTTACCAGCGAGTGTGGAATTGAAACACGAGCCAGCGAAAGGATTCTATAGTTGAACCACGAGCGAAGCGAGTGGTTCTAAAATAGAATCCTGAGCGTAGCGAGTGTTTCAACACACGAGAAGTAAAATACAACTTTGCACCCGTGTGTAACACAAAACTTTTCTCCTCACTATAGCGAGGAAAGTGCAGCATGCAAAAAAACACAGTTCCACAGGCATGATTTTCACTGGAATCACTGATTTTTTTACGATATTATACCAGAAAACTCTGAAAGTTGTGTATAATATTTACGTGAGTCGGAGTCGGTGACAAGTTGTGTATATTTTAGTTGACATTGACAATGATGACATTTCTGACGATGCGTTTTGAAATTGCATCGACTCAACTTGTACGTTTACAATTATACTCAATATAATTATTAAAAAAATGTTACTTATAAAATTTTAAGGTTTACGACTTAAATCATTAAATAAAGCTAAAGTTGGTATTTTTTATTAAATTCTCAAACCATTTATTTAATGATAATTGATATCAAACGAACCATTATTACGAGCGTTTTACGTTTTGTTATCTGTCAAAAGCTACTCAAACACGCTCCAAGGTCAAATTACTTGTGGATAAAATGCGTTTTTACCCGCTTGTTTCAAAGGATAAAAGACTGCTTTCCGAGCTAGTGAGGGGAAAAATATTTTTTGTCTCGTATCACGTGATTAGTTAACGTGTTTTTTGTTTAATATAGTTCAACTTGTATGTGTAGGTATTCAGTGTCATTGATTAATGTTCGATGTCTATAATAGAGGGACACTAGGGGTATATGTTACACATATTATTACGGCTCGGTCGTATTACGATGGGTCGTGAGATATCAGCGACAAAAGCTTCCCGGGAAGTGGTTGTAATGACTACTGGACAAATTAACAAATCGATGTAACATCCACGCCAAGGTCACGTTCTATTACTGTTAAATCTGAGCATAAAGACTTTCAGAGCAGCAGCCCATTATAAATTGACCGAGGTACGTCTGCACAACTTTCTTTCTGACATATAACGAACTGCACGGCTAGCACAACTTGGCGCGCGAGCTATCTCACGCGCGAGATAGACAATCCGTCTCTTTCTGTGTGTACCAATTAGAAAGAGGCGGATAGTCTATCTCGCGCGTGAGATAGCTCGCGCGCCAAGTTATGCTAGCCGTCCTGGAACATTAGTTAAAAAAAGATTTTAACTTTTAAGGGTTGCTATTGTTCCATAATTGTGACAGAATGATCCCCTTCCTGTAGCAGCTCCCATGGTTTGGTTTTAGCTTTAGCTCAAGCTCCCATGGTTTGGTTTTAGCTTTAGCTCAGAGGTATTTTCCTTTATTAGTCCAGAATACTTATCTCAATCCTCTACTACATCAATGATAATTGTATTGTAAGGTATAAAATAAGATTAATGTACGGTTCCTTACAGTGATAACGACAATTCCATGCCTAGTTTATGCAACAATTCCGCATTTAATGTAAACATTGATAACACTGGAATGCTACATAAACATTGAAATTAAACCTTCCGTTTTTGTAGCCACATGATTTTGTTTATATATGTATAATCTTGTGTTGTTTCGCACTTCCGCGTTAGGATATATTCAATTAACTATTCATGTTAACATTGCCCATAATTTTTAAAGTTACGTAATTTAAGGATATTTTTCACTCTTTGTCATGTTTCATAATTTACGTTATGTTCTGGTCAAAGTTGCCCACAATCTTCCACAACGGTTTTACGTAAGCATAAATGTCCCAATTTTAAGACTTGTACTGTACATTTGTTCGATTCGTCAACGCATTTAGTTGTTTGTATATCGTAATAAAGTGTGCAACTATCCCGCATTGTTTTATTTACCTCAATGTACAATAGTTTTTGAAAAATTAGGTATTCGATAAAAACGAGCGATATTGCAGCATATGGACCTCTCGGGTCTTGTTCATGCACAAGCGACAAGTACGGCGCCAGTTCAGGCGATTATGGAAATGCCATGGTCACATGGTGTATCGCTTAACTAGGCGCCTGTAGACAAACACGGCGTTACGGTCCGGCTACGATTTCGAGCGACGGCGGCAATGTCAGCGGTTTTCTTAATACGTTGCGTGTGATCCGTATGTGCAATGAACAAATGAAACTCTTGCCGCGTCGCAATGCGTGCAACGTCGTGGCCGAGCTGATAGTCTTTATACAGGCCTGTAATTATGTAGAACACATATTAAAATTGCCTTTCCAATAGAGCTAAGAGCAACTTTTCCACACGATCTCGTGCACGCCGTCTAAATTTATATATTTTATGGAAGTGCAGCCATAAATAAGAAAAGCTTTAGTATAGAATGAGATTTCTTGCTCTAAATAATATTTAGAACACTTAATGTTTTCTGTGGGATTTTAGCCTACTTTGCACGCATTTTTGATAAAAACTTTTTTTTGTGATAGGTAGTGTTCATTCTTATCATGTGTTTATTAGGAGAAGTATTGTAGCCTATAACTTACATGTGCATTTTAGACGAAACTATGGCTCCTATGGAGTTCAGAAAAGAATCGGTACTAGATTTTGAGTATTGACCATATATGTTGTCGTACAATAAGAGTGGGCAATGTTATAAGACATTTTGCACTTTTCCATACCATTCGCACGAAGCGATGCATTCGTAACGGCTAGGTTTGTTACTGTAGATCTCAATCAGTGATATTTGGTTAATTACATATATGAACAATTTTTGCTAAAAGTAGTTACGTTGTCATAAATCTGTTATGTTTTTTTTTTTATTATGTACTGGAGTTGTTTAAAAATGACTTTCAGACAAAATGCCCCATAGAGTCAAAGTAGGCAAATTTCACGGAACCCCTATTTTCTCTCTGTGGCTTGGTTTAAATAGCAATGTACTTCTAATTCACGATCTTATCCCTCTTTTCCAGTGGCGATCGACCTGATAGTTCAGCACATATCAGAATATCTAAAGAGGAACGTCCGGGAGCGAAACTTCATGGGTCTCGACTACCCCGGCCTCTCATCAGTGCCCGGTAGCCCGCAGCGTGGGAAGAGTGGTCGGCCGCACTAACTTGGCCCACTTCCGAATGCTTTTGTGAATGTGTGAGTGCTTGATATGAAAGACCAGTTAATCCAGTTATAAATAGAGGCGGTGGCTTTAACACGTTGGTTTTCAAGTCGAAAGAGCCTGATTAATTACATTGTTTTTCTGTTTACGAATATAATTTCGAACGTGTTAAAATACTCCAGCTTAGATGGGCTTGTAACAGTCGCGAGGCGCCAAGCAAAACACAACTTTAATTGGCGAAGACTGCGACGGAAAAGTCGTGTTCATTTTAAAAAGAATGATGTGATTGTTGCCGTTACCCGCCCGCCTTGCGGTCAGGTGATAATATGAACCAAAGGTGAATGTATTTGATGTGCTGCTATACGTGGCTATACTGACTTACCATACTAAAAGTCCCCCGAAATTAGTAAATTGTATTAAAAATAAACGGTGCCGGATTAGTCCATAAGCAAGCAGGCACCATAAACAACACCAAAAATTAAAAAGACCTATATTAGGTTACTTATGGATGCTGGAGGGGCGTGGATTGCTTAGGGCATCAAGTAGTCTTAATCCCGGCACTGAAAATAACACGACATTTGGAACGACTACGGTTAGACCTTTTTTTATCCAAATTGTAATTTTACTATGACAATATAGGATATGGAGAGGATGCGTGTTAAAGCTTGTCCGGAAATATATGAGGAGCCGCACCGCCGTGTTACTAAAATACAATGACACTACAATGTTGGTTTGTTGTCATATGGATCACGATAGGTCTGTTATGAGGGCGTTGCTCATAACCAACCCAACGGGGCACTGATAAAGATCAGTGATGAAAATTCATTGAACGGCAAGGGTTGAGACTGCACTATTATAACACATATAAAAATAATTAATAAAAAAAGATGTTAACTTTGCCTTTGTTTGCAAGGCAAATTTGCCCAAACACTATTTGAATTTGAACTTTTATGAGTCATGTTTAAAAACTATATCACTAAAACGGTTAGTCCCGAAGAGTTCGAAACATGTCGCCCGGAATGACAGTTTATACCTACGTGAGTTTTAAACGTTTTAGTGATGTAGTTTTAAAAATGACTGACTCAAGTTCAAATAATTTCATCTATCAGTGTTTGAGCAATGTTGCATTCCTAACAAAGGCAAAATTGACATCTTTGATTAATTATATTCATATATATGTAAAAAAATAGTTCAGTACGAAGCCTTGCGGTGTCAATGAATTTTCACCACTCATAACGGGGTGTGCTCATAACAAACCTCGTATATTTCTGGGCTGGATTTTAATGTTCTAGGATTATATCGCCCTGCGTAACAGGCTGTTTCCCTGTAACAACTGCAATAACTTATTCGCCTTTTTGATAAGTAACCTGTTTGTGACGTCGCTTAAAAAGTTATCGATCTTCACGTCAGAATTATAGTTATTTGTTTTATAGATTCTCTGATTAAGTTATAATAGCAACTACGATATGACACGAGTATCCAGTCTATCCTCTTCAAGTTCAGCATATGCGCATTTCTTCTTTTATATCTAGATACTATGAGTGGTGTTCTGTTAAAACAGAGGAAGTTAGAGTCCGTTACTGTAAAAATAAACATAATTGACGCGAATCTAAAGCATTCCACACATGAAGAGGATAGGGTGCGGTCACCTGGTTTTGCAGACAGCAACGAATATTTAAATAACGAAGATAGCGACGAAAATCAAAGAGCGAAGACATAATAACTCTCCTGGATCAAAAATTTTCACGTCGCTTTCTGCATAACTATGGTTCAGTAATAGTACCTGCCTATTTAGACGTTCCTTGTGTAAGATAAATAAAATATTTTTCCGCAATGAAGGAAAACGTAAGCAAAATCATATTAGGCATTACTATACATATAATAGTAACATGACACAATCCAAGCAAACGAACACATATTGAAAATGCATGATTTTGAACGGCTTAATTTAAAAATAAATGGGTCCAGCCGTTCCATAATCGATGTTTGTTAAATACAAACACAAATATATGTTTATATATTTTTGTTTGTATTTAACGAATGCATTTTAAGAGTATAACTCGTTGGTGTATGCACTCGTCCTGAAGTTACATTTTATGCTTTGCTTTGAGCATCTAACAAATTTAAAACATAGTTAATTTATTTTGAATTTTTAAGGCTTAGTTATTGCCAATAATGTTAAGAGTTTATTAGATTTTAGGGAAACTTGAATCGCCTATTTAAAGTTAACCGCTTTAAACAGTTTTATCATACAATCACAAACATTTTACCATCGTTTAAAATACTACATTAACGTTACGTACGCACTGAGCGAGTATTAATAATGTTTTTCGTGAAATTAAAGTGATTGTCAAGTGCCATTATTAATTCACGAGTGAAGAAAATTAATTTAAGATTCTGTGTATAGAAAGTGCACGTATATTTTTCATTGATATTAAGGTAAAACCTTTAATGATTAGATTCAAATAATATACACTTATTTGACTACACTACAGTAGTTTTCACCTACATTTGTAAACACTCGGCATATCGGAGTAGACTTAACGGTTATTGAATTACTAGTCAACTTTTGGTTAAATAATAAATTAAAATTAAAATGCTCAAGCCAAAAGTGCTTATTCGTTAGCCAAAGAAAGAATTTGATTGTTAATAATGTTTCTCTGTAGTGGCTTAGTGAAATTCAGTTACTTAGTCATTTCGATTTAAGGGAACCTTTGTTACCGTAAATTAGACCTACTTTGCCTAGTGAAAGTGTGTGTGAAAGTGCCTATTCTGAAATAAATAACCTCTCTATTTTGATTTGTAGATAGTTTAGTCAAATTTTCTATCATATCTTTCTTTCCAAGTAATAAGAAATTACTGAGCAAAGTTGCAATTGGCGTTGCTTCGGAGAGGACGCGTTAAAATAATGATTAATTATTGTAAACATTTTTCTACACTTAAGGTTTCTTGGCAACAAACTTTAATTAGGGTGTAAAAAAATGGTAAAAGTCCCACTGCTCACACCATAATGGGCAATAGCCCAATTTGATCACTCGTCATTATGGCAAGATTGAAAGTTAATTTGTTATTGCACACTAAAAACACAAAATATTACAAATTAGGAAAAATAACCAATTAAAAATATAGACTAGATCTAGCAGATCCCCAGAACGGCAGGTACCTGGTGCAAATGTGCTCAATATGCTGGCGGCATTGCCCCGCTGCACTGCCAGCTATATTTGTTCAACCAGGTACGAGTCGGAACTGAGATCGCAACCACTTCCCCTAAAATCGTTTAGGGTGTGATATGTATTTGGTCATTGTCGAGCACTGGGACCTTTAACATGTTATATTTTATCACTAGCAAGCTTATGGTTGTGTATCGTATCAAGCTGTATCCTATTTAGTCGTTGAGTTTTAAGATTTTTATTATATGTGAAAAATGTTATGTAAGTTACCCGTGTTGTGTGGTTTTGTATCTCCTTTGTTGCATAGTTGTTGGTACATTTATTTTATTATGATATTTCTGTTTAAAGTTGATCCTAGTGCGTAATTTTGCGTCGTTGTTTTATCTGCATTCGCGTAAAAAACACACCTAATTTGCCTTTCTTTCATTGTTTAGTATAAGAGAACCTAAAAACATAAGATCAAAAAAAAGACAAGCTACTAGAAGACAATTTGGAAAAGGGTTTATGTTGATTTAAAATAGTGTTATTATTAAATTATCTATAGAAAATGCAATTTATCCACAGCCTTTTATGTATTTCTTTGACAGTAGTTTTTATTTTAGTTAATTATGATTTACCATATGTGAGAAATGTTAACTTTATTTTAACTAAGTACCTGCTAAATGTAATGATATAATATTCGACTTTTTAGGCCCAAGCAGAGTGTAGAGTTAGAAAAGTTCCAAATTCTTATGACGTCATCTATTGATTGCAACACTGTCACAAGATTAAGTTACGAGTTCTTACTATTTTTTAGCACAGTTTTTTTCTTAGAACTTTGCAAGTTTTGCTAGATCAGATAACGTAGTCTGATCGTAGGTCAAAGTATATAATATATAAGGCTGGCTTAGGAACATTAACATTTCACTTCATAAATATTATGTTTTTATCCGAATGAAAAACGTCGTTGATTGTTACTTATATTATAACCGCTATTCCTAAAAAATGAAGCTCTCTGTGTCTTTACAATAAGAAACAGAATTCCGACACTAAATACTTTCAAACATGTCGTACGTCCCTTTTCATGTGGATAACCTAGATTACCCAAGTCTGCTTCTGTCTAGAGAAGTATAAACTTTTCCCTAGCTTATTGCCAAAGAAACATATTTTCCTAGTTACTAGCGCGTATCCAAATTATTTATTGTGTTATAGTTGAAGCTTATTTAATTTATGTTTGTTGTCCATAGAAATAAGGCATTGCAATGTGTGGCTTATTACAGCATCACGGTAACACCTGACAGTGGCAGTTGACATAGATGGATGCTTTGTGTAAATCAACAAATGTGAAAGTGGAAAGACAGGGTGTTCGTAAATATATGAACAAGATCATTTTAAGTCACGTTCTATATATTTGATTGACCACCCTAGTGTTGATGTACAGTCACGTCTTTAATTTGACGGAGACTGCAATAGAGGATAATAAAAGCCGTATCAAGTGAATTCTTTAAATACGTGCTACATAAATAGATATATTTTGACAGGTAGTCGCGTAATGGACGATTCACACCAAACGGCCGGAGTCGACACGCACGCCACCAGAGTCAAAGGAATTCGAACCCTCCATACTTTGATTCCAGTGGGATGCGCGCCGACTCCAGTCGTTCGGTGATAATCGTCCATAATTGAATATTCTTGGTTCAGCTTAAGCTCGTCAGAGGCTATAATTAAAAAGTGTAATGAAATTATAAATGCTAGTTTGAATAGTTCGGCGATTTGTTATATTTTTAGCCAAAAACTAACGTGCCTATTTATTGTCTTCGATCGTTTAGCGTTTAATCTCTCGTTATTGAACGTACTTATTAGCTGTAGTTGATTGTTTTGTGTAACACAAATGATTGTACAAATAATTTATTTTGATTAAAGCTATTTTATTTAATTTCTTGTGTTTTTATGGTCAAACTATTTGCGCTAGCTTTTAACTATGGGTAAATCAATAAAAGAAAACTTTAAAACACGATTATTTATTACTAAATATTGGTAATTCATTGCTCAGATTACATAATATTAAGCTAGATAGCAATACATATATACATCTAACAATAGGCAAGATTTCGAGTTCCTGGTAAACTGTCTTATTAAAATGCAATACCGGTTGGCCTTTCGACAACTTTGCTCACGTATATATTTATATAACCTTTCGAGCGCTACTAACAATATATATCTACAGCATAAATTATACAATTGAAAGAATTCAACCACATCTTATAAATTACAACGAAACGAAGAACCACCGTAAATAATGGAATGCGGAACTTTTCACTACATAATGTATTTCTGATATATCCTCAAATTGTAACAAGGCGTTTTCGTGCTATGATGCAAAACTGAATTAAATTTAACCTTTTCGCCGCCATTGATTTGTAAGTCCGTACATTTATTTCATATCAAGTCGTTGTAAAGGCAACCCACGTGCTATCAAGCAAGGTTTATTCTCAGTCTTTTGCTACAAAGACTTTGGCGTGTGAGACACGGCTTACGGAATCTACTGTGGCGGTGAAGAGGTTAAAGTTTATTTTCAGTCAGCCAAAAAGTGGTATACCGCTTTTGAACCTTAATGTAACAATAATAGGGCTGAAAAGCGGGTAGGCAGCTTTCTTGGGTACAGACAAGCCAGCAGCTTGGCTTTTTTTACAGACACTTGACAGAAGTGGATCTAATCTTATTTATGTAAGTAGTAATCATGATGTAATACGTTGCGGCTGAATTATTATACAAGGAAATAAACAGTACTTATTAGGGCTTATATCCTTCGAGTATGCGGTTGTATCATAAATATATTGAATGTATTTAATTGCCTTTATCACTTTGACTTCATAATTAACCTAAAATGATGAAACTAATGAATAAAATTTGTTTTTAAAGTATCACTAGTAGACAGCCTGGTAAGCACCCGTATTAACCTGAAGGATATATAGAGAATGAAATACATTATAAAGTAACTATCTTGAGGTGTTTTTACAAAAAAAACTGGATTCATATTGTTAACCCTCCAATTTTGCCAAAGGTCAAGCTGATCAAATATCTATCGGTCGGTTAAACCGCTATTAAATGGTTGTCCATTAGTACCGCGAAACCATATAATTTTAACTCTATATGTACATTTTATAAGAAAATACTGTTATAATTTCGTCGTCAAAAAATCTGTAGCAGATTAGTTATATAAAGTTCAACAATATTTTGGTGGGCAAAGTTGGAGGCTTAGACAGTAATTAACTTGGCCCTGTAGGAGCAAACAAATATCAATTACTTAGTACCATCGCCACACACAGTTAACTGACCATTTTTATTTTCATTGTAATAAGGGTCATACTTTATTCCCATTGTAAAAAGGGTCGCGAATGATCAGTTAATTGTGCTGGCGTTTGTACTCCTACGGTTTATATTAAATTACAGTTCCATTATTTTCATGATTGTCGTACTTAATTGTCGTTAGTTTAATTATATCAAATATAGTTAAATGATTTCAATTTCATCCATCATTATAAATATATAGTCAAAAATAATTATTGGAATCTAACATAAATACCCTTAAAGCGGAATGGGAGGATAAGGGCCTCTATGGGAGTATTTTTCAATTTTCAATAGGGACGGAGGGAAGGTCGCCTTTAGGGGTATTTTTGTACCATGTCGTATCTTCATCGGTGACAAACTACAATCGAAATCAATATAAATGATTAATCTTTAGATTTCAAATAAACAATGTAAATATTGATTTTTAAAAATAATTGTAACTGATTTATTGTTTCTTTCACTCTGAATATATTAGCATAAATAGGTACAGTACAGATTTAATTGTTACATTTCATAGGATATTATTAATAAGTAAATAATAACTGTTTATTCTTATCAAACGCTATGTCTCAACCACCCACACCTTCATTGTAAGAAAAACGTATACAGAATGTCCCTTAAACCGAGGAATATATATATATATATATAAGGATGACACGTTTTCGAAATACTTGTCAGAGTATCTATTTACCCAATATATAAAAGGTGTAAAAGTGCCTTAGTTTTTGAGATATTGTCATTTTTCTAACCGCATATATGTAGTATATTAACCTTTTGAACGCCACAGTCGGCCATAGCCGACAACGTAAAATCGTCACCCCGACGCCAACGACGGCACTGGCCGACAATTTTTTTTAATGAAAAACTACTGAGAAGCTGCCCAATTTTATATTGGCATTATTTCTTTACACATCATTTTTTTACCGTTGTGGCGTCAGGGGCACGGCGAATTACTTTGACGTCTAGCGGCGAAAAGGTTAAATTTTTATCAGCTGTTCTCGCATTATCCCCGGTTTACGAGAGACTTTGTATTTTACTATCTTACGATCCTTTCCTTTTACAGTGACAAGAAAAGGCGTCGTTAGCGCTCAAAAGATTTAATATTTATACTTTGCATAAATTATAGTAGAACCTTGATAATCCGTAGTCAGCCCAACCCAGACATCTCTGCTAACCGAACTGGCAAGTGCTCCCTCGCTCACTGCTGACCTTAGTTTTATTTGTGTCCTAGTTAGCCCTTTCGAGCGGTGAAGTTACTCTGTACTGTACTCGCATGCGACGTGATTATTGAGGTTATAAATATGTAGAAAACTCCCGTGAGTTTGAGACATATTAAATATAATGAAACGGGTCACTCACGTCTTAAAGGTCGAACACCGCTCGACATGTTTCAGACCGGTTCGCGGTCCTTAATCATGAGCACCTATCGCGGCGGCGGTTTTCTTAGCACTGAAGTTAGTGCTAAGAAACATGTCGAGCGATATTCGACCTTTAAGACGTGAGTGACCCGTTTCATTATATTTAATATGTTATAAATATGGTTTCTATGCCAAAACGCAAACATAAAATTGACGCATCATATTGTAATCCGAACGATTCGTCAGTCCGTACAGGGATTGTTTGTTTGCAGTTCGGATTATCGAGGCCCTACAGTATTGTAAAATTCATTTACACCACACCTTGCCAAAAAGTGCGTTTTTCCGCACTCTGCGCGTCCGGTATAAGCCACTTTTTGGCCAAGTGGTGACGTAAAATTGTGTACAAAACACGGGTCGTAAAACTGAAAGCCCTCTCTCGTATATTTATGACCCTCGCCTGCGGCTCGGGCCTCGAACATCTGCGATACCGGCCTTTCCTTGTTTTACAACCCTTGTATCGTAAATAGCTATTATTCACGAACTCATCTCTTGCCTGCTGCCAAAGAAAATAAGGCATAAATAACTATTATAAACAATTCGACAAAAAAGTACTTCTATCTCTTTCATAGAGCGACATCCATACGTCGGACTGGGATAGAAATATAGACTTCTTTTTCCGACTTATGGCTGCCTCCCCTGTATATAGCTCTCCACATATAAATATATGTATTTACAAGTGCATGCTATAGTCTTTGATACATCTAGATAGAAGAATAAATGTTTGTTATACATTTTAGTACGTATATCGCTTAATATGTCTATATCTACATTATTTAATACGAGACTTGGCTCGCGACTGCTCATTCCTTAAATAAATATTATCATTTTATTAAGCAATTAATATCTACTGTGGTAATAACCGCAATAAAATTACACATTGAGATTTGCACCTTGTTGAGCCAAGGTCTGTGTAGATCTTGGAGTGATTCGCGGTCTACGATTCACATTTTTTACACCACGATTGTGACCTAAAAGCTTACGGTCCCTTTCAATATGTACGAGGGATCGCTGTATTTACAACTTAACTTTTCGTAACTATGGCTTGTTCCGGATCCGGCCAGAACGGTGTGAAACTTTCGTTTAAACTTCAAGCTCAAGAATAAAGTAACTTGTTTTTAGCAACGGTTACCCAAGTGTTAAGGGCCTCATGCATACTCCGGGAGCTAGGGCGACCTTCGTCACCAGAAAGATCAGTATAAACAATTATTTAAGCGATATAAGGCGCAACCACTACGTCAATTCTGTTCACCTGAATACAAAGGACCCGGGTATGTCCTAAAACTACGGCCAAGACCACCGGTGGAGATACTGTGATCGCCAACCCGCATGCCAAGCGTGGCGATTATGGCATTTACCCCTCATGAAATTGGGGGAGGCCTATGTCCAGCACTGGACGTCCTTCGGCGGGAGTGTTGGTGGTGGGAATACAAAAGAGTTTATGTCATGTAGCCACCACCACCACCATGTCAGCCGAAGGACGTCCACTGCTGGACATAGGCCTCCCCCAATTTCATGGGGGGTAAATGCCATAATCGCCACGCTTGGCATGCGGGTTGGCGATCGCAGTATCTCCACCGCACTGCAGGGATGCTGCTGCCCATCCCCCGGTGGTCTCGGTCGTAGTTTTAGGACATACCCTTGTCATGTAGCAATAAGAAGAAATTGAGAAATGTAGCAGCCGTGTTCCGAGGTCTTAACAGCAATGCCATAGAAAAATAAATTGTACCATTAAATCTTGGGTCATTCCACGTAGATATACCGCGTGTCACGATTTTAACGATAAAAAATAATTTTATAAATATAAAGTAAATGCTATAAAATGATTACTCGTGGAATGACCCTCTTAAATTAACACAAGTCGTCCTAGTCCCAAATTAAGCACAGCATTGTGTAATTGGAACTAGACAGCGATATACATATAACAAATACACACAGAGATACAGAGGTGAGTGGTGTTTGGGTCGCGAAACGTGAGCACGTTCTACCCTACAGATTCATTAGATAAGCTACCGTTTCCCACAATCAGTGAGATTAACGTTCATTAGGGTACCGTACGACAATGGTAAATAAGGAAACTTTATGGTGGCGCTTTGTCTGTGTCTGTCTGTCACATTGCTAAATATATCAAGAACTACTTATGCTACTGATTTGATATTTGGAATAGTTATAAAGAAGGCTTACCCAGATGCGTAGAACAAAAGTGTTAGTGTTGAAAACAAAGAAGTTTTAAATTATTTAGGACATGCATGTTCGAATAGACATTTGTTTTGTTTGTGTTACATATTTTAAATATGTAATGTCTATTCGAACACGCTACAACTACATAAAACAGGTCCTTTACTTAAGAGGGCGCAGTACGTTTGGTTCTCCATACAAACGTATTTATGCTCTCATTTTAAAACGCCACGCTAGAATAATATGAAACTTTGTATACATAATGGGATCCACCTTGTCTAGGGCGGAAATTAGTTTCTGTTGCTTGAAATTATAATTGCGAAAAAATACAGCGATTATTAAGGTTTTCATACAAGCCGTAAAAAACTCAAAAAAACAGCTGTTTTTTTTTCTTTTCCAATTTCTAGCAACAGAAACTAATTTTCGACCTAGGTATGCCGGATCCCATTGTGTATATAAAGTTTCATGTTATTCTAGCATGGCGTTTTAAAATGAGAGCCTAAATACGTTTGTATGGAGAACCGATCCACACCGATCATACTGCGCCGTCTTAAGTTTTTTACCTATAAAGTGCCGATGCTCTCCGCATTATTTGTGATACGTGTCAAATTGAATGCCACTTGGGGTCTGTTTGAATTTTGAAACAACGTATCTCACTTAATGTGACCGTTTAATTACTGTAGTCATAACATAACAGTTCGTTTTTCGGGTTCTGTGGTCAACTAGGAACCCTTATAGTTTCGCAATGTCCGTCTGTCTGTCTGCCCGAGGCTGTGCTCTGTGATTGTTAGTGCTAGATAGCTGCAATTTGGTATGGATATATAAGTCAATAAAATTCACAGTCGTAAAATAAAAATAAAAAATAATAATAACGATTTTTGAGGGTACCTCCTCTACACGTTATTCGACACCCTGAATTAGCGCCTCGGGTCGACGTCTCATCGCGATATAAGTTAGTTTTAAGAAATATAATAATATTTTTCAGATGCCCGGAATAAATGATTATTAAATATTTATACATCTAACACCCAGGAACAAATATTAGTGCACATCGCACAAACGCCCTTACCTGGATTCAAACCCGGGACCGGAAGCTTCTTGCGTTTTAACCATGACAATAGCGTGCTCAGATATTTGTGAGCATCCTATTAGCTTACATATTTTCTAAGGTATTCGCTTTCATTATTCTACGGCATAACTGATGTATATTATATTCATTATAATAATATTCATAATCAACAATTGCTTTCTTATCTAATTTCAAAATTATTGCCTACAATTACATTATATCATAATAAAATATTTTTTACTAATTTGCGACGGCTAAGAAGTTTCACTGCATAAATATAGATTCAATTCCGCAGTGAAGACAGTTTCAAAAGGCAATTCACATATATTCGACTCTCTTCTAACAACTTAAAGAGGATCCTGGCACTGATGTCGCACCATTTAACGCTTTCACAGTCCCCATAAAAAAGCTAAAATTGTTCCATGGGTCAAAGGTAGAATTATCTAGTCCTATGACTATAAATAACCTCCTTCAATTGGGCGGGCAATCGTCTGTATGCTGCAGAGTCATATCAAAAAGTTCGAGGCAAATCAATAGTGGCACTATGACAAGGACAACGAATGATCGGTAGTGATATTATAGTACAGTACTAATAGTGGACTAGTCTGAAAACCAGCGCTGGGCATCTCATCCCCAGCGCCGGTTTATACTGACAGTGATATGCCTACAAGCATATAATCCTACTTTACGCGCATGCAACAATATACTCGTATGTAACTTAAATGTAGAATTAAAACCACAATGTAACATTACATTAGCTTAAAGGATATTCCCCATAAAGTATTATATTATTCTACAATATGATCGTATCATTAGTACAAATGTGATTATAACTCCATAGCACGTCAGATAAAGGACATATAGACAGATACATGAACAGTTGTGCTTGTCATAGTTCCTCTTATTTGCCTGTAAATATTAGATATAACTTTGATGCAAGTAAACGATTACCCGCCCAAGTTAAAAAGTTTGTTAAAGGTAAGCCGTCAACCGTTTGCGACAAGTTCTTAATTTAGCTGCATGAGGTCTTTTCCGTCTCTTGGTGGAACGCGTGTAGGATCTATCTCTATAGAAATCCTTACCCTGAGCTTCAACCCGTCCCAATCGACACTTGCAATACCAATGAAAAGAAAAGGGTACGTTTTCACTTCGCGCTAGTGAAAACGTACCCTTATGAGGTTTGGGAACAATTATTATCTAAGGGTGGTATTCCACTAGTCCAATTTACATATTTATCCATCAAAGTTGGATGAAATCATGCAATTTCTTTGATCAAATGTATATTGGACAAAGATATTGGATGAGTGGAATACCTCCCTTAATAGCACATCATTAACAATTATTTAACAACGTGAAACTTCTCAGCCGCAACACATTAATGTGTAGTGTTCAACATGGTGTTTAGTTTAATACTAGTGTGGGAGAGGGACGACATACTGACAGTACGTCCGTCTCCCCCTTGCTCTCCGCCGCTCTAGTGTTGAGTTGGCTAGGAAACTGACACGATCACTTAACCAAATGAACGATACAACTATAGTCTGGTCGGTCATACGCGATAGATAACGTCGGTTGACAAAACAAGAGACGAATAACAAGAAAACAAATGATAATTAATACAAAACTTGTATCCAAATGGGATTACGTATTTTTGGAAGGGAAAAAGCGCCAAGAACGGATTTTTTCGTCAGATTTCTAATTTTTAATTCCATAGTTTGTGCTTAGTGGCCTCAAATAGTACCAGTGAACATACTAATTTTACCCGACAGTTGGTTAATGAAGAGCGCGCGGGGTTTTAAGTTTGTGCCCTTTTAACTTTATGATAACTGGGTTTGCTATATGAAACCCAGTTGTTTGAATGTTTATTTTTCACAACCGTAATTAATCTATTTGTGCACTACGGCCTCAAATTTTTATTATTTTGTCCATGTACATTCGTAAATCCTCCTTATGTATACCATACTTTTTAACAAAAACCTTACTAACAGCGCAAGGATTTGCCCGTTACTATTGAATTATTAATATTGTGCATCCTAAATCAGTTACATCACACAGTTCATCAGTTCTACGTGCTATGTGCCCTGCCCACTGCCACTTAAGTTTAGCGATTCGGAGGGCTATATCGGTCACTTTGGTTCTGCTGCGGATGGCCTCATTCCTGATGCGATCATGCAGAGAAACTCCTAACATAGCTCTCTCCATTGCTCTTTGGGTGACTTTGAGCCTTCTAATGAGGCCCATAGTAAGCGACCACGTTTCAGTACCATATGTCATCACTGGCAACACACACTGGTCAAAGACCAAAACCGTTGGGGCGGAAACGTTCTCGAGTGGCGACCACGTACCGGAAGGCGTAGCGTGGGCAGGCCCCCTACACGGTGGACCGATGACCTGGTGAAGGTCGCGGGTGTCCGCTGGATGCGGGTGGCGCAGGACCGGTCATTGTGGAAGTCTTTGGGGGAGGCCTATGTCCAGCAGTGGACGTCTTTTGGCTGACATGATGATGATGATGATGACACAGTTCATATTTGTAGCAATACGACTTAATAAAGACAACAAATTTAAAATATATATTATATATGTTTCATGCAATATTAAAAAAGTGTATAGTTTCGTCAGCACGCATGAAAATTCCAAGACTCTACGAGTATGGATATCGTTTCGCGAAACGGCCTATTAAGGTAATGAAGTGTACATCACTAACTACCTGTCCGTTTGGTTACGAAACGTATGCTTTTGACATTGACGATCACACAAACACACACACACACACACAGACAAGATAAAACACACAGATATTACAGATAAAATAAAATATGTAATTGATAGGTTAACGTCGTTAAAATGAAGTGTAAAAATCGATAAGATTAAAATTGTACAGTGATTGAAGATTACAATTGAAAATAAGAAAATTGAATAAGTCAGTAAGCACATTTTTTAAGAATTACGAAAGACAATGACCTTAATTGGAAGGTTCACATTGATAAAATAAATAAAAAACTAACTAGAAGCTGTTATGCACTATCAATGGCTGACTAATATCACTTCAATACACGTTGGTAAAAACGCATATTATGGAAATGGGTATCCTCTACTGACATTATGGTATTTCATTAGGGGGAATTCTGTAAGTATACAATCAAGTTTAGAATAAGAAAAGTCTTCGAATTATATTCGAACTAAAAAGTACGGAGTCAATAAGAGACATTTTTAAAAATAATAAAATATTGACTGACGTGCATGACTAGAAATTTGTTTATTTTATAAAATTAAAAAACGTCGATTTCATTAAAAAAAAGTGGTTCATAAAATAATATCAGATCAGAATATAAACATGATGTACCTATGTGCAGTCAGCTGCAGAGAAAGCTGACCCCCCCCCCCCTCTGTATACAAACCTCATGCAGGGGGGGGGGGTCCCGTTTCCCTGCAGCTGACTGTACAGTTCGGCCTTCCAGCTATATGTACTCGTATAATATACAAGAGCACTTATGCCGCTGGCATTAAAATATTTAATCATTTACCTGAATGTATAGTTTATTAGGAAACTTAAAGAATAGGGAGCTACTACATGTTTCCACAATATAAATGAATATTTTAGTATAGATAATTAAGTTCATTGTATGTCCGTAATGGATAAACCGTTGGAACTGTAATTCTGAAATGTGATCTTTTGTATACATTCCTGACAATTGATAAATGATTTGAGAATTGCTCTCTCTCAATAATAGAAAACATAAAACTTTGCTCCATTAAAATACACATATTTTACATCTTGAAAATTTCATACGATTTTTTTCATTATAAGACACTTAACTTTTGTAAACGATATTGAACTATTTTCATGCCAGTTTCCGTGACGTCACAACTACTCGTAAGACACTCAAGTAGTTGACGTTATACAACAGTTTGACCCCTTGACTGCCAGTCGCCTCATACATTATATATTAGGTTAAAAAACCGGCACAACTTGGCAAACTCACACTGTTATTGCTTATAGTTATTGCGTAGCGCTATCAACGGAGCCGCGCGGTGGAAGACTTTATACGTCCTTGGAATTCAAGGGGTTTATCAGTGGACGAATTTTGAGAGACGCAATCTAATGTATAATTATTGCTGCTATTATTATCACACGACTATAAACACTAGTTAATGGTATAAAAAAATATTTTGCATTTCATTATTAATTTACGGTAAATAAAATTGATCTGCGTTTCTCTAAATTCGTCCGTGAGTGAATAATGCGGCGTGAGAGCGAGTAGGCTATACTAATCATATAGTGTGAGCCCTTTCTCGTAAAGCGGGATACCGTTTCATCTCCAGTGTCAGCCTAAGCTTCTGCTGAAAAATACAAATATAATCTTAAATATCACTTTGTATTAGTATTTAATTTGCGTTTATCTCGACTACGTTTTCAACAACGCCTTAAATAGACTGGTTGACAGTTGCTGTTACTCAAAGCGAGAATAGACAGATATGGCCCCTTTTGTCGTGGGCGCGTAATTGTATTGCTTTGTATCCGTATTGCATTGTATATTTGAAGAAACGGCAAATACATTTTCTTATTTATTGTATGTATTTTACAGCTAAACTCAAACTTCAAACTTCAAACATTTATTCGTGACAACATACACAAAACAGAAACAAATACAATTTAATCACAGACAAAAGAAAATTAGATTATTTTATTGTCAATCTTTCTTGTATAATGAATATCATATAGAGATTACGTACGTCAAGCGCGCCGGAAGGGCTAACGTACCCGGGGCTAGGAATCGCTGTAGTCCATCGTCTTGATGTACGCCACCGCGGAGCAGAACTGCGTCCACTAGTAGATCGCGGGGCCTTGCAGCGAGGCGCCGCCCAGGCCGTTCACGAAGTCGATTGTCGACAGCAATGGGGGGGGGTTGACCTGGAAATGGAAGGACTAACGTACCCGGGGCTAGGAATCGCTGTAGTCCATCGTCTTGATGTACGCCACCGCGGAGCAGAACTGCGTCCACCAGTAGAGCGCGGGGCCTTGCAGCGAGGCGCCCGAAGTCGATTGTCGACAGCAATGGGGGGGGGGGGGGGTCACCTGGAAATGGAAGGGCTAACGTACCCGGGGCTAGGAATCGCTGTAGTCCATCGTCTTGATGTACGCCACCGCGGAGCAGAACTGCGTCCACCAGTAGAGCGCGGGGCCCTGCAGCGACGCGCCGCCCAGGCCGTTCACGAAGTCGATTGTCGACAGCAATGGGGGGGGTTGACCTGGAAATGGAAGGACTAACGTACCCGGGGCTAGGAATCGCTGTAGTCCATCGTCTTGATGTACGCCACCGCGGAGCAGAACTGCGTCCACCAGTAGAGCGCGGGGCCTTGCAGCGAGGCGCCGCCAAGGCCGTTCACGAAGTCGATTGTCGACAGCAATGGGGGGGGGGGGGGGTCACCTGGAAATGGAAGGGCTAACGTACCCGGGGCTAGGAATCGCTGTAGTCCATCGTCTTGATGTACGCCACCGCGGAGCAGAACTGCGTCCACCAGTAGAGCGCGGGGCCCTGCAGCGACGCGCCGCCCAGGCCGTTCACGAAGTCGATTGTCGACAGCAATGGGGGGGGGTTCACCTGGAAATGGAAGGACTAACGTACCCGGGGCTAGGAATCGCTGTAGTCCATCGTCTTGATGTACGCCACCGCGGAGCAGAACTGCGTCCACCAGTAGAGCGCGGGGCCCTGCAGCGACGCGCCGCCCAGGCCGTTCACGAAGTCGATTGTCGACAGCAATGGGGGGGGGTTCACCTGGAAATGGAAGGACTAACGTACCCGGGGCTAGGAATCGCTGTAGTCCATCGTCTTGATGTACGCCACCGCGGAGCAGAACTGCGTCCACCAGTAGAGCGCGGGGCCCTGCAGCGACGCGCCGCCCAGGCCGTTCACGAAGTCGATCGTCGACAGCAATGAGGGGGGGTTCACCTGGAAATTACAACATATTTATCGAAAAAAAAACTCATCTGTCGGCCTATTTAGCCTAGTTGGTAGTGACACTGCCTACGAAGCTAGAGGTCCCGGGTTCAAATCCCGGTAAGGGCATTTGTTTATGTGGTGAGCAGAAACTTTTGTTCCTGAGACTTGGATGTTTTTTTAAGTATTTATTTATTAAGGTTTGCCAACAGATGTAATACAATAAAAAATCTTATTTACAACAGATAATGAACTACTGCTAGAGTATTCACCCAATTACAGGCAAACACGGCATGCATTAAACATAGTAAAATCTACTTAATTACGTCTACACTCAATCCACCCTTATTTGCACTAAATCTAAGGTTGGCTATAAGGTAAGTTACTTGTAAGAAGGCTAGGAACATTATAATATTGTATAACAATTGAGAAAAGCAGATTTAAAATTAACATCAAACTTGGAGATTATGACTTATAACATATTTGATTTTTGTTTACAGAGATATGTTTTGAACTGATTTTGTGACATGTTCAGTATATCAACCCTGTTTCTTTTATATAGTAAATTATGCGCTTTACAAATTCTCGGTATTACACTATAGGATCCAGTATTAGTCCTGTACGTTCTAGTTGACAAAGGTCGAAAGTTATCTAGACGAGCGTGCTGTCGCGGGACGGTCCACTTGATAGTTTGTAATAGCTGTGGGCAGTCAAGCGTTCCTGAAATAATTTTTTGAAGAAACATTTGATCGGAGATCCAACGGCGGTCCTCAAGAGAAATTATCTTGAAATGTTTTAAGCGGTCTTTGTACGACTTCAACACGCGTTTTTTTTTCCCTGGTGTACAGAGAGAAAGAATAGAAATCGTTTTTGTACTTGTTCTATTCTCTCTATGTGGCACTTATAAAACGGGTTCCAAATATTTGAGCAATACTCTAACTGACTGCGAACCAGAGCAAAGTAAGCAGTCCTTAAAGCCGACATATTTTTAAATGGTTTACAGTTTCGCCATATGAAACCGAGAAGTTTATTGGCCTGCTTGATAATGTGATCGAGATGTTGGTTAAAAGAGAGCTCTTTGTCCAGTATCACACCCAAATCCCTAATATATGAAACTTCCTCTAGGGGTACATCGTCAATGGCATACGTTGTAGTTAGCGGTAATCGTTTTTTAGTAAATTTTATGTGTTTACATTTTGTTATATTGAACGGTAGTTTATTCTCTTTGGACCAGTTTGATATACGAGTTAAGTCATCTTGGAGCTGTTGAGAGTCAGAAGGATCGGTAACTATTTTTGTAATTTTTAAGTCGTCTGCAAATAGTGAAAAATTGGAATTCAAGTATATATCTATAAATAAATAATAAATACCACCACCACCATATCAGCCGAAGGTGCGGGACATAGGCCTACCCCAATTTCATGGGGGGTAAATGCCATAATCTCCACGCTTGGCATGCGGGCAGTAATAAATAAATAAATAAATATTAGAGGACAATTTTTACACAAATCGAACTAGTCCCATAGTAAGCTCAATAAGGCTTGTGTTATGGGTACTAGACGACGATACGTTTACTAGACATATACTTAAATACATAGAAAACATCCAAGTCTCAGGAACAAATGTCTCTGCTCACCACAGAAACAAACGCCCCTACCGGGATTCGAACTCGGGACCTCTAGGTTCGGCGGCAGTGGCACTACCAACTAGGCTAAACAGGCCGACGAATCTATATCTATTAAATATATCGGAGACGGCGATATATCTATTAACTATATCGCCGTCTAGTACACATACCTTATTGAGATTACTATGGGACTAGTTCGATTTGTGTAAAAAATTGACTCCTAATATTTATTTATTATCATCAGCCGAAGGACGTCCACTGCTGGACATAGGCCTCCCCAAAAGAGTGCCACAATGACCGGTCCTGCGCGACCCGCATCCAGAGTACTCACCAGTCAAAATTTAGTTCCGAGAAATTCGTCAAATTCCCCTTGACGATTGATTGAGTTTTGAACTTTAAAATTGGTGATAATGTTTATAATTAATTATGTATATTTTTCCAACATTGAATTGATAAATCACATTTGTTTTTTATCTGTACGGAACCCTCGACTGACCCCGCCCGACATTGCTTAACTGCTGGACCACGAGCGCTCTAATACATTGAATAATAAGTACATAATAGTATATTACGATACAAGTGCAGAAAACAGGAAATTCGCAACGAGTGGTGATAAATTGAAACACGACCGAAGGGAGTGTTTTAAATCGGCACGAGTTGCGAATTACCTGTTCGCACGTGTATCGTACAACGTTTGACAGTACATATGGCTCTTTAAAGTTTCGATATATGCACGTAATCAGCTGATTACCGCACTAATATAGCACCATATGTACTGTAAATATTTTTACACCACACCTTGCCAAAAAGCACGTATTTCCGCACGCTGCGCGTCCGGGAAATCCCACTTTTTGGCCAAGTGGTGACGTAAAATTGTGTACAAAACACGGGTCGTAAACAGAAAGCCCTCTCTCGCATATTTATGACCCTCGCCTGCGGCTCGGGCCACAAAAATCTGCAATATCGGCCTTTCTTTGTTTTACAACCCTTGTATCGTAATGTACTATTACAGTACATATGGCGCTACTTTACAGCACGTCAAAACTTTAAAGAGCCATATGTACTGTAAAACGTTGTACGATAAACGTGCGAATAGGTAATTCGCAACTCGTGTCGATTTAAAGCACTCCCTTCGGTTGTGTTTCAATTTATCACAACTCGTTGCGAATTTATTCTGAACTTAGGTCAGTACTGACCTAAGAAGCGGGTTGAAAGCAAAGACCTTTGTATATGCACTATAACAAGATGATATCTTTCAAAACCTTGAAAAATAAAAATGAACTTTCTAATCGACACAAGACTATTATTCAACTAACTATAGATAAACCGAAAAACTCATTGCCATGGCGAAATAAAAGCCTTACGTAAGCGACATTATCGTGGAACGCTCCTCTAAAGCCGCGTATCCACTTGAGCAGCCTCAGGCCGAGCAGCCTCGGTTGGAGGCAAACTGAGGCTGCTCACTCTGAGGCGGAGGGTCGAGGCACGTTGTGGAGGCGTGTCGCCTCACCTTGATCCGTGACGTTCCTCTGAAACTGAGAGCCTACGGCGAACCGAAAAATTTGCCTTTTCTGCCTCTCTGTTACACTTGCATATTCAAGCGACAGGGAGATATTTTGTTTTCGGTTCGCGGTACTCCCTCAGTCTAAAGCAAAAACGCGATGGCACCATACGCGCGTAGAGTAGCTGCTGCTTTAACAGTCATTTACGCTATTAATAAAGAGACCATTCATTACGACCTGAGGCGACACACCCGTCTCCGCTGTGGAATAATGCACGGCTCAGGCTGAGGTTCTTTTGAGCGCGCCCAAAAAACCGACAAATTATGGCTCGGCCCGCGGCGACGAATTTGTCTCATGGCGCGGCGTGCCTCAGGTTGAGGCATCGTCTCCATTTGAGCAGCCTCGGGTCGGCAGCGGCTCAACCCGAGGCTGCCTCTAGTGGAAACGCGGCTCAAAAGCTCACGCACTGTAATACAATGTCGAGTGAACCCACCTTGAGTATAATGAACACGAGGACCGGCGTGAGGTCGTCGGCGGATGGCGCCGAGCCCTCCGTCAGCCCGAGCACCGCCATGACGCACGTGACGCACCGCATGACGCACTGCAGCTGTTGGCACAAACGGACATTTTTATTGTCATAAACTGTGTACAAATAGGTCACATACATAATAAGAGGTCCAACAGTTTGCCCATTCCGGGCGTACAATATTAAAAAAATAACAATCAAACAAAAACACACATTAGATTAGTAAATATATAGATAGATAGATAGATAGATTCATTTATTTCTCTTAGAAAATAACATTATTATTTTACATCAAAAATAAAATGGATTCACTAAAAGATCGTCTATAGGTATAATAATTTGAGAATTTAAAAACAATATAATAGAAAAATAAGAAATGTCACATGTGAATGAAATAAAATAAAAAATGTCTTAAAAGTAGGTATACATGACTAGGATATCCTAGGTAATGTCAAATCAAAATAATAAAAGGATAATAAAACTAAATAATGTCAAAAAGGTACAATGTCAGAATATCAACAGAATAATAAAAATGGTAAATGTCAAAATAATATAAAAACACAGTAATAATAGTTAAATAATAATCAATCATTAAATTCATTAAATAGTTCTTTGTTATATTCCTTTACGGAATATAACGGTTTAGAGGATAAAAATTTCTTAAGTCGGTGCCCAAATTTATCGTCAGAGGTTTCATTTCTGAGACTGGTGGGTTGGCGCTCATAAAACGCCGGGCCCACTACTTGTGGGTTTTGGTCGAGCAGCGCGAGTCGACGCCGCACGAGCAGTAGTCGCCCCGTTTGGCGGGTGATTCTGCCAGGGATATTTGCCCGTTTAAATGAATTAATATTACCGCGTGTGAACATAACCACCTCATATACGTAAAGTGAGTAGTGGGTCATCAACTTGTACGTTTTAAATATTTCTCTACACGAGTGCCTCCGATTTACTCCCGCCAATATTCGTACAGCTTGTTTTTGTAATTTAAACACTCTGTCAGAGTCGGTCGAGTTTCCATACAAAACTATACCGTATGACATAAGTGAAAAGAAATGGGCATAGTAAATTTGAAGCAATGCGTCACTGGAGACAATTGGTTTCAGTTTGCGCAGCGCAAATACAGCACTGCTCAGCCTTCCACACAAGTTGTCAACGTGTTCTTTCCATTTCAACCTGGCGTCGATTGTAAATCCGAGGAACTTGCATGAGTCACAGCGCGGCATCGGACTTTGTATCAGTGGGATGCTGGTAGTGCTTCCGGCTGAGAACAACATCACATTAGACTTCGTGACATTGAGGATTAGGCCGTTCACTGAGAACCACTTATGAAGTTGGCTACACGTCTGTGATATAATCTGTTCGAGCTGAAAGTACGTGGGTGCCTTTACTATCACAGTGGTGTCATCAGCAAACAAAACCATCATGCCTTCAGTAACAGAGGAGGGGAGGTCGTTTATGTACATCAAAAACAGGGTATTCCCAAGCGCTGATCCCTGTGGAATCCCGAGTTCTAGGCTGCCTTCTGTTGATTTGATGGTTTTGCCTTCAATTTGGACCCCGACCGCCTGGCGTCTATTTTCAAGGAATGATGTGAACAGTCTATGAACGTTGTTTTTGATTCCGTAGTGCCCTATATTTTCTAATAATAATTCATGACTAATCACATCAAACGCTTTAGATAGGTCGCAGAATATCCCTGCTACCTTCTCTTTTGCATCCAAAGCTGTTGTTACACAATCATAGGTCTTAAATGCGGCTGTTGTAGTGGATCTGTTTTTTCTATAAGCAAATTGTCTGTCTGTCAGTAAGTTACTTGTCTCGAGATGAGTCATTAAGCGGTTTGATAGGATGGATTCAATAATTTTTGAAATATTAGGTATAATGGTGATTGGTTTACCGGTCTACAGCCGTTTAGCTTCTAGTGCGAAACAAGAGAACTACGACATATGTAAAAAAAACCGGAATAAATAGAACGATGTTTTCGATCCTGTGAGATGACATACGGTGGTCTTATGGAACTCTCTTTCACTTTTATCTCAGTGTAACGCTAGAGTCATACTCGGGTTCGATCCTTGGGAACCATCATCTTTTTGTGTTTTTATTTTTCTTCGAAGTGCTTTTATTATTTTTGTGATGGGTGTATTTAATGCTATAGTTAATTTACTTCACGCAAACAATATCAATTACGTTTAGAAACCTTAATTTTATAAAATATGAAATAATAGTACAAAATAGAAACTATAAAAACTAAGCCCCGCGTCATCGTAACAAAGACATTGGCAGCATTATTTATTTATTTATTTTATTTGGAGATCCAACAGCTGTGATATTACAAATAAAATAGAAAGCCAGTTATAGGAACTTACAGGAAGTATTACCTCGCTATTCTTACATGGTTATGCTTTAAAGATTTTGATTTTTTATATTATTTTGAGACAGTGATGTAAATTCTTATGACTTGACTTAGGCAAATTTGTAACAAAAATTGAATCTAATTTATCGCTATGAGTTTTTTTTTATTTTTATCCATTCAATTCCTTGTATGGTACAATCGTAAGTAAGGGTTCCGTAGCCAAATGGCAAAAAACGGAACCCTTATGGATTCGTCATGTCTGTCTGTCTATCCGTCCGTATGTCACAGCCGAATTACGTGAAGACTATGAGCACTGCAATTATGAAATTTGGTAGAAAGGTGTATGCTATGAACCGCTATAGAAATGAGATGTGAAATTTAAAAAAAATATTATACTGGGGGTGCCCCCCCCAGTAATATTTTTTCAAAATTTCCCCATACATAAATAAAAAAGGATTTATTGCCACATCAAGTACATTCATGTACATGGGCGGTCAATTTTTTTTTAAATGCACATAGTCGTGTGGGGTATCTATGGATAGGCCTTCAAAAATGACATAGATCAGTCGTTGGCGAGTTATTAGCTGTCAAAGTGGTAAAAAGTGTGGCCTTTAATATCCAAACTATGAACGTTAAAATTCTGATACAATCAAAATGTGTAAATTAATAAATACTTTCAACGAAAATTGGTTTGACCAAGAGAGGTTTAGCGGTTTTTGAGTTATTGCTGCAAAACTGTCTTTCCCAAACAAAAGGGCCGAAGTGCCGTAAGTTTCCTATGAAGATACGACCTTTTTTGATTAAATGTATTGTATAGTGGTTTTAAATGTAGATTAGGATGTGTTGGTACGGAACCCTTCGTGCGGGAGTCCGACTCGCACTTGGCCGGTTTTTTTAATAGCTGATTCACGTTTGATTCCATCTCAAAAGTGTCTATGGCATGTTGAAAGCAAATAACTTAGATTTTTCTCATAAATAATTTATCTGTCAAATAAAAATAAAAGGTTCAAATGGCGGAAAAAGTGGTTATATTTCAGAAATCTTTCGTACTAAAGTTTTTCGCGCCAATAATTCCCCCTTTGAATTAAAAAGCATAAAATTGATGCGATAGTATTTTAAGGTTATTCTAAAACAAGTACTTGCACATGTAGATAGAAGTCCTATGACAGAGTGGTGAGGAATGAACTTTGGTCGGTTCGGTACTGTCCGGGTATAGAGTGAGCGACCATCTCGTTCAAGCTCTGAAATCTCTCTACGAGGATTCCACTGCTTGCGTCAAGAGTAAACGGGTCCTACACTGAATGGTTTAGCATCGAAGAGGGTGTTAGACCGGGATGTGTAGAATCACCGTGGCTGTTTAATTTTATATTTATTTTCTGGACAGTTGTTTGCAAGATTTGAAAGACGATGAATGTGGGTTGGAAGTGAATGGGTTATATTATTAGCGTCGTCGGCTGAGAAGCTACAGAAGATGGCAACTAGCATGCACGGATTGTTTGCGAGAAAAGGAATGAAAATGAATGTAAGCAAGACGAAAGTGATGGTATTTGAAAGAGATGAGTGTATTACAGTTTGTGAAATTGCGGTAGATGGAGAGAAGTTGGAGCAACTGGATGAGTTTGTGTACTTGGGGATTTTGTTCAGGAGAGACGGTAAGCATGAGAAAGATATTGAAAGGAGAGTGATAGCTGGGAATCGAGTGAATGGGGTATTTCACGCCTTTAGGAGCTGCCAGAAAGTGTCAGAAAAGGCGCGGCTGGCTGTGCATAGAAGAGTGTTGGTGCCAACACTAATGTATGTTAGCGAAGCACCAACAATGAGGGCAAAAGATAATGAAATAAAAGCTTTTTATGTTTCTCACAAAAAAAATATGAAAAAAATCTACTAGAATGATCAGAGACACGAATGTAAAAATAGGAGAGCCAAAAGGTTATGAAAATATTTTCCTGTGAAATTATATGGATATGACAAAAGAAATAAAATATTTATCAATTTCTGTAGGTATGTACCACAAATTGAAAATCACAAACACAATGTACAAAAAACCGCACAAGCTGAGATGGAATTGGAAAACACCAGATAGTGGAACTAAAAATGAAATTGATTTCATAGTAACAAACTGTCCTGAGACGGTTGAAAATGTACATGTGAAAAACCGCCTTAGTGTTTGAGGCAGTTTTTTACTCAGTGATTACCGGCTAGTACGAGCTACATTCAACTTGAAATTTGCCAAATAAATCAAGAACCACCCGGTTTGGGACGCGACGACGGCAAGAGGCCCGATGGAATGACCCTCATCCCATGGCAAATGGGACGACCGCTTATTTGGGATGCCACTTGTGTGGACACCCTAGCGCCGTCTCATTTAGCCTCCACATCTTTGAGGGCTGGGGCGGGGCGGCGGCAGTGGCTCAGGCCCTTAAACGCCGCAAATATGCCGATCTAATGCACAATCATATATTTGCGGCTTTTGCAGTGGAGACATTAGGGCCGTGGAGTCAGGATGCCCATATACTATTTAAAAGTTTGAAAAAAAGACTAATCGAAACCACACATGACCCTAAGGCTGGCTCATTCCTCGGACAAATAATAGGCATCGCCATTCAACGGGGGAATGCAGCCAGCCTTATGGGCACAGTTCCACGGGGAACAGACTTGGGGGACATGTTTTAGAGTGTAATTTAGTTAATTTTATTTATTTATATTTAGTTCTAAGTTTCTTACATTATTATTAATGATATATGTTAGAACAAAATACAAAAAACCTAACTTAAAATAAATTCATAGACTATGGAAAGTATAAACCCGACTTACGAAATATGAACATAACAGCAACCAGTCAGTTCAAGCCCAGTATAATGAAATAGAAAAAAGCATAACTATAAGCTCTAAGGTATCCCTATCCACAAAAAAAGGAAAGAACCAACACATTATTAGCAATGTAATTTATTGAGGTGCGCAATAAAGAGTTTTTGTATTGTATTGTATTGTATTATTACACATATTACAAAACTTTACATCAGCTTTATCGACTACAAAGCATTCGACACTATATTTCATGAATCAATATGGGAAGCACTATCAGCACAAGGATTAAACAAGCATTACTTAGACATACTCGTAATAAAAGAAATATACAGAAAAAGCACAGCCAGTATAAAAATGGAAGATGTTGGACCAGCATTCAATATTGAAAAAGGGGTAAGAGAAGGGGACCCACTGTCCCAAAAAATTGTTTATAGCTGTCTTAGAATTTGTTTTTCGAACCTTGCACTGGGATCTTGTGCTGCTGCCTGAAGACCCCAAAGAATTAGAAAAGATGCTACAGTCACAAGCAAAAAAGTAGGACTACATGTAAATGAAGACAAAACCAAAGTAACGACGAACAGACAGCCTACACATATCTTGTTGTGAGAGATTATTATATTTATATGGTGCATTCTTAGATTCCATACAATAAAATAAAAAAATGGCTATAAGTATGTTTATAAAAATGTGTCTTGAAAAACTAACTTGCTTGACAAACAAAACGAAGAGAACAAATCGCCAAACGTGAACTACGTGTCGTTGAAGAGTTCCGTTTTGATCATCATCAGCAGTTCCACTTCATCAAATGTCACTTTTTTGAATGAAAATGCTTGATTAGTTCATGAAAATACTAAAATCACTATTTGTCTGCCTTTCACATTTGAGGAGTTCCCTCGATTCCTAATGGATCCCATCATCAGAACTCGAGCATGACAAAAAATTATCGTGAAAATAGAACTTGCTTAACAAACACAGCTAGAAGGACAAATCGCCAAACGTGAACTTTTCGTCGTTGAAGAGTTCTGTTCTGATCATCATTAGCAGTTCCACTTCATCAAATGTCAGATTTTTGTATGAAAATGCTCGATTTGTTGATAGAAACACAAAAATCACTATATGTTTGCCTTTAAGATCTGAGGAGTTCCCTCAATTCCTCATGGATCCCATCATCAGAACTGCGTTTTGACAAAACGGGACCAACTTGGATAACAATCAAAAAAACAATTTTCAAAATCGGTTAAGATATGACGGAGGTATGGAGTAACTTGAAGTCGGTAAAAAAAAAACGGAAAAATAACCAGAACCACAAATGTGGCCAGGCAGGCACACCGACTCAAATGGAGATGGGCGGGGCACACGCAAAGAGTGACAGATGAAAGGTAGATAAAAATCGTAACAAACTGGTAACCCATGGAGCACACTCGAAGAAAGGGAAGACCACACTCACGATGGAGTGATGACATTAAGAAGGTAGCTGGATGTTGCTGGACTACACCAGCAAAAAACAGAGAAATCTGAAAAGTTTTGGAGGAGGCTTACACCGCTCTAGGCGGTCCTTATACAGAAGAAGAAGAATAGTGTAAAACAGTGGTGAATTTATAAAAAAATATACAGTCACTTCATTAATTTATTCAGATTTGTAGTGAGAGCTGTTTATACGGAAATATAAGCTTAGGTATCTTCTACTCATTAGACACTCGCCATCCAAAAACTTCGGAAAAAATGTTCGCATCAAAGTAAAGCATTGACAAACATTCGTTCAGAAAAAGCGAGTATTTGATACGTGTTACAATGTATAATATGGTGCCATTCTATGGATAATAAATCATCAAAATATCACAACAAATAGTAAATTACAATATAAAAGATGTTTTAATAACTTAAAAATTCGGAAAATTATGTTTTTTTTTCTTAATCGTCCAAAAGGCAAATAAAAGGTAACAACATAATACTAATAAAATGTATGACAACTATAACGCTGCTTTACTTTGATGCGAACATTAATTATTTTCGTCGAAGTTTTTGTATCGCGAGTGCCTGATAGGTATACATATTTTTTTTATATTTCACTATTAAAACAATAATTATCCACATACTCCAATCATGGGCGATGGGCTAGCCACCTGTCACTGCAATATCACATTTTCTTCGTCCAATAAATCTGTAATAGCCAATAGTGGCACTGAAAAATATTATTTCATGGGCTCTACCTACCCCTTTTGGGCATATAGGCGTGAGTTTACGTATGTAAGTAGTACAGGCGGTCTCATTAAGCAGTTGGACAATTTGGGACTTTGTCGCTTTCAGCCGTTAGACATTTAGTATGACAATTTAAACATGACGTTAAAGTGACAAGGTACAAAGGTGTTCAGCCCCTTATGAGGCCGACCGTTCCTTCCTACGCCTAAGAATGCAATCTCAATGAATTATCCAACTTCGTTTCACATTTATTTGCAGTTTGAAATTCGTTCTATCAAAAAACAAATGACATGGCTGTTACGTCACTACAAAAATGAACAGCGTAGCACGATAAAAAATACTGCCGTCTCTTTCTTCAGAAAATAAGTGTTTCGAACAGTGTCGCCACCTATAAAGCTAATAAGTACTACTTATAGTTGTATCTAACGTTGAAACCTGGATGCTTGGAATTGACATCTGCGCCATCTATTGAAGGGTTTTGGCAACGACCTGTAATTGGCCGCGGCCATTTTCTTTACACGGATAGTATAAAACTCACTCACACATACAAGGCTCCGAGTGAAAATTGATGAATTTTGAAACGGCTATATTTTAATTATTAGTGGTTTTTTCGCTTGGTTTTTCAAACTGCGGGAGCAGAGGGTCATATATTATCTAAATATTACAATTTCAAGTCTGTGACATCGCTAGAATTGAAATGTAGTCCGAACGAAAATTGTATGAAAAATTTTGAAAACGTTCCACCTTAAGCCCCCGACTTCGTCCGTGTGCAACTCGTTATATTATAGAAATAATTGCTATTAACTTGTTTAGATTGGCGATAAAAAATAAACGGAAGCATACTCTGAAATAAAAAAAACAGTACTTATTGAGTACCCTGAATGCATGCAAAGCCATTTATGGATAAGATTTTAAATACTCTGAATGCATGCGAAGCCATGAATGGCCGCGCAGAAAAACCGTCAAAAATAAGTAAATAACGACACATATATCACAAACCAATATTATCATACGTAAAAAGATACTTCAAATTAGACGTTATTAATTTTTGTTATTAATTTACTTACGTTTTTATATGCCGATAAAACACTCAATACTTGATAACATCAACACTCAGCGCACACGTCACTCGAATGAATTTTCGCTTCATAAATATGCATTATATCAATTTTAAAAATACCCTTATTTTTTCAATGTCTGATTAAAACTCTATTTTATATGTTTTAACTTTGTTTTTCCAATCATTAAAGCACGAAATAAAATTTAAAAATATATAAGCCAGATCTGGCTTCCCATGCGGTAAAGGGTTAAATTGTTGTAGGCGCAGGCTTATATATCGCTTGCCCATACAAAATTCTCTCTCAACCCCTAATCATTCCTAATTCCTTGATGAAATCATCCAATTTCTTTGATCAGATGTACATTGGACAAAGATATTGATTGGATGAGTGGAATGGGCCTGCGTCAAAGAACTTTGATCAAATCTATAATAAAATACCGGCATCATTAAATACATTATCAGGTCATGAGTTTAGGAAAAAAGTTTTTAAAATATTATGCGATAACACTGTCAACGAATTTCTGGGACATACATTTTGACATCTGCTAAATATAACTAATTAATTTAGTGATATCAATTTGACTTTTGTATTGACATAATTTATTCTTTAATTAATCCTGATTGACTTTTGTATTGAATTCTATCGTGTTAAATATTACGCCTAACTTTATGACATCAAATATTATAATTATGAATTTATTATGACATGGATAGATATGAGTTTTTACTTAACTAATGTAATTTTTAGTTAAATTAAGAACCTATTTTAATTTTCACATCTATGTAAAGAAAGTAGTCATTTTTATATTCAGACTTGATAAGACTTAGACATTTGTATACTTTGAAAGTAGTCATTTTTATATTCCGACTTGATAAGACTTAGACATTTGTATACTTTGAAAGTAGTCATTTTTATATTCCGTCTTGATAAGACTTAAACATTTTGAAGTATTGGCTTTCTAATACTCGGACCAATTTTTATTTTATATGTAGACATTTTTATACATCGCCATATTTACTTTTAGTCCAACGACGCATAAACCCCTGAATGTACCGGACTGGAACTGAATTATTATTAATATTATTATGTATCTAACACCTATTGTACACTGTATGTTCTTGTGAATAAACATTTCATTTCATTTCAAAGACTTGACAAAGAAATTGGACGAGTGGAATACCACCCTTAGGAATGATTTCCGGGATAAAAAAACTATTCTGTCCTTTCCCTAGACTCTAATCTATATAACCGCGACACCCATCTTTTATAAAGATAGAACTTAGGTGAATCAACCGTAAACAATGAATTCTAACAGAGTCACACTTTTCCCATGTAAACAGGAAAGTGGACTTGCAAAAAATATGTAAGTATGTATGTATGTTATAGACAACGCGCTCGCCTCAAACCCAAGGAAACTACGGGAACCAAACGATAGCGCCATCTAATCTACAGCCAGAGACATCTAGCGGACAATTTTGGCACTAAACTAACGCTTTTCGTGGCCAATATATGAAAATTTCTTATTTTTCGTAATATCTGAAAGCAAAAATGCAAATGGATAACGTTGAAGGTTGGAATGATGAAAAAGTAAAAGGAATTTACATAAATATAGCATTTTATAGCGGTAGCCCCTTAATAAATACCTTTTTTTTCACCTTTTATAGGCCCATATATAAAGTAAACGAATCTTAGTTTAACGTAACATATTGTCGATATTATGTCCAGTTTACAGTGACTCTGAATAAAATGTATACCTTCAATGTGATATAGTGAGTTAGATAATAGATAAAATAACGGTTGTATGAAAAATACATTACTTCTCACAGTTTAAATCCAAAGAAAAAAAAAGTAGAAACTTTCAGTTATCCTTTATTTTTGATAACGGAATTGCCTTTTTCGGCTACAAAAGAGGCAAGTCCACTTTCGTATTTTTTTGCATTATTAGCGTTGCTTCCAAAGGACGGGTTTCCTTGCTGCGGTCGTATGATGGTTGCCATTTTATAACTTATCGTCGTAGATAAGACGCCCGTCACTCTCGCACTCGTGACGAATGTCTTATCCACGATGATAAGTGATAAAATGGCAACCATCACATGCCCGCTGATCACAATATGTATATGGATCTCGCCGGATGACGTCATGTCGGTCGGCGCTGTGAGTAGTGTGCACGGGTATCGTATTCCTGCGTGTTGCAGAGAAATTGTCACTGGTTCCTTTTATTTAAGACGATGTGTCCCAGACAAATATGGGTGGGGAATGTATTCCAATAGGCGTTTTTATCCGAACACCATTACTTTATCAAGATATTTGAAATGAATTCCTGGAAATAATATCATGGGCGAAATGGTGCGAAAAAAAATTGGCCGTACGTCAGAAGCCTACATGAATTCATGACGACTGCGATTTATGTTTGTGTGTTTTTAGCGTATTTTAAAGGAGTAAAAGAAAAAAATATCTCTGTCTGGTCTGTGATACGCTATTCCGACCAGATGAGGAAACTATAAAGATTGATTTTTAGTCAAGCAAGAATCATATGATGAATGAAAGCCCAGTTGCCCACTCACTTGACAAGGGGGATCGAAGTTGCACCACGTCCATAGGGAGCACCCACCGTTACCCTACACGTGACCCTTGGGTGGTGCTAAAAGTGCAACAAAATTGGCAACCGTACTGTCTTCTCGAAGATCTTACGGTTCGAAAAATAAACGCTATGGCATTATTATATTATGGCATTATGGCAGATTTACGTTAATAGTATTAATGCCATTATTATTATGAGAAATAATAAAGCAGTAGACAGAAAACCTGAACGTGCGACTAAAATACTAACTCTCCTAATTATTCACTCTGTTTTTAACCGACTTCAAAAGAAGGAAGGAGGTTCTCAGTTCGTCTAAATGTTTTTTTTATGTACGAGTATGTATGTTCCCCGATAACCAGAGATCGGAAATTCAGTAAATTTTTATACCTATACTTCGGCCTCAGTACGGTCACAGACTTTAATTGTTGAGCCATTTAGAGCTCACTTTATACTGGACACTTTATAGCTAACTATGATGCCCAGTATGAAGGGAGCTCTAAATGGCTCAACAATTAAAGTCTGTGAGTGTATCTACACCGCGTTGTTGTTGAGTAGCATGGAGGCGGACTCAATTCAATTTTACTTATAAATTTGCCGGGATTTCCCGGAATACCGATAATTAGGATAACATAAACACATACATATTCCGTAATCAAAACACAATACCTATGACGCCCTTAAACGGACGACCATAATTTGCTTTTGTTACAATCTGTATGTCGTTAAAACTGTTTACCAACGTGAATGTTGCTAAAATCTACTGAAAATAGTTATAAGCTAAAAAAAACCTTTTCGTTATGCTCATTGAGCTCTTATAATATCTAGAGTCACAGTCCCGAACTAAATCTGTTACAATAATAGCTCATCACAATGTTGCATTCGAGTAGAAGCGAAGTCACTCAATTCATAACCACGATCGTAAAATTTAAAAGTAAAGCATGCGGAAACTTACTTTATTACAACCAAAATAAGACTCAAATTAGTACAATGTGAAAAATCATCTTCATTAGCGACATTTGCAACATCTTCATGTGCTTCATACTTTATTATAGTTAGTCCTCGAACTATGTGACGCGGTCGAAATATGTTGATATCAATTCATAGTAATGAAAATCAAGTTATATTATTACTTTTCAAATTACACATGCTAAAATGTTTTCAATTTAGCTGCACAAGAGCTTTTCCGTTCCTCGTAGTCGTACGGGTGTAGCGGCTCTACGTCATCCTTTAAAGTTCTTGGCGTGTCATTTTCTCTACATATACCTTCATAATTAAATCATCATCATTGTCTTCTTCCTCTTTTAACAAAAGATACAAAACAAATCGCGATCCCTACTTTCAAATTTCAGAAACACGTTAATCGTGTTGTTTCGCGGAACACTCAGAACCAACTGGAAGACGGCGCTGCCATCTGCTGCTGCCGTCTGCAGCTGGGTTCGAACTCACGACCGGAGCAACATGACGCCGCGACATGTCGACGTATACCTGTCGTATAACTTTACTATCTTAACTTTAATTTAAACATCCTTCAATCACTTTATTGGAATTATCAATAGGTATTTTAGTCATAATTTAAGTTTAAAACATTGAAAAACCTTATCACAGTTATCACCAACAAACGTCCTCATCATCATCCTAGTGTTATCCCAGTACAGTGGCATACTGAAGAAACATAATTTCACATATTGTTTTGCATTTATTAACTAACTTTTCGGAATTACTATACCTAATTAGTAAGGTGGTACCTACTCCACAGATATTTTATTCTTGAAGATTGTCAAATTACACTATGATAACATAACGAGTAAACCTTTTAAATACATATTTTAATTGAATAACGATTGGTACTTACTGAAAATAAGATAACCCACCATTTTTACTTTTTATACCCGCCGCGGCCAGACATGAACCCTATGACACTGACAGTGAGAGTTCCTTTATATAACCTTGGAGAGGCGTCGCTGTCACATCGAAATGTTAGTAAGCATCTTTTGGTAATGTAGCTAATTAGTTTATGTAGAATTGTAATATTTACTTAATACGAGGGCTGCCTTTTAAGTTGTGTCGTTTGGAAAAACTAAAGACAATTTAAGTGTTAAATGGTATTTATTGTTTTTCAAAGTAATCACCGTGCACCGTGATATGTAATACACTTTTTCATTCGATCGAACCAATTTTCGAAACACTTATTCCAGTCCGAAGCCGGGGTCTCCGAAATGGCCGTTTTGCTCAACCGCTTCTTCAGGCGTCTGGTACCGTTGACCACGAAGTCGTGTTGCTTGATTTTTGGGAAAGTAAAAAAATCTTTAGGGCTTAAGTCTGGACTGTACGGCGGGTGTTCCAGAATTTCGACGTTTTGCTCTTTTAAAAACGCAATTGTTTGCCGGGCGGTGTGCGAGCTCGCATTATCGTGGCGCAGTCTTATACGACGTCTTGGGTTATTTTTTCGAAACTCGCCGATGACTTCTGGTGAACAGACAGTGGTATACCAGTCAGCATTAACCGCTTTACGATCCTCGAGCACGATGGTGGCCACGTAGCCACTTTTCGCCACAAACGTGGCGACCATTTTTTTCGAAGTGCTCCGTGAGCGTATTACTTTGGTCGGTTTTGGCTCATCTTGGAACACCCAAACAGTCGACTGCTGTTTAGAATCGGGATGTAGGCATATATCCAAGATTCGTCACCACTGATAATGTCGTAAACATGTTTCGAGTTTCCCCTGGTTGAATTGCCGCAGAGTTTTGCGACACCATCGAACACGAGCCGTTTTTTGGTCTTCACTGAGTAAATGTGGTATCCAGCGTGAGATCAACTTTTTTGGTCGACCTTCACGATGTCTATCACCAAGACTAGAGCAACCACGTTGAAATTCTAAATACCAGCGTTCCACAGTCCGGAGGCATGGTGCTTTATCATTGAAAACCGTAGTCAACTCTTCGAAGCACTGAAGTCGCGTTAAGCCCCTTTTAAAGTTGTAAAAAATTAACGCACGTAAATTTTCCTTCCAAATTTCCATTTTCACAACTGATTTGTCAACTTTGAACGAACGCTGTACTAAAACGGTTGGGCCGATTTCGAGTCATTCTTTTGTTTCCGAATTCTAAATTCAAATATTTAAGATGACACAAGTTCTTTTTTATGCAATCACGGGAGGTTTGCAAACGACAGAACTTAAAAGGCAGCCCTCGTATTAATATGAAAGAAAATTGTTATGACCCTTATTTCCATAATAAGGCTTAACCGAATATATTTGGTGACGTACTGCAAAAGTTATATCGTTAGTCTGTATCGACTAAGGAATGTGTGTTTCGATAAACAGAGGTCGATAATTGAAGTGACTGTACCAAAATTCGTTTATTATTCAATTTTATTCTTTTAATATTGTGTAAAAAGAAGACAACGTTGAATTCTATGGTCGTCACCATCAGCCGTTTAAGACAAATTCGGACGCGTATAGGAATGTCTATAGAAATCCTTACTCTGAGTTGAGATATTATAATAATATCTATACTCTACCTTATTTATGTGTGTATTAGATACAATAAAATTAATAAACATGTCAACAGACATGGGTGCATAAGAAATGAAATCTAAAAATCTAGAAGTATCGAAACTTGCACAACACTATCAGAAATATCACTGTCAGTGTCATAGGGTTCATGTCTGGCCGCGGCGGGTATAGTTCTGCTTGAATTTCTGCATTTAAGCACTAAACATCATGCAAGCAACCGGCAATGGCAAATTGTCTTGTCAAATACTATGATATTCACAACCTGTCTACTCTCCTCACCATACGTTCTTATTATATCTGGACATTGAGATTCGTAACAACTATGCATAATCGGAGGTCCGGTTAATACTGGTTTTCTGAGATGAAGTTTTCGTACGTCAGTAGGCATTGTGAATATCAACCACGTGCTCGAACTGTGTTCGCGCCGCCGCGTAAACTGTGCCCATGTACCGGCTTTTACAGAGCCATTTTTACGACGTGATTGTGATTCTATACATTATAATATTTATATGGTTATCCGGAATCCTGGAAACTAAATAATAGAAATATTCATTTTAAATAGCCGACTCCATACTTGCTTAGCTTTTTCCGGGATTTTGCTAGTTGTAGGTATAAAAGTATCCGAATTTCCGATGCCTGCAGATATCTCTTGACCGCGTCGGCCGATTTTGATAATTCTTTTTTTGATCCAAAGCACCTACTTAGGTAGGTACCCAAAAGTTGGTCCCATATAAATAAATTTAGATCTGATGATGGGATCTAGGAGGAATCGAGGGTACTACTCGAATTTGATAGGCACGAATATGCCGAATTCGTTATTTTCTGTAGGTAACCAAGCATTGGCTCACGGAAACCACAAATTGTGGCATAGAAAGTACAAAATTGGAGTCTGTTTTTTTTTGTATAAATTATATGTATGTATGTTCCCCGATAACTCTTGATAATTCTTTTTTAGTTTCAAAGCAGGTACCCCCAAGTTGGTCCCATAAAAATTTCGTGAAGGTCTGATAATGGGATCTAGGAGGAATCGAGGGAACTCCTCGAATTTGATAATCACGCACATGCCGATTTCGGTATTTTCTGTAGGTAGCCAAGCATTGGCTCACGGAAACCACATATTGTGGCATAACAAGTACAAAATTGGAGTCAGTTTTTTTTGTCTTAATTATTTGTAGGCGTAGGTTAGGGTGGTATTCCACTAATTGAATATCTTTGTCCAATCTTTGATCAAATTTCTTTGACGTAGGCCCATTGCACTTATCCAATATCTTTGCCCAAGTTTCTTTTTTGTGCGTAGCCATATTGATTTTAATTTGTTTTTGTCCACTCTCCAAATACTGGGTTGAGGTGGCTATCGGGAGGGCGAAATAAGCTTTAAGCTAAGGTTTCCTTCTGAAAGCCTGTTTCTTAAAAATAAAAATAATGTGTAAAGTAAAACTCATACTCTTAACTATCACTAACATAGCTAATAAGTATGCATTGTAACTAACATAACTAACAAAGTATGGATCGAGAATGGTATGAAATAAAAATATTTTATTTATTTAATGTCATCAGAACCTTTGATCAAATGTCGGGGTCCCATCCAAGTTTGATGAAATCATCCAATTTCTTTGATCAAATGTATATTAGACGAGTGGAATACCACCCTTAGGTAAGTTTAGTTTATGTTCGGAACGTTTATTACTACAAAAGAACCCAATTAATATGGCGCGCGTCAAAGCTCTTAAGTAGCTGAGCGAGAGACCATTATTTCTTAATCCGCGCGCCTTATTACTCGGGTGTCGCTATACTAAATATTTGGCCCAAGGTCAAAAGGTCTATTGCGCGTTCGTGGATTTGGAGAAGGCCTATGACAGAGTGGTGAGGAATGAACTTTGGTCGGTACTGTCCGGGTATGGAGTGAGCGACCAACTCGTTCAAGCTCTGAAATCTCTCTACGAGGATTCCTCTGCTTGCGTGAGAGTAAACAGGTCCTACACTGAATGGTTTAGCATCGAAAAGGGTGTTAGACAGGGATGTGTAGCGTCACCACTGTATAATCTATTTCTGGACAGTTGTTTGCAAGATTTGAAAGACGATGAATGTGGGTTGGAAATGAATGGGTTGCTTATCAAATGTCTACTCTACGCCGATGACCAGGTTTTATTAGCGTCATAGGCTGAGAAGCTACAGAAGATGGTATTTGAAAGAGATGTGTATGACAGTTTGTGAAATTGCTGTAGATGGAGAGAGGTTGGAGCAAGTGGATGAGTTTGCGTATTTGGGGACTTTGTACACGAGAGACGGTAAGCATGAAGGAGATATGGAAAGGAGATTGATAGCTGGGAATCGAGTGAATGGGGCACTTCACGCCTTTATGAGCAGCCAGAAAGTGTCAGAAAAGGCGCGGCTGGCTGTGCATAGAGGAGTGTTGGTGCCGACACTAATGTATGGTAGCGAAAGTTGGGTGTGGCAGAACAAACATCAGAGTCGAGTGAATGCAGTGGAAATGAGAGCGCAGTGAAGTACGTGTGGCGTTACTTTGAGAGATTGAGTGAGAAACACCGTTATTAGACGGAGGTGTGGAGTGAATGAAGATATAGTGACGAAAATTTGGAAAGGTATGCTAGGATGGTTTGGACATGTAGAGAGGATGGATGATAAAAGATTGACAAAACGAGTGTATGAAGGAAGAGTGGATGGAAAAGTTGGAAGGGGAAGACCTCGGCGAACGTACTCCGACCAAATCGGAGACATTCTGCAGAAAGGCCAGGTCAGGAGTACCCTAAATCGACGCGCATGCATCAAGAATGTTATGAAAGTTCATGAAGCGAAAGTTGTATGTCAATCCTGATCGTAGCAAGTGGAAATCCGTGATCTCTGCCTACCCCTCTGGGAAACAGGCGTGATTATATGTATGTATGTATGTCGCTATAACCTATTATTATTACCTTGTCGCGGGGCGTGCGGTAGACGGACAGGTGTGTGAGCAGCAGTTGCGCGCGCGCATACGGCGCCGCCCACAAGTGCCGCGGGCTGACGCCGGCGCGCGCCGCGCTGATGCTCGCCAGGCGGCGGATGTGCTCCGACAGCACCCTGGAATACCAAGGTCATCCGTTTAAAACTAAGGGAGGTATTCCACTCATCCAATATCTTTGTCCAATATACATTTGATCAAAGAAATTGGATGATTTCATCAAACTTGGATGGGACCCCGACATTTGATCAAAGATTCTGATGACAGTTAAATCAATATGGCTACGCATGAAAAAGAATAAAACTTGGACAAAGATATTGGATGAGTGGAATGGGCCTCCGTCAAAGAACTTTGATCAAAGATTTGACAAAGATATTGGATGAATAGAATACCACCCCGTATTAAACTCATCCAATATCTTTGTCCAATATCTTTGATCAAAGAAATTGGATGATTTCATCAAACTTGGATGGGACCCCGACATTTGATCAAAGATTCCGATGACCGTTAAATCAATATGGCTACGCATGAAAAAATGTTTAACTTGGACAACATTGACATAAGATATAGAAATAGACACACAATGCCAAACATAAATAACTAAAAATGTGGCGCAAGATGACACTGACAGTTACATTCCAATAGCCGATAATAACGCTTCTTTATAGTCCGAGTCAAGATAAAAACTTCATACAAAAAAGAACTTACAGACATTAGCGTCAAGTGTCAAATTTGCAAACATAAGAACCAACATGGTAAAAACTTTTTAGTAAAATGCCACTGACGTATACTGGCTACCAATGTTTACTTTATAAATGTCAAAAGTGAACAATGAAAGTACCTAATGGAGTCGCTTTGGTTATTTAAATTATTTTTATATTAATATTATTTTAGAACAAAAAAAAATATATGAAGAAAACATTCACACACATTCTGTGATTGTTCTTTTTCTGTGTTAGAGATTAAGATGTTTACCTTCATGAAACTCTTGAGCGAGACTATAGGTAGTTATTTCAAAAGTACTGACTTCTGCCATTGGAGCAGCATTTGTAGTTTTACAACTTTTGCTTTGCAAGTCATCGTCATCTATCTCTGACATCTATAAAACAAAGATACCGACTATGAACTTGAAAGATAAATTATTTAAATATATTAACGTTAAATTGATTTTTATTACATCAATTCATATAACTATATGAAAATGTTTTCCTCTGCATGATTTTTCACGCTAAAATTATATGTTAAAACAGAATTTGAATAATGTAGTTTGAGTCGGGAACGAACGGACTTACGTTCAAGACAGGTTTAGCAGTTGCAGTTAGTCGATTTAAGCCTTTATAGGTCCTTTATATGTCGGAAATAGGGAAATAGGCCGAACACACAACACTCGTGTGGCTTGGTTTATAGAGTGCGTCACGTTTATTTTGCACTAAAATAGCGGTCCATTCTGAACGTCGCTGAGGATGTTGTGGAAATCTTGAATTAAAACATAAAAAAACACAAATTTATTCCTTAATAACTTATTAAAAAAAATATTGACCTAATAGCGTCTCCTTACATTTTGTTTCTTGATAACCTTTCATTTGAACTAACAAAATTATTTACTCAAAACCATGAAATTACCAGGACTTTACATAAATTTTGTAACGTTATCAAAATAACTAACATAAAGAAGTATATTCCGACTTTTTCCTTGTTTTTTTGTAGCTATTAAAGCAGTTTTTCACAGCAGATTTCGTCATTGTTGGACAACTGTCACTGTCTGCGGTCCAAATACGACTAAACAGGAAAGTACCGCCCGAGTCGTGCGGGCGGTACTTTCACGGGGGCCATTTTTGTGGGCTGATTGTGAATCTAGTTCTATTATAGTACATCAATGTTGGACAAAGATATTGGATGAGTGGAATACCACCCTAATACTCAGCCTTAAATTGCCTCCTTCCATGCATCGACTGTAATGTAACATTGGTGTTTTTCGAACTCCACGAGTACAGTTAGACTAAAAACATTGCCGGGCAGCATGTTGTACACTCACAGACTTTAATTGATGAGCCATTTAGAGCTTACTTTACACTGGGCACAATAGTTAGCTGTAATGCGTACAGTATAAAGTGAGCTCTAAATAGCTCTACAATTAAAGTCCGTGACCGTACTAGCCAGTGGCAGATCCGGGAATTTATTTTAAGGGGGTTGAATCGTTAGGGGCAGGGCAGGATTGAGGGCGGTGAGTTTTGAGATTAATGTAAAATTTGACTTAAAATGATTCAGATGATTTGGGTGGGATGGCTTGAGCCCCATAGCCCTCCTAGATCCGCTATTGCTGCTTTTCCATCGGAGATAGTCCGATTGATGTGCTTTTGAATTCATAATTTGATCCATAACCGTAACAAGACGTGACTGTGAAATAGTTATCGAAAACGCCCCGAAAAAAATAACACCGACAAAATAAGAATAAAAAATCGGAAGAGTAAATAAATAAATAGCAATATAATTTGTCAACATGTTTAGTCTAGTAAGCAGTGACACAGCCTACGTGGCTGGAGATGCCGGATTCATATCCCGGTTTCTGTGGTGAGCAGAATTTGTTCCTAACACTTGGAATTTTTTCTATGTATATAAGGGTGGGTTGCACCAAACCGTGTGTAATCGTAAGCGGTATTCGTTAAAATCTGATTGTATGGCAAGTTCGACAAGTTTTTATGGGATGACAGATGCCGGCGCCATGTTTAACGTTGATCGGTCTGTGATCGTAAGTTGGTGCAAGTCACACTAAGTATATATCTATTAAATATATCGTCGTCTAGTACCCATAGCACAAGCCTTATTGGGCTTACAATGAGACTAGTTCGATTTGTGTAAAGAATGTCCCTATAATATTTAATTATTCATAGAGAAGAATAGGGTACTGACTGGTCGCGGCCGTAGTCGCCATCGCCGATTGGGAAAAGCACGTTGAGGTAGAGCCGTCCGAAAGCGGCGCGTTCCACAGTCAGCTCCAGCACTTCGATCAGGCTCGCTGGCGCTCCTGTAACATCGCAGCAACACTCGTTAACATACAATAAACCCACAATATGGTTTTTTACTGATAATCCACTATTGACGACCACTTTGGCTTAGTTGGTAGGGCCCCTGCCTGCCAAGCCAGAGGTGTCGGGTTCGAATCCTGGTCAGGGCATTATTTGTGCGTTAAGCACGAATAAGTTAAAGTTTGAAATGTATGACACCACAAAACAAAATTTAGTAGTGTGAAGTTCTAGGTCTCTAGGCGCGGATGCTGCGTGCCTATGGTGGTTGCCACTTTTTACCGACTTCAATAGAAGGAAGGAGGTTCTCAGTTCGTCTGCATGTTTACTTGTTTTTTTTTATTGTATGTTTGTTCCCCGATAACTCTTGACCACGTTGGCCGATTTTGATAATTTTTTTTTTCAATGGTACCTCGGCATTGGTTCCATATAAAATTGGTGAAGGTCTGATGATGGGATCTAGGAGGAATCGAGGGAACTCCTCGAATTAGTTAGGCATGCATATGCCGATTTCGGTATTATCTGTAGGTAACCAAGCATTGGCTCACGGAAACCACAAATTGTGGCATATCGAGGTACAAAATTGGAGTCGACTTTTTGTTGGTATTAACTTATCGTCGTGGATAAGACATTCGTCAGTTTCCGACCACGTTTCGTCGATGCGAGTGCTAGAAGGAAGGGAAGCGACTTATCCACGACGATAAGTGATAGAAAGGCAAACATCACACGCCCGCTGAAGCAAAACTTAGTTGCTTTGTATTTATTTATTTAAACTTTTTTATTTATAATTATTATTAGATTTTATTTATTTTATATAACAGTTGGATTTCACAGCATTACAGTAAATACCAATGCACTGTGAAATTAAAAACTAAAAAAACAAAAACACCAGATTAACCAAATAATAATAATAATTACACTGAAGAAAGTCGTGCATCCATCTTCTCACAGAACTTCAAGCATTCGTCATACGCATCTATCCGCGAACAAGCGGGGATTTTCTGCGAGACACTGTCCTCGCAGCCGGCGCCGCTAGCAAATAGCGACAACGAGGTCGAAAATTAAATCTACAGGCCGAGGGAACATACAGGCGCACCAACTGAGCTACTAATTCAGGACAGTCAGAATTACCACGTAAAACATTGATAGCAACTGTAAGAACTCACAGATTACGCCTCACCTCTGGAGAGTATAAAGGTGATTCAGGAGACGTGAGCAGGACCAACACTACATACATAGTAAATGGCAATGAATCGTTCACCATTGTATTTAAGTGGAACATACCTTTTTCATGTATTTTAATTTTTGATAAGTTAAAGTTTAATTCTCTACAATTATGGTCACCCTACAACAACTGGTTTATAAAGATTAAAAATCTAACTGTTATGACAGTACTTTGATTACGAAGAAAGTAAATTGTCACATTGAGTGAGTTACGATATTTCAAAAATAATCAGAAGACATTCAATACGAATCACTCTGTATGTATATGATATAGGTCTCACCTTCCCAGGAGGGGTCCGCCTTCACTTCCGCGATGAGAGTCTTTATGTTCGCCATTAGCCTCTTCGCTTTCTCGTCCATCAGCTCCCCGCCTGCAACATTGTCCGATTGGTTACTTTTAATATAGCTGTACAGGCAGCTGCAGAGAAACGTGACCCCCCGTGTATACAAACTTCTATGCAGGAGGGGTCACGTTTCTCTGCAGCTAACTGTACAAGGTGCTAGCTATTAGGTAATGAATAGGGATCGATTGAATGTAATTTTAAATTGCTTTCGAATGGTGAAAGAGTTGGCGGATGGGGAACTGAAAGGTGGGTAAGAGGGCTTCATTAAAAATATAGTGAATATAAACGGCTTCTTCAAGGTGTTACTTGGGTAGGGATATGAAAGAAGAGGATTATACCATGAAACCCCCTGGACAAATGTGCAAGCAAAGAAATTAAGAAAGAAGATTAAAGACAACGTCGAAAACAAAAGACGGAAGTCGAAAGATTCAAAACGGAAGACGGGAAAAGAAAATCAAGACAAATATGAATACTGAGGACGAAGATGAAAAACTAAATAAAGACAGCAAAAGTATTATGATTAAGGAAGCTTGAACGTAACACGTTAGCAAAATTCAACTTAGTCCTATTCAACTGAAAATTTATACAAATTTGTCAGCCGCGATTGAGTTAATTGTCTGCACAGCGCGACAGGCGGTTGTGCCGATACGTCAAGTTCCTGCTTTCTGGTTCCGAAGTAGCACTCTTTCCAAACTCTACCTCCCTTATTCATAAAACTTAACAAACCTCTGTTAATAAAATTTGTTTCGTCCCTTTCTCACAAACATAAATGTCAAAGTGACAGATAAGGACAAACCAACTTTAGCGGCTTGTTAACTAATAGAGGCTTGATGGAGGTTTATGAATAAGGGGGTATATGTCTAAGGCTGGGTTGCACCAAACCGTCTGTAATCGTAAGCTGTGTTCGTTAAAATTTGAATGTATGGAAAGTTTGTCAAGTTTCTATGGGATGACAGCTGCCGGCGCCATATTTAACGTTGATCGGTCTGTGATCGTAAGTCGGTGCAACTCGGCCTTAATGTGTACCACTGATCGTTGACGCGCCGAGTGGTCGCGCTCCAGCCTCTTCAGTGAATTGCATCCGCTACAAAACAGCGCGGAAAGCGTGCTGCGTTTGTCGGCCAGCGGTCAACTTACATATTACCCTTAGGCTGGGTTGCACCAAACCGTCTGTAATCGTAAGCTGTGTTCGTTAAAATTTGAATGTATGGAAAGTGTGACAAGTGTCTATGCGATGATAGCGGTATCATATTTAACGTGATCGTAAGTCGGTGCAACCCAGACTTAGTGTACGAACTGAGTAGACTTTCGAGCGGAGCGTGCGGCTTGGCGTTCAGCTGGGCGTCCATGTTAAACAAACGAAACGCATCCTCAGTGGACGCTTAAGATTGCTTTGACGTTTGGCCGCGACGCCGCCCGCGCTGCCGAACGCTCAGCGCCGAGCGTGCACTGAGGCACGCGATACTCTTACCGTTGACGGGCGCGTGGTTGTTGTACGCCGAGCGGTGACGCTCCAGCCCCCTCAAGTGAGTTGCAGCCGCTTCAAGACAGCGCGTAAAGCGTGTCACACACTGGGGCCAGTTGTACACTAAGACAATCCTAACAATTATTCAGACACACGCGTCCTTGATTGTCATAGTTTACAACTGGCCACCGCAGGCCGCGCCTGTGTGTGACACGCTTAAAGCATGCGTCGTTTGTCGGCCTGCCAACTTACATTAAGGGTGTCACAGACTGGAGCGGCCTGCGGTGGCGGCCAGTTGTAAGTATGAGAATTAAGGCCGCGTGTGTCTGGGAGGTATTCCACTCATCCAATATCTTTGTCCAATATACATTTGATCAAAGAAATTGGATGATTCCATCCAACTTGGATGGGACCCCGACATTTGATCAAAGATTCTGATGACAGTTAAATCAATATGGCTACGTATGAAAAAGAATAAAACTTGGACAAAGATATTAGATGAGTGGAATGGGCCTCCGTCAAAGAACTTTGATCAAAGATTTGACAAAGATATTGGATGAGTAGAATACCACCCCGTATTAGGGTGGTATTCCAATCATCCAATATCTTTGATCAAAGATATTGGACGAGTGGAATACCACCCTCTGAATGATTGTTAGGATTGTCATAGTGTACAACTGGCCGCCACGACACGGCCGCCCCAGTCTGTGACACGCTTAAAGCGTGCCGCGTTTGTCGGCCTGCCAGCATACGTATAACCCTTACCGTTGACGGGCGCGTGGTTGTTGTGCGCCGAGTGGTGGCGCGCGAGCCGCCGCAGCGAGTTGCCTCGCTCGAGTTGCTGCAGCACGCGAGCGGCCGCCGCGGCGCGCGCGCACGCGGCACACTCCGTGCGTACTTGGTTGATTTGCCTGGAACCGTCGCGTGATCAGTGTGATCACATCATTACCGACTTCAATAGACGGAAGGAGATACTCAGTTCGTCTGCATGTTTGCTTGTTCTTTTTTTTATGTATGTATGTTCCCCGATAACTCTTGACCACGTTGGCCGATTTTGATAATTCTTTTTTTGTGTCAATGCTGGTACCCCGACATTGGTCACATATAAATTTGGTGAAGCTCTGACGATGGGATCTAGGAGGAATCGAGGGAACTCTTCGAATTTGATAGGCAAGCATATGCCGATTTTGGTATTTTCTGTAGGTAACCAAGCATAATTGGCTCACGGAAACCACAAATTGTGGCATAGCAAGTACTAAATTGGAGTCGGTTTTTTTTTGTATAAATTATTTAATCATTGAGTTGTGTGTACAAAGGGGTTTTATCACTAGTATCTTATGTAATATGTATCAACACAACACTGCAATGGCACTGCAATAGTAACATGGTAGGTTAGGTAGTTGTGAATAGGATTGAATGATTATTTTTTATGATGAAGCATGCAGCTCACCTATTAACCACTTACGAGAGTGTGCGCTAGGATTACACTCTCTGTTTACCACAAACCTTAGAGCTAATATAATTTATACCCAAATAAAACAAACTCAAATTAACTACAGACAATACCGAAATCGCCGTACGCGTGCCTATCAAATTTGAGGAGTTCCGTCGATCCCTCTAGACCCCATCATCAGACCTTCATCAAATTTATATGGGATCAATTTGGGGGTGCCTGCTTTGAAACGAAAAAAAGATTGATCAAAACGGCCAAGTGGTGAAGAGTTATCGGGAAACATACATACATACATAAAATTATAATAATAAAAAAAAAAACAAAAATGCAGACGAGCTAAGAACCAAACCCTTCCTTTCTTCCTTCTGTTGAAGTCGGTTAATAAAAATATCTCCGTACAGCCAAATGTGATGTGATTATGATGATGTCCTGACCGATTTCGGCCTCAGCAACTGTATTGGCTATGTGCACGTCTGAAACGTCAAACGTCAAAGGTCCCGAGACAATATCAAAACTCAGAGATGTCAAATAATGACACATGAATATTTTATTTACTTTTGTAAACGAGAAAGACCCCGTATTGGAATTTTTATTGAAATAAATAAGAGAATAAATAAATACATACAAACGAAACGAATCGTAGGAAACCGTTAAGAAACCAATAGAAAACGTGAAAGTAAATTTGACAGTGGTCCCCGGTAAGTACACATTTCTGCCATGGTGTGCGCTACGATCGCCTAGCTTACCCCCACCACCTACTTCGCACATAGCCAATATCCTAAATTGGGGATCACTACTGGAGTATCGTCGCTCCACTCTTTCGTGCGCTCTTAAGTGGCTTACATATCCGATCTTCTTTGAAAAGGTACGTGCACACTGTGAGCAGGTTAACACCCAGCCGCACGTAACTGTAACATATGGGTGCTGGTGGACGCACCTTGAGCTCGTGTCGTTTTTTATCGAGCTCGTTACGTTACTCAGTTTCAAACTCCGAATATATATCTCAAGTGCAAAATTATGTGTTTAAAACTCCGAAAACTAGGTTGAAAAATGAAATATCAAAGTAAATTACGCGGAGTATTTTAAATTATGATAGTCAGCAGATGCTTCAAAAAAATTATGAAATATAACTATACAATCGGAAAACAGTAATCTTCAACAATATTTTCCTGTAAAATATTATCTGTTTTTAGTTTATTATATATGTTTAAAATATTATCCAACAGCATGACAAAAACGCACTCTAGATGGCGCAACGTTTGGTTACTTTTTGTCACTTGTAGTTCAACGCGTTCCGCCATCTATACATGTTTCGGTAAAATATTTAGTTTGTTACATTACTGTACTGACAGTTTAACTAAATAATGCCGACATAATTTACTAGATGGCGTTGTATACCTCTCTAAAAATAAAGAACTAGTGAAGGATTTCGTGCCCAAGCTTGATTGTTCCGATAGCTCATTGGCTAGAGCGATTGGCCGCGTATGCCGGTTGTCGCAGGTTCGAATCCTGCTCGGAGCGCTAAATTTTTCCCTTGTATTTGAAATATAGATGGCGTTATTTCCAATCTTTCCACATGACTCGCAACTGGATACCGCAGTAACTACAAAGTACAATATTGGCAGCAAACACGGACGTAAAGTAGTGAGTAGTGACCCATCTGCGTATTGTGACATTTAGAAAAAGAGCATTATATTTAATTGAATTTTATCTAAAAGGAGCATACTCACCTTTTGCAAGACAATAAAAAGCAAGGCTACTTGCTAGAAACAACGTTTTATTAAACCTTATTTTCACCTGTCAGTGTCTCCTCTTTCATAACTGCAAATTGTAATTTGTACTGAACTGACGTTTTTGACGTTTTGGATTATATAGGACTTGACATTTTGGTGAGCTTTAAATGGAAGACAATTCGTTAACAGCCGAAAACGATCGTACTGTCTGTTCGTTCTTCCTCATCTTGGTTAACCAGAAGGATTTAAAGATGAAAAATTGTCTTGCTTAACACTACGGATCTGTTGGTATTATTAATAATTGTTGTGACTTACCGTCGGAGCGCATGTAGCGTGTGCGTCAACGCGGACCTACAGCTCGCTAGATATTTCGCGTACGGCCGCCTCGCGTCCAAATCCGCTCTCAGGGCTTCCGCGAGGCGCTCACAGCCGCCTGAGGCCGCTAAGGCGCGGGCCACTTCGGCGGCTTGGGCGGAAGCGGCGCCGGACTCTGTAGCGGCGGAGGCGGCAGCGCGCATCCATTCCACTAGGGAGGTGCTTGTGCAACGCTGGGGATATAAACAATAGTGTATCACATTCACTCTCAGAATAACTTTTGACCAGGAATATATTTTTACACCACACCTTGCCAAAAAGCGCGTTTCTCCGCACGCTGCGCGTCCGGAAAAGCTCACTTTCTGGCAGTGGTGACGTAAAATTGAGTACAAAACACTGATCGTAAAACAGAAAGCCCTCTCTCGCATATTTATGACGCTCGAACATCTGCGATATCGACCTTTCTTTGTTTTACAACCCTTGTATCGTAAATAGCTATTTCGTTAAAAATCACAGTTTTAAAGTTTGCTTTTCTAATGGGAGTTAATTTTTCTTAAGAGCTCGATTCTCAATCCTAAACGTAGTTTAGTTCTCATTTTAAAACGCCTTTCTGAAACAACATGAAATTTTGTATACACAATGGGAGCCGCCATATGTAGGTCGGGAATTAGCTTCTGTTGCTGGAAATTGTAATAGAAAAAAAAATACAGCGAGTATTTGAGTTTTATACGTCGTGTATGAAAACCCTAATAATCGCTGTATTTTTTCTCCATTATAATTTCAAGCAACAGAAACTAATATCCAACCTAGTGTTATCCCATTGTGTATACAAAGTTTCATGTAATTCTAGCATGGCGTTTTAAAATGAGAGCGAAACTACGTTTGTATGGAGAACCGAGCTTACTGCGGACTCTTAAGAGTCGCAGTTCTAACCTAACTTTTCTGGTAACTTAATATCTGTTAAGAGAGGACTCAGGACCGCGCGCTAGAGTACAGAATACTATTAGACTCTTTCTCGCTGAGAAAGAGCAAGCACGCTTATCAAAACAGATTGCGTGCATGGGCTAGCCGTGCAGGGAAATCTTCAAGCCCATTTCACGTAATATGGGTGTTAAGATGTAATATAATAAGGAATATTAACTTGGCGTACTCATGATACAGTTTTAACTAGTACGGGAAGTAATGGATATCATTCAGCTAAAGGATGTAAATTACAACTAACATAGCTATGTGACTATACCTACTATACTTCGATGTACCAATAACTTGTGTTGTAATGAAATAAAAAATATTTGATTTGAAGATGAGTGAAAATAACAATTACACGTATGGCAAGTGCACAGTTTTGCTCAGGGCTCGGAAACCGGTATACTGTCCATAGAAAAATACCGGTATTTTTTTAGTTCTTATCGTTCTTTCGTCTACTATTTCATGTTTAATCAGGCAATCTAACAATATGAAGTAATAAGCCAAATACATTATTGAGTCCTACATAAAGTGCATAAACCAATTAAAAATATTTGGCTATTTCAGGATTTTGAGATTAACCGGTTCCGAGCCCTGGTTTTGCTACAGAGTAAAAGGCAGTCGGTCCAACCACTTTGAAACCTCTGAGTCAGCTTGGTGGATCTTGGCGATACCACCCTCGATGGCAAGCTGTGGGCAGTCCTCGGTAATATGGGACATCGACTGGAGACTAAATATCGTAGGATACTCACGTTGGGCACATATTCGGTGCAAAGAAGTTCCGGGTTGGAGAGCACTAGTCTCAGCTTTTTCTTCATGCTGTTGAAAACCTCGGGGTCGTTCAGATCTAGGATTCCTTCGCATCTGTTTAAACAAGTTCAATATTAATACATATGATTGATTGAAACACTACGTTACTAAGCGGTATACCATTATCATTAAGTTAATAGACCAAGATTCTTTTGGTATCACCATAGGGCGCCGCTGAACTCGTCGCCGCGAATGGCCGCATCCCATACGTCAATATTTAGCAAAAATTTCATTCGCTGACTCTGTCTTGTACAAGTTTGTCAACACTGTCGGTCACTGACCTGTCGGGGTCGGGTATTTTAGATAAAAGAAGGAGGAGCTAATGTCGGTCACTTACCTGTCAGCTGTGTCGGCGTCAGCGTAGGGCACCGCTGTACTCGTCGCCGCGAATGGCCGCATCCCATACGTCAATATTTAGCAAAAATTTCATTCACCGACTCTGTCAGCCTTGTGCAAGTTTGTCAACACTGCCGGTCACTGACCTATCGGCGTCGGCGTCGGGCACGTCAGAGACGCGTCGCTGCGCGCGCCGCCGCGACTCCCCGGAGCTCTTCCGCCGGTACTTCGCGAGTATGTCGTCCGACGACTCAGTCGTTGTCGGCTCGTTGCGCGGAGTTTCCTCACGTAGCGCCTCTTCCTCGGCTAGCTTGATGTCTGGCGAGGTAAACGAAGATTCCTTTGATTTGATACATAGATATAAGGCAGAGAAGGCGGCCGTACACACGGACACGTAACACACGACACACACGACACGACGTACACGGGGCTACGTACTTAAGTATGTACGACATCTAGTTTAAGAAGTTTCACGTCACAATTACTTATGTAGACTTCCGGTTGAACCAGAAACAATTGCGTCTCGTGCTCTGGGCATATTATTTATATATTGAGAATTTTGATATAATGTGTCACTTATTAACCGACTTTAATAGAAGGAAGGTTGGCAGATCGTCTGAATGTGTTTTTTTTTATGTACCCGAAGACAAATTAGTTATTCTGAGGTACTCACCGTTGGGATGCTGGTGCGAACGGCCCTTCGGCCGGCTGAACATCTTGAACTTGTGCAACAGATTGCCGCCGGAGCGTTTCATGTTGTTTTTCAACTCGTCCAGGTTACCCACCAGGCTGTCTTCGGTTATACGTCGCCTGGAATGCAACATCCAAACACATATTATCACCAAATACATATTTTATACGTTTCAGGCAGGCCTTTAAAAAGTTATGAAAATAAGCGATATTATAACGATAAATTTCGTTCGTGTTTAAAATTTCGTTATAATCATAATCGACATTCATCATAACGATATTTCATATCATAACAAAATGAAAATCATAACCTTATATGATAATGTTATAATATCGTTTAAGATGGTGGCGGTCGCGACGATAACGTGCGCGAGTTTGATGTAAATGTCACAACGCACGAAAGAACGAGACAGTGTGCGAGACAGAGATAGCCTATAACGTTATTATAGCGCTTCACAAACTATCGCTATATATGTGTTGCTTTTTATTTTTTACGATATAATGGATACCGCTATAAATGCGCGCCAAATATCGTTTTTAGTAAAGCGTTTTATTGACAAAGAAGCGTTATGAATCATAACGATATGCGAAAATAGCGCTATTTCAAGGCCTGGTTTCAGGCAGGGATCGTTTTCCAGGCAGTGGTAGGCGATTGACGATTGTGTCCACATGCTGCTAATATTGGATGTTGATAGGGGAGCAGGTAGAGGGGAGTGTGGACTACACCCAAGAGGGGCTTATGGAAGTCCAAACTCAGTGAGAAACAGAACTACTCTGAACACTGACTTCTGACTACTGGCCATTTATTCCACAACTCCATTCCTTTATATACTAGTAGCTACATAGCACAGACATACATAATCATCCATACATGTCGCACTCTCCGAAGCACGCAGTATAGATATTCTAATCAGTTTCAGATTTCGTACATATACTGTTTCATATTTAGTCAGGCACTCTAGTAATACAAAGTAATAAAATAACCTAAACACGACATTATTGAATCCTACACGAATAACATGAACTAATACAAAATATTTGGCTATTTTGTGATTAACCGATTCAGATCCCTGGTTTCAGGTCGCCAAAACTGAAAGTGGAAATTCTCGGGTACGTTTGTAAGGGTATTTGTAGAAGTTCCGGGGCCAACGTCATGGCTGAAACTCTAGCGCTAGCGCTAGTCAGGGTTGTTGAAGTACAATCTATTTCCAATACAAGCGAAAAAAATGTTTCCTGCTCCGAGCGGGATTTGAACCAGCACATACCGGGTGTACAATCCAAATGGGTCAGTATGGAGAAGTCGGAAACTATGAGAGATAGCGAGATCTGTTCTTAGGAACCATGACGTCGATTTTAGATTTAATAATAATTACATTCAAACTTTTTTATTAACTCTCATACATAACCGGGAATCGAACCTGGTCAAAATCAATGTGTATAAATGCTGCAAGTCGCAAGAAGCAGAACACTAATGGAATCATGTTTAAATAATTGAAAGAAAAACCCACCAATAAGATAATTATTTTATTTCAGTAAATGTTCAAAATGGTAGCCATTCTGTTGAATACAAAGATTAATTAAAAACATTGACCAGGTTCGATTCCCGGTTATGTATGAGAGTTAATAAAAAAGTTTGAATGTAATTATTATTAAATCTAAAATCGACGTCATGGTTCCTAAGAACAGATCTTGCTATCTCTCATAGTTTCCGACTTATCCATACTGACCCATTTGGATTGTAGACCCGGTATACATATAGTCCTCCACGCCGTATCCGACGACAGCGACTCCTTCAACTGTTCCTACTTGGGAATATGGAACGCCCTGATGTGGCTCGCAAATCCAAACTTCGTCTTAAAGATGCAGTTACACGGTACACAATGCAGCTGGCCAGCTAAGTTGTAGGTATACGAGGGCTTCGGCCGAGCCTTGCGGATACGGCGCCTAGCATCCAGGTACATACGCGGCCAATCTCACTCTAACCTCACCGTCGTCCTAGCGTAATCCCAGTACAGTTGCATCCTGAAGGATGCCCGGAGACCGCTACCTAATCGCTTGAGATAGATATTATTATTATTTATTTATAAATTACAATTGCAATTGGTTTAGCAAGCTTACTTACAAAATTAACGACTAAATTTTCGGATTTGACGTCCTGGCTCTTTTAGAAACATGACTCGCTACCGCTATCCTTCTCTTTGTGCCTAGGACAAAAATCTTTTGTAAATGGCGCTTGTTAAGTTAAACAATAAGTTGTTCTTACCTTTGACTTTTCTCGGCAGTAGCATCGAAACTGATGCTCTTCGGTATGGCGCCGGTGGAAGCAATCTTGACGGGCGGCGGGCTGACGCGTCTCTCGGTGACGTTCTCGGAGTTGACGTCCTGGCTCGAGCTGCGGTCCGAGACTGAGGTCTCGCTGTTCACTGAGAGCGTGCTGAGAGATATGTTTGAGATTTCACGTTTCTTCTCTATCCTGGTGAGGAAAATATAATTGATTTGATGCCGGAAGACTCAGCTTGAGAAGCCCACAACAATGTGGACTGACTATCTGGTCAAGATCGCGGGAAGACGTTGGATGAGTGCGGCACAAGACCGGTGATTGTGTAGATCTTTGGGGGAGGCCTTTGTCCAGCAGTGGACATCTTTCGGCAGATATGATGATGATGATGCATTGAAAAATTCAGCTCGGCCGCTTCCGCAATTGCGTACGTTGGAAACTTTTTTGGCCAGGTTCGAAACCACTTGCAATCAAATATTTTTTTAACCAATGGCAACTTTTCTTAATCCGGGTGTTGTCTAGACGGTTTGCCGAAGGGGACATTTTTGACCCCCTGATTCAGAACGTATAATAAGTTATTATGACGGAGCGGTCAATACCTGGACGAGGATATGCTGACGATGCTGGTCCGTATCTCGGCCTTGATCCGTGACACGTTGTTGGCGAGGCTGGTGGACACTGTGGCCGATGACATGCGCGTCATCAGGTCGGTGACAGAGCGGTCCTCGTTGCGTTCGGTGTCGATGCCCGAGTCGAAGCGACGGTCGTATTGGGAGACTGAGAGCGCATTGAACGAACTTTCGCTCGAGTTGAGAGATCTGGAATGTGTTTAGGTTAACATTAAAGATCATTTTTAAAGTCCTAATCAGTTGAAAACGCTTATCTATTTATGCTATTATGGATTGGCTTGAATGTGACCATTGTATCTTTGATACTATATCGCACAGGATTATTGCGGCATAAACAATAGATTTAATATTTATTATTTGGATTTTTCAGTAAGAAATATAGTTTCAAACACCACCCCTAAACTCCTAATCGACAAAGTTAATGTAAAACTGTTTCTTTTTCCGTTGAAATTCTACTTCACAGAATTAAAGCAAAAAACCGGCCAAGTGCGTGTTTTAAAGACCTGACACCCACCCACTGGCTGTTGGCCGGCTCTAGGGTCGACGAGGACTGGTTGGTCCCGCTGTCACTCGTACTGTATACCTGTCCATGACGTCCGGCTCCTCGTAAGTGTGCGAGGGCCCCGGCATGTCGTACTTGCTCGCGGGCGAGCGGTGCGGCGGGGGAAACGAGTCGTCCACCCACTGGCTGGTCGCGTCCGACTGGCTGTTGGCCGGCTCGAGGGTCGACGAGGACTGGCTCGTCTCGCTGTCAAAATACAAGTTAAATTATCGCTTGACAGTCGCTATCAGGTCTATTTTTTTTTAAATTAAATTTATAAGGAATAAATTTTGGGTTTTTAATGTTTTAATTCAAGATTTCTACAACATCCTCAGCGACATTCAGAATGGACCGCTATTTTAACGCAAAATAAACGTGACGCACTCTATAAACCAAGCCACACGAGTGTTGTGTGTTCGGCCTATTTCCCTATTTCCGACATACAGGACCAATAAAGGCTTAAATCGACTAACGACTAAGTCCGTTCGTTCCCGACTCAAACTACATTATTCAAATTCTGTTTTAACATACAATTTTAGCGTGAAAAATCATGCAAAGGAAAACATTTTCATATAGTTATATGAATTGATGTAATAAAAATCAATTTAACGTTAATATATTTAAATAATTTATCTTTCAAGTTCATAGTCGGTATCTTTGTTTTATAGATGTCAGAGATAGATGACGATAACTTGCAAAGGAAAAGTTGTAAAGCTACAAATGCTGCTCCAATGGCAGAAGTCAGTACTTTTGAAATAACTACCTATAGTCTTGCTCAAGAGTTTCATGAAGATAAACATCTTAATCTCTAACACAGAAAAAGAATAATCACAGAATGTGTGTGAATGTTGTAATGGAATGTTTTATTCGTATTTTTTTTGTTCAAAAATATTATTAATATATAAATAATTTAAATAACCAAAGCGACTCCATTAGGTACTTTCACTGTTCACTTTTGACCTTTATAAAGTAAACTTTGGTAGCCAGTATACGACAGTGGCATTTTACTAAAAAGTTTTTACCATGTTGGTTCTTATGTTTGCAAATTTGACACTTGATACTAATGTCTGTAAGTTCTTTTTTGCATGAAGTTTTTATCTTGACACGGGACTATAAAGAAGCGTTATTATCAGCTATTGGAATGTAACTGTCAGTGTCATCTTGCGCCACATTTTTAGTTATTTATGTACGGCAATGTGTGTCTATTTCTATATCTTATGTCAATGTTACTTACCAAGAATTTGGCAACCAAAGTGCCCGTTTTTTGGATTCTTGGGTGAATAACGGAATGGGGTGGCAATACAGTTTACATTTGCCCGGTTACTCTACGAATACGAATAGTATGAATGTTTGGTGTTGTGATTTGTTGTTTTGATAAGATTAGTGCATAAATAATTAATTAATCTTTTAACCAGTGGAATTTAGATCAACAATGTAGCTGGAATTAATAATTGTTGTTCCGTTGCGAGGAACGCGTATTTGCAGGTTTTTTATTTGTTTTCGTCAGTTGTTTAATTGTAAATAATTTAATTAAGTTTAGATGTGAATGCTGTTCAAAAGGCTTTTTTCAAAGCCGCTTTTGTCATACTCGACTCGACATACATTATTTACGTGAACGTCAGTGATAAAATGACAAGTATGGCAAAAGTGGTATACACTTACTGCAAGGGGTTGCGCTCAAGAACACAAATATACTTTTGCTTTTAAAGAAAAATTATAAATTTTAAGGTAGGTGCTTTTTTGCTCCGGGTTGCCCAGCGAAAATTCTTACGCGCCGCCACTGACATACACACACATTTTAAACGACTTGCCTGTTTTGAGACTGCTGCTAATGTCGTCATATATTACGCAACCCAAACCAAAATATCCAAAATTAACCTATATTAATAAATTAAATTAATTGTCGTATTATAATAGGACATGGTAATAAATAATTTCGGTTAATTTCATACGGCCATTAATACATTTACAAAAGGCATATACATATATGTAAATATAAGTAGCTTAATAAGTGCTGTCATGACATGTGTACCATTTTCAATAGCATGTGTACACATAGTTTATATTAGTCGTTTTGATCTTGAATCATAAATTCTTTCACAAATCGGTGAGGTACACACACAATACAATACAAATCATCATCAATCGCTCACCTAAACAGGAACACAATACAGAACATAAAGCTCAAAGTAGCGGTATATAATAGGCAGTGCAACAAAAACTGGCAACCGTACTCGTCTTCTCGAAGATCTCACAGTTCGTAAATAAATGCTATACGATTAAAAAAAATAGGCGATCTTTTCTCTTCTAGACAACCTTTGGGTAGCGGACACAGCACACAGATTACTCTGTGGCAGTAAACTACGAGGTTGTACAACGTACCCGTTCTGAGGTCCGTAGTGGAACACGTTGGGAGGCGCGGCGGCGGAACCCGGGCTCTCGGGGGCCGAAGTCGCGTAGCATGTCATCACCTGACCATAACAATATTAGTTTAGGACGAATTAATAAAAGGATGCTAGTTTAACTTGTGTGTATCCACCACCATATCAGCCTTAGGACGTCCACTGCTGGACATAGGCCTCCCCCAATTTCATGGGGGGTAAATGCCATAATCGCCACGCTTGTTTGTATCAGATGTCAGAAATAGCACCCAGTGACATCTGATACCAACAAGTTAAAATAACATCCTTTGCAAAAAAGTCGTACTTTAAGCCACAGACTAGCTTCGAGCTAGACGCCTGGATGCGTTCAATTTTTGTATAAGGCCGTGTGGTACAGTCGGGTTCACTTACACGTACACGCATTTGTGCCTTATTATTATTATTGATTGTTCATGAAATGTGTACATATGTGTGAACTTGGCTGTGCCGCACAGATCGTGACCCATCAATGGTCCTGCCGGAAGACCAGCGCTGACTCCTGAGTCAGCACCATGCTGAGGCGGGACCATTTCATGGTAAACTTTAAAACATCGTAAAACTTCTTAACATTTTGTCTGTTTGCCATGTATAAAGCTTTTCTATTTCTATTTCTATAATTACAAAAAAATGTACATACGAGTAGTTAAGGACTTAATTATGTATACATAATTTAATTGATTCCATTTTGTCCGCCTGTTTAGCCTAGTTGGTAGTGACACTGCCTCCGAAGCTTAAAGCTGCTTTTACACGGGCAATATTTTGAGCAATTATTGCCCGTCAACAGTACACGCGTCCTTCTCTGGCCTGTAAGTAAAAGTGAGACAACCGTACTGTTGACGGGCAATAATTGCTCAAAATATTGCCCGTGTAAGAGCACCTTAAGTAACGTTACGAAAATTAATCATACAATTTATACGGGTAACTTTCGTAACACAACAGAAAAAAAAACATTTATTTGGGGGGCAATGTTTTACACAAACCGAACTAGTCCCATACTAAGCTCAATAAGTCTTGTGTTTATGGGTATACTAGACGACGATATATTTAATAGATAAATACATAGAAAACATCCAAGTCTCAGGAACAAAATGTTTCTGCTCACCACAGAAACAAATGCCCTTACCGGGTTTCGAACCCGGGACCTCTAGCTTCGGAGACAGTGTCACTACCAACTAGGCTAAACAGGCTGAGGGTGGTATTCCACTCGTCCAATATCTTTGTCCAATTCATTTTTCAAATCTTTGATCAAAGTTCTTTGACGTAGGCCCATTCCACTCATCCAGTATCTTTGTCCAAGTTTTTTTTTTCATGCGTAGCCATATTGATTTAACTGTCATTGGAATCTTTGATCAAATGTCGGGGTCCCATCCAAGTTTGATGAAATCATCCAATTTCTTTGATCAAATGTATATTGGACAAAGATATTGCATGAGTGGAATACCTCCCTGCCATGTTGAAATATACTCGTGTCCATAGTTTTGACGGTGAAATATCAACTTAAGATTAGCGCGACTACCCCCTGGGGGTCAATATACTCACCGGGTAACCATTGACGAGGATGCTCTTCCTGTTCTCGGGGTACACGTGAGCCGTCCCGAGGTCTAGCTCAGCGCCTCGCGTCAGTTGGGCGGTGGCACTGAGGTACCCACTGCCGGATCTGGGCGAAGATAAAGATGGTGAGAGAAGCATGCTACTTTTTTTTAAACGACTTCGATAGAACGATTTTTTCAGTTTGTCTACATTTTTTCTTGTTTTTTATGTATGTGTGTTGCCCGATAACTCTTATCCCCGTTGGGCGATTCTGATAATTCTTTTTTTTGTTGTTTCAATGCAGGTACCCTTAAGTTATAAACATAATAAGTTGGTTCCATATAAATTTAAGTATTATTATATATTTTTTTATTATTATAATTTTATGTATGTATGTATGTATGTTTCCCGATAACTCTTGACCACTTGGCCGTTTTGATAAATCATTTTTTCGTTACAAAGCAGGCGCCCCCAAATTGAACCCATATAAATTTGGTGAAGGTCTGATGATGGGATCCAGGAGGAATCGAGAGAATTCCTCAAATTTGATGGGCACGCGTATAGCGATTTCGGTATTTTCCGTAGTTAACCATGCTTTTGCTCTCGGAAACCACAAATTTGGTGAAGCGGAACTGGCGAGGATGACCACAGGTGAAGATGATATATGGAAATTCTCAATGATGCACTTCACAGATTCCGAGTGAGTATGGGTTCCATGAGGAGCCGACGAAACTCCTCAATTATCATCGGCCCATATAAAGTGACTTAGCTATTTTATGTAGTAACAACCTCATTTGCCTATCGGAAAGCAGTTGGTACAGTTGACTACAAAAATATCGATCCACCCAGAGTTACAAAAATCTATTGATCTATTTGTAGTCACTGTACATGTGGACCCGGGTATGTCCTTAAACTACGACCAAGACCACCGGGGAATGGGCAGCAGCATTCCTAGAGTGCGGTGGACATACTGCGATCGCCAACCCGCTTGCCAAGCGTGGCGATTATGGCATTTACCCCCCCATGGAATTGGGGGAGGCCTATGTCTAGCAGTGGACGTCCTAGGGTTGATATGGTGGTGGTGGAGTTCAAAACAGAGTTCCGGTTAATCCGGTTATAATATTAGCTAAAACATGTGGTGAAGTGGGAAAGATATGTGGAAATCTCAAGTGTGTGGCATGGCAAAGTATTAAATTGGAGTTGGTTGTTTTTGGGTATAACTTTTTTATACAACGTCAGCGGCATAGATGATGGTGTGTAAGAGCCGAGAGTAGCCGAAGTGTTAAGAGGAATAGGCCTGCCACTGGGCAGGTATAGATACAATAACGACTAACCTGTTAGGTTGGTAGGGCCGTGGCGCGTGCTTAGGGCTGTTGCTCACTTCCGGTTTCTTGTATGTAGCGTTCTGCTAAAATTCATTCAATATTATTAAGAGTAGAGAAGAGGAGAATATTATTAAGAGTAGAGAAGAAGAGGCCTTTCCCCAACAATGGGATGGCCTGTAGAATTGTATTTAATATACCGAATGTTGTGAAAATGTTATGTATCTGCAGGAAGGTTAAGAGGCTGACAAGCGCCAATGACCTTGGCTATGTCTATTTACGTATAACTGCGCCAACAAAAAAACGATTTCCTTTCAACAGTCTGTGTCACATAATATACACTATATAAAAGAGATTAAACAACTATAGTAGTAATTATAATATAATTTATATAGTCTGAAATCGAACGAAACAAAGCAAATGCTACTATAATGTTAATTTTAATCAGGAATCACATCAGTTTACATTCAATAAATGCTACTTAGTCCATTTCACCTGTATCTTTGGCAGGATCGACCACAAGGTGGCGTATAATTTGATTCTTGTTTTTTATAATAAGACTCGTCCCTGTCATTTGTACCATATCCTACTAAACTGAAGGTGCTAATTCACCTGTTTCATTTGTTATGCTAATTTAAACCCTACGCCACTAACCATAAGGTTGTATTTCACCTGATTCTGTTTGATAGGCACTTGTTCCTCTTGGTGTGACAGTCGCCGAGGCCACGACGTGTCTGAACGCGCCGCCACCGACACGCAGTCGTCCGTGTCAACCTGAAATAGACCTTCATGTTAAGTATTAAGAGTGCGGATTCGTATGTTTCATTCCTAAAATCATAGAGAAAATAAGTAAGAATAGAGAGCTAACTCCATATGACTTCATACATCATTTTTTACTTATTATTTCGTAGTCAACATCTAGCGTCAAATAGCGGAATTATCAGTACTGCTACTCGACAATAGACGCCGTAACGAACGAACAATCGAATGCCCAACCATTTTTAGCTAATATCATAACCGGATTAACCGGAACTCTGTTATGAACTCATTCTGCTTTAAATATTAGTAGTAAATTGTTGAGAAATACACTTTTCGTCAGTAGCGACATACGTGACATCTTTATAGCAGTACTGATAATTCGGCTATTTGACGCTAGATGCCGACTACGAAATAATAAGTAAAAAATGATGTATGGAGTAAGCTCTCTAATTTTCTCTATGCTAACTTTTGAAAAATAAAAACGAATATGCGTGATTTTTGTCCGTAGTTATATTAACCTAGCTATACTGTGTAATTTATTACTTCAAATATTTGACATTTATGAATTGACGTTTGTAGCGATGTGGTACTAGTACGTTGTAAAATGAACCTTATACAGTAGCACACAATGCGCACATTACCTCTGTGTTTCGATCGCTGTCCGAAGCCAACACGTCCATACTCCAGGCAGACTCGCTGGCCGTCTCTGATACGTCCGGTGCGTTTGTGCTGGTCACAACGTCTGAAATGAAAATATACTAAATATAGGCAGAAATGTGGCTAATTTCTTTTGTAATTGGCATGAGGAGAGCAAGCTCTTAGTGGCAGCGAGAAAGATCGTGAGGAAGATTCTGGGATCTACAAAACGGGAAAATGGTAGCTGGAGGGTGACGAGGAATGTGGAAGTGGAAGCACTGGTGCCGAGCCCAACAACATCGGGAAAAGCAAATCTGCACGGCTGCGCTGGCTCGGCCACGTTGAGAGGATGGGAGAGGGTCGCGCTGCCAAAAGATCGTACCTGGGACGTCCAAATGGTCGACGCACGATCAGCCGACCAAGGTATCGTTGGATAGACGAAGTCCAAAAAGATCTCTGCCAGCTTGAAACAGCCGACTCAGATTTGCGACAAGCTGCCCAGGACAGAGCACAGTGGCGTGTCTTAGTATGTCGGAGGCCAAGATCCACTTTGGGTCGCTGGGCCAGCGTAGTAGTAGTATGTTGACTGATGGTCAAATCAGTAACTTGAAGCGGGCAGACGGCCTCGCAAAAAGTATCTTGCCGCTACGCTACTCATCATGATACAAGAATACAAGATATGGCAATCCGGGAAAAATTCATAGTGCGAGAGACACAAGCCTACCGACATCACTGCTATCGATCCTATCGGTTATTGGCGGTCGTAGTGTGAGTTCGTGTGTGTTACACGATTGTTATTAAAGACTCGAGACCCTTATTAACTGTTGCATAATAGTACATTACATAACTAGGGTGGTAAAGCAAAAAAAAACTGAGATCGCAGATTTTGCGGCCCGAGCTGTAGGATATATATATATATATATATACATATATATATATATGCGATCGAGGGCTTTATTTATTACCTCCCGTGTTTTTTACATCATTTTGTTAGTACACTTGGCCAGAAAGTGGTTTTTTCCGTACGCGTAGTGTGCGGTAAAAGCCGTTTTGGCCAGGTGTGGCATAAAATACTATTTAAAGCCTGCTCAGTCTATGAGAATTACGAGGAAGCACTCACTTATATAGTTGCGTCACTTGCGTCCTTGTTTGCATTTAGTTTATGGAAAATATAGGGTGTTTTACTATTACTTTTTTTAGCCTATGAAGAGCCCAATTGCGAATAAAATAGAACTGTAGAAGTCAAGGCGGTTTCCATATATCAGATAAGAATTGGAAAAGGTGGCCGTTATGGACTTTTATGTTTATGGGCCGACTGCCTTCAGATAATATAGATTTTGTACTACTACTACTACTACGTACTAAGCTACGCCGCACACTGTAGCCTATGAAGAACCCAATTGCGAAAAAATAGAAGTCAAAGAGGTTTCCAAATGTACGTCATGCGTACGTAGGCTTGCGTCACGATCCGGAGTAGCGGACAAAGGTACTCACTCTGGTTGACGGCGACCAGCGTCTGGTCGCACGAGTCTCCGACGGTCTCCGAATCGGACGCGAGCACGTCCGTGCTCCACGTGTCGGACATTATGCTCACACACTCGTCGCCTTCTAGAAGCTTCTGTGGACAATAAATAGATATCACGGGACACATTTACACAAATCGAACTTGTTCCATAGTAACCTCGATAAGGCGGTTGTTATGGGTACTAGCTTCATGGGCAGTGTCACTACTAACTATGGGAGGTATTATTCCACTCATCCAATATCTTTGTCCAATATACGTTTGATCAAAGAAATTGGATAAATTCATCTAACTTGGACGGGACCCCGACATTTGATCAAAGATTCTGATGACAGTTAAATCAATATGGCTACGCATGAAAAATAAAACATGGACAAAGATATTGGATGAGTGGAATGGGCCTCCGTCAAAGAACTTTGATCAAAGATTTGACAAAGAAATTGGACAAAATTATTGGATGAGTAGAATACCACCCCGTATTAAATTCATCCAATATCTTTGATCAAAGAAATTGGATGATTTCATCAAACTTGGATGGGACCCCGACATTTGATCAGAGATTCCGATGACAGTTAAATTACTATGGCTACGCATGAAAAAAATTAAACTTGGACGAAGATTTTGGATGAGTGGAATGGGCCTCTGTCAAAGAAATTTGATCAAAGATTGGACAAAGATATTGGACGAGTGGAATACCACCCTAAGCTAAACAGGCCGCCAATTAATACTTACTGCCAAAAAATAGTACTAGCTGTTTTAATGTCACAACTACTCGTTCAAAGGTTCTAATGGGCCTAAAAACGACGGGTTTATCTTGAATTAATAATAACACACATCTTATCTCGATCATCTCATCAGTCTTTAAAACAAGTTCAATAAAAGCACGTAGCAACGAAGTTCACTGTATGCATGTTCGCTGTAAATTCAGAAACTAGTATGAAGGCATTAGAATATTGTTATAGTTCATAACAATATTTGTCAAATAAAGCTATTTTACTCAAAGAGATATTAAATAGATCGACATTTATAGCGGTATCCATTCTATTGTTCTAAAACAAACACCAATAACGTTATTCTTCCAATATATTTAATCATTGACAACTTTGGCTAGTTTATTTTTCATGACATTAATACCAAAATACGTTGTTATATTATATCGCATCGTATTTATATGCCATGATGTTATCAATAACATATTTATATGTATCGCTGCGTCGCGCACCGTTCACGAGAGCGCTGCGCACGCTTAATCGGGTAGCGAGCGAGTTAGATTTATTTAATTGTTCTATGAACGAATTCACAAAAGTCACACTACATATTTTGTGCTATGGTACAGGGTAGTATGTAATGTTGCTAAATAATTTTGTGTCATATTGTTATTTTAAATTATTGTATAGAAATAAGATTCCCCACACTGTCGCATTGGGGTTACCTGTAAAGATGGTTGTGAGTATGAAATAAATAAATAAAATAAATATCGCTATTTTTCATAATTATTTAATCTTTTGACCGCCACTATTTTATATAACAGGCAATAGTAAATTTCTTTAAAAGGCAATGCATAAAGGTTCGTTTTTAACCGACTTCAAAAAACGAGGAGGTTCTCAATTCGTATGTATGTTCACCGATTACTTGGAGACTATTTAAAAAAAAAATATGTTTGAAAGGGTATGTATTTTAGTTGATCCCGTTGTCACCAAGTCTGGATCTGATAACGGGATCTTGAAAAAATCTAGTGAACTCCTCAAATTATATAAGTATAGCAGGAAGGGCCGAGTGTGAGTATAGAAAAGAAAAGGAGCCGGTGTTATTTTGTTAAAAATTTACTTGTAAACTGTATGACGTATGCTACACGCTCGATATTTATCGTGATATTTGGAGAATCACGATGTTTATCGAGTGTGTAGTATAGGCGTATCACGTATCGTGACACGGATCGCTGGATTTCTAGTAATCTAAAAACCCACGCGATCTGTATCATCGACCCAAATATCACGATAAATATCGAGCTTGTAGCATCCGCCCATCTGTTGTTATGTATAGATTAATGTGGCGGCCAAAAGGTTAAATGGCCGCTTGTATCGCCTAGACTGACCTTTATCTCGAACTTGCAGAACTTGTCCTCGATGTCGTTCCGAGTCTGTTTGAGGAGTTTCGCCTGAGCGCTGTTTGCTTGGCTGACTGGCACATTTTGAGGTAACCTGGAATCAAAAGCCGTTTACGAATGTTGGAATGTGTACATAAACTGTCAATTAAACCGGAACAAACAAAGATAAACAAATAAATTAATAGTACGGTCGAGTTCATAAATATATGAGCAAATCCAATAGTCAGAAATAAATGTACATAGCAAGATACATTTTTTTTATTAAAATTGGGATTGTTCTTGGCCAGCATCTAGCCAGGGGGCAAAGATAAGGCCGACGATGAAGCGAGCTCACCCAGAAGATGCCTATTCACTCGTGCCTTAAAAATGTCTAGGTTATATGAACTCGGAAATACAAATATATTTAAACAGAATTATAATTTAAAAATATATACAAATCTTATCCGTCATATTCATCTGAGCAAGCCTCTCAATAATATTTAAGCAATTGAAATTAATAAATATCTGTACTCAGATTTTTACAACATTATTTAAACAAGTGGAAGCACATAACTATTAACTCAAGGGTTATTTTCAAATATTTGTAAACCTAAACAGGTAGTAGCAACTCACACTACGCACGCCAACCACCCATAGGCTCCTTAGCAGTGATTACGTGGCACTTGCACAACGAATTTTCCCCAGAGGGTGATACCTTGTATTATTGTGTCATGCCCATACACCGTTCACCATAACAAGACGTATGCTATATTTTTACATCTGATTTACTTATACTAGGTTATCAAACCAAATTGGCTGCGCCAATATATTTAATATATTGAATTATTACCGGTTCAAATTCATACACTTTATTTACTTATTTATTCTTAAAAACACGCACCTAAGAACGCATCCTTTACACCTTCATACATGGCAATTATCCTTCCTCCCCACCCTACCTTATAAACCTCAGTGCAAAAATTACCGCCGCCGCGCGCGCTTAAAAAGCTTACAAAAATTTATACAAAATACCGCATAACCGCAAATCCGCGAGTACTGTGGTTACAAAAAGCTCCAGTGTCTAAGTTTAACAAAGTGTTAATGGTGAATCTCCAAAATCTATCATGTTGCGCTGCAGACGATCGCAATACTGGACTAGGGTCAGCGCCGCTTCAAAGAAGTTTGTCCTATCCATCCGCACATTATTTTGGAAAAATTGCTCATCCCCGCTCATTGCTTTACCCGTCGATTCGAAGCATAGTGCAAGTAGCGACGTCTACATCTACAACCGGTTTCGATCCCTGATGGTAGTGGAGTGTTACGTACCGTCTGTGCGCGTCGTTGGCCGCGTCCCCATCCGTCACCTGCGAGGAGGGCGTCTCCCGGCCGGAGATGTTCGGACTGCCGCGCCCGCTCACGTTCGCCGACACCTACAGCACAAATACTTACGGTCCAGGGGTCGTACTTTTCATGCTGGTGACGTAAAGTTGACGTCAAACTGCATGATGCTAATTCTAATTGGTGTTATGGTAATTTTTAATCTTTTATCATCAATCATTTAATCATTCATTTATGTTGGTATTTCTTCAAACCTATTGCATCTGAAGATTATAAAGGATTTATTTTTCTATTTAGAATTTTAATTTATGAGGTGAGGAACTCATTGTTTTTCAAGGTTTTAACAGGTTATAGGAATGTTGAATCTAAACATGAACATAAACTCTCTATGACGAGGATTTTTTTAAATTGTTGGTAATAACTGGTATTACACATGAACCAGTCACAAAAACTTGCAATCTACCTAATGTTGTACTTTATAAGTTGTGATGTGACAGGCAAATTGCGCTTGTAACAGGGGCGTAATTGTAAAAAAAGTGTATTTATACATGATTATTAATTACAATAACACTAATTAAAATCACCTATATGGAGCGTGACGTCACCCGGAAAGAAAAGTACGAGCCCTGGTACGGTCCCATGAAACGATGATATATATTATTCATATTCAGTTAATCGTATCAATCATACATCGTCAGGTTACAGATTTTTTTAAAAATAAATAAAGTCAATAATGAATAATAAAACGAAGCGGTAATAAATACATAATGTCAATAATAATAATAAAAACAATAATTCACAATTAAACAAAGCGGTAATAAATACAGAATGTTAATAATAATAACAATAATTAAACGATATGGTACTTAGTGGCACACAAAATACAATAAAGATTACTTAATTAAAGCTGGTCAGCCAAGAACGGAAGATTCAGATTGAAATATTTATTCACAACAAGCACTGTAACAAAAGTAAACAAAAACATACACAACAAAGGCTAAGTTGCGAAAAGGAACCCACTCAGCATATGCAGGCTTTACAGCCGGCGTTGATCTTCCGTAGGTCCCTTAGGGGCCCGTTACACGTCGATTACCATCACTTGATACACTCATACTACAATACAATACGTATCACGTCAACAAGATGTGTTAAAGTATGAAGTATTATTGTCTCTCTCTAGCACTTGTCACAACTGTCACTCCGAAATGTTCACACGGGAGGCAGGCGCTCCGTATATTATATTTTATTTGACGAATACATCGTGTTTAGTATCGTGCAACTTGTTTAATTTCAACAAGATGATAGGGCTGCTAAATACCACGCCATAATTTTCCAATATACCATTTGCGGTCACAAAATGCTAATATCTCTAAAACTACTAGCTCTGTGAGCTGCAGACCTTGCTGTTGTTTTTCCAATTACAACATTCCAGAAAAATGATTCGACAATAAAAATCAAACTTGCTCACAAAATTTCACGAGAATCGACTGAGAAATGCGACCTGTAGAAGTGTACAGCCGGTAATACGAAAATCCGGACACACGATAGGAATTTTGCCGAAGCTGAAACGGAGACCTTCGTTTCACTCGGTCAACTAAACCTAAATCATCTTCATCATCATCATTTCAGCCGAACGACGTCCACTGTTGGACATAGGCCTCCCCCAAAGACTTCCACAATGACCGGTCCTAAATGTAAGCGACGAAACTTAACCTCGGCGCGGCCGTCTAGATCAGCGCGCGTGTTTTGTTCCATATGGTTCTCTCTTGTTAGACCTACGAGTCGGTATAAGGTCGATTCACAAGAGTTGGCGCGGAAAATGTATAAAACTACGAATTTCATAGACATTCCGCGCCAGCTCTTGTGAATCGACGTATAACTACGTGCCCAAATGTTTCATTTGAACATTAGGTCAAACATTAGTTCCGTACCTCGAAAGGAAAACCGGAACCCTTATAGGATCACTTTGTTGTCCGTCCATCCGTCTGTCTGTCTGTCAAGACCCTTTTTCTCAGGAACGCGTGGGCGTATCAAGCTGGAATTTACATCAAATACTCAGGTCTACTGTCCCTTAGACCTGTGAAAAAACCAAACTTCTAAGCCAACGCAATCAAAAGATACACCGTTATACCGCAAATTTTCGTTACACGCAAGGGAATCAAAACCTACTCTCCGTGTACTCAGAATCTTGAAATTTGGTACGAAGCAACGTTTTATAGCACAGATAAAGGAAAAAACTGCGAGAGCCGTAAATTTTTAGTTAAATCATATAATAAAATTATTTTTAACCCCAAACCCGGAACCCTCGGTGCGCGAGTCCGACTCGAACTTGGCCTGTTTTTTTTTCTTAAATAGTAAACTTTATACGATTATTGTAAAACAAACCTAACCTAGTGACCATCAAATATAATGACTTATATTTGATGGTCACTACCAACTAAGAAGAGTCTCTTTCGGACTTGATTTCAGCTTATCTTATCTGTTGTTATTTTACTCGTAATAACAGTCCTGTGTTATATAACATAAAGTAAATTTTTAACCGACGAATAAAGGAGGTTCTCAATTCACCGATTTTTTTTTAATGTATGTTCACTGATTACTCGGAGACTAGTGGACCGATTTCAATTTTATTTTTGTTTAAATGGTTTGTTTTCTAGTTGGTCCCATTGTCACCAAGTCTGGATCTGATGACGGAATCTTTGAAAAATCGAGGGATCTCCCCAAATTATATAGCAGGAAGGGCCGAGTGCGAGTATGGAAAAGTTTGGAGTCGACGTTTTCATGTTAAAAATTTACTTGTTGTCGAGGTGTTTAAATATATCAGTGTATACTAAACAGGGTGGGCCCTGTAACAGGAGAACGGACACAAAGACAAAGTGAGTCTCATTCCGCTCGCGTTTTCGGCCACAGATGTTACATGTCAGACACAACACAACCGACTCACCATGTCGGACAGGTTGTCGTTTTGGTCCTCCGTCTCCAGCTCCAGACTGGAGGTCACGCTGTGGTTGGAGGCCGCTTCCGACACCGCCTCGAGGTTGTCCGACGTGTTGCCTAAGGACACCTCGTCGTGGGACACTGAGAACCTGAAATGTAAAGGTAGAACTATAAATGAGGCCTTTAACTAGACTTTTAATTAATTTAATTCAACTTCTATATCTATGTAAGGGTGGTATTCTACACATACTCATTTATTTTGTAAAGCTAATTTACAGGTCAACACAATTTTTAAACAGTATGATTATTAAAACTAGATTTGTAAAAATTTTAAAAATTCAATAGCTTGTAAAAAAATAAGAAATAAACCAATAATATATAGTATTCAAAGTCCAATCATGACACAATCTACATACAATTAAACTTACAAATTTTACTCTTATTTTATTAGGTATTAGCAATAAATTCATCGTAGGTATAGAACGGGCGCTGGACAAGCCAGCGTCCAATATCCAATATCTTTGTCCAATATACATTTGATCAAACTTGGATGATTTCATCAAACTTGGAAGGGACCCCGACATTTGATCAAAGATTCAAATAACGTTTAAATCAATATGGATACGAATGAAATATTTTTTTTGGATAAAGATATTGGATAAGTGAAATGGGCCTCCGTCAAAGAAATTTGATCAAAGATTGGACAAAGATATTTGTTCGAGTATTCAACGCCATCTACCGGACACCCGCCGAAGAGGAGGAGCTTCCAATATATGCCGCGCGGGAGCGCTGCAATAACCCCGTTCACTTTACCATCCAAGAGCGGAAAGCGACGCCGCCGCGATTTGCACAAATTTTATATAAAGTCGCGCCGAATATATTTGTAAATCTTATATATCTCGACTACCATTAAACAATTCTAAAATCAAAAGGAAGTTGATCATTGAAAGGACCTGCCGCTGATCCTGAAAGGAAATAAGTCACGCCAACTCCCAAACATTGGACCTTCGCTCCGGATGCCATCAACCAGCGCCAGGATCATCACGCAACGGTCAGGTCATCCATCCTTGAGCTGCTTCCCGCAAATCGCTTTGTGCTAATACCGTGTCCATATAACCTTTTTCAGTGTCGTGCACGTGTCGCAGTGTAGCCGCCATTACGTGCCAATAACGCGTTTCAGGGATAAAACTGTAAGTGCTCTTCACTCTCACACACATCATGGTTACTCCAAAACCACAATTGTCCCCACTTGCTTTAACCATCGACTATAATGACATACGTACGTTGACAAAAAGACGAGGCACAATCAAAAGTAAACTTACGTTGTTCGCTAAGTATATCGTTACGCTTAATGATAATTTAACGAATATCCAAAAGGTTGAGTTACAATTACGTATAGGAAATGCCAAGTGTCTTTATAAAGATTTTGATGTAGTTCAAACTCGGATCGAGGAATTAGCCGACGAAAATGAGCTTATAAATCATCTCGAGTACCGCGAAGAGTTCGAGACGCAATACTATCAGACTGTAGCGTTGGCTTCCGGTTTCGCTGATGATAGCAGCAGTGCCCCTGCTGCTGCCAGCAGCGATCCTGTAAGCTCCTGTCCAGTGAAATTGCCTACGATCTCACTTCCGTCCTTCGACGGCTCGTATGAACAATGGTTAGGGTTTAGGGACACGTATACTTCTCTCATACACAGCTCTAAGGACATTGGTGCCATCCAGAAGTTTCATTACCTACGCGCAGCCTTAACGGGTAACGCATTGCAGGTTATCAAGTCCTTGGAGTTCTCAGCAGAGAATTATATGACGGCATGGGAGCTTCTCGAAAACCGTTATAATAATAATAGGTTACTTACACACAATTACGTAAAGTCGCTATTTAACACGCAATCTATCAATAAAGAATCGGCCACACAAATTAGAAAGCTGATTGACTCTGTACTGCGTTCCCTTCGGGCCCTGAAGACGCTGGGGGAACCCACGGACTCTTGGGATACGTTAGTAATTTATTTAATTGTCACAAAATTAGATGCGTCCACAGAGCGCGAATGGGAGCAGCACAAGGGTTCAATCAACTTAAATCAGCATGATTCATCACTTAAAATAAAGCTAACTGATTTGATAACGTTTCTACAAAACCGGGCAGATATGTTAGAATCTATCGCAGCTAATCATTCAAAAAACACACACTCGTATTCTCACGAAACGAAAAGGTTATCAAATCAGTCACAATCACACGCAAGTCATAGCTACGTTTCTAGCTCCACTGTTACACACACAAACAAATCCAGCTCCAAACGTACATCTCCTCGCATTTGTCAAATGTGCAGCGCTAATCATCCGCTTTATTCGTGCAATAGCTTTCTCAATTTAACTGTCACAGACAGGATAAAGTTGCTCGACGATAAGAAGCTTTGCCACAATTGCTTGCGCTCTGGCCACACAGTTGACAATTGCTTTTACGGTCCGTGCAGGATCTGCCAGAAAAAACATAATAGTTTAATTCATAGTCTGAGCAGTGACAGCGACGGCGGCGTATTGACTTCGGCTAACGTAAACAACAAGCCAGCGGCAAGCGCCGTCCCCGCCACCTCGACTAACTATCACACACTTACAAGTCTTAATTCGCACACAGACTCATCGTCATTGCAACCGGTTTTGTTATCTACAGCGCTAGTAGACATTTCCGATAGCAACAACATATTTCATAGGGCTAGGCTGATTTTAGACAATGGCAGTCAGCATAGTTACGTCACACAGTCATTCGTAAATAAATTACACGCACCTACTATACAGTCCACTTACCAAATCACAGGCGTAGGTAAATCAGTCACGCAAAGCACACACTCGTGTAATCTTAACCTACAGTCTGTCACAAGTAATTACCACACACGCATCACTTGTATGGTACTTCCTTGCATAACGGATCAGCTGCCGTCAGCTGTTATAAATGCACATTCCATTCGCATTCCAGACAATATTCAACTCGCTGACCCTAATTATTTTAAACCGTCACAAATCGATTTATTGTTAGGCGCGGATATTTTCTGGGATTTGTTAAATGAAGGTCGTATTCGTCTCGCAGAAGGGCCTTATTTACAAAACACAAAACTTGGATGGGTAATTTCAGGACCTATCCATGGCAAGTACATGCCATTAAATAAAACCAATTGTCATTTCACACAGACATTAGACGCACAACTTAAACGTTTTTGGGAGCTCGAGGAGGTTCCTAAGATAGGGGACGGACTGACTGACGACGAACGCGTCTGTGAACAACTGTTCACGGCGACTACAACACGCAATGAAGAAGGTCGCTTTTCCGTGCGCATACCTTTGAAGGAATCAGTTGATTCGCTCGGCGATACATATGATATAGCTAAAGGTAGGTTTTTATCGCTAGAACGGAAATTCGAGCGCCTCCCAGAATTTAAAAAGATGTATTGTGATTTCATGCGCGAGTACCTCGAGTTAGGACATATGTCGCTTATACACACATATACAAAGCCTTATTGTTTTCTTGCACATCATGGAATTTTTCGAGAACATAGCTTGACAACACGCCTACGTGTCGTCTTTGATTGTAGCATGCGAACGACTACAGGCAAATCTCTCAATTGTTTGCAATTAGTTGGACCGACACTACAAAATGATGTATTTTCTATATTATTGCGCTTTCGCGAAAACAAATATGTCGCATGCGCAGATGTGGCAAAAATGTATAGGCAAGTTCTAATACAGCCAGACCAACGGAACCTCCAGCTAATTTTGTGGCGAGAGAAGACTTCAGATCCACTAAATGTATACCAGCTCAATACCATAACTTTCGGGACTTGCTCAGGGCCGTTCTTAGCCGTCCGTTGCTTGAATCAGCTGGCAAAGGAATGCTCAGACAAAGAGGTCTCTCGCACAATTTTAGAGGACTGTTACGTCGATGACCTAATTACAGGAAATAATGATAAACACGCTTTAATGAACATATGTGAAAAGGTAACCGACGTACTTCAGTCGGGCTGTTTCCCACTCCGAAAGTGGGTGTTTAACTTTGACGTGTCAGAGTTTTCCACATCTAAAATAACGTCACGCGAGTTATGTTTGGGTGACAACTGTCAAAGTAAAACACTCGGTTTAGGGTGGACAAATAACACAGACGAGTTTTATTACACAGCTAACATACAGCATGACACGACACCTGTTACAAAACGCAAGATATTGTCTGTCATTTCACAAATGTACGACCCACTCGGTTTACTTCAGCCAGCAATAATTATTGCTAAAATTTTACTTCAAAAATTATGGCTGTGCCGATTAGATTGGGATTCAGAAGTACCTGATGACGTCGCATCAACCTGGCGTCGATACATAAATACCCATACACAACACATACATACCCTCCGCATTCCTCGTTATGTAATGGGTGCGTATGCGAAGTGCACACAGTTGCATTTTTTTTTCGGACGCTAGCCAGGCCGCTTATGGAACATGCGCCTACGTTCGCACACATTCGGGAGATAGCCAATCAATATCAGTGCAGTTGTTGTGCGCAAAGAGTAAGGTCGCGCCGCTTAAATCCGTCACTATTGCGAAACTCGAGTTGTTAGGATCGTTGTTAGCTGCTCGGTTGTACTCGAAGGTAATTAAATCGCTTAAGGTGAAGTTCGATTCTGTGACGTTCTGGACTGACTCCACTATTGTTTTGGGCTGGCTACGAATGGCACCTCACACACTTAAAACATTTGTTCAAAACAGAGTGGCGGAAATAAACGAATTAACTGGGAGCGCGCAGTGGCTACATGTACGTAGTAAACAAAATCCTGCCGATCTTGTAAGTCGCGGCCTTGAACTTGACGCGCTCATCAATAATGAATTATGGTTTAAGGGGCCATCATTTCTACATGAACCTGAATCGAACTGGTTGCCTAATATCACACTACACACTTCTAAAATAACATGTACTGATTTACCTGAAGTAAAATCACACACAATTAACATGACGTGCCAAGTGGACACCGATGTATTCCCTTTTGACAGGTTCTCGTCTTTTAACCGCTTACGGCGTACGGGCGCTTATGTTTTAAGATTTATAAACAACACACGAATTAAAAATAAAATTAATCGTAAAACTGGCCCTTTAACTGTTGACGAGTTGGAGACATCGGCGCAGCATTTGGCGCGTCTGTCGCAAATGAAATCATTTCCGACTGAATATGATAACTTGGTTAAAACACTACCTATTAAACACACACGTGGGATAGCTAAACTAGACGTATTTATAGATAAACACAAATTAATAAGGGTCGGAGGTCGTATTAGCAACTCACCTTGTTTCTCATACGATAAAAAACATCCGATCTTGCTTTGTTCGAAACACCGTTTCACACAACTTTTGTTTCAGAGTGAGCATAGAAGATTATTGCATGCACCACCCCAGCTTCTGCTTTCTTCCATCAAGGATTGCTGGTGGCCGCTCGGCGGTACGAACTTAGCGAAACGGGTCGTGCGCAGCTGTGTAACCTGCATCCGTATGAGGGGGAAAACGTTCACGCCTATTATGGGTAACTTACCTTCACAACGTTTGGAACCTGGGGTGGTGTACGCTCGCTGCGCGGTGGACTATGCCGGGCCGGTGTACGTACTTAACCGTAGGGGCAGGGGTGCTAAACCCGAAAAGGCCTACATTTGTTTGATAGTTTGCTTGACGACGCGCGCTGTTTACCTCGATCTTGTCACGAGTCTTAGTACCGAAGGATACATGCTCGTGTTAAAACGCTTCATTTCTCGACGTGGTAAGCCAGACGCTATCTTTTCGGACAACGGCCGAAACTTTGTAGGTGCGATGAAAGAACTTTCATCGTTCCTACAAAGTCGCGCAGATAATATCATTGATTGTGCCGCTAACGATAATATAAAATTACATTTTAACCCACCTTATGCTCCCCATATGTCAGGATTGTGTGAGAGAGCTGTACAGTCCTGCAAATATCATTTGAAGCGCGTTGTAGGCAACGCGCATTTAACTTTCGAGGAGTTCAGCACGGTATTAGCACAAATCGAAGCCGTCCTGAACTCCCGACCCATGCATCCTATGTCCACAGACCCAAACGATCTGGCTGCCCTTAGTCCAGCATTTTTCCTCATAGGCCGACCGTTGACAGCACCGCCCTGCAAGGACCTCACAGCGGTGACAGGCCGCTTACCTCGCTACGAGATGATAGAGCAAATGAGGCAGCACTTCTGGCAGCGATGGTCGAAGGAGTATATCTCTCAGTTACAGACCAGAACGAAGTGGCAGACACACGGCCAGGACATAGTTCTCAACTCCTTAGTTCTGGTCAAAGAAGATAATCTACCACCCCTCAAATGGCGTTTGGGTCGGGTGGTAGCTGTGTTCACAGGAAAGGATGGCGTGTCTCGGGTGGCTGACGTCAAAACAGCGAGCGGCCTCATACGCAGGGCATTCACCAAACTCTGCCCACTCTTGCCGCAGCCTGAGAGTGACGCTGAACCAACCACCCTCTCGTCATCACAACCACATTGAAAGCGGGTGCTTTCAAGGCCGGGGGCATGTTCGAGTATTCAACGCCATCTACCGGACACCCGCCGAAGAGGAGGAGCTTCCAATATATGCCGCGCGGGAGCGCTGCAATAACCCCGTTCACTTTACCATCCAAGAGCGGAAAGCGACGCCGCCGCGATTTGCACAAATTTTATATAAAGTCGCGCCGAATATATTTGTAAATCTTATATATCTCGACTACCATTAAACAATTCTAAAATCAAAAGGAAGTTGATCATTGAAAGGACCTGCCGCTGATCCTGAAAGGAAATAAGTCACGCCAACTCCCAAACAATATTGGATGAGTGGAATACCACACATCTCAATTTATGGACATTGTCTGGAATAAAATTATTTCATTTCATTCATTAACTACTACTACTTAAACTCAAGATAAAATAGAACGGATCCGGAGGACCCGGGTTCGAAACCCGGGCAGAGCATTATTTGTGTGGTGAGCACGAATATTTGTTTCTGAGTCTTGGATGTCTGTTATGTATCTATCTTGGATGTCTTTTATGCATGTCTTATATTTATTTATTTATACAGGTTGTTTGGCAGATGGATGGACATACATATATAGCGGATGGATCATCGACTACGTGGTCAACAATAAAAAAAATGATTTGGCCTCTAAAAATAATTTTAAGAATTTTTTAATTTAATTTTTTATATACTTTGTTTTGAAATAAATGAATGTGAAAGATTCTGGAATTGGTCTAAATATAAATAAAAGGAAAAAGTTGTCCGTTTTGTTCGTTTTTTAAAAGTGTTTGAGGTTTTTAATATTGAAAACAAAATATAAAAGTTATTGATAATAAACAAAGAATTAGAAAATCTGTCCGTGCAATCAGCGCTGGCTTTGCCAGCATCACGCTGAGTTGTGACCATTTCGCGACAATTTTTGTATCAGTCTCTATTTTGTGTTAATTATTTTGTCACGAATGCACGATTTCTTTTCTTTTCAATATTGAACTCGACTGTATAAAGTTAACCGGGGGTCACCTGGTCCGCTTCTGCACGGGCGCGCCGGGCGCCGCGACCAGCGCGGAGCCAGCGTCTTCGCCGTCGCCCTCGGAGCCCCCGCAGTACCACTCCAGCACCTTCGACTCGGGCACCAGACCTGTACAAGTTAAGAAACCTTATAAGTTGAAGAGTGTCTTTTCGAAAAAGTTTCTGTTTTCAGTAACTCTACTTCTACATTGTATAAGTTTTCTTATACAAGGTCCCCTTTAGAAGTACCGCTAAGATAAAAATAAGCGCTTTTGAAAAGACACTCCCCAGTTAATCACCAATCATCATTGATGATCATGATGATGATCAGAGGTCGGAATTTTCGCGACATAGCTAAGACAGTCGCAATTTCCCTAGTGCGAGATTTTTTTTCCATCGATATCGATACTTGTTAAATGTAAAATAAATTCGTGTCGATACATTTTAAAAGTTTTATTATCTTTCTTATGAATTTATTTAAATTTTTCAACACCCACGACGTATATATGCGTACCAAAACAAAACAGACTAAATCCAGATAATGTGTCAACATTAATGGTTATATAATCCGTCTCTCTCTCCGTATAGAATCATCATCATCATGTCAGCCGGGGTGATAAATGTTTTCAACTTCAACTCCGGTTGGAAATTATAATTCCGGTAAGCGGACGACTTCGCTTGTAAAAATATCATCATCATCAGCCTGTATACATGTGATTTTCTTGCCTCTAGGGCTAATGATGTTGTCACTGTTGGTGATCCTCGATATAAGCTGGGCACATGCCCATGCTCTTAGGCCGCCGTCTGGACGCCAGCGGGTTTAATGTATGGGCGCCCGCTCGTTGCCCGCTTACGTCCAGACCGCGGTCTTATGGATAAGTGGGAACGGGTGTATGTCTCCACGCTAACTCAGTGCTGATTAGGAACTTCATATACCTTTGCATTTTACAGATATTTCCCTTCACCGAAAAGCAAACGGTAAATATCAAATGATATTCCGTACATAAGATCCGAAACCTAAGTAAAGTACTCTTTCGTCCTGTCGGGTCATCTGAATGACGTACACCTAGAGGTGTGTGTCAAGTAGTTCTTCGGTCGGCTCGGCTCCGAGGAAGCCTCGTAGCCACTTCATACCTTAGGGTGGTATTCCACTCATCCAATATACATTTGATCAAAGAAATTGGATGATTTCATCAAACTTGGACGGGACCTCGACATTTGATCAAAGATTCTGATGACATTCAAATCAATATGGCTACTCATGAAAAAAAAAACTCGGACAAAGACATCAGATAAGTGGAACGAACCTCCGTCAAAAAAAAAATGATTAAAGATTGGTCAAAGATATTGGATGAGTGGAATACCACCCTTACACTACTGACATAAGGTCTATATTCGTACCAACGTAATCGCTCTCGTCCTGTCGAGCCATCTGTATGACGTAAACCTCTAGTTCTTCGGTCGGCTCAGCGAGCGAGGCATTCGAGCTGCCACTGCGAGGCAGCCTCGGCTTAGGAACTTTCGCTAGGATACTCTTCTTTTGTGTATCCGCAGCGTCCGTTATTTGGGGTGGTGATTGCCTGTAAAAAGAAGGATTTCTACTTTTTTAAATTGATTAAATTAATTGATTGAGATTAGTGTCGTCGAAGTTTTAAGCCTTATTTACATACGTAAGAGACTCGTAGGCGAGTTTCACTACATTGCGCGGTTCTACCGATTGATTGAACTCATTATACCACGGCAACCCGTAATGTAATGACTAATGAAACTTGTACGCGAGCCTCGTATCTGTCATACAGAGGCCTTTAGGGACGAAGGATTGTTGTTATTCGATCCAGATCATATTTGCAGCATGTCTACATTGCAAACAAAATGGGCCATGTTCATTTAAGCTTTCTCGCATATTATTTTTGACACGGTTTTATTAAGGCTTAGACAAGTGTAGTTTGTTTGGTCTTGCCTATCATGGCATACAACCACCACGACTATCACTGCGACAACTTTCGATTCAATACGACATCAAATTGAGATAGGCAGTATAGGCGGATGGATAACGGGATCTGAAGGCGCGAAGCAGCACCTTTGGATGAAATGAGGCAAGGCATATAGGCGCTATCGGCGAAACGTTTTTCAACGGTACTGGCTGATTGTGAGTAATGGTCTGCTTACCAGGGCTTGCTCAGAATTGGCCTTTTACTAACCAAGTGGTATAATCTCCTGTGTTGGGCTCCATTTGCAGGAAAGTAATTTCTTGCGGCTTGGTTTGCTTGCCGGGGCTTGTCCTACGCTAGGGAGCAGTCTACTTTAGAATACGGCTACGGTATCCTCTGCCTGTCGTAGAAGGCGACTAAAAGGGAGTCCTTGGGGTCAAAGACGGTCACAGTTGGGGACTGTGATCGCCTGTGAAAGCAGATGGTGGGACCCACAGACTCTAGGGCGGCACTGGTGCGTTCCGAAGGAGATTCCAGAGCCGGCGGAAATGAGTTGAGGAGGATGATCGGGGGGTTTTTTAGTCGGTGCAAGTCCGACATAACCACCGCACTGTCCCCGCGGTGCGGTGGTATCCATAAAGGATTTTCCCCCCGGAAAAAAGGGAGTAGTCTACTTAGTTTGCCTCCATTTGCATTACAGTGACTTGTTGCGGACTTGGTCTGCTTACCGGGGCTTAACTAAGTCAATAAAGTATATTTTTTGCTTGGAGATTGCTATGCTTGGGTTGCTTACCGGGGCTTGCTCATATCGGGCATCTTCCTGAGCAGGTCGTGTAACTTGCTTCTGTAGTTTGGCTCCATGGTCTGCAGGAGAGCGGCGAGGCTCGATGCGCATGCGTCCGAGGTGGATGTGTCGCTGCCTGATTCACTGCTATTAATTAAAATGGGAGTTTAAAAAAATGATAAATTAACTTCTTTCTCAGAATATGGACTTTTTGGGCTCATACGACTCAGAATCAATAACGCTATCAATTCTAGAAGAAGAAAATAAGTGTTCCCAAAACCGTTTTATACTTTCCATACATTTATTTATATACGTATAGCGGTAACAAAACCGACGTCGAAATTTTGTATGTATTTCTGAGAAACCTTTTTTTTAATTCCGAAAGTGTTATGAGGACCTGGCAATACCCTGTAACTACTGTGTTCTTTCGACGTGAAACACTTAAGCTTATTTATAAAATAAATATCAATATAGAAATAATTTTTCTGGACAATTTTACTCAAATTCGTATGAAAATTGATAAAGTTTTGACAGAATCGGACATGTTCTCTCAATTAGCCAACTTAATATATTATTTATTACATTAAAACATAGTATATTCTTTATTGTGCACTAAAACAAGAAAATAATTTAACAAAACGTACAGCATACAACAGGCGGTCTTACCGCTAAAGAGCAATGTGTGTTAATTTTAAATCAAATCAAATCAAAAATACTTTATTTCGGACATATTCGAGTATCCATATCGGGTTAGTAAAGCAAAAACTTATATCTATGTTATAGACTATGGCTAATATTTAAATACAAAATTAAATAACAAAATAGAAAAAAGAAACAGGCAAAAAACCCGTGTGGCGCAGATCACGGCTATTTGATGTATTTTACTAAAGTCCTGATCTGTGCCACCCAGTGACAAAAATGGGATCATCATGTCAGCCGAAATACGTCCACTGCTGGACATAGGCCTCCCCTAAAGACTTCCACAATGACTGGTCCTGCGCCACCCGCATCCAATGGGATAGTTGTATCTATTTTAGCTCTTAAGTGAATATTCTTCAATATTTTTGATAATATCGCCATTCTATAAGAAAAATCGTTCGTCGGTGTGCGAATTCGGTGTTGCGACGACCCTGCCCACTTAGACGTAAACCTAAAGGTTACCATAGATAACCATCATTTCGTAAGTGTAACAACATGACAGTTGGATAGGCCTGCCTTTAAAATAAGTGCGAGTCATCATGATCATCCTAGCCGACTCCGACGACAGCGACATGGTAGATGAAGCAATGCAAGCTGCAGCCCAGCCATTGCCTATCTTCGTAGTTAATGGGCGAGCACACTCCCCGCATGTCAGCACCCCTCCAACATAAAAATAGTAAATGGCCGCAGGAGAATGGGCCATTAATTCCTCGCGGAGGTATTCCACTCGTCCAATATCTTTGTCCAATCTTTGATCAAAGTTCTTTGACGTAGGCCCATTCCACTCATCCAATATCTTTGTCCAAGTTTTTTTTCATGCGTAGCCATATTGATTTAACTGTCATCGGAATCTTTGATCAAATGTCGGGGTCCCATCCAAGTTTGATGAAATCATCCAATTTCTCTGATCAAAGATATTGGATAAGTTTAATACGGGGTGGTATTCTACTCATCCAATATCTTTGTCAAATCTTTGATCAAAGTTCTTTGACGTAGGCCCATTCCACTCATCCAATATCTTTGTCCAAGTTTTTTTTTTCATGCGTAGCCATATTGATTTAACTGTCATCAGAATCTTTGATCAAATGTCGGGGTCCCATCCAAGTTGGATGAAATCATCCAATTTCTTCTCAGATGTATATTGGACAAAGATATTGGATGAGTGGAATACCTCCCATAGCGTCGAGTTCAGTTCGCCTGCGTTTTTCAAAGGCTTACACATTAACCTTCACGGTATGCTTCCATTGACCGATCCTGAGCCAATCCCAGCGCGAGAGTTCAATATCACATCTGACATCATCGTATTTAAGTACGAGTATTGTACCTGTAAGCGGCGGCCTCGGCAACGGGTCCCGATTCGCTCGACATTTCCTCTGACGTCACACTCGGCGTGTTGTTGTTCAGCCTGGACGATATCCGCCGCAGGAACGTTATCTGCACAAAAATAATGGGCTAGTTTCCAAAAAAATATTAACGATCCCATTCGAACCAGTTTTTGAAGGGGACCAAATGGTTGTATGGGACCAGCTACGATTAAAACACAACAAAAGTCACAAATAGCGGTCAAAGGTGGATGTTTTGTCGGCCTGTTTACCCTAGTTGGTAGTGTAACTGCCTCCGAAGCTAGAGGTCCCGGGTTCGAATCCCGGTAAGGGCATTTGTTTCTGTGGTGAGCAGAGACATTTGTTCCTGAGACTAGGATGTTTTCTATGTATTTAAGTATATATCTATTAAATATATCGTCGTCTAGTACCCATAACACAAGCCTTATTTAGCTTACTATGGGACTAGTTCGATTTGTGTAAAAATTGTCCCCTAATATTTATTATTTATTTAATATATATTTTGAATATTGGTCTAAATGGTTTACGAATTCTAATCCGCAACGAAGGCTTTGTAAGGTGCGTTCATGAATAGGTATATCAGTAATAGGATCCATTACATACACAAAAAAATCGAGATTTTATACCTAGTTGGTTACTAAGTTCTGTTACTCGATTTGCAAACTCTTTTCTTGCGTTAAAACAAATGCTACCGAAAAAATAAAAATGACATATAATGGCGGGTTGTCAGTTATAATTTTATAGCACACACAACACTTATCTCGTCATATTTATAATGGATTGGGGTCTAAAAGAAAATCGTGTCGCTGTAATTGCGTTGCACAAATGCGGGCATCCGCCAAACGTGATTTTGAAGTTGCTTCAAAATCTGAAAATCAACAAACAATTCGTTTATCGTACCATTAATAGGTACAATAGTACCCTGAGCTTTGATGACCGCAAGAGGTCTGGAAGACCACGCACCGTTCGGACCCCAGCTCTAATAAAGGCAGTGAAGGCAAGAATCGCAAGAAACCCCGTTCGGAAGCAAAAGTTGTTGGCAATTCAGATGTCTGTGAAGAGAAGCTCCCTTAAAAAAGTTATCAATCAAGACCTTAGACTACACGCTTATCGTAGACGGAAAGGTCATTTGCTTAATGAACGATTGAAGACTATGAGGCTGAATAGAAGTCGCGTGCTACTGAAGCGGTACGCACAAAATGGCCACCGAAATATATTATTTACAGACGAAAAAATTTTTACCATTGAAGAATGTTGTAACCGCCAGAATGACAGAGTGAATGCAAAAAACAGTCAAGAAGCGAGTGTAGCTGTTCCAAGAGTGCAACGAGGCCATCATCCCTCTTATGTCATGATTTGGTTAGGTGTGTCATACTCAGGGTTAACACAGGTCCATTTCTGTGAAAAAGGTGTCAAAACTGGGGCTAAAGTTTACCAGGAAACCGTTCTGGAACCAATAGTGAAGCCTTTAAGCCACTCTCTATTTCAAAACCAGCCCTGGGTCTTTCAACAAGACTCAGCCCCTGCACATAAGGCAAAAACAACTCAAGCCTGGTTTCGAAGCAACAAAATTGACTTCATTGCCCACGAAGACTGGCCCTCCTCCAGCCCGGACCTCAACCCCCTGGATTATGCTATATGGCAAGTTATTGAGGAGAAAGCCTGTGCTAAACCCCACACAAATCTTGACTCCCTCAAGCGGGCCATAGTCAAGACAGTGACGGAATTAGATATGACAACCGTGCGTGCCGCTATTGATGACTGGCCTCGTCGTCTGAAGGCCTGTGTTCAGGCCCAAGGAGGCCATTTTGAATGAAATTGACAAATGTAAATCCTGATTGTGTGTACTTCATTTTAATATATAATTTATTTTTCTCAAACATGCAATTAAATATTGATGTTATGTTCCTTATAATAGGCTGCGAAGTATGACGTTTCAGGTGCGGCTAGGACAAGAGGTCGTTAATGCAATTTCATACAATGTTGCAGGCCTAGGCCGGCAAAGTCCTCTTTTTTAATTTCCATTCCACATAAATTTGTGGCACAGGCATCATGACATTCTGCCACTATGCGAATTAAAAATAAAACTTTGATTTTTTGTTGTTTATTTCATTGCATGTTTGAGAAAAGCACTATACATACCTCGGCGGGAAATATGGGGTTGCCAGCCTGAGACCTATCCGACCTCGCTTCGCACGGCCGTCTATATGTCTTCGGCCGGCAACCCCTTTCGTCCCGGCCTCTGTAGTAATGTACTATAACTTTCGTTAGTATATTTTATGTAGATAAGGATTATTACAGTAACATAACTTAGTAACCAACTAGGTATATATCGGTATTTTACCGAGCCGTATTTATTGTGCGCGAGTGTATGACACGTGAATACACGCAGGAAAGTGACTCACCAGGCTGTGCAGGTCCGTGTGCGAGAAGAGCGCCGCCGCGGGCGCGCACGGCGCGTCTGTGCGTGGGGCGGCCGAGGCCGCGGGGGGCGCGGGGGCGCGGGGCGCGAGCGCGTCCTCGCACACCTCGTCCACTAGCGAGTACACGCAGGAGCGCTCGAACTTGGAGTACAAGTCGGCCAGTTTTGGCTCCACCTGGATGAAATACTTATTTGTTCAACAAGAGAGCAAAGTAAATTTTTGCTGCGAGTGTTGATGTTGAGTCCCGAGCAAGCGAAAGATTCTATAATTATCTAGTTACTACTCTCTAGTACTATCAAAATTAGAATCTTGAGCGTAGCGAGGGACTCGAAGACACGAGATGCAAATATCTTTGCTCTCGTGTGATACATACAACTTTTCACCTCAGCGGCGAGAACATATAACGCAAAGGAATAGTGATAGAGAGAACGAAGTTACTTAAACTAACCTACGATATGAAATATTAAATAGTTAGTTTTTTTCAAGCTCGCAGCAAAATTGCATTTTGCTCACTGGTTTCAAGCCGGAAAAGTTGTTTTCACGCTCGCAGCAAAATGCAATTTTGCTCACTGGTTTCACGCAACAAAACCGCAAACAAGCTTACGGCCCGCATGATGGTAAGCAGTCACCGCAGCCTATGGACGCCTGCGACTCCAGGTGTGTCACATGGGCGTTGCCGATCCTTTACAAATTTATACACTCCTCCTTACTTGAAGAATCCCATACTGTAGTTCCTTGGGAAAACCCCGGCAGGGATTTAGGGATTCATATTTCATCATCATGACGCGATAGAATGACAGTTATAAAGTATCATCGGATAGACGAAGTCCATAAAATTCTCTGCCAGCTTCAAACAGCTGACTCTGATTGGCGACAAGGTGCCCAGGACCGAGCACAGTGGCGTGTCCATTACTCACCTCCTGATGCTTGGCGAGGCACAGCACCTGCAGTATCTGCGCGACTTGCATGAGGTTAGTGCCACGATGTACGACACTGGCGCATCCACGATCCCGTGCGCCTCGGGGTTCAGGATCGCGGGGCAGATGAAGTGGTTCAGCACTAGGTCCGTGCAAAGTCCGTGGAGCTCGCTCTCTGTTCACAATGTAAGTCCAATACTCACCTACTGATGCTTAGCGAGGCACAGCACCTGTAGTATCTGCGCGATTTGCATGAGGTTAATGCGCGCGATGTACGACACTGGTGCGTCCACGATCCCGTGCGCCTCGGGGTTCAGGATCGCGGGGCAGATGAAGTGGTTCAGCACTAGGTCCGTGCAAAGTCCGTGGAGCTCGCTCTCTGTTCACAATGTAAGTCCAATACTCACCTCCTGATGCTTAGCGAGGCACAGCACCTGTAGTATCTGCGCGATTTGCATGAGGTTAGTGCGCGCGATGTACGACACTGGTGCGTCCACGATCCCGTGCGCCTCGGGGTTCAGGATCGCGGGGCAGATGAAGTGGTTCAGCACTAGGTCCGTGCAAAGTCCGTGGAGCTCGCTCTCTGTTCACAATGTAAGTTCAATACTCACCTCCTGATGCTTAGCGAGGCACAGCACCTGTAGTATCTGCGCGATTTGCATGAGGTTAGTGCGCGCGATGTACGACACTGGTGCGTCCACGATCCCGTGCGCCTCGGGGTTCAGGATCGCGGGGCAGATGAAGTGGTTCAGCACTAGGTCCGTGCAAAGTCCGTGGAGCTCGCTCTCTGTTCACAATGTAAGTCCAATACTCACCTCCTGATGCTTAGCGAGGCACAGCACCTGTAGTATCTGCGCGATTTGCATGAGGTTAGTGCGCGCGATGTACGACACTGGTGCGTCCACGATCCCGTGCGCCTCGGGGTTCAGGATCGCGGGGCAGATGAAGTGGTTCAGCACTAGGTCCGTGCAGAGTCCGTGGAGCTCGCTCTCTGATGTCCTGCAAATATCGAATATTCGTTAGTTCAATACTACGCTATCAATCAATCAATTCAATGGTTCACAGCTGGTACGGTCGCGCTCTTTAATTTGGGAACCATATTGCAAATACTGACATGTCTACCATACTTAAGTGGATCACAAATTAAAGATATTGACTGTAAACGAGCCATTTCATTGTAATCTGGTCTTTTGTACTCCTCGAAAACGTTGTTTGATGAGATGCTGTATCAGCCAAGCTATGCTGGCAGGAAAATTCGCCGAGTGCTCTCTCAGTGACGATATAAACTTACTCGTCAGCTGGAACAGTCGCTACACTCATTTCATTGTAATCTGGTCTATTCTACTCACCGGGAATGTTGTTTGATGAGATGCACGCTCTGCTGTATCAGCCAAGCGATGCTGGCAGGAAAGTTCGCCCAGTGCTCCCTCAGTGACGATATAAATTTGCTTGTCAGCTGGAACAGCCGTTGCACGACCCATTTGCGGTACCGTGCAACTTTCGCGTTGTACTCCGCGCTGTTTGACTGTCCGAACTTCTTTAGACGGTCTTGCGGCGAGAACCTGTGGAAGAGATGACCTTTATATGATTACTTTAATACAGTAGGTATAATAAAACGAAAGACTGACACTTGACAAGGTAACAAAATACACCCGTAAATGTGGTATCGTATTGGTATTTCGGCAGCATGTCTTTGTCGGCCTGTTTAGCCTAGCTTGGTAGGGTCTGCCTCAGAAGCTACAGGTCCCGGGTTCGAATCCCGGTAAGGGCATTTGTTTCTGTAGTGAGCAGAAACATTTGTTCCTGTGACTTGGATGTATTTTTATGTATTTAAGCATATATATATCTATTAAATACATCGTGGTCACTACACCACGCCACCCATAACAAGTCTTATTAGCTTACAATGGGACTAGTTCGATTTGTGTAAAAAATTGTCTCCTAATATTTATTAAAGGTTCTCCTTACAGTCCGTAGGGCTTTTTGTATGAGCGTACATGCGCTAAGAATCTCGGTCTGCGGCTGGGGCCGACTTCATAGTGTGTAAATTGTGTAAGCCACCCCAAGCCGGGAAAAAAATACTACTGCATACTGAAGTGGAGTTCCTCTACACTATTCAGTAGTAATTAGTAGGCGCGCGGCCGACCTCAAAGCTTATAAAGCGGCATAGACATCCATGCCATCGTATGTCGACATGCGACCGCCCAATACTGTGCAGGGTGTTAAAATTGCCCCTACGTCATCATACCAACGATAGCCTCCACACAAAATACTAACCTCTCCATAGCCCGGTCAGGGTGTATGTCCAAGAAGAACTCGTCTTCATGTAGCGCGGCCATTACGGGAGCGTTGAGGGCCGCTGTGAGGAACTGCCGCGCGGGGGCGTGTCCATCTCTGAACACGCCGTATAAAGTCGCTAGCGCGCATTTTCCTGAACGGAACAGCCTGAAACAGTTGATACTTTGCATGAGCTAACAGCCTAGTACAGCCATGTTAAACTTTATAACATATTGCCGTTATATGGAATAAATATAATCAAAATAATAACAAAATATGACACTTAAGTTTTCTCAAAAATACGATTTTTTTATCATCTAAAAGTTAAATAAAATCTACCAATAGCATTTACACATTTAATAGAAAAGAATTTGTATTTTTATATTTGTAACAACTATGTACTTAAAAGCAATATTTCACAATTAAATAGCCATTTTCTTGATTTTTTGTATCGTTTTGACGTCATAATTTTCTTGCTTTGACCCTCATTTGCGGCTTTTGTTGTGCTTTGATCGTAGTTGGTCCCATACAAACATTTAATTCCCTTTAAAAACCGATTCGAAAGGCATCGTTAATATTTTTTTGGAAACTAACGTATTGTAAAATACAAATTGAATGGAAAAATTGTGCTGTGACATACTTGGCACACGCCACCAATCGTTCTAGCCAACTGATCTATTGCAACAATCAAGCTCAGGCACGAGACCTGTCACTAGAACCACCCTACAACGTCTTATAGGGTGTCTTTCCACCGGAGATACGCTATGCAGCTGCTGCAGCTATGCTGCAAGGATGTGAAAGCTACGCGACTAAAACCCGTTTCCATCAGTGCTACGCAATGTGGACCAATGAATATGATTGGTGGATTAAAACGCATCCATAGCAATGTAGCATGTAGCATAGCATATCTCTGGTCGAAAGGCATCCTTAGGGAGGCGTACAGCGATATCTACCTAGAAGACTCGGGCATCGTTTAACGCGTGTGCCAGGATGTCGCAGATTTGAATCCTGCTCGGAGTACAATTAATTCCCAAAAAAAAACTCTCTAATTTGTAATTTAGAATTTTTGTTAGCAAACGTTACTGCTTAATTCATAATTTGTTGATAATTATACCATAGCTACGGTTTACGGTTCGATCGCGACCAAGTAATACGTGCAATGTCGCAAGGTTACAAATAAAATATCTTGAGGCATCTTCTGGGTGAGCTCGCTTCATCGTCGGCCTCATCTTTGCCCCCCGGCTAGATGCTGGCCAAGAGCAATCCCATTTGTAATAAAAAAAAAAATCTTGAAACCCCCGGCGAGGCCTACATGGCGCACGGCGAATTCAATCCCCTCAGGGTTAATTACAGAATAGGCGGAATACTAATAAAAAAATACATAGGCGATGGCCTATAGATAAAACGAAAGCTCCGGCGTCCCCTTAGAATAATATAGTCTGTTAGCACATAAAATCAACAAAACCCGAAATCTGTTTACATAAATATATTGCGAATAAAATGAACACAGCAAATACAGATCCAATAAGACATAAGTTCGCTGAATCACCCCTACACGGCCCACCGGCCATAATAAGTTCGCTGAATCACCCCTACACGGCCCACCGGCCATAGGAACATCTATGTAGTACACAAAATATTAATTAGACGGCCTGTTTAGCCTAGTTGGTAGTGACTCTGCCTCCGAAGCTAGAGGTCCCGAGTTCGAATCCCGGCCAGGGCATTTATTTGTGCATTTATCACGGATATTTGTTCTTGGGTCTTGGATGTTTTCTATGTATTTAAGTATGTATTTATCTATATAAGTATGTACTTATATATCGTCGTCTAGTACCCATAGTACAAGCTTTGCTTAGTTTGGGACTACGTCAATTTGTGTAAGATTGTCCCCCAATATTAATTAATAAAATTAGGCAAATAAATGATATTCTGATTCTGATAATACGTGCAAGCGAAACTGGAGCACGGCTTCTCGCTCACACACGTCACACGTATGACTTATGTGTGATGGGTTTATGCGTCTACTAGCTTTTGCCCGCGACTCCGTCCACGTGCAACTCGTTATATTATAGAAATAATTGCTATTAAATTGTTGTAGGCGCAGACTTAAATATCGCCCGCCCATACAAACTTCTTACCCACTTTTCACCCCATAAGGAATACTATCTCTATACCAAATTTCATCTAAATCGGTTAAGCGGTTTTAGCGTGAAGATGTAACAGACAGACAGTAGTTACTTTCGCATTAAAAATTTTGGTATGGATGTTTGCTTTATTCGCACGCATAACTCATAAGCGCGAATAACGAATACGCGTAACCGTCCACATGTCGGTTTTTGATACGCATCAAAGGACAAGAATAAGTCGAATAGGCATACAAGCATGGCATGGTGGATGGGTGCGTTTGTTGTTCGCGCAGATTTATTTATTTATCGCATGGCAATCATTTCGAACCGTGAGATCTTCGAGAAGACAGTACGGTTGCCAGTTCGTTGCACTTTTAGCACCACCCAGGGGTCGCGCAGATAATAAATAATTTCGCAAGCACGGTGCAGTCACATAAACAATAGCGCATAGCGATGTGTGGTGATGGTTAACATTAGGGCGAAAATCAAAAACATTTAACGTATCGATTAGCATTCAATAGTACAACAAGGCTGTCCGCCATTTTTACGCAGAGTGCTCAAATTCTTTGGACACATGGTCAGGCGCGGCGCTGATACGCTGGAAAGGCGAATAAATACTGGCAGGGTCGATGGAAGGACGTGCAGAGGACGTGCACCACGGAGATGAACAGATGCGGTCCAAGAAGTTACCTGGTACACTTTACAGGCGGCTGTTTAAAATGCTCAAGACCGCGCGGCCTGGAGGGCAGTGGTTAAAAGCATCATCACCCATAGCAGTCACGTCCCTCAGATATGAGTTTAATACCATGAAGAAGAGCATTCAATCTGTACATTCCATGGAAAACTGACAAACTTCATTCTGAATTTAACGAAAGCAAATTGGGGGTTGGATTTGAAACAGCCAGTCCTTTGCGTTATCCCGGCTTATACTGTGATCCACGCAGCTACCTAATCCCGAGAATCGTCCTAGGCACCAGTTTTGCGTTTACCAATTATATGTTAGGTCAAATGACCTTCCAACCTAGAAGGGAAAATAAACTTAGATCTCAGAGAATCTCTCTATACTTTTCTTATTCAATAATAAATCTAAATCACTTAATGTAATCTCGTTAATCAATTCGCATGGCATAGAAAGGCTTAACTTCGCTCAGCATAGGTAATCTCCGTCACAAACAAATATTACATTATAAAACATACGTAGCCAATAGCAATGAATAAAGTAGAATCAATGCTAGAATCTACCACAACTTCCACAACAATGGTAAAAAAATATCCATTACAAAGTGCATATACATGGCAAAATATCAGAATCGTTCTATGTGGAGTATATTTTTGAGGGTTTCCCAAGAATTCCACAGTTAGCGTTGATACAACCATCAGTTCCATTTGACTACGCGCATTTTCTGCAGAAATTTCATCGTAATCCGTGAAGTACGATAGAGTGCACAAACATATGTCGTGTTAATTTAATCCTCTCATCAATATTCACCGAAACCTTAATTGGCCGACAAGAGCCGTGGGACATATTATTGAATTTGACTGTACCCACTTATCATTGAGTTCCATAAGCCACTTAAAACTATGCTTCGCTTAACATCGAAGGTTCGACCAAACTATTATACGAGTATCGAGAGACCTTTACATAACTCTGTCTACTGCAAATTTGCAACGACGGCCAAATGGGAAACGTGCAACTTTCGCATGGCGCTAACTGGGGCAAACTTTGCAATTGCCACTATCGGAGCAATTTCGCATACTCTCAAACTATTTACACGAGTATTCTGTTGATATTATACTTGGTATTCAAATAGACGCGCATGCATGAAGAATGTTATGAGAGTTCATGAAGCGAAAGCTGTATGTCAGGATCGTAACAAATGGAAATCCGTGATCTCTGCCTACCCCTCTGGAAAACAGGCATAATTATGTGTATGTGTATGTATAGTAGAGAAAAACTAAAAATGTATAGCTGTCACAAGTGCAGTCATAAAAATGACAGTCCAACCATATACGCCCCCTGTGCTGATAGATATTGTTTTAATTTCGCAAGGTCAACAATAAGCGTATGTACATATCAAAGTCCATTTAATGCCGCCTCAGAGTACCAGAATAGACGTCAAATAATAATACCGCTAAGAGCGAGATCATTAAACAAATTGAATAAGAGCGACAGAGAGGGATGTATCATTTGTTGTCCTTGTCATAGTTCCGCTTTTCTTTATTTGCCTCAATGTCATCTAAACGTCAAGTCAAATAGTTTGAGGCAAATAAACGATTACCCGGCGAAAATTAAGAGATTGTTTATTGTAAGCCGCCAGACTTTTAAGAGTGGTTTAAGACTAGTTCTCAATTTAGCTGCATAAGAGCTTTTCTGTCCCCCTTGGTGAAACTCGTATAGGATTTATATAGAAATCCTTACTCCGAGAATACCGCAATGCGTTTCTTCAATTACCTCCCAGTTAAGTTAAAGTCACTTGAAGGTAAACGATTTAAAACCAGCTTAAAAAACTGTCTTATTAATAGAGTCTTCTATGATATAAATAAGTTTTATAGTATATTATAAATCATGCATTTACTATTTTTGTCTAGTTGTACCAAGTTTAAATATTGTCCGTCCGTGACAGATAAACTGTTGTAACTAAATACATTATTGGTACAATAGTTTATTATCTCTGTACACAGTTATTCAATAAAAATATATGTATTCTATTCTATTCTATTCTATTCATGTGTGAGTTTCTGCGATCTTATTCTACTGAAGGATAACTGTCGTGAGGATAAAGCATAATTTTTAGTCAAAGTGAAATAATGAAACAGTATTCCACACGAACGGGATTCGAACCTGCGACCTTTGCATTCCGGGCCCTTGCCAACCCAGTTAGCACGGGTCTCTCAGGTAGAGACTAATTATAACATCGATAGCACACGCCTTTGCTAAAATTTACTGTTAAATTCCGGTGGTCGCCACGAAAATATATGGCATCAGCTTTTCTCTTTCTCTCCCTGACACTTGCACTTTCAGGCCTGCTAAGTTCATCAGTGTGTCAATCGCGTCACACGATTTATGTACTAAAAATGTCAAAAGAACAAAGGGTACCACAACTACTTACGAGCACTTCTGTGTCCTTATTCATACTTGAGGACAGGGCTTGAATAACCGGTATTTTTCGGAACCGGTACCGTGGCCTTGTACCAGGAACCGGTATTAGACTCGGTACCGGTACCGAGGTACCGATACCTAGTAAAAGTACCGATACCTTAAGAACCGGTAAATTGATGAAACTTACCGGTTTTTAACTGTTAAAATACCGGTACTCGAAAGGGCGAGTGGAGTGAATGAGAGAGAAAGCAAACCTGATAAGGTCACACACACTCACATCGCGAGTTGTGGTTGTGCGGGCAGGCAAGCGAGTGGTTGTGGACGTCCTTCGGCTGATATGATGATGATGATGATAAGATTATGGCACCATCGATCTGATCTGGTTATAGAGTCGGAAGGTGATCATAACAGGCTCTCTGTAACAAAACCAGACAACGCCATCGAGTTTGGAATTGTTACTTAGATTTGTGATGTGATAATATAACAACATAACCACCTAACTAAATCACTTCTCGCGCGCCGCCGGCTCGACTGGCAACGCCGTACGTTTGTAGATGCCGCCGCCGCGCCGCGCATTCGCACGAAATGGCAACATCGCATACACGTGTAGGAAACTTTATAAAGAACCGGTATTTTTCGGTGCTAATACCGGTTTTTTGTTACCGGTTCTCTGGAACCTAACCAAAGAAAACCTCTAAATACCGGTATGTTATAGGTATTTTTGGTACCGGTAACAAGCCCTGCTTGACTTGAGGAACAAGATCGTCGGTACTTACTTCCTTGGATCAGAAGACGGATCACGAGAGGAGTACACATTACCTAACTTCGTCAAGGGACACATCTTACGAGCTCGTACCAGGCAAATTTAACACAAAGGAGCATCAAGGAATAATTTCGTCAACACTATACTTACTTTCTCGGATCAGAAGACGTCGCCAGCTGATGTTTGACAAGCGACCGCAACACGGCGAGTAGCCGTGTTCTGTCCGCAGGCAACCTGCAGCTTCCATACAGTCCCGCTACCAGGGCGCAAGGAAGCGTAGGAGACATGTACTCCTCCCCCAGGAGGAGACATAGCGCCACCAGGTGCGGGGAGTCCCGTAGCCAGCCAAGGAGCTCGCCTAACGCTAACGCTTCCTGCAAACAATGTTTATATTAAATAATAGAAATAAGGCCGATTCTCGCGTGAATACATGTGGGCAATGGCCTACTGTAGGATGTTGAGGGCGTTTTGACCTCGGTCACTGTTTACATATCTGTTCTGAGAAAAGTTTATTGGAATGTAATGGACCCAGAGACAAAATAAATCTTTCGGCAGATGTGTGGTCAGGTCTGTTGATTCATTGATGCTATGTGTTCCTGTCATTATCACGATATTATTGTAAGTTCTGACATTTGAAACAGCTTGATGGTAAGCGGTCACCGCAGCCTATGGACGCCTGCACCTCCAAGGGTGTCATATTACACGTTGAAGAACCTTGTACTGAAGTCCCTCGGGAAGAACTCGACAGGGAGTTCATTCCATAACCGGAGCGTCCGAGTGAGGAAATTCCCCTGAAACCGTACCGTACGCGACCATTTAAATTCTAAGGTGGCAGGATGAATGCCTTGCCGACGGCGAACGGTGCGATGGTAGAAAGCGGTCGTGGGCATCACGTCGAACCGTTCTTCGGAAAGTTCATCCTTAAACTTAAGAGGAATGCCTAGCTGCGATTTTCCCATACAAACGCTCTCGACTGTTTCCTCCCTAGTTTTTGAACCTACAGCGATGATTTTTTCAAATGAGATCAATATCTATGCCGCTATGTTTTGCTGTTTTGGATCTTTTTATTTTAACGAAACTTACAGTGCCCCGAAAATCGCAAAAACGGCTTAATTTAATTGGCTGCAAAAAAACGCGCAGCATACAAATATGACAACAAATATCCAAAATATCGAAACATAGGGGCGTAGATTATTTCTTCCTCTTGCAGTATCCAAAATTGTATAATGATTAGTTGCGTTTTGGAGGAGGAAACAATCGAGAGCGAAACCTCGATTTCTGAGTTTTTGCGTGGGAGTTTTAGTCCGAGCTGCAGTTGTCCTTATCGCACGAATTGAAGGCGGACTCAGTTTCTAAATATACGTACACAGAAGGAGTAGTGATGGGCAACAGTCGTTGACATATATAGTCGATACGCTAGTGGTGGAAAAACATCAATAAATCATATTACTAGAAAAGTCATCCATCACAAGAAGAAGCCAGAGTCACAACGGAAGAATATTGAATAGAAATGTATATTAAAATAATTGAAACATAACACTTTTCTTGCCAAAACATCTACATGATGAAATATGTGAAGGTATAAATTTTGAATGACCGAATTAGACTTTTTTTAAACCATGTACTCTACATTTTTTATTGAACCGAACATGTCATATAATTAACGTTAGACATGAAAAAAAACCATTATCGTGCAATTCTACTTTGAAAATCAATGCCGGCCACGGGTGACCACTGTGGGATACGCAGAAGCAACTCTTACTTTCCTTACCCTGAGGCCGCGCGGGTCATAATGCCGCCCTCGCCAGTTCATTGGCTGTATTGTAACATGCGCCCAACCTAATTCCTTGTTATTCTGCATGGTAACGGAACTTTACGTATAGTATTATTTAATATCTTTGGGTACTGGCTCTCGTTTGTGTCTTTTTGACACCTGCATACCATGTTATTTATTCATATATGTAGTTTTTAATTTGACTTTGCTGAAGACATTGTGGCTGTTTTACGAGCATATGTGATAAGTTACTGCTGCCATTGGAATCCAAAGATGAGTACATATTCTTAGCACGAAGTCGAAAACGTCGACGTGTTGTAATCGAATCTGACAGTGAAAGTGAGAGTAAATCCAGTAAACTTAAAAATGAAAAGAATTCACCAAGAGCTTCAGGGAGCAATCCATCATCATCCAACTGACTTGAACCTCAAGCTAACCAAGGAACTTATTCCGTTCACCGGGTGCCCTGGCCTGACCCACATCTTTTGAGAACGATGGCAAAAAAATGTTCAAGATACTTTAATGCTCTAAAAGTATTTGAACATATTTCGGTCGACACCAAAATCTTTGCTATAAGGAAAATAAGCAATGAACATGCTTCTCATTCTGCCTGCATGCATCCTTCCTATGCCTATGTCATCAGAAAAACGCAAACAGTTTTTCGGCTTAATCAATTTCATAGGATTAGTAAAATTACTCAAAATAGCAGATTACTGCTGGTCTGGGACCCAGACCAGCAGTAATCTGCTATGCAGACTCTGGGTGGCAGTAAGATGACCACATGGGACAGAATTTTCCATAACAGATTATGAGTTGCCTCCGGTTTAAAATGTTACTACAAATGTTACACTTTTCACAATACGACGAAGAAAATAAATCTAAGTGACTGTATACAGTCCAAGAATTGTTCGACATAATTAACGATTTTTCAGAAGAACTACACCCCTGCTAAAGATATATGCATATACGAATGCGTTAGTCGTTTCTGTAAAGATTTTTTTAAAGACAGCAAATTTTGTGATTTACAATATTGCCAAACTAGTTTGCGCTAAAATGCACTAAAACGTAAACATGGGAGGAAAACTAGAAAAAAGTAGTAATTTTTAACGCTAGCTCCCCATAGACGATACCATATCTTAGTTCCCAGGGGTCGTGAAAAAAAAACGTTGAAAACAAAACTTTCAGAAAATGTTGTATTCTACAATATTCCAGAACCATGATTAATAATAGCATGGATTTTGACGACAGAATAGGCAAAAAACAGAAAAAAATGTGTCAGTTATTCCAAGATGGCGGAGAAAGATATAGAGCTGGAGAGATGAAAACTTTGGGTTACCAAGACTATATAGTCCTTTAGAACATATCAAAAAACCATAACAATCGGACTTTTTTTAAGGTACCGGAACAACGATTTACTAAATGTACGACGAAAATTTTTGTATGGGCTGCACATTTTCCGGTTTACCGTACTTCTGGTTCAAATTTCGAAATGGCGACAAACAGATCCGTATCCTGCAGGGTCAAAACCCTCTAATAAAGTTGTCACCCCAACTGTTACATGATTTGCCGCTTGCATCGTTTAGAGATGCGTTTTTCAGTTTTGGGCCTAGACTAAAAAGTCCCAAATACAATACGTATTGAGAAAATATTGCGAACATGTAATGCTGAGGGATGAAATGTATGTACATACATGACAAGGGTCGGAGCGTTCGTAGCCCAGCGGCGCCCGCATACCGCGTGCGGTATGCGAGGTTAAGCAATGTGGGCGCAGGTCAGTTCTTGGATGGGTGACCGCTTTGAGTGGTTACTAACTGAGCGCTCCCGTGCTTTGGAAGGCACGTTAAGCCATTGATCCCAGCTGCTGTCTACGACAGCAGTCGTTAAGCCAAGTTAGAGGCCTTCGGGCAGCTTGAGAACTTCCAACAGTCAAGTTGCCCACTCACTTGACAAGGGGGGTGGAAGTTGCACCACGTCCGTGGGGAGTACCCACCGTTACCCTACACGTGACCCCTTGGTGGTGCTAAAAGTTCAACAAACATGGCAACCGTACTTGTCTTCTCGAAGATCTCACGGTTCGTAAATAAATGCCATACGATTAAATAAATATGGCAATATTATGTTACCACCCATCTGATCTGTTGATGGAGACAGAAGGTGGCCATAGCAACTCCTAAACTATCCGAGATAAACCCATCGTGTTTGGGCTCATTGGAACAATCTCAACGTGAGTATCTCTCAAAAAAGATGTACATTTGTGGAAAAAACATGTCGCAGAAGTTTGAGTCAAAATACAAGACAAAATGATGAAACTTCTTGCAAGATATTTATGTAGGAATAAAGAAAATATACTCCTGATAAGGTTTAGATATCACAAAGGCCCAAAATACTTCTTATAATAGTGTAATTCTTCATGTTGGCACTATCATTGATTACTCGTCCAATACAAAATATTTTTGTCACTATGGGTACTGACGACTTGGCCGCTTCAAAAAATACTACCTACTTGACGTAAGTCTAGCATTTTAATTTTTTTTGCTTAGCACCGTCATATAATGTGGATTAAGGTTCAAAGTTGCTTTTATCGTGCTTTCCTTACAATATATTAAGTTTCACGCAAAAAACTAAATGTCTCACCTTTTTTACTTTTTAGTTACGTACTCTTTAGTCACACCATTTCTGAGTGGTTTCTTTAATTTCTGAATCTATATTATTTTATAGTGGCAAAACTAAAAGGCTTCCTATTGTTTGATGGTAAATGTAATCGCCATATTGTATCTCTGTGAAAAACTAGTTTCTCTTAGTGCGCCGGCTGTTGTACTGTTTCGTTACGGAAGAAAAATATTACTTTATTGGGGTAAGTACTTCTAAATTGTGTATCAAGTTAATAAACATTTATGTTAGAATAATTGTTTAAGTGAATTACATTGGTTAAGTTCATGTTGAGCAAAAAATGTACTTCTAAAACTGTTTTAAGGTTATAATTCCTTTTACTGTTTCGTTGCTTTTCGTCACCTAACTAAATAGTATTTTACTAAGCTAGGTACATCGATGCTTTATTTAATATATACTGGGGTTACTTTTTTCAATTGACAACCGTTTGCCCTGTTATTAATTAATAAGGTCTAAAGCAACAACTTTTGTTCTACGACAAAATAAACAGCTGATCGGTCCAAAAAGTACGCCAAGTTTTTTTTTTCTGTGAAGTTGCAAAACTCGGAATACAAAGGTCTGTTAAAAATATATATTATTTAAATTAAAAAAAAAACAATCATAGCTAACAGAAAAATAAGCACATTGTCCAAAAACAATAACTGTAGCGCAAACACAAACGAAGAAAAACGTGTACAAAGTTTTTATGGAAAGAGCTTGCCTTACCCTTCGTCTTAAAAACTTTTTCTTTTTCCTGTCTTTCGAATTGAATTTTTCATTTTGATTTCGGCGAATATTAAGTGTATGATGAATAATGTAATGTTTTTGTTTATTTCCCTGTACCTCCATTAAAGGGTGCACATTCGCCTTAGTTTACAATTTCGTTACATTATGTAAACTATTTCGTAACTACTTTTTCGTTACGGACATCTTTACCGAGAAATACTCACGTGTAGTTGGTGACTACGGAAAAAAGTACAGTCGGCAATAAAAAAATGTAACAAAAATGAAAATTTTAACAGAAACGATAGAAACTTTTCATACAAATCGGACTTATGAGTACAGACGATTTGGTATAACCTAGCCTAAGCAGCCAAGGACAACTCCAAACAATAAATTATTCAATCTACTTATACACATTTTTCAACGCGACAATTCCAGTTAACTGATCTTTAAGGAAATGAACACTTAAATATTAGACGGTTAAAGTTTAAATTCCCGTGCAGACGCCGTTGCAATCGCGTTTTTCGATCGCTGCCAAGCTAATATGAAGTTTCATTAAAAAACATAATATTCAATTTCCTTTATCAAGTTGCTTGGCTGTTGTAGTAACATATGCGAAATAGTAACAGTCCCTTGAAACATTGTGTGTAAACTAACAATTATGTTGTTATGCAAGCGATTACGCTTGTTATTCCTATAGATTTTAATACACAAATGGCATACATTAACTTTGTAGCTATCAGATATACAGTGTATAGATTACGTATGACTATGAGTTCAATCGATAAACAATTTGCGTATGAAGCCAACTGGTCATAGCTAACTCGTATTAAGGTAAAACGTTTTCATATTTCAGTATGTTCAGCTTTCAAAGCCTAGAGGCGCTCGTGGCCCGGTGGCCTGACGTTAAGAGAATTCATTTCATAGTTACGAGTATGAGATTTTTAAAAGGCCAATTCTGTCCGAACTATGAAACAAAGTTTTTTTTTCCGATATATATAAATAAAATAAATAAATAAATATTGGGGGACAATCTTACACAAATCGACCTAGTCCCAAACTAAGCAAAGCTTGTACTATGGGTACTAGGCGACGATATACATACTTATATAGATAAATACATACTTAAATACATAGAGAACATCCAAGACCCAAGAACAAATATCCGTGCTAAATGCACAAATAATGCCCTGGCCGGGATTCGAACCCGGGACCTCTAGCTTCTGAGGCAGTGTCACTACCAACTAGGCTAAACAGGTCGTCTATCGGTCGATATGTATCTTGACTATTTTACTTGTTCTTGTTTCATAAGAAACAATTCAAAGTTGGGTTTTGTTTTATTCCCCTCATCCAACTCAGTCATATCACGTATGTATCATTAAACGAACAACAGGTTTCTGTATATTGATTTTTTATAGGTTGAAACTTCTCTAACGATTTCATCAGAATTGCAAAACATTTACTAGAGCGGAAAACCAATCTAACTAAAAGTTCGTTTTTACCGGAAACCAACGAATATTAATCGCCGAATATTCGTTATTAAACGACTTCAGGCGTTTTTAGTATTATACCATATTGTAATAAGGTGCATATTCCGGAGGCGGATTGGTAATGTCATTGTCTTCAGTCATGTACATGGAAATTTATACTATGTACTTGGGAATGCGCTATCACAATTTACAACTGGCGCCGCAATGAGAATGAGATGAGACAAGGAACTACCCTAATATCTTTAACTTGCAGAGTGCGAGGGAGACAGTAGTCGCGACACGACTTGTGGGCCTTGAAGTAACTAGAAAACTTTAAGTCTAATTACTAGATTAGGGGTTCCCAAACTATTTTTGTGCACGCCTCCATGCTACATAAAATGCAATGCCCACGCCTCCCTTCGCTTCGATGCAAGGAAGAGGAAGGAGTGAGCTCGCCAAGTATCTTAACTTACCAACCAATATTTAAAAAGCAAAAGTGAATTCGCCCCGCGCCCTCCATTACATGTTGTCGCGCCCCGCTAGTGGGGCGCGTCCCCGACTTTGAAAAGCAATGTACTAGATCAAGTCGCTTGAATGAAAATTTTTAGATTTATGAAGGAAAATGTTTAAAATATACCACCCCCAGCCTCGTCTATTAATTACAGGTTAAATAAGATTCAACCATATCACAGTATATATATATAGCTTAGGGCAGTAACTCGAATAGAGTCGCTTAAGACCTTTTTGGACCTGCGCTTCGTTAGAGCGATAGGGTTGCATCTCTCAATTTATGTAAATTTGAATAAGATAATTATATTTATTTACTAAAACATTGATTTGTATTCTAGTCCGTAGATACTCAAATGACAATTAGCGTATAAATCGTATAATCTAGGTATACTAATAGTGTGTAGGGGACGTAATTTCCAAAACTACTTAAAATAGGCTATATTTTTAATCCCCGACGCAACGAAAAAGAGGGGTGTTAGAAGTTTAACGTGGGTATTTGTGTATTTGTCTGTTGCATCGTAGCTCCCGGTTTTGGATAAACCGAAAACGAAACCGGTTCCTAAAAATATTTCGTGAAAACCGGTTAAGCCGTTTTTAGATATTGAGCTTTGAAATGAAAAAGTAGGGGGTTTTTCAACTTTTCTAAGTTGGTTACATCCCGCGGCTTTGCTTACGTTCTTTGTAATACACGGGCGGAGCAGCGCAACAGACAACATTAAATTAAGTATTCTTATTACCTTCGTTACATTTTATATTATTAGACGAGGCAATCCCGGAAATGATCCTTTAAGGAAGTGAAAAGAAGGGTGGGAGTTTGTACGGGAGAAAAATAATCAAGCAAACGCCTGAAATAATTAAATAGCATTTGTCCTGTATATGGCGATTAAACGAGATCCACGCGGGCGATGTCACGGGAAAAACTAGTAACTCATAAAACATAAATCACACAATATTATTATATGCCTCATTTGTATTTCAAATATTTAATCGCATTTTCATATCAAATCATTTCTTCACGTTATGTCACGTCAAATCAAAATAGTGGGTGATAGTGCACGCGCCAGTTTATTAAAAACTTCTTCAACTATTCTACGTGATGCGTGCACATGATCGATACCCCCCGAGACCTCCTTAAGTTTACTGTAATGATGTATGTCTGTGTGGGTGCGTCAAATCGGACGTTTGTATGAATTTGTTTTACTGCTATAGGCTATATATGTACTGTGACTAGGGATTGCAGTCCCGGTCCCGATTTGTATAAAATTTCCTGGAAAGTCCCGGGAATTCCCGGGAAATTTACATACTCTAACTGTGACCATATCCTCTATCTGGGTATTTTTATAAACATTCTTTACTCGTATCATTAAATTTGTACGGCACGCTCGGCGCGTGAGTCTGAGTCGCACTTGACCGGGATTTTTTGTTAAAATTTGGGAGAGTAGTACATCCCCCTTGTAGGGAAATTGAAACCGAATACGAACCAATACGGGTAGCGTGCACAGCTAGTGCGTACTAGCGTGATTCGAACCATAACAATGTGTGTAGGCACAATAACACCATTACCATTTTGAGTATTGTGTTTATTCTATAGGCAAAATGGTTTCAATTTTCACTGATTCAGCATTTATTGTTTAGGCGATTAGCTTATATGTATGTTTACTTATGTACACTCCGTGTCTCATAATACATTTGCTAGTGCAAAGGTAGTGGCAAATACATTTTTTGCCTCATTACAAAGGAATAAGGTGCATAATTGTAAACTAACAAATCTTGCAAAGACGCTATTGTTTCGCTTATTCTGATAATGCTAAGTAGTCAAATTTTGAGTCTGATAGCATTTAGGTGTATCAACTTTTTGTTGCTTATTTGTTCCGGAAGCCAGGAATAGCACTTATTGACTACTAGCTTTTGCCCGCAACTTCTTCCGCGTATTCTTCTACTCCCTCTATATGTTAATCCAGGCCACAGACAATTTGTATACAAAGTTTCATCATAATCCGTATTGCCATTTTTGCGTGATTGAACAAAATAAACTTTCGCATTCATTATATTAGTAGGATGTGAATCGAACGAAAGTCTCTGTTCTGTTTCAGCTTCGGAAAAAATGCTTTCATATGTCCAGCGGATTTCCGGCCGTTCTCCTCTACAGGTCACATTTTTCTCAACCAATTCTCGTGAAATTTTGTGAGCAGGGTGATATTGATAGGTGGATATTGTTAAAAGTTATTAAGGTTTTCTTTAAAATAAATATATAATTATTTTTTTTAGGTTAGACAATTATTTAATTATTTAATTACTACGGCGATAGGTGTCTCCGGAAACGCCTACCCTATATACTCAACAGCCTGCCCTCTGACATCAGGCAGGAAACCAATAAAGCTAATCTTAGTAAGAAGCTGCATAATTACCTTGTTAAGTGCATAAATTAATTTATTGTACCCATAGATATAGAATCATAATATCATAATATAAATAGAAGAGAGAAGAGACTGCTCGATCCCACAGTCAAACCGTGCAAACGGTTTTGTGGGACTCTGTAATTGCATATGCGGTATAATTATTGGTAATAAATAAATAAATAAAATAAAATTTAGATTTGTTTTAAGCCAGTTTTTGGATCTTATGAAATTTAAAAAAAAAATATATTCACAAGGACTACAACTTAGCGAGCCACTAATGGATTCATGAAATGGCAAGCACTTGCCGCTTGCATTTTGCATTAGCAGTTACATTCATCTATTTTTCTAATTTTCAGAGCATGTTGACTGGACCTATCACTAACATGATGAAACATTACATAGTTTAGTTTCCTACAATGTAAGTTGGTTAGGCGGTCATGTAACAAGAACAACCACAGTGATAATAGAGATATAATAATAATATAAGCCTTTATTTATTGAGTATCTCAGTTAATTATAAATGTTTTAATTTTAATCTACATAATATTTTAACACTTATCAGACATCAACACTGTTGTCTTGCCCTCTGGCATAGGCCTTCTCTAAAGATTTCCACTCTCCTATCCATAACCTTTCTTCTCCATTTAATTTCCTCTTATTAGTTAAAGGTGATCCTTCCATCTGTCTACGTCTAAAGATATATGAGGACCCGGGTATGTCCTTAAACTACGACCAAGACCACCGGGGAATGGGCAGCAGCATTCCTAGAGTGCGGTGGAGATACTGCGATCGCCAACCCCCATGCCAAGCGTTGCGATTATGGCATCTACCCCCCATGAAATTGGGGGAGGCCTATGTCCAGCAGTGGACGTCCTAGGGCTGATGTGGTGGTGGTGGTGTAGCTTAACTAGTAGTTAATATTTTATTTATTTAAAAGCACATTTTACTGTTGTTGGAAACCCTTGAATACAAACAAGGAAAGAAACAGGATAAGAATAAGCTAAGTGTGTGGAAATCAAGGTGATGGCCCTAGCTAGGTCACATAGGGAGAGCAGCATGCAACACTGGCTACATTGTCAGTTTCTTTACTCTTTCTGTCTTTTGGTATACTCTGACAACAACTAATTTATTCCCCAATATGGAATATACTCACAATATTTGTTTTTTGTATGAGTTGTATATTGTATCCGAGTGTTCAAAAAGAAATATAAATAAATAAATAAATATTAGGGGACATTTTTTACACAAATCGAACTAGCCCCACAGTAAGCTCAATAAGGCTTGTGTTATGGGTACTAGACGACGATATATTTAATAGATATATACTTAAATACATAGAAAACGTCCAAGTCTCAGGAACATATGTCTCTGCTCACCACAGAAACAAATGCCCTTACCAGGAATCGAACCCGGGACCTCTAGCTTCAAAGGCAATGACACTACCAACTAGGCTAAACAGGCCGACAAATGATTTTAATTAAATGAATTGTATTAGAATTACTATTAGAATGGGGTATACACCATGCATATTTGTTATTGTTTAATGTTTACGACCATGTTAGCTAGAAATAATATATTCAGTAATTTCTTCTATTCACAAAAAGATGCCAATGCACTGCAATACTATGTAATAGACCTTCACCATTCACTTGCTTTGATTTTTGAGTTGAACTCTATTCCCTTGTAATATGGGTGATGTCTGGTAACAGTGGTAACCATTGTTGAACTCTATTCCCTTGTAATATGGGTGATGTCTGGTAACAGTGGTAACCATTGTTACCAATAGCAAGTGAGTGGTTAATACAGCAAACAAAACAATGGCTCATGATATTTAATCCTCACTATCCTGAATCAGGCATTGTTTATATTAGATTTATACTATTTATACACAACAGTGATAAAGTAACATACAACTTACTGTCCTAAAAAGTGGGTGGATATAGAGGGCACACGGAGGGCAGTACTACAATTAACGAGTTATCTAATACTTTCCAAATCATATAATTCAATACAAGTATCTGTGTGATGGTCACTTTAGAAACTTTTCAGGATATAATGCACACAACTTTCACTGTTTGATGTCATTTATAAAAACACTTTTATTAATATGAACGTGAAAGTTAATAAGCCTTTTTTTAAATATATTAAAAAGCTTACCTTGTATTTGAGTACTTTGTATACGTCTATGAAGGTTGTGCCTTCGAGGGAGCTGGCCCTCTGGCAGGCAGCGACCGAGTCAGCTTCGCATCGCGAATTTATCAAGTCCGTGAGGTTTTGTCGCTGTTGCGAGCATATCCAAGCCGCCTGCAGCAATTCTAAGGCACTCTTCTCCACTTCCTCATTAAGATTCTGCAGTAGCTGCCTTTCAGAACTGATAAATATCTTCTCTCGAGTCAGCTGGTTAGCCAACTCAGCGATATTTAAGCAACCCTCGGTCGTAGACTGCATCATACTTCTATATAATAAAATATATTACAATTACACATATCGTAAATAGTTTGATTTATTCTAATGTCTGCTTACAATCAGATAATGCGATATACGATAAATGCAAGCGAATTGAATGAAATGAATGGCACTTTCGTTCAGGAAATTTACGTCAAAATGTTAGGGGTGTGAGATAGGAAATAATTAACTTCAAGTGAGAGCCTTGAATTCGACATTCAACCTCTCTTTCTTATAGGGTGACCATAAGAAAACAAACAGAAATGTTTTTTTGTATTTACTTGAGTACATTATAGTATGCATTTTTTATTTACGTTTAAATTGCACGAGAGTAATAATTAGCACATTTCATTTTATCAAAGTATATTTTATCAACTTCTAATTTTATAAGCAAAGCACGCAATGTAATGCAAACATAATCTTGAACTGTCATGTCACACTAGTTAACTCAATCTGTGGCACTGCGTCTGTAGTCTGTGGTCTCATGGAAGGACATAAGGATATCCTTGGACTGCAGCTCTTTTTTAATTGTGAATTTGTGTAACAAACAATCAATGTAATAAGTACTTAAATGTGTTTAAACGTAGGGCAAACGTGTTATTTATAATGTCGAACCACACAATAGACGGGAAATTAAAGGGTTTAGAGGAGCGCTTTCAGAATGAGTTGCGTATGCGAAAAGAGGGGTCTTTTCATAGCCAAGGTGCGCTGGGGCCCAGTAGACCTGGGAGCGGACGGAGGCCCAACAAACCTCGTAAGTAGAAACCTCTCATTACTCCAATCTGCTGCCTATACACTGCTACTCGTCCCTGCCCTTCGGGCTTTACCTACTTGTCAATGAAGCCACGGCCGTGTGTTTTTGACGCCAATATTACATTCAGTGTCCATTCAATACGATAAATATATCCACAGGATGTTGATGTTGTAACATATATAAGTAATATATTGTACATTCGTTTTTTTTTAATATGTATGTACTACACTAGAAATTTTTATTGGAAATCAATTATTATGCCAATAATCATACAGTTCATTTGTAGTGAGCTCTCCTAAAGTTGCTGCTTTGATGCTTTCTGTGTACTTAAATTTGCTAGTTATTTGCTTATTTAGTGACTGCAGTGCATAGGCAGCTAAATCTTTCAAAATATTACATGAATTCTATTCTTGTGCTCTGAGGTTAAATCCAAATAAAAATATTTTAGATGCCATATACACATTAAACTTCCACACTATATTTTGACCTGATTGGTCTTTTTTTGAAATTCCATATTTATCATCACTATGTCACAAGCCTTCCAAAGAAGCTTGAGTAATGGAGTTATTCTTTTGACTGAAACCATACAAGTGTGAACTTAAAAACACCTTCATGTCATGATAATTATGTGTAAGTTTAGGCAAAGAAACCGTGAATGAAATATATTTGCAAAATATAAAATATCTAAACCAATTTAATTGAAATCTAATTTGGAAATGATTCTAAGAAGGATATAGCATTCACAAACCACCCATATTATCAAAAGGCAGAGGACATGTAATTCAATAACATTGTTAACTATGTGTAATAAGGACTAAACTATACCTAGCATTCATTATTATGAAATATTTTCTAAGAGTTAATATTGAGTTTTATGTGGTAACAGTTTAAAATACAGTGCAACCCGTAAATCTTGAATCCGAGTTTGTTGGTGTACCCGAAGCAGCATGTTGCTCTCCTACTTTTTCTGTTGTACATTCAGAGTCTCCAAATTTATAAAGCACAGCAGACTTTTTACAAACAACCTATCTATTGTTATTACTTGTAATAAGCCTAATAATACTGTGTTATGTAACAATGGCAACAGACACATGGGTTGTACACTACAATCTCTAATGTAGTAGGTAACTTGGCTGCATACAAATAATAAATGTTAATATAGAAAAAACTATGTTTGGGCAAATGAATTTAATTTGTTAGAACACATTCTTTATTTTATGAAACATGTAAATGTGTAATTATTAATTATCAAACTAGGTATCCAAATCGGTTTGTAATACTGGTGAAAAAGATCAAATTATATTAGTAGAAACAGACCTACAATTTTCAACACGAAGACATTAAAAGGCTGCCCTTAAGACCTTGAACCCATTAAAAATATGGTGTTCAGTCGCGGCCCAAACATTCTCAAGCACAGAATCAGAAGTTGGCCTATTCAAAATAGTCAGCAAATATTTTGAATATTTCAATCAATTATACATTTATATTGTGGGCTACTGCCCAATCCCTCTTCAATGAGAGGAAGCCTGTGCCCAACAGTGGGACACATATAGCACTGATGATGATGATGGTAGACTAATTTGTATCTGTGATGTTATGATTGTTATTTTAAATTAAAATTGATTTCCACTTTTCTCAGTTAAAATTTTAACTTTGGTTTATTTCATTGACATATTTAATTAATTCTAATGACTCATACTGACTTTAATTTAAAAATTGTACTCAATGTAATGTATGGTAGGTACTTAAAATAATATCCAACCAACACACACATACATGGAGCTATGATGTTTTTATTTTGCATGCCAGATGCTGGTATAATGTGTGAAACCTGATACCTATTTTTGTAAACACCTACTATAAACCACATTATAAGCGAAATAAATTTCATATGCTGCAACCTTTGTAGCAGTGACTTCAGCTACAGCAACACCACACCTAAGTACTTTGAATTTAGAGCATACTATATACGAAAATTCTCTTGGCTGTAGCAACTCGGTTGAAGTAGGGAGTGTTTTTAAAGAGTCTTAATCAACAAATTCTTAGAAAGCCTGTACTGATTTTGTGGCCTGACTCAGCCAAAATAGCAACGAGACTATAACTCTGTGTTTTATATTCAACCTTCTTACCTATTGTTTACATCGACAGATGGTCAGCACTTTCTTATTGTTTAGCTAGGCACAAACAAAAGTAGGTAACACATTACACTGACAATGCAATAGTAGACCTTATGTTGTTACTATAAAGTTCACGTATTGTCAGTTAAGGGTCAGGCCACCGGCGGTGCTCAAAATACGGTGACGGTGCGAGAATCGCATCTGTCTCGCGTGAATGAGAGGGAAAAACTTAAGAATTAATAAGTTTATGTCAATAATTTCATTTTGTTTCAAGCTTTTATTGCCAACTGTACTTTTCCACAATCATCAACTACTCGATGAGATGATTGGAATGAGCCCAAACTCGATGGGTTTATCTTGTGTAGTTTATGAGTAGCCATGACCACCTCCTGTCTCCATCATCAGATCAGCTCAGTGGTACCATATTGTATTGTCACCGAACTTACAGGTATGCCAAATTCGAACTCAATCTGCAAGTGGCTGAAAAAAGTATTGCTTATTTTGCTGACAACTTACTACATGAGGCACGTCACTGCGTTTACGGTTCGTTTTAAGCAGTTTTTGAGCAGCAAGCAGCAATTTCTGAATAGTAACTATGCATTCTTAACACGTGGATATGGCTCCTAGATGCATTTTTACTGCTAAAGAAACAGCAGTAATATTATAGAGATAGACTAATAAAGAAAATGTTGATCTGTGCCTGTTTTATTTGTATTGTTACATGGTTTAAGTTTGTCTATCTCATTCTACCTGCCTTTCACTCAATTGTACAAGTTAGCTGGAAGAGATCCCTTATAGAGATAAGCTTGCCTTTGTGACATGTATATGTTTCAACAGGTAATTGTCTACAAGTGCTTACATACATTCATATTTATCTAACGTTAGTTTGGTAGGAGTGAGGTGAATCTTCATGAATTGATCAATCTGTAACTTTGGCTTTATTGCCTTTTGGATGTAACGACGTTATTGAGGCGGCCCTTCGTCGTCGATATTACCGAAATCCATCGTATTTGTACGCTGGATCGATGACCCAATGAGAGACACAAGAGAACGCCATTTTTCTCTATTCTGCGCCACCTCACGCCGAAGTAGGTTAGATCATTGAAATGAAATACAATATAAATTACCGACATTTATATTTTCCGGGAGTTCCGTTATTTGTACGTATGTAGGTAAATTGGCGTTGCTAAGTTTTGCAAGTTTGACATATTTCAGATACATATGTTTTGTTGGTTACAGTTTTCGGCAAGGACATACCCGCGTTCCCGCCCCGCTCGCCTCATGCGGCGGAAACGGAAAACAGGATGAGGGAGGTCCACAAGGCAAGTTCTCTCATGTGCATTAACCTCTTGTCCGCCACAGTCCATGTGCGTTGTCACGCCCAAAGACGAAAGAAAAGTTGAATCACAATTACTCTTGTCGGAATAGCGGGTGTGAAAATTAAACCACTTGACCTCCACAGTCATCCAGTCGTGACAGCCAATGAAAAGGCTCACACGCCACCGTCATCAATCAATATATGACCGTTAGGTACTAGATTGTCAAATCCGTGATTTTCGTGGCGTACAGAGCACGTCACTTCATTCGTAGTGCGGCGGTCAAGTCGTTACGATGAATCTAGTTGGGTGCCAATGATTTATTATTTTATATTATATTAGCAACAAAAATTAAACGTATACTAAGGTTAGGTCAAGTATAGATTAGTCGTTTTCCTCTAGTTGTATTAGATATTGTAATACCGCATTGCCACCTGCAATTGCCAGTACCAATACAGGTCTCAGAGGAATTTCCTCCCTCGGACTCTCTGGTTCTGGAAATAAATCCTTGCTGAGGTATTCCCGAGGGACTACAGTAAATGGTTTTTCAAGAAAGGAGTATACATTTATAGTTGCAGGCATCATAGGCTGCGGTGAAATTGGTTGAGGATTCTCCACTTTAAGCATGTCCTTCTTAAATGATTGGAAAGGAAGGTAATTACGTATTACCGTTACGTATTACGTTAAAGATGTAGGCTTTAACGGACACAAAACAGAATACAAACACCAACCACTTTCAACAATAATTTAAACTATGTGAACAGGTGAGCGGTAACCTGACCGTGAACAACGTCCAGTACCGCTCCAACGTGGATGACCTCCAGCACCTCGGCGAGCTGGGCAGCGGCACCTGCGGACACGTGGTCAAGATGCTGCACAAGCCCTCGGGCGCGGTCATCGCCGTCAAGGTCAGTGTGAACTGGGGACCTGACTGTGAGCATGCTGTACCTCTCCAACGTGGAGGACCTCCAGCACCTCGGCGAGCTGGGCAGCGGCACCTGCGGACACGTGGTCAAGATGCTGCACAAGCCCTAGGGCGCGGTCATCGCCGTCAAGGTCAGTGTGAACAGGGGACCTGACTGTGAGCATGCTGTACCTCTCCAACGTGAAGGACCTCCAGCACCTCGGCGAGCTGGGCAGTGGCACCTGCGGCCACGTGGTCAAGATGCTGCACAAGCCCTCGGGCGCGGTCATCGCCGTCAAGGTCAGTGTGAACAGGGGACCTGACTGTGAGCATGCGGTACCTCTCCAACTTGGGGGACCTCCAGCACCTCGGCGAGCTGGGCAGCGGCACCTGCGGCCACGTGGTCAAGATGCTGCACAAGCTCTCGGGCGCGGTCATCGCCGTCAAGGTCAGTGTGAACAGGGGACCTGACTGTGAGCATGCGGTGCCTCTCCAACGTGGAGGACCTCCAGCACCTCGGCGAGCTGGGCAGCGGCACCTGCGGCCACGTGGTCAAGATGCTGCACAAGCCCTCGGGCGCGGTCATCGCCGTCAAGGTCAGTGTGAACAGGGGACCTGACTGTGAGCATGCGGTGCCTCTCCAACGTGGAGGACCTCCAGCACCTCGGTGAGCTGGGCAGCGGCACCTGCGGCCACGTGGTCAAGATGCTGCACAAGCCCTCGGGCGCGGTCATCGCCGTCAAGGTCAGTGTGAACAGGGGACCTGACTGTGAGCATGCGGTGCCTCTCCAACGTGGAGGACCTCCAGCACCTCGGCGAGCTGGGCAGCGGCACCTGCGGCCACGTGGTCAAGATGCTGCACAAGCTCTCGGGCGCGGTCATCGCCGTCAAGGTCAGTGTGAACAGGGGACCTGACTGTGAGCATGCGGTGCCTCTCCAACGTGGAGGACCTCCAGCACCTCGGCGAGCTGGGCAGCGGCACCTGCGGCCACGTGGTCAAGATGCTGCACAAGCTCTCGGGCGCGGTCATCGCCGTCAAGGTCAGTATGAACAGGCGGGCTGACTGTGAACACATGCAGTACTGCTCCGATGACCTCGGCGAGCTGGGGACCTGACTGTGAGCATGCAGTACCAGTTAAAAGTGGACGCCTCTGTACACACATACGAGGCTTGCATGCGAGTATCATTACATTGCGGATTACCGTGGTATAATGAGTTCAATCGATCTGCCAAACCGCGCAATGTACTGAAACTCACATACATACACTATCGTACTTGCAAGCGTGTATATATTTTATTTTCAATTTATTTAAGCTCTTGAATACATTGAATTGGAGTTCCGACATTAAACATTCCTAATAATCACGTTTTTTGACAGCAAATGCGACGGTCCGGCAATTCGGAGGAGACGAAGCGGATCCTGATGGATCTCGATGTGGTCTTGGGCTCACATGATTGCCAATACATAGGTATGTACGAACTACAATTTCTTTAACCTCACTTTGGCCTAGGTCCGCTTCCTTACTCGTATCAGCTCGTATTTTTCCGTTTTGAACGATGCTGGCATCTTTTGTGTGCCCGTTGTCGGCTTTCACGACATTCAGCCATCGCTTCTTTGATCTACAGCCGAGTCACAATAGCTGTCAGATGTTAGTTCAATGCAGTCGCATATGGGCATTTTTAGAAAGAAGTGTACTCAATTGGCATGAGTTGTTAAAAAATAAAACAATGTTAGTTTTATGACGATCATTAACCATATAATTTCTTATTGATATATGCAATACCGGCCGGGGTTGTGATACCCGGCGGCCCCCGGTGCCCTGGTTTTGGTAGCGGCCTGGGTACTAGCGGGGCCAGGGGTGCTGGTCATTGTGGAAGCCTTTGGGGGAGGCCTATGTCCAGCAGTGGACGTCTTTCGGCTGACATGATGATGGTGATATGCAATACATACTTTATTTTTATCAATTATATGCGTTGTTACAAAGCAAAAACGCAAAACTTATTTCCGGATATGCCCATATACAGCTGTCCTAATACTCGAATACGCAAGTGTAAAGCCGTAAACACATTATTAACACGCCACGCGACTCGACGCGTTGACACTCCACGTGCACCGTGTAATTACAGCGGCAATTACACTGCGTCGTTCACCTAATGCGGTCGCCGAATTCATTTTAAACTTCTTAGGCCAACAAACGTCTTCACATTAGTCTGTCCGCCTACTTATAATATAAACGTTGGCAGCTGTCGATCGCCGAGTGCGTGTTCTTTACACTTGCGGTCGCTGCATGCAGCATGCGGCGAACGACGAAGTGTAATTACCGCTTACCAACACGCGACGCTACGACACGCTTGCAATTTCTGAGTATAACAGTGAACGTGTATGGTCATGTCCTATGTATATTTATGGTGTGAGTTTTGCGAAAGTTCTAGAACAACTGACGCGTGGCTTCGGGTGGGGAGTAGAAACACTGCGTGAGGTGCGTCAAGTGGCGTGTTGAACCCCACCAGCCCGACTAGCGCTGTGTTCCGAATCACGCTTACAACGCTCACAACGCTTACAGTGCTGGCGGCCGGTCCGAATCAGTAAGCGCGCTCAAGGCCGCGTAAGTGGTGTTTTGTTTCGGACCAGTCATGGGCTGTGTTCCGAATCACGCTTACAACGCTCACAACGCTTACAGTGCTGGCGGCCGGTCCGAATCAGTTAGCGCGCTCAAGGCCGCGTAAGTGGTGTTTTGTTTCGGACCAGTCATAAGCGTGTTCACTGTCATGTTCATGTGAACGTCAACTGAATTTGAATTTTGAGTTCGTCAATTAATCGTAGTAGGAAATTCTGGGCTGGGTTTTTGATTTGTAGAAAATTCAAATTAATCGCAATCTGCAACTAACTAATATAAAACTAACTAACTAGGCTGACACGACGACCCATAATAAGTATTGGCTTCCGAGACAAGAGCACGCCACTTTTCTCGGCCCTGCGCTATTTTTCGCCAGCTTGCACCGGCTCCAAGCTCACGCAGGTCCTCGTCCACCAAATCCTTGCAGCGGTACTTGGGGCGATCCACAGGACGCTGTCCGGTCGGTCGGCCCAAGTATGCTCTCTTCACCTGTCGATCTTTTCCTATCCTCTCGAAGTGACCAAGCCAGCGAAGACGATGCGCTTTGGTTTCACCCATAATATTTGGTTCGGCCACCAGCTCTTCTATTTCAGCATTTTAACGTATCATCCAACTCCCATCGTCTCTTTTCACTGGTCCCAGGATTTTTCGGAACACCTTATACGTTTTCCTCCTAACAGGCTGTGCTCCTCCCTAACTGTTAGCGTCCAGGCCTGACACCCATATACATTAAGATGGGGCGGATTGCGATCTTATATATCCGAGGTTTAGATCGTTTACTGAGGAGCTTGGACGCCAACACTCTGTTCAGAGCAACACTGCAGCGTAAGGTGTTCTGGATACGGGTGTTAATTTCATTCTCTCTAGCATGCGTATCAGTGACAATGCATCCGAGGTATTAATTTGGACACTCCCTTGTAAGAGGTTTCTTTCCCCTACAAGTAGGACTTCTCGTTTGGCACGACTGTTTCTGAAACGCATGTGGAGGTATTCCGTCTTCCATGATTAATCCTGAGCCCCACTTTTGCTGCTTCTTGATCCAACATTCTCGAGCTGACATTTCCACCTTTTCTCGGTTTTCGCCTAGTTAACCAAAGTCTGCGTAGACGCGTAGAAAGCATAAACTGATAGGGTCAACACTATCAGCCTATGTTTTCTGTTTAGTTCAATTCCGGAATCCTGTGACAGCAGTTTCCGAACGACATGTTCCAGTACCAAATTGAGATTGATCTCGTAGCATAGGAGATGGTGAAATAAATGATTATTATCATTGACATAAGATATAGAAATAGACACACAATGCCTAACATAAATAACTAAAAATGTGGCGCAAGATGACACTGACAGTTACATTCCAATAGCTGATAATAACGCTTCTTTATAGTCCGAGTCGAGATAAAAACTTCATACAAAAAAGAACTTACAGACATTAGCGTCAAGTGTCAAATTTGCAAACATAAGAACCAACATGGTAAAAACTTTTTAGTAAAATGCCACTGTCGTATACTGGCTACCAATGTTTACTTTATAAATGTCAAAAGTGAACAGTGAAAGTACCTAATGGAGTCGCTTTGGTTATTTAAATTATTTTTATATAAATAATTTTTTGAACAAAAAAAATATGAATGAAACAGTCCATTACAACATTCACACACATTCTGTGATTGTTCTTTTTCTGTGTTAGACATTAAGATGTTTACCTTCATGAAACTCTTGAGCAAAACTATAGGTAGTTATTTCAAGGTACTGACTTCTGCCATTGGAGCAGCATTTGTAGTTTTACAACTTTTGCTTTGCAAGTCATAGTCATCTATCTCTGACATTAAAACAAAGATTCCGACTATGAACTTGAAAGATAAATTATTTAAATATATTAACGTTAAATTGATTTTTATTACATCAATTCATATAACTATATGAAAATGTTTTCCTCTGCATGATTTTTCACACTAAAATTATATGTTAAAACAGAATTTGAATAATGTAGTTTGAGTCGGGAACGAACGGACTTACGTTCAAGACAGGTTTAGCAGTTGCAGTTAGTCGATTTAAGCCTTTATTGGTCCTGTATATGTCGGAAATAGGGAAATAGGCCGAACACACAACACTCGTGTGGCTTGGTTTATAGAGAGTGTCACGTTTATTTTACGCTAAAATAGCGGTCCATTCTGAACGTCGCTGAGGATGTTGTGGAAATCTTGAATTAAAACATAAAAAACACAAATTTATTCCTTACAAATTTAATTTAAAAAAATATTGACCTAATAGCGACTCCTTACATGTTGTTTCTTGATAATCTTTCATTTGAACTAACAAAATTATTTACTCAAAACCATGAATTTACCAGGATTTTACATAAATTTTGTAACGTTATCAAAATAACTAACCTAAAGAAGTATATTCCGTCTTTTCCCTTGTTTTTTTGTAGCTATTAAAGCAGTTTTTCACAGCAGATTTCGTCATTGTTGGACAACTGTCACTGTCCGCGGTCCAAACACGACTAAACAGGAAAGTACCGCCCGAGTCGTGCGGGCGGTACTTTCACGAGGGACATTTTTGTGGGCTGATTGTGAATCTAGTTCTATAATAGTACATCAATGATTATTATTATTATAGTAATAAATAAACTAATATAACCTGTGAAGTTTTGTTTTTTCGCGCCTATAATGAGATGTCATAACGTGTCAAACGTCAACTTGACGTTTGCGCTCAAGGTGCTTACGGCTGGGAGTGTGAGCACCGTGAGCGCCGTCCATGACGTCATCAATGACGTCACGTAATCTCGTGTAAGCGCTGTGAGCGTGAATCGGTCCGACCGTGAGCGCGCTCAGAGCGCTGTGAGCGTGATTCGGAACACAGCCTAGCACAAGACGGCGCGCGAGCTATATCACGCGCGAGATAGTCTATCCGTCTCTATCCAATGGGTATCACGGAAAGAGACGGATAGTCTATCTCGCGCGCCGTCTTGTGCTAGCCGTGCAGTAACTCTTCGATCTGGGCAGCAGGGATCGTGTGCGCGGGTGTCGTCGCCGCGGGTGTTCGTAATGTGATTCTGCTCATAGAAAATATCATAGTAATATATACTTGATTCGACTAAAGACGCGTCGCTTTTCGTGACTCGACTAAAAACGAGTGTATGGAAGAAAAGTTGGAAGGGGAAGACCTCTGCGCACGTACTCCGACCAAATCGGAGACATTCGGCAGAAGACCATGGTCAAGAGTACCCTAAATCGGCGCGCGTGCATGAACAATGTTATGAGAGTTCATGAAGTGAAAGTTGTATGTCAGGATCGTATATAGCAAATGGAAATCCGTGATCTCTGCCTACCCCTCTGAGAAACAAGCGTGACTATCTGTATGTATTGTTACCAGCTGCCGCTGTTGTCCCGCTAGATGTGGGTGGACCGGTCATTGAGGCACTCCTTGGTGGGAGCCTATGTCCTTCGGCTGATATGATGATGATTGTTACAGTGCGATGCCTCGGCTGCTTCGTGACGGACGCCGACGTGTGGATCTGCATGGAGCTGATGGCGTCCTGTTTCGATAAGTTGCTCAAGCGGCTCTGCGCGCCCATACCCGAGGCGATCTTGGGCAAAGTTACCGTCGCGGTGAGTTATACATCCAAAAATTGTCTAAACTAGAAAACCCGCCCCACTGCTATTTGAGCTATAGACAAAGAAGCTAGGTAGAACATCGCTTCCGAACCTCCGGTTATTCCCCCCCTCCCCCCCCCTCGGGGATAAATCAGCAATTCTTTGGGAGCAACAGAGAGTTATCGGAAGTGGACCAATCTCAAGAGTAAGGATTTCTATAGAGATCCTATACCAGTTCCACCAAGGGGGACAGAAAAGCTCTTACGCAGCTAAATTGAGGACTGGTCTTAAACGTCTAGCGGCTTACCATAAATAACTTCTTTACTTTGGGCGCGTAATCGTTTGTTTGCCTCAAACTATTTGACATAATTCTTCTTCTTCGTCGATACCTCAAGGCTGAGGGTCATGACCACCAGAGGAGCAGTTCTTCACCACCGTTCTCCAGACCCTTCTATTTTGGTCTCGTTGTATTGCCCCCTGGATGTTGTCATGACTACTAATGAATAAAATATGAGGGGGGGTTAATGAGCTTGCTATGTATGGGTGTAGGTCGATTTGTGTAAGATTATCCGCCTAATATTTACGTTTATTTTATTTTTTATTCAGACGGTGAACGCGCTGTCGTACCTGAAGGACACGCACGGCGTGATCCACCGCGACGTGAAGCCGAGCAACATACTGCTGGACGAGCGGGGAAACGTCAAGCTTTGCGACTTCGGCATCAGCGGCCGGCTCGTCGACTCCAAGGCCAAGACCCGGAGCGCGGGCTGCGCGGCCTACATGGCGGTGTGTACACAGCTCGTACACATTGTAATCTGTAACTTCAAATATTTTACATTTGCTGCCCGCGACTTCGCGTCTTCGCTCCTATTGGTCGCAGCGTGATGTTATATAGCCTAAAGCCTTCCTCGATAAATGGACTATCCAACACAAAAAGAATTTTTCAATTCGAACCAGCAGTTCCTGATATAAGAGCGTTCAAACAAACAAACAAACTCTTCAGCTTTATAATATTATAGATTTATGAATTGGCGTTTGTAGTGATGCGGCTAAAACGTATCTTCTGTCAAATTAAGCTATTATTACGATCTGTTAAATGTATAGATTTTACAGCCGGGTCAAACAATACGGAAAGAAACGGAATGAGCTCACGGCGTAGAAAGAGGATCTTGTAGAAGGGAGATTAGCGTATCACCAAAAGGGACGGGCTTATGGTAACCTGACTAAATTGAGATGTATCCGAAGACTGATACGTCCCTTAGCACGTTTTTGACGTCCCATCTTTAGTCGTGTTATAACACTGGCAAGCATTCGTGAATGTGGTGACAGCAATGGCATTAATCGATGACGTTTCGGTGACTGTGGCAAATAAAACAATTATATAACGATCATAATCTTCAGTTTCTGGTTTTTGATTTGTAGAAATTTATATCCTACTGACTGCGCCATGTACGAGTAATGTTCTTTATCTTCAGTATCGAAAAGCGGGCGAGAGGCCATCTTTATTTTCCTTATATAGGTCATACAAGTTGCGTTCGGAGAAACGTGCTCTATATTTTTACGTTCGGATACATATGTTAACTTATTAGACTTCAAGAAAAGAAGGAGCTTCAAAGGGTAGCGGGTGGGCAGATAAAAGTGCCTACCCTCATTTTTCTCGGGATATTTAATTTGAATCTCTGAAATGAGTGATTCCCAGTGACAGTAAACGATTAAATAACGAGTATGTCACGCTGAAGTATAATGGCAACCATCATACGCTTCCAGGTTTCCTCGCTATTATTTGGATAATAGGTATCTTACTAAATTATTATTGACAAACAATACTCCTTTTTGAGTGGAACAAACATAGATCGATCGTAAGCGATCCCGTTCAGCAAATCCATCTCTAACATGATTAATGTCAAGTCATGATCTTTGCCCCTGGCTAGATGCTGGCCAAGAGTGATACTTGAAATAAGTTTTTTTATATTCTAATATTATTTGTCATATCATATTAAAATAACTGTGATAATATGATTGTCACTAGCCGGAGCGGATCGACCCGCCGGACCCCACGCGGCCCGACTACGACATACGCGCGGATGTCTGGTCGCTCGGCATATCGCTGGTCGAACTGGCGACAGGCGTCTTCCCGTACATGAACTGCCAGAACGACTTCGAGGTGCTCACTAAGGTAAGTCATGGTCTGCTACTCCGGATCGTGACACAAGCCTACGTTTGCAGCCTGTACACACGAACTCGTACTACTACCGCCAGCCACCGATAGGCTTGATAGCAGTGATGACGTAGGCTTGTGTCACTTGCACAACAAATTTTCCCCGGAGTGTCAAGCCTTGTATTATTGTATCATGATTCATGACGATCATGAGGCAAGTAACCAGGCGCCTCTTGCCCACTGGGCACTCTGGGCACACTGGACACCTGCCCTGGACCCCACCCGGGCCCTTAGTTTCTGCCAATCTAACAAAATTGTGCTCTGTCATGGGGCCCCATTATCCTAATGCGCCCAGAGGCAGGGGTAGGTTAAAGATGGCCCTGCAAGTAACGATTTAGAGACTATTAGCAAGCCTGTTTCTCTGAACTCTGTTTCATTGAACTATGGATAATGATAAATGAAGGTCACTTCACTTATGAACTTGCAGATAAAATTGTGAATAATGCAAGGGAAAGAGGGAGAGGGAAGTGGACTCAAAGCTGCGTTATCTACTGAATTATAAATTTGAATCTTAATTTATTTTCTACGGTTACCTTATGTGCTCTCAAGAGCAAAAACAACTGGTACGCTTTATGTGAATATTCAACACAAATGTACCCAATTTATTGCTTTTAAGTCTGTTTGTGTCATCTTTACATATGATGATTCTCTGCATTCAGGTGATATCGGACGACCCGCCTCACCTACCGGAGGACAGCAACTTCTCACCAGAGTTCAAGTCTTTTGTGTCACAATGGTATGTCGTTATAATTGTACCGACCAGAGTCAGATCTTGTACCGGCAGCTTCAAAGATATAACTACATTTGTCTTATTACAAAGTAGTAGGGTACTAAATTGTAAGCAGTCATGTCTCGGCTCTAGTCAAAGAAACAAATATAGTCAAGAATCATATATCTGAAAATCAGTCCTTCATCTTTATTAATCTCATCAGAATGGCGTTTCAAATAGCGCGATGTTTTAGATTGTACGCCCTTAAGTGCGGAACGTCAAATTTTTTTCAACTCTGTCATAAAACATTGTCGACCCTCTTTAATGTGTTCAAAAACCATCCTTCAAGACAAGCTTCCTGCGCCCGCCCTCCGCATAGCGCGTGCCATAACAACACCACATATGATGTAGTAATGAGATCTCAGATCGCGTACAAGTTAACAGTACAGTTCCGGACCGCGCGGGGGGGAGCCGGTTTGTCTCGGTAAACATGCTTCCGCCTGCTCAATGGTTGCACATCACATGAAACAGGATGTAATACATGGATGTAGCTAAACTAGTGTATGCGACTGTATGTTACGTAATCAGCCCTTAAAACACTCGTGTTATCTTATTATCAAACTCGCCTGCGGGTCGTTTCATAAAACCATACTCATGTTTTAATGACTCTCATTATCTAACAGTTAATATACTACTAATAAACTACTATAATAGGCCTTTAACTTTATACTTTGTATAATGACACATGTGTACATGTCCACAGTCTAACCAAGAACTACAGGCAGCGTCCCAAATACGCCAAATTACTCGAGCACCCGTTCGTAGTGAAGTCAGCGAGAAGCAATGTGTCGGTGGCGGATTGGTACGCGAACATCACCGGCGGACACCCCACTCCGGCCAAGGTGAGCTCAACTAATGACCAAATTATAAGGTATGGTCGGATTTACTTATTTTAAGGCTGGGTTGCACCGACTTACGATCACAGACTGATCAACGTTAAATATGGCACCGGCAGCTGTCATCCCATAAAAATTGTCAAACATTCCATACATTCAAATTTTAACGAACACAGCTTACGATCACAGACTGATCAACGTTAAATATGGCACCGGCAGCTGTCATCCCATAAAAATTGTCAAACATTCCATACATTCAAATTTTAACGAACACAGCTTACGATTACAGACGGTTTGGTGCAACCCAGCCTAAGTAGGTTAAGTATTAACATTGTAATCAGCATATTTTTGGGAGAAAATTACTGACTGTCGAGTTTATTTTGGCGTTTCTTCTCGGCAGTATTGTTCTTTTTCAGAAACTCTAGTAGATTTTGACTTGTAAAAGTGCCATTGCGGCCTACTTGCAGAATAAAATTACATTTATTTCATTAATTTCATGGATTCCGAGTCTATCATCATCATCATAATTGACCTTTCCGTCTTTATCAGACGATTTAAGAGTCTCCGTATATCTTGTCGCTGTTTTGTTAAACTTAGTGACGTTATCTTTCACGGCGAAACTACATTCATACCAGTTTCAAAGCATTATAATGGTAGATTTGTTCAAGTTTTACGGAATAAGTGAATTATCTACCGTCAGGGCAATGACTGTTTTGCTAATTTATACTAATAGAGGTTTAAAAAAGGCATCTATAAACGTATAAATTGATATCAAACCGGTATGCAAACAAATAATATGTATTGCGTTGATAGTCTTCTAGGGAATAAGTGGAGCACTTTCGAACATTTATTTCTTAAAAAAAAAAAAGCAAAATGAAGGGGATTAATTTTAGAAAAATAGAATAAAACTTGCTAATATTTTTAACTAAATTAAACGTTATTTTATAAAAACAAATATACATCATTCATATATATTCACCACCGCCACCATATCAGCCGAAGGACGTCCACTACTGGACGTCGGTCTCCCCCAATTCTATGGGTAAATGCCATAATCGCCACGCTTGGCATGCGGGTTGGCGCATTCTGCATCATCAACTCGTGAAATTATCACGAGTAACCTTTTTCTTTTACGTTGGGAAAATGCTTTCATGCATTCCATCCGGTTGGGGGACTAGGGACGGGTATGACGGTCTACCCACTGCAAACTTGCGGTCTAGGCCCAACGAGTGGCGGCACCGCCTTGTCGAGGGGGACGTCGCGGGATCGCTATTAGCATTCGACCGCGTGCATCATGAGCAAAGCCCGGATGACGGGAGCAAAAATGCAATTTTTCCTAATGCTTAATTAAATATCGACATCCATACGAACAATTTTTTTGATATTTTTTTATTATTTTACATGTCAGGTTTTTACACAATATTACTTAAGGTACCTAGGTAAGCTTACAAACAAAGATTCATACAAACATTCCCTAATAGGGAATCAATGTATATTTTGAGGGTAAAACGTGCAATGAACGACATAAATATATTGAGCTATCTAAAATGGATTAGAAATAATGTGTCAATAATACCTAGTACCATAAAACAATTACGAAACCAAAGCCTGGAAGCCAGTTTAAATATCGTCCAAAAGTTGAAAGTGCACTTGTCAAGATTACGTTTACATACTCAAGGTAAAGTTATTCACAATAAATATCAGAATGTGTTGAAGACAAACGTTGGCGTTTTATAAATTTAAAAATCTTAAATAATTTGAATTTATCTGGAAAAGAAATGGAACTGCGTAGTACAGAAGTAATTCATAACCACTATGAATTGTTTAAATAATTGGCTCCGATTGCTACAGTAGATTTAGAACGCCTTTAGTTGGCTGAAATGTATTTTTTCACCAAGGCGAAGGAGTTTAATAATCGGAAAAAATAGAAATAATGATAATTTATATTACGAAGATTACATATAATATTTAAAAATACATGCAGTTCATTTTAATTTTGTTTAAAACTATAATATTTCTGAATTTCATAACGGTGGTCCACTACATCGTGTTTTTATCGACTTATAAAATGTGTGTCCTCGCACTATTAAGACGTGAACACATAATTTCTCCCGTCATCCGGGCTTTGATGACGAGTAACCTTATTGCTTGTACCACTAGACGGTGACGACGACCGCGACGCACACGGTGACGAGCGCGCGCGAGTTCGAGGCGCCGGCGACCCCCCAGCCCGCCAGGAACATGGTGACCAGCTGCCAATGGACCGTGGAGCAGCTGACGCCGACGCCCGCCAGGTCAGTGCCCTCCTATCGGTTTTCTATACCATCCATAGCATAGTAATTACCATCATATTAACACAATAAAATGAAAATTACATAATATAATCAGAATAATAATAAAATATGAGACATGAAAGATTCTAAAAAATATGTGTTTTTTAATCATCTAAAAGTAGTAGCCTTCATGTATGTGTGATCCAATAAAAAAGAAATTGTACTATAACTATGTAGCATATCACGATTAAAATAGCAATTTTCTTGTTTTTCCGTACAATGTTAGTACGGGGCTCGTGCGTTGTGACGTCATAGTTTTCTGTCAATTAGTATATGGAGCGATTTTGGTGTCCAAGAACAATATCCACCTTTGACAATAATTTGCAGCTTTTGTTGTGCTTAAATCGTAGTTAGTCCCATACAAATAATTAATCCCCTTTAAACACTGGTTCGAATGGCATCGTTACTATGTTTTTGAAAACTGGTCTATTACACACGACTGTTGCGGACGATACGATACGATACGGCAAGGCGACAGCGTTTTATGGTGGCAGTTACGAAAACTCGCACGACAACTTTTAATGTGAGAAGAAGCTATGGAACTCCTTGCCAGATTCCTTGTTCCCCGTGAACTATATACTTACCATCAGTGATTTGTTGAAAAGCTCAAACCTGTGGAGAGTAAAAAAACTACCTATTATAGAAAAAAAAACTTATTGGAGAAAAAGAAAGTCATCTCTCCTGTGGCGAGTAGCCTCCTAATCCCGTATCCCGTAATCAGTGAAATACCGTAGTGAACACTAGCTTTTGCCCGCGACTCCGCACGCGTGCGTGCAACTCGTTATATTATAGAAATAATTGCTATTAAAATGCTGTAGGCGCAAGCTTAAATAGCGCACGCCTATACAAACTTCCACCCCCCCTTTTCACGCCCTAAAGGAATGATTTCCGAAATAAAATCTATCCTATACTTTTTATACTACGACGGTGGCAAACAAGCTTACGGCCTGCCTGATGGTAAGCAGACACCGCAGCCTATGGACACTTGCGACTCCAGAGGAATCACAAGTGCATTGCGGACCCTTTATCGACTTGGCGATGCGCTGATCCTATGTCCTTTCCCGGAACTCAAACTATCTCTACCAAATCATCTAAATCGGTTTAGCGGTTTGAGCGTGAAGAGGTAACAGACAGACCGGCACACTTTCGCATTTATAATATTAGTATGGATATTTCAGGGCTTGGTGGGCGTCGGCGGGCCCGCACGCCGGTGGCAGTTCATCGCAGCCGGCCAGCCTCGAGATTGACTTCGCAAATCACTCGCCTTACCCGAGACGGAGGTAGCTATAATCTTTTTTACGTGGGTCGTTCTTTTTACCAACAATCGATAACTACCCTACATAATTGTTTTAAGGGGCTAGCTTACCTTCGATCTTCGTTTACTCTCCGTTTTCTTGGTTTTTTATGGCTCTTCGTATTAACAACAACGCGGTTTACCACATAACTGCCGAAAAAAGTCCAGTCGGCAGTAAAAACTTGTACCAATAACTACAACTTGGAAAAGTTGAAAAACTCTCGACATTTTCATTTCAAACCTCCATATCACAAAAACGGCTGAACAGATTTTCATGAAACATGGCTAAGAACACGGGATAAAATTATCTATGACACAAAAAATCGGTTCATCCGTTTAGGAGCCACGATACCACAGACAGACACGTTAAACTTGTAACACCCCTCTCTTTTCGCGTCGGGGGTTAAAAATGTCATTTGTGACAGTTTTTTTTTGTTTGCAGAACGCTAGAAGCCTGCGCGTCTCCTCCGCCACCGCCCGCGCGACGAGTGTCGGCTGACAACCGGTGGAGACCCTCCCCTGCGGTACGTAACTTGCCTACACCACAGAATAAGTAATAGTACTACGTACAAAAAAAAACAATACATAGTACAGAACGCTCACCGTTAACAAACCCCGTTTACGTATGACAAACGTGCCCAAGCGTGGCCATCTCTTTCTATCGCACGCGAGTGCATGTGTTCCGTCCTTGGCAGTGCGCGGCAACTACTAAATAAGCCCTCGCGGGCGCGCGGCCGACACGGCGCGATGACGTCACGGAGTGAGCTGCGCCTGCCTACACATCCCACCACTACCATATCAGGACGTCCACTGCTGGACAAAGGCCTCCCCCAATGGGGTAAATGCCATAATCGCCACGCTTGGCATGTGGGTTGGCGATCGCAGTATCTCCACCGCACTCCAGGGATGCTGCTGCCCATCCCACGGCGGTCTTGGTCGTAGTTTCTATTACATATTTGATACAGAGAACAAGTACAAAGGAAAAACGAAAAGTGATCTCGCACGCAGACTCGAATTGAACCCGCACTTGTAGTTTGCAGGACCACGCACATAAATTCACGTCTGTATTCCTAGTAGGGGTAGGCGGAGACAAAATGTGATATTGCAGTTGTAGTTTCGCCAGTTTTCCATACTCTACTTCCACACACAATTTTTTTTAATGTTTTAGATTTCGTGTTTTGGAAGGCACGTGAAGCCATTGATCTCGGCTGCTGACTATGCTTCCCACGCGCGCGGCTCTGGGCTGTTCTGTAAATTTGTACGCGTTCTCATAATGTAGTTATCGCCCGCGCGTGGAGGGCGGGCGATGGGCGGGGTATATTGTTAATCGGGTATTTAAGATTCAAATTGTTTATTTGTAAACATAGGTTTGACAGGATGTTACAATAGTTTTAAATTCCGCTATGTTTTGCCGTTCGGCATACAAATATTGTAATCCAGATAGTGCATGCATGTACTTAAACTAATTTATAGAATAAAAATTCAACGAACACAAGTAGGTAATTAAATAATTCAAATAATAATAATAAATTCAAACTAAACTATCACTTAAAACTTCACCTATAGAATAATATGCCTTGTATTTCAGGAAATTATACAATCTCTTTTTAAATTCTGATGTCATCTAGTTCAACTATGTATTTTGGCAACTTATTATAAATTTTTGGTGCCATTCAAAACTGCTCTTAGAAAGAAGAGCAGTTTTGTATGGCCCTGTATAAATTTTACGGATTTCTTTTTTTAATTTTACGGATGGTTTTTAAACACAATAATAAGGATTCACTATATGGGTGTAGATAAGCTACTATTTGACAGGTACTTCACTGTTACAGAGCTCAGGCAACACTAGTCCGATTGTCCTGCAACGGTTCTACCACCAGAGTCAACAGCGGCGGTCGCGGGTCGACCTGCACGCTACTCCACGCCATAGGAGGTAACAACATTAACCATTTAGCTGTTAACACGTGTGTACTTGTATTTTTTTTATGAGATAGGAGGTAAACGAGCAGACGAATCGCCTGATGGTAAGCGACTAGCGCCGCCCATGGACACTCGCAACACCATAGGGGTTGTAAGCGCGTTGCCGGCCTTTAAGATGGGAGTACGCTCTTACGTAGCCGTAACGACTATTTTATGGTAAACTAGCTGTTGTCCGCGACTTCGCGTCTACGCTCCTATTGGTCGCAGCTTGATGTTATATAGCCTAAATCCTTCCTGGATAAATGGACTATCCAACACAAAAATATTTTTTCCATTCTAACCAGTAGTTCCTGAGATTACCGCGTTCAAACAAACAAACAAACTGTTCAGCTTTATAATATTAGTTTAGATTCGGCCCTAATTCTTTCTCTTTTGTATAGTTGACATATGGCATGCTGTAAAAAACTATTCATATCTATGCTGGGTTGCACCGACTTACGATCACAGATGATGATCTACATTAAATATGGCGCCGGCAGCGGTCATCCCATAGAAACTTGACAAACCTTACATACATTGAAATTTTGACGAACACAGCTTACGATTACAGACGGTTTGGTGCAACCCAGCCTTATTGTAAGGGAGGTATTCCACTCATCCAATATCTTTGTCCAATATCCATTTGATCAAATATAGAAAGTTAGCGTTCCCGTGCTTTGGAAGGCACGTTAAGAAGTTGATCCCGGTTGCTGTCTATGATAGCAATCGTTAAGCCAAGTTAGAGGCCTCCGGGGGGCTTGAGAACTTCTAACAGTCAAGTTGCCCACTCACTTGACAAGCCTAAGGGAGGTATTAATTTTGATCAAAGATTGGACAAAGATATTGGACGAGTGGAATACCACCCTAATGGTAAATTGTAAAAAGGTAGCGTTGCGCACAATCGTCTTTCAGTTATTGGTTTCTTAGGCCACAAATGTAAATCGCTTGTGGGTCTACTCCTCCGAAACGGCTCAACCGATCTGCTTCCAATTAGGCAAACTTACAAAGTGGATAGCCTTGAGTGCACAACTCTGAAATCATAGAATCTGGACTGAGCACGGAGGAATAATCACGGAAAACAAATTGGACATCGACAAGAATGAACGAGCGCGTGCGAATTAAATTGTCATACCTATAACAACGCTCCGCTGAACATTTGCAACCAGCAGAACGTAATATGCTGCATTCCTAGTTTTTAGTCAGTACATACGTCATATGACTTATTTGGTATGGACATGTTATGCGGAGGTATGAAAGTCATGTAACAAAGAAAGGTATCAGGTAAGGCCAAGGGCAATGGGGATAGATTGCGTCAGAGATGACATGGACAGAAAGGATGTGAGTGACGAGATGACGGGTAAAAGAGGTGTATGGAAGAAAAAAAATACATGATGCGCCGGCCGTCCCCAAGTAAATTGGATAGGGACAAGCGAATGACATATGATATGTTTATTATCGTTTTACAAGTTTATTTTTATTTTTGTGGTCTTATTTTTGTGTTTTTTATGAGTGCAGAAATGTGTTAGCGGCTGCGCTATGCGAAATTGAATACATCTTAAAGTTTGATATATATTATTTAAATAAAGTATGAGTGTAGATAAAAAGAGTATATATTAATCTAGCAAAGCGAATGACATCGTAGCAAGAAAGATCTGGTGACTTAACATTCCTGAAGCAAAAGAGGGAAGTTACAAGTTTAACATATGTATCTGTGTGTCTGTCTTAAGCATCGTAGCTCTTAAACGAATGAGCCGATTTTAGTGCGGTTTTTTAATCAATAGTCCTGTTTAAGTAAGTAAGTGTTAATTTGTAAACATAGGTAGTTGCAGTGGTCGTATTAATAATAGTTTCACTATGTTTTGCCAAGAGGCATATAAAAAAACATGAGCTTAATATCAAAATGACCCTTACGTCTACTTATGGTCTACAGATTGTTCTTAACTATATTTGATTTCTTTTTAAATTTAGGTTATATAAGTATCTGCTGTCAATTTCAATGGTTTCAATTGACGGCCTGTTTAGCCTAGTTGGTAGTGACTCTGCCTCTGAAGCTAGAGGGCCCGGGTTCGAATCCCGGCCAGGGCATTTATTTGTGCATTTTTCACGGATATTTGTTCTTGGGTCTTGGATGTTTTCTATGTATTTAAGTATGTATTTATCTATATAAGTATGAATGTCGTCGTCTAGTACCCATAGTACAAGCTTTGCTTAGTTTGGGACTAGGTCGATTTGTGTAAGATTGTCCCCCTATAAAAAAAAAAAAATTTTTTTTTGCTACACATCAACGGTGGCAAAGAAACTTACGTCCTGCCTGATGGTAAGCAGGCGCCGTAGCCTATGGACGCTTGCGACTCCAGAAAATACACAAGTGCGTTTCTGACCCTGTATTGACTTGAGGATTCGTTGTGAGAAGACGTGCCGGTCTCGGGAGCTCTAGCTTTCCGTCGGAATCTATTCGCTGTATGCAACTGCTCTTGAAACAAAACAGTATGTATTTAATAAATAATAATAATAAATAATACAATCTTACGCAAATCGACCTAGTCCCAAACTAAGCAAAGCTTGTACTATAGGTACTAGACGACGATATACATGCTTATATAGATAAATACATACTTAAGTACATAGAGAACATCCAAGACCCAAGAACAAAATCCGTGCTAAATGCACAAATAATGCCCTGGCCGGGATTCAAACCCGGGACCTCTAGCTTCGGAGGCAGTGTCACTACCAACTAGGCTAAACAGGCCGATTTATACGATTAATGCTTTCATCATCATGTCAGCCGAAGAACGTCCACTGTTGGACATAAGCCTAACCCAAAGACTTCCACGATGACCGGTCCCACGCCACGCGCATCCAGCGAACACCCGAAAGACGAATGAATGCTTTGCTCCTTAGCTATTCTAGGTTTTAATAAAATAACATTGCATCATTGTCGTTATCCTTATTATGGCGCATTGTTTGTGTTGTAAGCTTTGCTCTAAAGGAAGTTGTATTTTTAATTTCTATAGCTACGTTACTAGCTTGGCGACTGGAGCAATTGCAGAAGAAATGACTTTCACTTCTTCTCTTTATGCATGCATTGCAATTCCACGGCAGTATAGATTTATATCGAAAAAAAAACCTTTATATACAGATTTTTGGGGCTGAAAACCGTCGCGAGCGTCGTCAGAACACAATCTAAGTATCATCGCAATCTGATCAATGGTTTCGGAACGCATAGGGAACAAGATTACAAACATTGATTTTTTAGGGTTCCGTAGTCAACTAGGAACCCTTATAGTTTCGCCATGTCTGTCCGTCCGTCTGTCCGTCCGTCCGCGGATAATCTCAGTGACCGTTAGCACTAGAAAGCTGAAATTTGGTACTAATATGTATATCAATTAAGCCGACAAAGTGGTAAAATAAAAAGTGGAAAAAAATATTTTATTAGGGTACCTCCCCTATACGTAAAGTGGGGAGTGATTTTTTTTTTCATTTTAACCCTAACGTGTGATATATTGTTAGATAGGTATTTAAAAATAAATAGGGGTTTACTAAAATCATTTTTTGATGATGTTAATATTTTCGGAAATAATCGCTCCAGAAGTAAAAAAAAATGTGTCCCCCCCCCCCTCTAACTTTTGAACCATAAGTTTTAAAAATATGAAAAAAATCTCAAAAGTAGAACTTTATAAAAACTTTGTAGGAAAATTATTTTGAACTTGATAGGTTGAATAGTTTTTGAAAAACCGTATAAACAGGTGTTTATTGTACTTGTCATTTCTACAAAATCACAATGAAATGACGTGCTTTCAAAGGTTTTGTGTTTCTGTACTTAATATGTCAACTTAATGTGACGGACGGAAAACTACGGAACCCTACACTGAGCGTGGCCCGACACGCTCTTGGCCGGTATTTTTATCTATATAGATTATTATATGTAGTTACAGTACCACAAGCTTACAATATTTATGGTCAAATCTTGCAACTGCTATGATTTTATACCACGTCGGTGGCAAACAAGCGTAGGGCCCGCCTGACGGTAAGCGGTGATCGCAGCCTATGGATGCCTGCAACTCCAAGGGCGTCACATGCTCGTTGCCGACCCTTTTTAAAATGTATACACTCCTTTCTTGAATAATCCCATACTGTAGTCCGTCCGTCTGCATTTTAGATCCTTTAGAATAAGTTGAGGATAACAACCGATTGAGCAGAAATTTGGCATACTTATGTAAGTTCGGTGACAATGTAATATTGATATTATGAAATGAATATGACTATTAATATGGTATGAGCTGATCTGATAATGAAGACAGAAGGTGGCCATAGCAACTCCTTAGCTACACAAGATATACCTGTCGTGTTTGATCTCATTGGAACCCTCTCAACTAGTATTTGATGACTGTGGAATAATAATAATAATAATATTGGGTGACAATCTTACACAAATCGACCTAGTCCCAAACTAAGCAAAGCTTGTACTATGGGTACTAGACGACGATATACATACTTATATAGATAAATACATACTTAAATACATAGGAAAAAATGCACAAATAAATGCCCGGGTCAGACTTATTCATCAATTTCTATGCATTTGCGAAATGACTGTTACACTGCATTATCATAAGAATTCATAATTCATAATTCTTTATTGTACATAAATAACTTTTACAACAGGAGATGACAAAATGATGATGAGAATGTTCCTAAAATGTTTATTTTTGGCAAAGTTATTTATCAATTTCTGTTTTGCGAAACTTCTGTTCACCCATATACACTGCATTATCAATTATCATGGTAATAATGTTTCTCATTAAGCTATGCAACCTTCTAACATTCTACCAAAATAGTTAGTTACGGGTTCTTCATCAGTATACATTATCAGTAATAATAAAATCAGATGTTTATGTTAGTACTACGACAGTGACAAACAAGCTTAGCCTGCCTGATGGCAAGAAAACATCGTAGCCTGTGGACATTAGCGAGTCCAGAGGAGTGACAAGCGTCACAAGTGCAACAAACTTCTTTCTGTAATCTCAAAGATCTCATGGCTCGAAAATAAAATAATATACGATAAATAATGTAACAAGCGTGATGCCGACCCTTAATTGATTTGCGGATTCATTCGGTTGACGTGTTGACGGCTACAGACAAATACGCATGCTCAGGTGCTCTGGCGAGCTTACTCACCATCAGGAACACAGCACCACATACATACAAAGAAAAGGTGTGTAGCGCGGTCACGACTTTGCGCGAATACCGGCACGGCAAGCGTTTTCTCTGTTCACTGCACTGGAGACGCGCAACGCACTGCGGTTAGTTGGGAGCACACGCAATGTATTGTGGCCGGGATGTTGTTTACCGACTTCAATAGAAGGAAGGAGGTACTCAGTTCGTCTGCATGTTTGCTTGTTCTTTTTTATGTATGTATGTTTCCTAACAACTCTTGACCACGTTGGCCGATTTTGATAATTCTTTTTTTGTTTCAAAGCAGGTACCCCGACATTGGTCCCATATAAAATTGGTGAAGGTCTGATGATGGATCTAGGAGGAATCGAGGGAACTCGTCGAATTTGATAGGCACGCATATGCCGATTTCGGTACTTTCTGTAGGTTACCAAGCATTGGTTCACGGAAACCACAAATTGTGGCATGGCAAGTACAAAATTGGAATCGGTTTTTTTTTTGTATAATATAGTACATTTAGAAAAAGCGCTAATTGCGGCCTACGTGCGATTAAATTTATATATTCACTGTATATACGGCGGTCTTTTGTATAGAGCGTTTTAGTGCGATAGCTCTCTCTCATCATGTTAAGTTGTAATTATAACTTGCAAAGCGATATGCAACTTGCAGAGCGTATGTTTGTCGGTCCATACAACTTGCTCAAAAATATGGCACATAGCTGTTATGTCGGCGGATTAACGCTGCGGCACGTATTATTTAGTGGATTAAATCGATACGTATATTTGCTTTGACCATACTCTGATATAGCTCGTGCGAACGTGTACGTTACATAAATGTATAAAGGGCTATGTTATTTGCAATGCACTTAACGCGTTCGCGAATAGTAAATAGGTACCACGAGGTTTGTCGTGTGGTCTAAGTCTAGTAACGAAGAGCAGGCCTTATGGCTCAGTGTCCATTTAAGTATGTCTTTAACCCCCGATGCAACGCAAAGGAGGGGTGTTATAAGTTTTAAATGTGTATCTGTGTATATGTGTGTCTGTCTGTAGCACCGTAGGTAGATCTCATATTCTTGTCATTGTGACAAGGTACGAAGTCGCCCAGCAATCAAATTCCTCAACTATACATAAGGATTGGTACCTTTTATTATAATTTTGGACGATTTTCAAACCAACATAATTTTTAGAAATTTTGACTGTAATTTTATTTATTAAAGTACTATTTATTGTCATATCTTGATGGTTTACTATCCGCAGATTGATATCATGTTATAAATTTAAACATGTGGCAATTACCCAATTTTATTTATATTTTTATTATTTTATTCTCACAACCATCTTTACAGGTCACGCCAATGCGACAGTGTGGGAAATCTTATTTCTATACTAATTTACTGTAACAATATAACAAAGATATTCGTCAACATTACCTACTACACGTGACTTAATTTTATGAATTCGTTCAGAGAACAATCAAAATTCGCTCGCTACCCAACCGAGCGTGCACAGCGCTGACGTGAACGGTGCCTTTTTTTACCGACTTCAATAGAAGGAAGGAGGTACTCACTTCGTCTGCATGTTTGCTTGTTCTTTTTTTATGTATGTATGTTCCCCGATAACTCTTGACCACGTTGGCCGATTTTGATAATTCTTTTTTTGTTTCAAAGGAGGTACCCCGACATTGGTCCCATATAAAATTGGTGAAGGTCTGATGATGGGATCTAGGAGGAATCGAGGGAACTCCTCGAATTTGATTGGCACGCATATGCCGATTTCGGTACTTTCTGTAGGTAACCAAGCTCACGGCTCACGGAAACCACAAATTGTGGCATAGCAAATACAAAATTGGAGTCGGTTTTTTTTTTGTATAAATTATTTAACGTTAGGGTAATGCGTTGACGGGGAGGACTGGTATGACGGACTAACTGCGGTTAGAGAGCCTTGGACTACCTACTAAAATCACGAACGAAAGCCGGCTCCTCCTTGTATTGGGGCGCCGCAGGATGGCATTCGACCGCTTAGTCGTGAACGGTGCCTGGCGCAATTGTTGTCCCTTGTCAAAATTGGCTTTCATTCATCATCATCCTAGCTTTATTATTTCTGTACACCCGGGATCCGCTACCCAATCCCAAGAATTGGCGTAGGTGATTTTTTACGGAAGTGACTGCCAATCTGACCTAGCAACCCATAATTGGCGTTCATTGTCCCGCAAATACTGAAGAGACTTTCAGATATAATGTAAATCTCTGCCAGCCGTCATTTTCTAGACAAGTTAATTTTTAACAAAAAAATACCGACTCCAAACTTTGCCAGACCCCATCCTCTTGGTATATAAAGGTTGAACACGCCAAAACTGGGGCATGTACAATCGACTATTGCTATGCAAATAATAGAGATATACAAACTTTTATGGCACCTACTTGGTCACAAGACACTGGCCTATAATGTTATCAAGTTTTTTTAAATTATGTTTATTCGTTGTCAAAATGTCGAGCAAACAACATCAACAACGCGAGCGAATTTTGCACGAATACGTAGAAAATTCATTACTGAGCTACAGAGATATCGCGAAACGACTGAAATGTCCTCAATCTACGGTTTGTCGCGTATTAAAAAAGTTCCGTGAGCACCTAACAATAGATCGGAAGCCAGGAAGTGGAGGCTTGCAGGGTGTCAAGAATAAAAAAAAGGAAGAGAAGGTGGTGAACATGTTTGCCTCAAATCCTGAGATTTCGTCTCGCGATGTTGCTAAAAAAGTTAAAATGTCTCAGTCCTATGTTCAAAAAGTGAAACGTAGGGCTGGCCTAAGGAGTTATAAGGCCCAGGCAGCACCAGATCGAGACTCGAAACAGAACTCATCCGCGAAGAAACGGTCTCGAAAACTTTATGAGAATTTCATAACCAAATTTGCATGCGTCGTCATGGACGACGAAACATACATAAAAGGTGACTTTAAACAAATTCCTGGGCAAGAGTTCTATACCAGCCTAAGTAGAGTAGACGCCCCTGAAGAGTGTAAATTAAAAAAACGTTCGAAATTTCCAAAAAAGTACCTGCTTTGGCAAGCAATATGTAGCTGTGGGAAAAGAAGTCGGCCGTTTATTACTACCGGGACAATAAACGGCGATATTTATAGAAAAGAGTGTTTGCAGAAACGTTTGCTACCTTTCATAAGAAAGCATGACTCACCACCTTTGTTTTGGCCAGATTTAGCCAGTTGCCGCAGATTTAGCGATTTTTCCAAGATCCCGTCATCAGATCCAGACTTGGTGACAATGGGACCAACTAGAAAACACACGCTTTCAAACAAAAAATAATTTTTGAAATCGGTCCACTAGTCTCCGAGTAATCGGGGAACATACATACATTAAAAAAAAATATTCTGACGAATTGAGAACCTCCTCCTTTTTTTGAAGTCCATTAAAAATGGCCCGTAGTCGTCTGCACAAAGTACTATAATGTTAATATACACTGAACTATTTCTATTTCCCTATAGATATCAGTGAAATAACACATATATCGTAGGGCCTCTCTGTCACTCGAATATGCAAGTGCGATAGAGAGGCACATGAAACAGTACACACAAACAAGTTAAACTAACATCTCCATAGAAAAGTTCGTACTTCGAGCTGAAAGGCTCAAAGTACAATACATATACATACATATTGTATAGTATATAGAGATATCAGTGAAATACTCCACATAGATCGTAGCGCCGCTGGGGTATTTAGTAAGAACTAACCGCACGACTGCTGCATCTCTGTCATTCCAATGTGCAAGTGCGATAGAGATAGCACCCAGTGACATCTGGCACAAACAAGTTAAACTAACATCTCCTTAGAAAAGTTCGTACTTCGAGCTGAAAGGCCTGTAGTCTTCTGTTGGATGCAGACGTGTTGTGACGTGTCGTCTTGTTGCAGCCTGAGCCGGGAGCACAGCGCGGGTCGGTCGCCGGATCCCCCGCCGCGCACAGGCCGCCCGCATCCCATGCTAGGACACGAGGGTAACTATCTAATCTAATATCGATTATGATTATCGAAGATGTCTATTCGAGTGAATAGGCATCTTCTAGGTTAGCTCGCTTCATCGTCCGCCTCATCTTTGCCTCCTGTATATATATAATCACTAAGTATAAATAAATAAATAAATATTGGGGGACAATCTTACACAAATCGACCTAGTCCCAAACTAAGAAAAGCTTGTATTATGGGTACTAGACAACGATAGACATACTTATATTATATAGATAAATACATACTTAAATACATAGAGAACATCCAAGACCCAAGAACAAAATCCGTGCTAAATGCACAAATAATGCCCTGGCGGGGATTCGAAACCCGGGACCTCTAGCTTCGGAGGCAGTGGCACTACCAACTAGGCTAAACAGGTCGTCAATCTACAATATATCTTTAATCGTTTATAGAATTGCTCGTGCGATTCTTGTATATTGATTTATTTCAGGGATCTCAGAAACTGCTCTAACTTTGATGAAAATTATAATACGGGGGCGAACAATCGATCTAGCTAGGTCTCGTCTGCGGGTAGACTAGTATCTCCGGGAAAACACGAAAGATATCAATAGGGTCCGTTTTCGCCGATGCCCCCTCTGGGCAAGTGACCAGACTCTACTGATCGGAACTCAATGACGCCCTCTAACATTTTTCAGCTAACGGCGTGGACCTAGAGCCCCCCTCGCTTCACGATCGCCTCCACCCGCACCCCCCGTCGCCCCTCCTGCTCAACAATAGGTACGCCAGGTGAGGCAACAACATTTTTATTAATTATTATAAACTGGTTTCGTTGGTTTGGCTGCCTAATTTAAATAAGGCTGTATTGTAAAAATCCTTTAGACTAATGCTGGGTTGCACCAAACCGTCTGTAATTGCATCGACTTACGATCACATACTGATTAACGTTAAATACGGCGCCGGCAGCTGACATCCCATAGAAACTTGTCAAACTTTACATACAATGAAATTTTAACGAACACAGCTTACGATTACAGACGATTTGGTGCAACCCAGCCTTAGTCGGTAAGTTATTGATAGAATCAGGCGTTACTTTGCGGAAATCCATGACAAGCTTCTTGAACAATATTTTTTTGCTATTCCGCTAAAAAACGTGTAGGTCTATTAGTGTTAATGTATCCACTTGCGTATTTTTGTATGCGGTTAATGCTCCCACCCTCCCTCCGCTCCGCAAAGAAATATTGTTCAAGAAGCTCGGTAAGTTATGTCAAAAAATGTACTGAGTTGCCAAAATTTTATCTGACATTTGGTGTAACGAATCATACATACATGTACTCACTTCCTTATCCCATTGGGGTAGGCAGAGACCGAAGAATGCCAATAACTATGGTCCTTACATACTTCTTTCGCTTCAAACACATCCATACATCTCAGAATCGTTATAAAATAATAATGTTTACAGTACATATGGTGCTACATTACCGCACGAGTGCGGTAATCAGCAGATTACGTGCATATGTCGAAACTTTAAAGAGCCATATGTACTGTAAAACGTTGTACGATACACGTGCGAACAGGTAATTCGCAACTCGTGTCGTTCTCTGCACTTGTATCGTAATGTACTATTATATGTATACAATATTTCTTATGTATTGTTAATAATTCTGTTTATATTGCCTTAATAGCAATGAAATTTCATTAATTTATTTTTATTATGTACCACTATGTTTTTCCATAAGACATACACATATTTTATACCAAGTTAGAGCGTCCATCGAATAATGTTTAAAATAGTAATTAATATAATATGCGTCATACAATGATGAATTTGAGTAAATTTAGTAATCAAACGAAAATTAACTAGGATGTAAAACTCAAAAACTTCATAATAGCATCACGTCGTTTAATCGGTATATAAGATCCATTTTATTACACGAATTGAAAAATTAGACTTAATACAATTTAAGCCTAGTCAAAATAAGCCCCCGCGAGTTGTACCTCGGTATCGGTATCTCGTATATTAGAATTATACGAGAAAATACTTTTATCATAATTTGAGTTCAATTTAGAAACGACTTTTAACCTTATTGTCACAGGCTATCCGAGGGCCGCAGTCAGAGCCTGACGCGGGCGGAACCGCGGAACGGGTTCCGCGCGGACCTGCCCGCGCCGCACCCGCCGCGACACCGCCACGACGACCAAGGTATGGCCGCGGAACGCCAACGTGTCGTCGTTTTTAAACATAACTTACACAGTTCACGTATGATGGGTCGTGGAGCTGGAATGCTTTGTAAAATATAATGGCGATATATCATTTACTTATTTATACTTAAAGTGTACCAACAGTTGCAAAAATATGATATAGGCTGGGTTGCACCGACTTACAGTGACAGACTGATCAACGTTAAATATGGCGCCGGCGGCTGTCATCCCATAGAAACTTGTCAAACTTTCCATACAATCATATTTTAACGAACACAGCTTACGATTACAGACGGTTTGGTGCAACCCAGCCTTACCCCCTTACTCATAAACGTCCATCAAGCCTCTATTGGTTAACAAGCCGCTAAAGTTGGTTAGTCCTTATCTGTCACTTAGACATTATTGTTTGTGAGAAACCACCATCACCACCATATCAGCCAAAGAACGTCCATTGCTGGACATAGGCCTCCCCCATATTCACGGGGGGTATATGCCATAATCGCCACGCTTGGCATGCGGGTTGGCGATCGCAGTATCTCCACCGCATTCCAGGGATGCTGCTGCCCATCCCCCGGTGGTCTTGGTCGTAGTTTTAGGACATACCCGGGTTTAAATAAAACTTAAAAGTATTTAACAATTTTTCGCGCACCTTTTCGCACCATTGTAACACTAGGTTCTACTTGATAAAATGGAGTGCATAGGAAACACAACACAACTAAATTATATTTGCTCTATATTTGAGATAAAAAAAAGGTATGTTGTTTTATCTAAGTAATCAACTAATCATTATACCTAGATATTGTTCTAGCAGGAACAAGATTTGTTTAGTGCTTGCCACAATAAAAATATTATCCTATTATCGTTAAGTACATACTACTTCAACGACAAGACGTACAGTCCGCATCATATGTATACATTTCGGAACAAATGCCTGGGGAATAAGGTTCAAAATTGTATACATATTTGTGATGCTGACTGTACATACAACCACAGACTTATATCGGCTACCTACCTAGACGCCGCGTGTACCGATCTTGTACAAATTGAACGTAATCCGTACACTTTTGATCCAATTATTTTTATAATTTGCAATATAATTTTCTTTATATAGAGCAGCCTACATAAAACATTCATGGTGTAGGTATTATCTTTTTTGTTTATCTTGATTGTAGTATAAGAAAAGAGTTACAAAAATATTTAAGGCAAGGGAAGTTTATCAAGTCCATGTTCTGTGTCTACTACAAAAACATTGTACTGAAGTCACGTTTTATTTCTTCATAGTTGGGCATTTTCGCTGTCGTACAAATCACTGTACTTGCGGCATGTACTTCATTATATCCACCACCACCACCATATCAGCCCTAGGACGTCCACTGCTGGACATAGGCCTCCCCCAATTTCATGGGGGGTAAATGCCATAATCGCCACGCTTGGCATGCGGGTTGGCGATCGCAGTATCTCCAACCCGCATGCCAAGCACTAGCATGCTATAATTCATTATATGTCTGTGAGGAAAACATGCAGTATCTATTTAAAAATATTCACATGTCATCCAACTCATCGAAGAAATGATAAAGAGGCAAAATCGTAATACACATTTCATTTAATTCCTCTACATATTACCAACGTCAAAAAGTAAACTTTTTATTCTTATATATTTTTCATAAAAAAGTAAAACACAAGACTGAATACGAAAAAATGCCACCCATAAAAACGTCCCGAGAATAGAGAATCACCTCGTTTATTGTAAATTTACCAGAAATCTGATTTCGTGGTTCAAAATTATTTTGCACCAAATGCGAAGTAAACACATTAACACAGACAAGCATAAGAATATTCACGAAGAGAAAAAACGATTTCATATGGACCTAACAAAGTTTATGATCAACTGCAATGTGCTATGGTACCAACTAGACAACCCTTATTTTCAAACTTTTATCTATGACGTTGAAGTGGTACTTATCGATAACAGGACTGTCGATGTTTTTATTTTGTCAATCACTTACATCAAGTCGTTCGTGCTAGAAAAATATCTAGGTGTACTAATCATCCATTGATCAGACGTACGAAAGTTTGTTTATACAAGTACATTTCTTAAGTTCAGCTATTACTCGTTAACTAATGTCTACTTAGCTGTGATAATTTTCCTTTTATATATATACCAAGTTTTTTTTTACATACTCAGTAGCAACCGTTTAACTGGCAGAGGGACGCATGCCTCCAACAAAAATTAACACTTAAAAATTTGTATCACGCAAACTTAATCAAAAAATTGTTAAGCAAGCTCATATTATTTTTAACGAGGGAACCAACGATCCCTAACACGATAGGTTTTGCTAGGAAAAAACTGCACCCCCACTTTACGTGTTGGGGAAGTGCGCTCACTACATTTGATTCGACTGACCTTAATCCTGATATGACGCGCCTGCCCTTTGATACACAATAGCAGTATCAACAGAAATGATTACCCTTAGTTATGTAAATCACTGTTGTATGTCCCAGAGCGGGCTAAACCCACGATCCATCATGAATTGTGACTGCACGAGCGATTAGCTCGGTTCACATAATACTCATTAATATTTATAATAATTATGGATTACATGGATTGATCGTTCGCGTACAAAATAAGATCAGTATAATGATTGTCGTGTTGATGAAATATGTATAGAACCGTCACGATCTGCAATTGGCGACCCGATTCGCAAAATGTATTTGAACTTAAATAATTTCTGATATTAAAATTTGTGACTGTGCTATCGCCAACCTGTTACCTGACCATTCCATTTTATTTTCGTTGTAATAAGGGTCACGAATGGCATTTAACTTTGTTGGCGTTTGTGCCTATGTAAGTTTCCAAAATTTTACTGTCAACAACATGTTTGAACAATTCCACCGAAAATAGAACAGAACTTGGCCCTAATAAATTGTCGGTGTGCAGTGGACTTTAAAGATAAGCATCTAAAATATTATTATGTCATGATGAAAAAACACTATTACTCATTGACATTCTCAAAGTCTTGTTCTGTATTTTCGTTGTAGACTAAACATATTATTTGATGGCTCTTATCATAGGTTTACTATTATTAAATAAGTATTATAATTAAACCAAAGTTGAACAGTTCCAAAAGTTAATAATATTAAAAAAAATCATCTATACTCAAACTACTTACTAGTTTGGAACTGTCTCAATTATATGAACTATGAATATAATTAATACACAATGTCATTAATATATACATGTTTTTGTTCTGTTATGTATAAGGGCAGAGAATAGAGAGTTGTAGATTGCTAAAGCCAAAGAAATTAAACAGTCTCTTTAAACTCTTAACATCTCAAGCTGAGTCAGTGAATACAAACTGAAACAAGTTTTTAGTCACATTGACATAAGATTGAATTTCGCCTGGCCTTTGGAAAAGCCTTCTTCTCGCTATACTTGTATTGCGATATCCGAAAAGCGAAGGTCGATTATTGCCATTTCTATTCGAAATACTGTAAGTGCGACAGAGTTGACATGCGAGCTCCGTTATTCGGATTGTGCTTCACCGCCTCAGCACAACACATAATCTCCGAACTCTCTTTTAATTAGATATTGATACTTTATCCCGCTTAGCAGTAATGTGCTGCCCATACATATGCACGGTTCATATGTCCATCGAGAGAAACTTTTTTTTCTGTGGCTCTACCACTCTATCAACTCTCTGGTCTCTGTGACGAGGTGGCCAGCCTCCGGAAACGTCGTAATACTGCTGCGCTTGTCATTGCTGTCATTTACATTAAATGATGCTGGTAAATTATAACTGTCAATGTCATCAGAGCCGATAGAGAGTGAGAAATTTTTTCCCAATGAACGTCTTTTTGTAATGTGATGTCATGGAAATCGTTTTTCACTACGTTTGGACAAAATAAGTAGAACTGTGCATGTAATCGAGAAATCAAAACCTTTTCGACTTTATTTCAATGCGGCTAAGGTTCAAAAGCGCAGAAGCTTTTCATTCACGACTGCACAGTGCCATCTAGTGAAACCTTTTTACATTTGCAGTTGTAATTTATAAGTCTGATTAAACTCTGGCTGAAGAAAGTTTTACTAAGCGACGACACTGTCTCATTCGATTATAAGTTAAGAGTCCTCAGTACGCTCGACCGAACTTGATTCTCCATACAAACGTAGTTTCGTTCTCATTTATAAACGCCATGATTAACATGAAACTTAATATACACAATGGGATCCGCCATATCTAGGTCGGAAATAAGTTTCTGTTGCTAGAAATTGGAATGAAAAAAAAATCCAGCGAGGTTTTGAATTTTTTTGGTCTTGATTCCTTTAAAAAAATCTAGGTGTCAAATTCAAAATTCGTTAGGCGTACACGTGTGTGCCTAAGTAGCTAGGGGGCTATTTAGTAATTGAAACTTTACCGCACGACATTAAGTATTTACAAATTGCGAACATAATGCCATATCTCCCAGTCAATCGTAAGAGCTAAACGGAATCCTTCGTAATACTAATTAATACTTGTAAGGCGATAAATATAAGTATCACTTTCGATAAGTGCAGTGTTGTTGCAACTAGTTTTAACTTTCAGAAGCCTGACTATCTGTGTATTATAGAGCTTCGTGAAGTGTTTTTATGAGTGCACATTTCTATATTACATGTTATTTCAAACTCCAATTCATTTATTCCCAATATGAGTTGATTTAAAAGAATCTATTGCGATATACAATACACAAAATCAAACAGTTTCTTACTTTTTTCTTGTGGGGAAGAAAAATATTTTCATTCGATATCCACCAGACGCGTTCACTTAGGTCTCATTTCGAGACGCCCGTTTTCTTAATCATGACTCAAGTTCGGTGGGATAAGAGGAGTGCCGGAGGTAAAACAAAACTTGAAGGGTATTGGACTTATGAGTAATGCATACTTGACTCAAGGAATACAGTCTTTCTTACTCTGGTGAAAAACCCTGTTCTTCTTAAACCACTCACGGATGTTCTCTTTTCATTGTTTTCAATTACAACTCAATTTAGAAAACACACATTTTCATACAATCTACATTTCTTTAAGCACTGGAATTTCGTTAAATTAATAATAATAATAATAATAATATTGGGGGACAATCTTACACAAATCGACCTAGTCCCAAACTAAGCAAAGCTTGTACTATGGGTACTAGACGACGATATACATACTTATACTTATATAGATAAATACATACTTAAATACATAGAAAACATCCAAGACCCAAGAACAAATATCCGTGAAAAATGCACAAATAAATGCCCTGGCCGGGATTCGAACCCGGGACCTCTAGCTTCGAGATTATTTATACATATGTATATCTAAGTACGTGTAATTAATAACAAATAATTGTGCATACATATTATCAATTCACGATATCACCAATGTCATTCAGTTCACGATCCCACATGTATTATACGGTGTGAACGGCTTCCAGCCCTGTATCTGTACCATGTACCATCGACAACACTAACTAACCAATTTTGAATTTGATTGCAACGTGATACAGTCCACTATTGGTTAGCGTGTTGCTGTTTGTATAACTGCCAAGTAGACAACTGACACGGATGAAAGGCTGTACATTTATTTTATCTAGTTCGCTTGGTCGGTTCGAACTATTGGCTCAAACTATTGACCCGTTTGCTTACCCGGAGGTACATTGGCAGTAGAAATGTGGGTCTAACAGAATGCATTGTGTCACCGGTTGACAGTACTGTGACGAGAGGTCTAGATTGGCGAATTCACTTTTGGACCGATCCCATGTTGTCGGTTACAAGGTAGACAAAACTATCAACTTTACAAATACCAAAGACATACGCACATTGCAAGTTTCAAGCGTCAATATTTATTTTAAATTATTATGACAGGTGGATTTTCATATAAATCTGCTTTTAACTAAATACACTATAAGTATAGTTTGTTTTAGTTAAGATGACGAAATGTACTTACTACCATCTATTGTTATCTTCAAGCAGGGTTGTAAAACAATTACGAAGGTGTGTATTTTATAAATCTGTTAACCAGTACACGTGCCAAACTTTGGTACAGCCAGGCGACGACTTGGGCCACAAGCGATTTATCTTTTCATTGCGCGGTCGAGACGCGCAACGCACTGCGGTTTGTTGGGAGCACACGCAATGTATAAGGAAAATCTCTGCCGCTGCTGCCACCACTCGAAACCGTGGGCGAACCGTTAGTTTTATGCAGTCTCTTTGTTATCTTTCCCTTTCATATTTAGTAACAAAAATGTCGTAAAATTCCGCGGTAAGTGCTTTTCGTCGTCTTGAATAAAACCATCTATAACAGCGTCGGTCTAAAAGTTGATTGTGCCAGGTGTGAAAATCCCCCAGTAATGTATAATCATCATTAATTTGATTGGTGGATTTTGCCAGCCAATCTTTTTGCCACAGGGGACAGCCGATGACGTGAGGCATTTAAAAAACACCTCCATTGTCTAACGTGCCGCCCCTATCGAAGATAGGCTTACAAAGCTTAGCTTCACGGCTAGTATGTGTAGAGTCAGCTGCATGAATGTGCCTCTCGGAAAATGTTTTAATCTCCTCACAACATGTTCTTCCTGTATGGCTGAGTAACGATAAAATATTGGCGTGATAAAATGCTAAAATAATTAATTTAGTTAAATGTGCAGCTGGCTACACCTTCCACGACGGTTGATCAAGTCAGGGCTTTATACGAGGGCTGTTCCGAAAGTTTTTAGCTGCTCTCACTCTATTCATGCGATATATGTTTTAATGATACCATTATGCGGGTAATTTCGATACATGTGTGTTGGGGTGAAACTGTTGATGAAAGTCGCTTGGGTTTTTTTATTGTGTTTTAAGTACGACGTGTCAACAGCCCTGTCGAATATGCGATGAACGGGTCACAATACCAATTTTGTGTTGCGGGCCAATATTAATTAATACGTCACCACAACTAAACGAAATTTTATACACCACAAACTATGAATCTTCCCTGTCTCTACCCACGTAATCTGTTTCGATTGCATGAAAATCAGCGACAATGAGCAGGTGTGTCGAATATTAGTCTAGGTCGCGAGACTAGGGACTGGTCATCATCACAAAAAAACTTAAATTAAATAAAATCATTTAGTGATTTTACATTAAAATCAGCAAAACTATAAGTAAGTTAGGAAGTCATCCCGGGCATTTTCCACCACAATTGTTAGGGATTTAGATGTCAAAACTATTTTTAGGTATCAAAAATGGTACTATTTTCGCAAATATTTAAAAGCCTATACAAAAGTCCTTTCGGTAAAAAAAAAAGTTGTGAAAAAATACTTGCTGCTTACTAACGATTTTATCCCAGCTCATAACTATTGAAATTACCCACATAATGGTATAAATAAAAAATATATCGCATGAATAGAGTGAGAGCAGCTAAAAACTTTCGGAACAGCCCTCGTACATTAAATTGACAACCACCTCTCTCACCAGTCTCAGATCAGTCTGAGCAGAGGTCGGTCGCCTATATAAATATCCTTTATTATTAAACGTGCAATATTTGTTTGTATAAATGGGTTCTCGAAAACGACTCGGTTTCGATGAGGTTTAAGATACAGGACAAGGGTTAAACGACCTAGCTAAGTAAGTAAGCTTATTTTCCCCCGGTTTTTCACTCACGACACCAAGCAATGATGGTTTCCCAGGTACCTGGCGAAATATGATATCGGGTTGTTTTGCCAACTCACAAAAACTAAGAATTCAAATGTCAAGTTTCAGTGTATTGCAAATTGTTTTCAAGTAAATCTACACAAAAGCATCGTAAATTAAACTCATGCCTGTATTTCTGAGAGCGGTGCGCAAAGTGCATTAAATATAATTCGAGGCGGCAATGTCTAAGTTAAAAAAACGGAGAAAAAGTTATATTCCAATGAACTGCACTTCGAACCAATGCCCATATAATCAACTTATGAGTTGAAACCCATGGGAAGACCATGGGCGTTATTCTTAGTGTGTTTATCAGTCCACTAAAATATCTGTTATATTTCAACCCTTTCAGTGCTTACCTTTTTATCAGCACTGACATATTGATTATATAAATCCCGTGTGTATTCTTCAACTGCCGTGGATGGTGTTAGAATCAAATCTGGCGTTCGCCATATGAATAGTGGGTGGGGTTTAGACGAAACAAATTTAAAAAATAGTCCTTGCAATAAGACTTTATTACAAGACGCATTAAGGTCGATTTTGGTAACATGTACTAACGGCTCTTTTCGCAAACAACGATACATAGCTGAGTTCAAATATTTGTATCGTCTTATCGCTATTCTGCCCCTGCCATGTACATGATTCACAATCGACATTTGTATAATACACCCATAATACATGTATTTGTCGCTAGCTACATGCCAAAAATACATTATATTGCAGTAAAATGACATGTTCGCCGGCGTAGTATGAAGACGTGTATAATTCTACTCGCGAAGACATGTTTCTATATAAAAAAAAATACAAATATAGTTAGAGACAATTGTGCCTCGACTCGCGTGATCAGCGAATTTAGTTACAATCGCGCGACTTCGTGTGACAAGTCTGGCAACATCGTGCGATACGAGATTTGACAGTTCTACGTGTCAAGCGAAGTCTGGCGATGTTGCGTCACTTGCAACGTCTGTCACGGGATATTTGTTCCGTAGTACATATGTATATATCTCTACTAATGACTCCACCGATTTCTTTAGATTTGAATATAGAATCACGTCTTTGCGAGTGAACGTTTTAGCCCACTAATCTAAGCTTGTGTGTTATCATTTTTCAATGGGTAGTGTTTGCAATGAGTCTATTCATCTAGCCATCCATTTAGTCGGCCATTTTCTAATTTTCGTTTCGCTCTAATTACCACGACCCTGGAGAACATTTTCTATGAAGTCGTGGCGATTGGATCGTAGAGACGAAACTGGAAACTAGCCGTTGTATGCCGCTTACACCTTTATCAAAGCGTCATACGAAATGTATGGAACAGAGGTCATGCGAATTTGACACCATCTCGCTCAAGCTTCTTTATTTTAGAGGAGCGTCACTATTTGCGAACATTAGTAATCCTCTTGAATTATAAGTCAATGTTTGAACACGAACCATTGCAAGTACTAAACATTGCCTGTATTCTGTATTAGAAACCCTGTGTAAACTGTATTTCTGTCGGAACACGTTTGATCAAACATTGGATAATGTTCGTTCAACTGTTTCGTGCTTTGCTCACGCGCCCCACATCGCCTGCCCATCTGTTGCTCTTCACCTGCCTTGCCACACTAAAATACACCTTAACACCTTGCTAGTACGGGCTAAAATCGAAGACTGCAGGAGAAAATAAGTTTCATTTAGGAGGTTTAAGTAAGATTAACATTTAATTAGATCAATGACAAGAGAAAACGACGTGATGGTAAAGTATAAGCGGAGTCACAGTTCCATGTAATTTTTATCCTGTAAACGTTGGAAGTTATTAATAAATTATTTTCTACCACAGAAAAAATATTTTGTGTACGTAAGTAACTAAAAATTAAGTTATACACAAACATGATGTGCTTTTTGTAGCGGCATTTATACACTGTGATTTTGCATCGACACCGTACACCGTACTTTACATACACACACATTTCCTTTCCCGCTTTCGGCGGAGACAGTCGATGAAAAAACTTAAGGCCTCGTTTATGAACACGCAGCCGCACGAACACAGGCAAATAAAAAAAATGTCTACAATATGAGTGTTTACATGTGTGCGCGTTTATATACACGTTCACACGCCGAGCCTAGCGTCGCTGCACTTCGCTCGTCCGCGAGGCTACAGAACGGTCCGTGTGCGATGTTGATAATTCACAGTTCAATTCTGAAAGTACGACCCCTTTATAAACATTTTATATGGAGCTGTGACAATTAAAACCGCAGAGGATTCTCGTAGTACTTAGCTATTTTCTTTTGCAGTTTTTCACGACTGTTACGCTTGCGGGCTAGTGGTTCCTTAGACCTTGCCACGTTGAGTGGACTGGGAATTCACTGATGCAGTATGAAAACCTATATCAATAAATTTAGGTAAATATTAACCTACCATTCTCGATCCCCAAGTTAAGACACCAATCAATAGATCTGATCTTCAAGTGCCAAATGTCAGGGCTATCTACTTCCGATTATCAAGGTCAGTGAGTTCCCAGTCCTCGGGCCTGCTTCTAGCATGGTGTAGGTTCATGTCCATTCTCATATTCATCGCTAACAATCGGGCACATGGCAGTATGCGAAGCTCTTTGGTTAAAATATAAAAAATCTTTTGGAGTATGATAGAATGTTCCTTAATCCTCTTGCCCCTATTTTTCCCCTTTCCTGGAACCTTGTATTGTCATTCCATCAGTATCCATCGTTTCTTAATAATCGCTATTTAATAATAATCGTAACTCTTTACTACGGTCGAATAACTTCTAAATAACCATCCATATAATTTACGTCATTAATTACAAAATTATCATAATTACCGGACAATCATTATAATTTCCTTGTCTCACTATAAAACTGTCATAATAACCAATATATAAGTACATACTAATTTCCATAACTCTTCATGTCCTATTCATAATTACCAACGCGTATCCTTATAATTTCCGTGCCCTGCCCGTCCTAAATCCCTCGACTCGTACGAACGTACCTGGGTAACACGGTAACCAAAGAGCTCGTTGGCGTTACGGGGCGTGACTTTATGTCGCGTCGCAGGCTGGCTTCACTCGCTCGCCGGACTCCTCAAGCGGAGGCTGAGCGGTTACGTCAAGTGGCACAACGTTGCAGGCAGGCGGGACGCGCACGGTCACACCAATCCCAGGTGAGTGACGTTACAATTGATCGTAAACCTTATTCGTATTCCCATAAAGTTGATGATTACAGCGAAAAGTAGAGTGAGCATTTTAAGCAACGGTAATTAGTTTTGCGTATGATTTATAAGAATACGTTTTATAGATATTCATGATTACTGTACTTATAAACTTTTTTTAAATATGGATAGCATATAATATCGAAACTCGTAAAGTGAGGTCCCTAACTTTCTGTACAAGTTATAAATGCTTAAAAATAGAGAATATTGTCGTCCCGCCCACCGTGTTAGTGAACATGTATAATGTAATGTATGTAGTTTTTACGCTATCATTAATCATTATCCCCCCAAATACGCCTAGGCGATAAAACGATGGGTTAACGTTGACCCTACTTTAGTCAGCACTACTGTATTATTTCTCAGATGGGCGACAGCAGAGAGTTGGAGCGTCCCCGCCTCCCCCCTCCCACCTCGAGCTCCGCCCCCGCGCCCTGCCGACTAGCGCCGAGACACGTGGTACGTCGACAAGTGGCTCCACCGTGTCGCGTACTGCACCCCGTAGAGCCACGATACTTACGGAGCTGGTTAAACGTACAGGCAAGCTTGTTATACCCACTTGAAATTACAAGCTACGTAATACCTGTTTACAAGTACGTACGGGTAAGCTTGTTGTATTCACATGAAATTACAGGCTAACTACAAAAGGTTACAGTCTAGCTGGATAAACTGGTCATACGTACAGGCAAACTTGTTATATCCACTTGAAATTACAAACAACCTGTTTACAAGTATGCTTGTAATATTCACATGAAGTTACAGGCAAACTGCAAGAGGTTAGAGTCTAGCTGGTTAAATGTACTTGATACCTAAATGATAGGTTACCTGACCTGGTTACAAGTACAGGCAAGCTTGTTGCATCCACTTTAAATTACTATAAAAATACATGAACTTACAAGTATAGTAATTTATATGCAGGCTCGTTATGTACAGTCAGCTGCAGGGAAACCTGTCCCCCCTGCACACAAACTTCTATGCAGAGGGGGTCACGTTTCTCTGCAGCTGACACGTGAATCCAAATGAGTCCGGAAATGCCAGCTAGATGTTAAAGTGAACTGGACGTAGTTATGCGAAAAAGATCCAACCCACGCGATGTAAATTTTGAAATTTGAACTTTCTGCTTAAAACATAGGTCATACATTTCGTTGGTGATCTCGTGTGGATTGGTTCGTTTATGCCTAACTTCGTCCAACTTTAAGTCTCAATTGTTAAAGTCAAGCTTTGTACGTCACCCCGAGAGCTCATGCCGTGCCGGCAACTTTAGACTTATTATATACTGTGACAAGTTTTTATATTAGCTACATGATTCAAGTCAAAGTAAGCTTCTACATGTTTTGACAGTTTTTGGTACAGTGTTTGGTATTGTATGGTTTAATATTTTTTTCGCTTGATCCTGTCTCGAATAAATCAGGTTGATGTTGATATGTAAAATAAAATAAAACTATTTATTATATATAATTATAGGAATTCATTTGCATTAAGAAGCCGGTTTTTACTGTATTTTCCTAAGTAATCTTTAGTTGCCGAGTTAGAAATAAATATACTGCGAATTGTCATTGTGAAACGACCCCGACGACTTAGTGAAATAGGGCCCTAAATTGGCTACATTTCAAATTTCCAAGTAGTGTCTAATCTTAACTCATTTCGTTAATTTGTTAACAAGAAACCTTAAAATATTTTTTTAAACATTTTTACGGCTACTGGTTTTCAAGATATTCATGAAAATGTGAAGAAAGCCTACCACCCTCTATATGACGTCACAACTGTCACAAGGCTGAATTGTGACATTCACAGCCCACAAAATGTAACAGCAGTACACTTTCTTTAGTAAATCCGCCTTACTAATAGTTCTTCTGTGTGATTTTTTACGCTGTGACGCCTTACATGTCACTTACTCTCTTTTAGAATGAAGAAACTTTAAAAATCTTTTTTTATCAGATATTGAGACTTTTCGATTAGTAAAAAAATGTGGTTATACTTAATTTGTTATCCTCTATTATATTTCAGGGAATAAAAAACCCACTTACAAAAATTAAATATTGACATTCGGAAATGTAACACTAGTGTTAATTTTTTTTTGAGAATCTTGGTAATTGTTATTTAGCGGTGAAAACTTTAGGTGCACCTGCACAAATATGTGATCAAATAAAGCGCTCAAAAATATCTGATACTACGCTATTCCTTGTTCCATTAGTCCTTGCGCTTGACCGCAAATCACCTTGGTAAGCGATTTTGTCATTTTTATTTCAAAGTTCAATATCTCAGAAACGTCTGAACTGATTTTAATGAAACATGTCTAAGAACCATCTCAGCCATCAGGACTTTGATTAAAAAGAACTGCGAATCGGTTCATCCATTTAAAAGCTGCGATGGCGCTGACAGACATACACATACACACATGTAAATCTTATTACATGTCTTTCGCGTTCCGCGTCGGGGGTAAAAAACCGGTTCACTCGCGTCTTGATTTCTTTGTTCTATCACGTATAGTTGTATTGTTCGTTCGTATCGTACGTATTGCTTGTGATCAAACAAGCAAAAAAAGGTGGAATCTTATGCTTAGGCATAATATTTCACCTTTACTTGTCGACTAGGAAATGTACAACGAATTGTTATGGTCATAATAGGAGAATGGCCAACGAAAATAGTTTAAACCATACGATGCTACGGGTATCAATAGGCCTATATCGATAAGTTGAGTTGGTCGACCGGTTACTGAGACGGGGCTTTGACGAGGCAAAGGGGGACCGGAGGGTAGCGAAGGCAGGCGCCGGCCGCTTCCGCCTCTGTACTCTGTCGTATCCCCCCGTACCCCAGTCTCGTCTCAGTTAGGGCAAATATACACTAGAGATATGAAAGGCTGTGTTTTCATGTATTTCATGCCTCGCAAACTTAACCCTTAAATGCATGGGGTGGGCTGCTGCCTACATAACCAAATAATCAAAACTTGTTAGACAGTAGAATTTTTTATATTGTCCTTTTGAGTGATGCGGCTAAGAAAACTTATTTTCTTATTTTTTCATATTTATGTTATATTTATGCTGTCACACATACTCATTAAAATTGTATGTTTACTAAAGTTATTAAAGTTTGTAGCGTACAACTAGACCATATTTGTATATATTCGATCATGTTAGCATTCTACATTTGTTAACTAGTGCAAATTTCACTCAAAATAAACCTATAGTTTTTTTGTTACGCCATTAGGTATCACATGTTTTTATTTCAAATAAAAAATCATGCATTTAAGTGTTAACAGACAGGTCAAATGTATGGAAACACATCTCTGGTGAATGCTCACCCTTAAGGAGTCGACTTATAGTTATTTAAAATGACCGAATTGTATCAAATTAGCCTGTCCAAGCGATCTTACAATCCAAGCAAGAAGGCTTATTTTCTAAAGGCAGTTTTATTAAAAAGTTCGTCATTTTAAATAATTTTAACTATACCAATATCAAGCCACATATGTCCTTTCGCTTATCGCTGGCTTGCGACTTCCAAGCTATTATATCAAGTGATTTACAAGTAGGCTAAAAGAGTGTAATTTTAGTCTTAGTACAAACTATGTCAAGTTAAGACTTATTAGAATATTGCGATTGTTACTACAGCAAGTCTAAGCCTTATGCGAGAACAGATATATCTTAAAGGAAGCAATAATACTTATAACGGCCTATGCAATAAATTTGTGTAGAAATTATGTACAAGTGTTGTGTATTCTACTTAATGATGGACAGATTTTTCTGTTCTTTACAATATTCGCTTTATATACGAGTCAGAACGATACACGCATATATTAATCAAACTTTAAGAGTAATACATATTTAATATAATCATAAAATTACTATCACATGTAAAAGAATATACAAAGTGTCCAGGCGAACGATATATCGAGCCATGATTTCTTTACGCTAAACTAGAGGACGCTGCCTTTTGCGGTAGTCAGAGGTTATCAATTGTGGCCCAAAATGTATGGTGACTTGCGTCGTCTATGCCAGGCGACCAAATCTTAACACGAAACATTGCAATGTTAGATGTGTAGTCTACAATACTTAATTAGTTTAATTAAATTGTACTTATAGTAAACCGCAGGCGGTTTTGTCTTCGACTTTCTCCTTTAAACTTTACTACCCAGTGATCAAGTCTTTTCAATATTGAGTTAAATTTTATTCCGGTATCCTCCGTACATTATTTTTCACCATTGCAAAATCGTCACCATACCTACCGTCAAGAACATCTTCACATTCCTCAACTTATCATCTTTCTATAGTGGTTCTCCCAACTCATCAAAATTGTCAATTTGATTGAGTTCAAATTTTAAGATCACAGTTAAGGCGTTTTAATTTGTCTACAATTATATTGATGCCGTTGCGACACGAATATTTGTTATACAATATATATCATACAATATATGTCACAGCGGAATTAATTAAATTGTAAACTAATTAAAAGCCCGCGCAAGCGGTCATAGGAGTTCTACGTTCCACGGATGGTAAGCATTCTTATCGTCTTTTATTTCGTTTGTTTTATGATGTGCACCACAGGTGCACTGTCAAGTTTACGGCGCAGGCAACGAGTTAAATTCATGTTTTATTTGTCTACGTACTAGTAAGGAGTACCTGTATTCTCCAGAATGCCTCCGACTTCGTCGGGATTCATTCGCCGAGGTCTTCCCCAAAAGATAGAATAGAAATCTTTTCCACTTCATAAAAGAACACACTTATAAATGTATATAACACATTCTTAATATGTATTACGCTTAAAGACTAGAAATAGGGAAGAAAGTATTGCCGCTTATCACTGTATGTATGTACATAGATCAGCTTTTGGTACCAATTGGGTTACTCGTAGTCTAATTGTATGGAATTGTATGAGAATTGTTTTATGGTTGGCTCTAGTATTGTATCTCGCGACAGGGGACAAATAAACATATACCTGTATGACAAACTAAAAGTTTCAAAATCACCCTTCATTAATCCCACTGGCCGTGTTTTACAAACTTGGCAAATATCACTTGACAACAACAATTCTCTGTGCATTTCTGGGTCGACGGATAACCACAACTCCATGGCACCGTTGTTACTTTTAACCCAGATATGAACAAATAAATCAAATAATCAACGTTGTCGAGTGACGATTTCTACATTGCAGAAATATAGCCTGTAGATGGAATTGTCGTTGCGACTAATGAAGCGGGTGGTTCATATTTTACTCGTACTTTTAAAAATAACTTGATTCCCTATTCAAGTTCATATGGTACAGACGAACTCATAAGTAGCTGGGCCCTTTGATTCCTTGTCGCGCTCATCCGTTGGAAATTTAGTATGGCAATTTAGACATGACGTTAATTCGACAAGGCACAATAACACCTTTGTACCTTCCCCTTGTGAGTTCGACCGTACACGGCCCAGACGTGCCAATTTTTGTGACTACCTATCTGTTTGTATGAAATGGATTGTTATATCACATTTTAACATGGACTTGTTATCAATAAAGAAACACTAGGGTTTCGCACGTTCAATAGCTCATAAATAACTAAACTCTGATGCAGTTGTTATCTGACTGACAATTTGACGCACACTTCGATTCTACTCAGATCTTTACTTGAAGACCCGGAAATGTACGGCAATTCGTCATTGTCGATTTGTTTAAATTCTGACAATGCTCTTTTATACTGATCTGATACTGGTTTTTGGTCGAAGCACATCGTCCATTCTAGAGACCTGTAAAATTATTACTTGTAGCTAGCTTTGTGTGACTGCGTAATTAATACTCACGTCAACAAAAGTTTGTCAATAATAAAAATGTCGATGGGAATTTGTTTGTTCCCTCCTCTGTTTATAGCTGAGGAATGAAAAGGTTGGCACTTTCGACTAAAATTCAATGCTGTTAAGGTCCAAAATTAAAGAAACCTGTTTATTCCTCGACTGCACACCAATGTCGCAGCAGATTGTAATACTCGTTTGTGTATATTATCGAGCTTCATGCAAGGCTGGTACTTTTTCACTGATTAGTGATTTTATAAAGGATACTTAGGAAACGAGAGAATAACCTACCCTCGGTAGTCATTATAATCCAGTATTTTTATCGTTAGGCCTTTATTTGTAAGCTATATAGGCTTCTGTTTCACAAACATGGCAATTGTCTATTAACAATGAAATGTGGATGATACATTTCCTGCTACATTAAATTTTCACTGTCAAAGGTGACAATTTTTTTACTACGACACTGTCTGACAAGCATAGAGTTTTCCTGTTGATAAGCAGACACCGTAGCCTACAGACGCTTTTAACTCCAGAACAATCAAGCGTTTTGCTGCCCTTTTTATCAATGAAATGACATTGTTATAGTGATTGCTGATAGGGTCTAGCCAGTGTCAAGTTTATACTGGTCCATCCAGGCCCCTATCTCTCCAACTTTACAATAGGGTATTTCGCAACATTAGAAAATATTTTTTACGTTACATATAAACAAATCATACGGATTTTCGTGGAATAAATTAAACTTCAGCTTTATGCAATTTTTTTCCATGTTTATGTATTAACATGGAAAAAGGACACATTTTGACCGTAGAAAATTGTTACTTCATTAGGCACGTTTCCCTACAAACTTCATAATAACCGAGCGTTTTTGAGGTTTCGTAAAAAGTTGCTGATTTGACTATCCGTGAAATACCGTATTGTCACCTGACAATCACGATTTAATGGGCATCGCCGGGCCGATAAGCAACGATGGTGTCCAGCGACTATGTTGACATGCAAACTCAGCGATTTACAGCGAATTGCCATTGTCCATTGTCAGATGCCAATTGCCAAGTTGGTGAAATAGGCGTCTGATTGCTGGTGAACAGTGTAAACGAGTGGTAATTGATTCCGCTCCCACATTATTCTGTAGTTCCAAATGTTACTTGTTGATGTTAGAATCGATTTTGTACAATTAAGTCAATTTTTTTTTCTAACGCATGTTTAGTCCGCGACCCGGTAAAGTGGATAATTCACTTAATAATTGACAACACGTACGTTTAGTAATAGGGTCTAGTAGGAACAAGACCTATACAACCATTTTTTTTTGGTGGTTTTAATTCAAGATGACACAGAATCCAAATGATGCTGGTCATGTAAAATACATAAAGATAGTCAAAGAGATTAACTACTTGTGTCTTTCTAAGTGTATGTACAAAGAGACAGATAGACTATATTGTGTGGTCTTGATGGTTAAATTATAAAGTTAGTCACAGTCGTCGGCAAAATGGCGTTTTATGTTGCAAAATCTATTCTAAATCGACACATTTTGTCGTGATTATGAGTGCAAACCATTTTTTTATTTCTTGTAAATATAATGTCTTGTAATTAAGCATATATTTAATGTTCTATAGATGTCATATTTAATTATTTTTTTAATTTAAATCTTATTAGATTGTAAAGATAAATTCGATGCTTATTTTCTATTGTAAAATTTTGTAATTATGTAGTTTTAATTTTATGACCAAATGTATTAGGTTTTAAACAGATGTTTTATTAAAGTACGGTTGCCGCTTGTTGTATAATTTCGTACATTGACCCGTCAGGATAGGTCTCTGTCGCTCACGTATATATATCGATGCCTTAGATCACAATCGTACTAATTACGAGGAAAAATTTGCTGAAATTAGAAGTATGGTGCACTAATCATAAAGTCTTAATTTCGTTAACTTTTTTTTGTCATTAGTACGATTGTGAACTAAGTCATCGATATTGTATTCGTATAATATCGTGAAAGGTCAATGTACGAAATTATACATTATCATCGGCCGAAGACAGCTTCGAGGGTTGCACTGCCTAACAAAATAAATATCAATAAAGCTCAAATGGGACACATTCAAACGACCGCTTGTGGACCTTATTGCAATCGAGATAAGGTCTACAATTACTCAAGACGAGTCTGTTACATTGTTGTCATATTATTTTGGAAGGCAGTCGGCAGGTTTTATAATGACGTTCGTTCGTTTTAGACATTGTCTATGCTGTTTATATTTCTGTGACAAGTACTTTCTGTGTCGCTATGCTAATAAAATCCGGTTCGAAGGTCCATATGTAAATTATGGTGTATATTAACAAAACACGTGGCATCACATTAGTTATTAATGTTATCATCCTTACTTTGAAAGGCTAAAATATTTGCCTTTTGTTGTGTTAGGGTACGGCCATAGTGCACGCTCGGAGCGGGCAGCGGTGCGTGCATATAGCGTGTAACAAAAATGGTGGCGTTCCGTTTAAGCCGGTAATTTATGTGGGAGCGGCGCAGGAAAACAACGAATGAACTTAATATTTTTCTTCTTTATTTGCAATAAAGCAATAATATAAATCAATCACCTTTCTTCGTTCGAGTCATCTTTCATACTGCATCATACGTCAAATCATTCGCCATTCCAAAGCAATTCAAACTCCATTCGAACGTTCCTTATTCATCATCTAGCAGCCAGCACCTTACACAACCGTCAAAAAGTACCAATTCCACACTCGGCCTTCCTACAATCATGTACTGGTCCCTCAGTCATGCACCTTCAGACACAGCACTTACCCATCTTAATCAGATACATCTTACTTACGTCATCTTCACAACACACCCTATGTACACCTTATTTACATCGTATAATAGCAAAAAACACCAAGAACACTAGCTACCGAACAACACACCGAACAAATAAAATCTCAAATTCTCAAAACATAAAAACACATGATAAAACACATCACTTGAAGTTCTCGCTACTCCGCTGCCGATGCCGTAACGTCGCTGCATTGCTGCCTTGTCGCAGCTGGTCGTCGTACTTGCTCTGGAAACGTGGTTCTGCCAGATACTCCTCACTTTCCGCATTCTGGTCCTCACGAAGTAATCGTGAACGGTACTCGTCGATACTTTAAACCGTTGTAAGTTTAGTTCCGGTAAACTCTCATTATTTCTGTGGATATTAAAGTACTGCTCCTTGTCACGTAGCACTTCATCGCTCTCGTCTATCGCGTCTTCTCCAATTTCGGATTTTTCTTCTTTAATCCCGCAACATTCGTCGTAAATTTGGCATTTTTCGATTTCGTGACATTTTATGTCAACCGTCTGTAACAATTCTCCATTTTGTTCATTTTTGTTTATGGCCTCCGTTGGCGTAGCCGAACTTGACAAATACGCGCATTGACGCACGTCAAACTGGAAAACGACATTGTCGTCGTCCTGATTTCTATTTTCATGCTTTTCAGGGATGTCTTCATGCTGCGCTTCCTGCCCGTCGTTAAGGTCGCCGTCACCGAATTCTTGCACTAACGCCCGTTTCAAAGCTTCCCAATCCGTGAAAGTTTCCTCTGAACGCAGCCACAGCGCCGCCGTTCCACTTAGTCGTTTTTTAGCAATAAGAAGAGATTGCCGCGCTGTCCAGCCATATAACGATGACTTAGCTTCTACGTCCTGAATGAAAGTCACTACATTTTCATCACATGCGGCTGTAAATATAGGCAACGTTAAAATTTGTCTATATATTTCGTTCATCTTGTTATTTTCTTCGTTTTTCTTTAGTTATCGTCTTCGTAATATTTTCATTTTCTTCTTCCGTCGTTTTCTTCGTATTCTTTGTCTTCGTTATGGATTTTTCTTCGTGTCGTCGTTCTCATTATTTTCCGATTAGTGTCGCGATCCCGGACGAGCCCCCAAAATGTAGGAGCGGCGCAGGAAAACAACGAATGAACTTAATATTTTTCTTCTTTATTTGCAATAAAGCAATAATATAAATCAATCACCTTTCTTCGTTCGAGTCATCTTTCATACTGCATCATACGTCAAATCATTCGCCATTCCAAAGCAATTCAAACTCCATTCGAACGTTCCTTATTCATCATCTAGCAGCCAGCACCTTACACAACCGTCAAAAAGTACCAATTCCACATTTATATCGCATTCTGAATAGAAATAAGTTGATCAAAAATTTTATAGACACAATAAGCTGTTTTGTATGAGAGCTGCGACAAAATTAAGGAAGTCTCAAAATAAATGAGCGTAAAACAAATATTTGTCCAGTCATTAAGAGATGGCAATTGACAACATTTCAAAACATTTCAAAAATTCATAATTAAACAAAGCGGTAATAAATACAGAATGTTAATAATAATAACAATAATTAAACGAATTGGTATTTAGTGGCATACAAAATACAATAAATATTACTTAATTAAAGCTTCAAATGCTAAATGTCAAATGCTACAGTCTGTGTAAAACAAGTGTTATTTTTTAATTTTATTTTTTTTAGTTTTATTTACACTCCCCGCTGCCTGCCCGCTCCGAGCGTGTGTTAAACGGTTTTCAAAACAAATCGTATGTACACTACACATGTTTATTAATGTCACCTTGCCCGCTTAGATACTTGTCGCAGACAGTACTAACATTGTAAAACCAGCATAAAACCCGGAGCTACTGCGAAATTATGGATTTAAGGGTTGAATGACTAACATTTATTTTCATTATAAATTCGTACTTTAACCTGGCAAGAAAACCTCTTATTTCACCAAGTTGGCAATTCGCCATACATTTCTGGGACGTAAAATTGGTTAAATGTAAATATTGTTTCCAGCGGACACCTCAATCATCAATAATGGTGGGTAATATATTTGGCTACTTTCCTGCTACTAACTACGTACGACTGTACGTCGAAAATCCATTGTCAGCTGACAATTGCCAGGTTGGTGAAATACCCGTCAAGTTTTACGAAAAAGTGCTACACTCAAAATGTACAGGATGAAATTTAAGTCGCGAATCATAATAGTAAAATGTGAATCTATCCATGATTCCGAACAAGTTTTACTATGGGACCGACCTTGTCTGAGCCAAAAAAAGAACAACTATTTATACATTGGGCTCAGACGATTAAAGTTGAGTCTTTTAAAACACAGCACATTGTTTTTTTTTCCATAATAGAAGTTGTTGAATATCATGGAGAGATTCAGGTTTTTACTATTTAGAGTGCAATGTTTTCAGGGTTCATGTATGTGAGATTCCTTACTCGTAATCCAGAACTACTTAACGTCTAAACCGATTTAGATGTGTGAGGTGCCGTTAGAATCCTTACGCTATTCCGAATAACATAGGCTACGAGTTTGTGACGTTACAGTAATAACATAATGGCGGGCTATTTAGTTGTGTTTATTTTTAAGATTCATGGCTTAAATTTTATTCTGTATAGTTCTGTTGTTGAAGTGCAATTTATGGAAAACTTTAATATGAATTACATATGTCGAATAATTAAGGAGTAAACGGCCGAGTGGGAAACCCCGAATTTGTCCTTTTTTGTATGGACCCGGCGTCCTTCAGCGTCAATAAGTGTAGTATAGACAACACAATATACTTTTTAAAGTCATTCGACCCTATACAGGGTGTCCCTTAAACGTGTCAATGTCGATGATAAGTACGAACATGCTATACTTACACTGAATGGGATCCTGCGGTAGCTGCGCGGTGCGGTCGTGTGAGGTGTTAGCTCAATCTAGTGTCCGTTTCGTTGGCGCTGTCGCCTTTCATGCACTCGCAACTACGGCAGCAACAAACTCAGTACTTCTACCTATATGACTCGTTAAAATTATACAAGTCGTTTATAACGAAAGTATTATAAGACCGCGGTGATTTTGGGAATGGATTCATAAACACTGAGAGACGTAGTGAATAATGTTTTTCCATCGGCTAAACTCTGAATGACTATTTAACATATATCATGTCAAATGACAAATTATCATTCTGACATTTGACTAATAAATTTTCTCATTAAGGCGAAGGGTACGGCAAGGCATTCTCCATACAAAGGTTGTGCAGCTTTTATTCGTTAGTTTTGGCACTACAGCATTTAATTTTATTTTTTGCTTGTACATATTGGATATACGCAGAACCTCAAGTTGAAATTAGGCTTTTTTTTAATATACAAAAAAAATTAAAACTTAAAAAAAATCTTGAAGAAATAGCTAACAGAAAAATAAGCATATTGACAAAAAATAATAACTGTAGGGCAAACACAAACCAAGAAATACGTACACAAAGTTTGTATGGAAAGAGCTTGCCTACCCCTTCGCCTTAACAGACTTGAACTTGTGAGAAACGATATGAAGAGGAAGAGTATGAGGTAGGGCGCGTACACAGAACGTCCGTTTCTATAGGATCGTAAGTAACAGATCCGTCGCTACTGGAAGAAGTATTCACACAAGTTATAGGACCGCATTTATTATGGTAAAACGGACCGATTTCTCACTGGATCTGGAATACTGTCATGTGTGTGAACTAGCTCATACAACTACATACTCCATCGAATAATGGACCTGTAAAACTAATCGTTATGTGTACGCGCCCTAACGACATGACGCGGGCGATAGAGAGGCATGAAAGAAAAAACATGTCGTCTCGACCCCAAGTAAATGGGAAAAGGGCGCGAACTTGTCAATCATTAATACGATAATTGATAGCCAGGGAGCGAAACTTTGGTGCCGGTGAAGTCATTATGACGCAAATTCACATATAGGCTTATTTTATAAAAATAAATAAATAAAATAAAAAATAAATAAGAAAAAAATAATTTACTAAGTAATTGTAAAAACTATATTAATTCGGATAAATGAAAAACAACGAAGTAAATTTCGTGGGTTGTCGAAAAATAAGCAGAACGCTTCTAGAATTCAAGCACAACATCGCATCTTATTTAAATACATACCTACATACATATACTGTACATTCTGAACAATGTAACTGCATCTCCCGCCATTTATAAAAATTGTTCATAATGCCTGTAATCGCAACTAGAACAAATATTGTTGTAAGTTAACCTTTCATCATCATAATCGATTCCTTCAATAATCCAGATAAAAGCGCTCTGTACGTAGCTTGACGTCATACGTCTGTCATCGGCACCTAAGTTTCGCTCCCTGTCGATAGCTATTTCGGGTCTACTCTTATTCCAAGTTTGCCCGCTGGATAAACATTGTTCACTACCTCTGTATATGGAAAAACTCACCTACAATCCCATTCTATGATTGCGTTTCCACCAGGCATGTGCGAGGATGCGTAGCGCGGGATGTTTGTTAAGGCCCTCTAGTCCTGCGAGAGTAGGTATTTAGCGCTGTCCTGGCGGTGCGTGAACAAGCCCGCGCGGACGAAGCGACTGTGAACTCGGATGACCCCGCTAGCTTCATACTGGTCACAGTATAGAAATATAACTGTATTTTGACTTAAGAAATGCATTAATTATGATTAAACTTTAGTATGTCATTGATATCATTTTTTAATAAATAGGTAGTAAATAAATAATTGAAAGTCGAACTTACGGTAGGATCCATTATAATGAAAAAAAAACAGAATTCATAGTACAACCCTGAAATTCGTTATTTAATCTATGAAACCTAAGAACCTAAGAAATATGCCTTATACCTCTCTACTCGATTTGTTTAATAGGTCATGCAATTTTTATCTATTTGTGTTATATTTATACAGGGTGTTATATTTATTTGTCATGTGCGTGTCATCGTCATCATCATCATATCAGCTGATGGACGACCACTGCTGGACATAGGCCTCCCCTAAAGAGTGCCACATAAAATACAGACAGAATATTTTTTGGTGGTTTAATTTATTCATCAAAAGTTATTAGCTCTCAAAGCATAAAAAACATTGCGAAGTTTTTACTTTTTTACTATTTATGCGAAAGGTTACCGTATTTTTAAAAAATAAATACCAGAAATGATTTTTACATAAAGATGACAAAAGAATCAATATGGTATATAAAATGATACCAAACTTGCCACGGTAGCTACCTGGAAATGGGTAGATCTTATAAAAGAAGATTAGCTAGAAAGATAGAAAGTGTATAAATTTTAAAAGGGTCGGCAACGCGCATGTGACACCTCTGGAGTTGCAGGCGTCCATAGGCTGCGGTGACCGCTTACCATCAGGCGGGCCGTACGCTTGTTTGCCACTGACGTGGTATTAAAAAAAAGACGGCCGGAATTAATGTGTTGAAGCTCACAGCTTAAAACAATATTCAAATGCAAAGCAGTACTCGTAGATCTCTTACTATATCTACAATTTCTGGTAATAAACATTTCATTTACAATTTTACCAACTTTGGTTACATTTCTGGAGGGGTTCAGTTCAGTTGTTATACTGTCATTTTTATACTGTGGCACTATGACCATAATTTATTTGTTAATAATTACGCCTTTTTTCATTCGGGTTTTATTGCCCTTCTTAAATAATTTGCAACCATTATATAAATTCGTCAAAAACTGCTTGTTTGGTGCACGAAACTGTCGCGGATAAAACTGACACAGGTCCGTCGTCTGTAAGCGCCAGCGCGCGACTGATCGGGCCTGCCGAGCCTCCGCGCTCGCGCATTTCGTAGGTATTTAAACATATTAATTCATACAATCATTTTATCTTTTTAAATTCTGCAAAAATGTCTAGAAATACTGAATGGCTTTAGTTTAGTTCAAAAACTTTATTTAAAACATCAATAGTTTAGTCGTCAGATTGTAAATGCTTTACAAAAAGGAGTAACTTTGGGGTCTCTTTCTATCGAGCGAAGTTCATTAGATCGTGTATCTGAGTGCAACTTTGACTAGACTAGATCCTTAAGTAAAACATAGAATTTTTTCAAATTTTTAAAACCCTTTTTCTACGTTTCGGGTTGTTTTTAGAAAACTCGAAAACGCTAACTCGCTTGACGACCTCCCCTTAAGAACCAATAGAAACACTTCGTTGACCTTTCCTCGCTTAGCGCAGCGCGCATGAAGTGATTCTATTAGTTCTTAAAAAACACATCTCTCGCTGGGGGAAACGCAGCCTAATCGCGGAGTATGTATAAAACGAAACAGATTCCGAGATGCGTGTTATCTTGTGGCACGCAGCTCGGAATGCTTTGGTGTAAAGAGATAGCACGCAATTCTCGGTTATTATACTTACCGTCGGCATTGTTGTCTTAGTACAGAGTTCTAACTTTTACGAAGCTGTACACCTAGCATTAAGTTGCATAGTTTACTGTATGTACACGCTTGCAAATAAATTGGAATTGAAATTAATTCACAGTGGCAATTGCAGAGTAAAAATTCTAATTGCGCTAATAAAGTATTGAGATTGGAATCGTATTCGTTGGTGCGGTTTCGTTTGCACTATATTTGGCTGGCTCAAGCGAGTGCCCGTCAACAAAAACAATTACAAATGAATATCAATACGATTTTAGCACAGAACGGAGTTCATGGCTGGGATGTAGTTTCTAAAGTTCCTTGACTTTACTGTTAGAACTCTTCGCTATGCTCGCGTTTCGGGCCCCGCACCTAGTCGGCACATAGTGCGTGTAAGCTTGTTAAGACGATTATATTTTATTATTTAAACAACGATTAACTTGTTTTTTTTTTATTATAATTAATTTCAAGTGTACTGTAATAAACGCGGATCAAACTTAGTGTTGTTTTATTCTTTTGTTTTTTCTAGGAATTTGATGATCATGATCAGTGATGACTATCAGCTATGAAGACTACATACAAACAAAATACAAAGTTATCCCAAAAACATATAAAAACAGTTGAAATTATGGTGACCCCCACTAGGCATAGCCTGTCCCGTGGGGGAAATGATACGGTTTACATAAAAATATTACATTAGCGGCTAGTGGCAACCGTGTTCGAAACGAAAGAAGGAATAAAAAGCAGGGCGGGGCTCACTCCGTGACATCAACACGCCGCTACAAGAACATGTCGGCCGCCCGCATTGAGGGCTTAAGCGTGTCACAAACAGGCGCGGCCTGCGGTGGCGGCTGGCCGCAGGCCGCAGGCCGCAACAACAACACTGGCGCGGCCTGCGGTGGCGGCCTACGTCAATTTTCGCGCCAAACTAAATGTCAAACCGTTACATAAATAACAAAAAAATTTTTTTATTGCTTTTGGCCACTCAAAAGTATACTTAAGCCCTGCAGTTTTACGCTGTCTAGCTGATAAATCTATGATCAATAGTTTTTAAAAACATATTCATTATATTGGATATAATATAATCTGACTATGCATTTTTATCTATGGTTAATGGCGGTCAGTTGTGAAAATTTGCAAAAAAAAGGCCGTGCGGCCGGTCGCACATGCGCAGTGGTGGAGGGGGCGTGGCTTGCGGCCGCGGTCAGCCGCGTCAAGGCCGCCTGTGTCTGAATCAAAATCAAAATCAAAATATATTTATTTACCATAAAAGTACACAAGCAAGAAACACATTGCAGTGATCCCCACATAGCCTGTGTCGTGGAGATCTAGATCTTTGGAATTACCAGAATGTTTCGGCTCTTAATTTAGTTGATAACAAAGAAGAAGAGAGATAAGTTTAAATGTTTTACAAATAAAGATATGTAACTATAATTATTTATAACTAACTATTTTCATACGACAGGGTTTCGGGGAAATTCAGACATTAACATTGGAGATAAGGTCTAAGAGTGTAGTATGTGTATGTATGGGTGTGTGGAAGTGAAGGTTTGATTTTGTGTATGAGCAACTGCAGAGATGAAAATATGCAAGCAAAGTGCTAACGGAAGAACGGAAGGGGAGTAGTCCTACGAGTGGGAAAAATATGTCGTCCGATACATTTAAAAGCATTTCAACAAATCCTCTGACTCATCATAATTCAAGGATATATTACGGTCGTATGAATTTTAGTTTTTTATAGATTATCTGTCGTTTTATTTCATACTTGATAATAACTTTAATGATAAACAAAAAACCGGCCAAGTGCTTGTTCACAATCCCCAAACTTCGTATACCGAAACCCCCAGAATGTAACAACTACTTTTCTGGAAACCGCATCTAAATCGGTTCAGCCAAACGCGACATAATCGTAGACGAACATACATAGCTACATACATACATACGGGTCAAACAGAGAACCTCTTTTTTGTAGTTAGACGGTTAAAAATTACGCTGAGTATGCGTGCGAAGCCGCGGGCATACGCTAGTATCATATAAAAAGGAACCAAAATTCAAACAAAAATCTGCCGATTTTGAACATCGAACAGCTTTATATTTAAGTTATGATTTGGCAATGTTGCGAGAAGAAGAAAAAATATAATAAAATTACTTTTAAAGCAACCTGCTGAGCCCGAAAATTAAAGTAGAAACTGAAAATAAATTTACAAACATTGCTGGCTTGATACTAAAGGAGTTAAGATAATGATAATGCCGCCAGTGTAATGGGGTCCACACTGCAGTCAGACCTGCTTTAGGCGGTGTTCTTTATAACCGACTTCAAAAAAAGGAGGACGTTCTCAATTCGTCGGAATGCTTTTTTTTATGTATGTTCACCGATTACTCGGAGACTAGTGGACCGATTTCAAAAATTCTTTTTTTGTTTGAATGGATGTGTTTTCTAGTTGGTCCCATTGTTACCAAGTCTGGATCTGATGACGGATCTTGGAAAAATCGAAGGAACTCCTCAAATTATAAACCAAGAGGATGGGGTATGGCAAAAAATAAGGAACTCAAATTACCAAGAGGATGGGGTCTGGCAAAGTTTGGAGGCGGCGTTTTTTTTGTTAAAAATTTAACTAAATAAAAGAAGTACTCTACTACTAAAAATGCCCCCCCCCCCTTCCTCTCTAACTTTAGAACCGTATGTCCAAAAAATACGGAAAAATACATGAAAGTAAAGCTTTATAAAGACTCAAGGAAAATGATTTTGAACTGAATGGGTTTTGCAGTTTTTGAGTTTTTGCATAAAAATATTTCTAAACTTTGTTTATATTTAACAGCCTTTGTGTTTTTTCTTTAAGTACTTACGTATGAGACGAGATCACCCTAAAGGAATTTAAATCTTAAAAAGAAATTTTGAAAAAAAATCGGTTCATATAATAAGCCGTCCTCGAGTTATAGCGCGACTACGAACCGTTTTCGAGTTTTTTGTAGCGAGAAAAACGAACCGCAATTCATTTTTAACCCACTACAATAGAAGGAAGGAGAGATTTTATATACTAAGTAAGTATACAGAATTGAAATGAGAACTGCGACTATATTATAATTTTTTTTTCCTATTTACATTATTTGGGTTTTCCAATATTATTTTGTAAAATGGATTAGTTTGTTTCTTTTGCTTCTGCTCCTTTTAATAGCTTAGGTACCTTTTTCTGTTTAGTATACCAATAAAATAACCTGCAAGTGCATGACGAATATTAAAAAATATCGCCACGAAGAAATACATTGCCCTGTTTGGTAGTAATTTTCGTCATTCAGATATTAGGCGAATACTTACATCTTACCCGTTTTACTGGCTCTGTCACTATCACCCCTTTCGTACCCTGAAGCGCTACCGCGAACTGGAAACGAAATATTTGCCTCTCTGTCGCACTTACATATTTAAGCGACAGAGAGGGAGATACTTCATTTTCGGTTCGCGCTAGCCCTCCTGTAGCTACCGCTTTAACCAACAACTGTTGGACTGTAAAGTGAATCATCATCATCATCATCATCATTTCAGCCGAAAGACGTCCACTGCTGGACATAGGCCTCCCCCAAAGACTTCACCAATGACCGGTCCTGCGCCACCCGCATCCAGCGGACACCCGCGACCCTTACCAGGTCATCAGTCCACCGTGTGAAGTGAAGTGTAAAGTGAAAGGGGAACGTAAATACAGGAAAAGGATACTTCATTTTTTTTAATGTACGTTTATTAACTAAAATATCGCCAAGCCACATCTGACCTATTAATAACAGTAACAGTTCACAGCCATTATAATAAATAGCATAATAACGTCAAAGTACATAGGTATGCAATGCATCATGGCCTATCAAAAAGGGACAGTCAACATCATTAACATATTAAGAAACATAATCGTTTATTTTCAATTCCAATTTGTTTTAACGTTGGTTGAAGTTGTTATTGAAATGTAAATTCGATACAATTTTATGATACTATGTTAAAATAATTTGCATTTTGCTACCTTGCCTAATAAACACAATACAAATACATTTTTTAATCTTGTATCTCTTAACAAGTGCTAGATCCCAACTCGCCGACATCGCCGTCCCCAATATATCTAAGAATACCCCTAGGTCATGTAAATTTCTCGGGAATTCCCGGGAAATTTCATACAAATCGGGACCAGGACTGCAACCCATATATGCCCCTAACGGCCCGCAGCGGCACAGCCCGTCTCTCCACAGCTCCCAAAGCGCCCAGCGCAGGTGGAGCCACAAACTATATGTCGATACCCTACTTCACAATCGCATAGTTACTTATAGTGTGAAATGTATGTAGGGAAATGTGCCTAATGACGTCACAATTATCTATGATCAAACTGCATCCCTTTTTTCATGTTTATTGTATTTAAAAATCTTCAAAATTGCATAAGTAAACTGAATTTTGATTTTTTTTCAAGTATTTTCATATGTGATGTGACGGTAATGTTTATTGATAACGTAAAAAAATGGGTTGTGAAATAATAGCACAAATCATCAGACTTAATTTCGCTACCTTTTTTCCCACAATTAGTACGATTGTGAACTAGGGAATCGAAGTATGACTACACCAAAATAAATGTTGAGAAGGAACTCAAGCAGCCCGTTCGCCTTCCATTGGCATATGCAACGCGAACGCAGAAGTCCGGGGACCGCTTTCTGTCTTCGCGGGCTCATAAGGTTCAATACTCACAGCCCTTATTCATAAACGAACTAACATTTTTCAGTTAAATTGTGTGTTACCGAGTAAGCGACAACACACATTTTAACTAACAAAGGCATTTTAATATTATGAAGAAGAGGAGGAGTAAGTAACTGTTATTATTTACGTAAAACATCGAGAACTTTAGGACAACCTTATTACTATCATATCAGCATCCCAGATCCCAGGTAACTTACCATTCGTAAACCTTATTGCAACGAAATAAGGTCTACCGATGGTCAATTAACTTAACTGTGACGTTTATAGTACGGTCGCGCTAATTTGTGACCCATTTCGAAATAAAAATCTATACACCACACATTGCCAAAAAGCGCATTCTTCCGCACGCTGCGCGTCCGGAAAAACCCACTTGTTGGCCAAGTGGTGACGTAAAATTGTGTACAAAACACGGGTCGTAAAGCAGAAAGCCCTCTCTCGCATATTTATGACCCTCGCCTGCGGCTCAGGCCTCAAACATCTGCGATATCAGCCTTTCTTTGTTTTACAACCCTGGTATTGTAAATAGCTATTGAAGTTCTACACAGTTTGACAGGACTGTTTTTGTGAGGGTCTTAAATTAAAGTTCGTGACTATAAGGATATAGTACATATACACGTATACACGGCTAGGAAGCCGTGTATAGAATGGGAATGAAGATGGCAGTTTTCCATATACCTGCTTACTTTAAAGTGTATATGAATTAGACAGCTATTCCAAGAGTTTGTCATCACGTGGTAACTTTGCCCTTCACTATCTTATATCGTTTTCGAAATAAATAATCCTGTTTTTCTTGTAAAACTTAATTAATTATAAAAGTATTAAGAGCTATCGTTATATCATCTGTCAATAAAGCTACTAGATAGTAACTTAGTACTTTAAAAAAATTTTTCGGATTAATGCCGTATATTTTTTCATAATCATAAGGTTGTCTATATCTTACAAACAAGTTACATAGAGTTGGAATACCTATTGATTGGGCTTTGGGCTAGGTATACTTTACTGTGTTAAAGTAAAAAGTTCAACTTTGCCCTATAAGGTAAAAGACCCCATTGATTTATTAATACGGATTAAGTCAAAACTGTACAGTAATGTAATAACTGCTTTATAAATATGAACAATTGAAAAATACTTTAAAATCTTGAAATTATCTGTCCACAAATTTTCGACGAGCAGAGGAAAGCAAGAAACTCCAGGGCAAAAATAGAGGCTTTTTCCGGTAGTGAGCACATCCAATCTCAAAGTTGTGCCTTTTTTTCTAAGATTATATTTTTCTTGTTCATAATCATGAGCACACACAGTTGGACACATGTTTTATATCTGAAACCATAGTGATTTACGGAGATTTTTGGTAGAAAAATCTCAGACAGTTTATTTGATATATAGCGCTTTATTCCTGGTAAATAAATTAAACAGCTCTGTCCTGGTTTGTCCTGATAATTAAATTTTCATAAACATGCAATATTTAAGTTACAGTCGTTATAACTGGATGCGAAGTATCACGTTTCGGGAGCGGCAAAACGAGCGGCCTATAATGGAATTTCACACAAAATTGAAAGCCTATTAGGCCGGCAAAGCTTTGGGGTATTTCTATGCGGCAAAGAGACCGCCTTTTGGTTTCGGAGCGCGGTGGATAATGATAATAATAATATTAATAATTTTCCCAAAAATGCAATGAAATATTTATAAATAAATAAAATGTTATGTTCTTTATAATAGGCTGCGAAGTAAGACGTTTCAGGTGTGGCTAGGACAAGAGGTCCTTAATGGAATTTCATACAAATCTTGTGGGCCTAGGCCGGCAATAACCTCTTTTTTTTATTTCCATTCCACATAAATTTGTGGCACAGGCATCATAACATTCTGCCACTATGCATATTAAAAATAAAACTTTGAACAAAAATGTTTATTTCATTGCATGTTTGAGAAAAACACTATACATACCTCGGCGGGAAATATGGGGTTGCCGGCCTAAGACATATAGACGGCCGAGCAAAGCGATGGATGCGACAAACATGGACTCATACAATCTTCACAATTTCATTTGGATTTAACATCAAACTTTATAATTTCATTGAATTTTTTGAGAAAAGTTCTATATATGCAATGCAAATAAATATGGGTAAATTAAACGTTACGACTAAAATTAGACTGCTCCAAAGTTTTATAGTTCCAGGTATGGCGACCAATGGGGACATTTACTTTCTAGGGATTCTTTCAAAGTTGAACTATTGGAGGATATGTAGTGTGTAGTCCTTACGTGAACATAAAATAAATACTTAAATAAATATTAGGGGACAATTTTATACACAAATCGAACTAGTCCCATAGTAAGCTCAATAAGGCTTGCGCTCAATAAGGTGCGATACTTAAATACTTAGAAAACATCCAAGTCTCAGGAACAAATGTCTCTGCTCACCACAGAAACAAATGCCCTTACCGGGATTCGAACTCGAGACCTCTAGCTTCGGAGGCGGTGACACTACAAATTAGGCTAAACAGGCCGACAAACACCGTTTATGGCAGATATCAGCCCTTACCTGAAGACGTGGCAGTATAACCAATAGTCTCTCGATTATGGTCAGCGTCGATTTAAAAAAACACATCAAAATATTACACGTACTTTTAGATAAGAAACGCTTATTATAAAAACACATTTAAATGCGCATAGCATACGGATCTAAAACACACGCTACCAGGCACTGCTTTCAGTAGGTCCGTTTACAGAATCACGTAAGCAACGAGCGAGACCTCATTACAACATTTTTATATAAGTTTATGTCGTACATACATAGGTATAATTACTTATGACATTTTGAATGTCACCTAAATGATTTTTTATTCAAAATATTATATATTATATTATATATTTTTATTTTTTTACTTTTAACTTAGGAACAATAATACTGATTGGTGTTTAATCTTCTTTAAACAGAGCATTCGTCTATTTAAAAAACGCATATACTATTATTTATACGGTCTATATTCATTTCGGACATAAAATATGTTCATAAAAATTGTTACCAGCCCGGCTAGTATGATAGCTTATACCGTCACGTTATATGTGACGTTTCAGTACATTTTGGCCAAATAACGTGACGGTATAAGCTATCATACTAGCCGGGCAGTTTGGTTTTCAATCATATCTTTTTTCAGATAACATATAAATAATTTTAAGAATTCTGTGAGTTTAAGAAGAAAATATATTAGAGTGTTGTATTGTAACGATCGCAACTTATGTCGAATAGTTGGTTCGTTAAAATTATTTAATTGACCCAGCGAGCAAAGCGTCTCAGTTTTAGCTTGGGCAAAAATGCTTTTGTATGTCCGAAGTCACAGATGTCTGGCTGTTCTCCTCGCATTTTTCCACCGGTTCGCGGTTAGATAATTATATAAATGAAGTCCCACGGAAAAATATGTCTAGTCCATTTAAATTTCAGAACAAAAAGCAACCTAACCTATAAAAACATGTCTAGTCCATTTAAATTTCAGAACAAAAAGCAACCTAACCTATAAAAACATGTCTAGTCCATTTAAATTTCAGAACAAAAAGCAACCTAACCTATAAAGACATAAGGTGTAAACTGGCTTTGAAATTTTAAAGAAATAGACATGTTCTTTCCGTGGACCCTTCAAATAATGTCATCAATACGGTTTTTAGAAATTTTGAAATTGGAAAAAGAATCGCGAGGTATACCCATATGTACAGCAACTAGTTACTAGACATCATGACATAGTTATAATCGCGGAAAAAGTCAATTTCAACCTTGCACCGTTGAATTAAAGTCGAAGAGCACTTTCAATCAAACCGTACTTTGCCCAAGGTTAAACATCCCCACTAATTAAGTACCTAGTACCTAATCAACCCAAACAATACTCGACGGATAAAATCACCGCTGTACGTAAAATTATGTCGTGTTATGTATGTCGGAGCATATATTTGGTCGGTATTACCGTGCTAGCCGGGCTAGAGGAGAACAGCCGCAAATCCGGACATAGAAAGCATTTTTGCTGAAGCTGAAACGGGACCTTCGTTTAACTCGGTTAATTTAGGTACCCATGTTTTGAGGTGAGTAAATTTACACTCCCGAGCAAAGTAGGAGGGCTTAAATTTGCAAAGTATTTGAGAAATAGAAAATGTACGGTTTTTATTTCTCTACTTAACATTAACACTCTAGACCAGTAATAACAGTGTAAGATATAAAGCATCTGAGAGCGTCTTAGTACTATAATAAATATGTGCTAGTCTTAAGTGATTTTAAAGAGTGTTATTTTGGCACAATCTATAATACTGCTCATTTTGAACTGTTCGGAGCTACTTTAACTTATTTTTAGTGATTATTATTGTCTATAGATTTCCATTATACTTTTTCTGGAGCTTTATCAATACAAATAACAAAGTATCTTCAATAAACAAAAGATACATATCTCTCAGTCGCCTCCTGAAATTTTGTACAGGTTTCCTGCTTTTTGCTTTATAATCATTATTTTTCGAGTACCTTCCTTTGTTTTTTTTTTTATAATATTCCTGTCAAGATACACACTCCAAACAGTTCGCCTACGTATCTTTCTCTACAACAACCAAGCTTTAACAACATTTAGAACTAGTTAAACAAGAGTTAAGTTTAGTGAGTCGAGGAAGATAAGTGTTACTTAATAAAAAGCTCTATGGGTGCTCTATCTAAGCTTAAGTATTTTTATGTATGATAATTATTATCTAGATTGAAGCGAAAAATTTATTGAAAGTGAGAATTTTAATAATTGAAGTGAGTTGTTTATTATTAACTAATTTAATACAGTAGCGAAAAAAATCTATAATATTGTGATTTTTCTGTAAAATATTTCAAATTAGATGGGTTATATTGATTTATTCTCAATCAATTATACGTTAAGAGGCCGGTACATATTTCGAAATTCAATTTGTATTCATTTTTCTGGAATTTATCGTCCGTCACTTGTAGTATTTAAGTCGATAAAAAACGGAATATCGTGCTAATTCATAATCATATTTGTAAGAAATATCAGTTCCGCCATGGGGAGACCTCGTGGAAACAAAAAGTTGACAGTAGCTGTACAAGAAGCAATTATAAATGGCTATAGAAATGGCTTCACACAATCGACGCTGGCTAAGCAATTTCAAGTTCATTAGTTTACTATATCGAAGGTTTTGAAACGGGAAAAAGCTTACGGAGGTCTCAAAAGGCCTAACAGACCTGTTCGCCCACGCTGCACATCAAGTTTGGTAGACCGCAACATTTTGCGAATATCAAGACACAATAGGACACAATCCACGACTCACGGCGAGCGACATTATGCGGGAAATATCGTGTGGAAATTCAGTTTCTGTGTCCGTACGTACTGTAAGAAATCGCGTGATGGATAATGGACTTCGTGCTCGTCGTCCTGCAAAGAAACCACTGATTTCCAAGAAAAATCGAACAGCTAGAAAAAAATATGCGGAAGAACATCTTTCTCGGACTGCGGAAATGTGGGGAAAGGTAATGTAGAGCGATGAATCCAAGTTTTCACTGTTCGGAACACATGGAATTACCTACGTACGACGTCCCGACAATGCTCGCTATAACCTCAAGTACGAGTATCACCTCCCTACAGTCAAACACGGCGGCGGCTCCCTTATGGTGTCGGGATATTTCAGTGCAAGTGGAGTTGATCCTTTACATCGAATAAACGGCATTATGACGAAGGAAGTTTATGAAGGAATATTACAAGATGTGTTTCTTCCCTGGGTACGCCAAAATTTCGGCAGAGCGTTTATGTTTCAGCAAGATAATGACCCGAAACCACTAAGTGGTCTGTGCCCGAAACATTCGTCTAATCTTGTTAAACAATGGTTCAAAAAACGTATAGTGAGGGTTTTGGAATGGCCCAGCCAAAGTCCGGACTTGAATCCTATAGAAAACCCATGGAAGGAGCTAGGTCGTCGTGTGAGTGCAAGAAATGTCAACGAAAGATTTTAACAATTGAAGGAAGAGTGGGAACGCATTCCAATTTCTTTCCTCGCGAAGTTGATTGCATCACTGCCCCGAAGATGCCAAGCTGTTCTTGATGCAAAGGGTTTCAGTACCAAGTACTAATGTAATATTTTGATTTTCTGTACAGAATCTGTTATTTTTGTTGTTTTTTTCATTAATAAACCACTTTTACCTATATTTCGAGTATTAGTTATTTTATGCACTTTTTAATAAACTCGTACAAAACGAGTTTCTTATATGGTGTCATAAAAATGTAGTATCTAGACACGCGGCAGCGTGTCGTTTAGGCAGGCGTAGTCGTTCTCATAAAAATTTACTTGTAAAAAACACAAATATGATTATTTTCCGCTACTGTATGGGTGTAAAGATCAAAACAAAATAATCTAGGTGATTGGGCGCCGGTAATGAACGGCTATCAATAATTCAGGGGCCAAATTATCATTGCCAGCTTTTATTACAGTTCTGTTCGCAGATAAGTAGGAGCTAATTGAATAGGAGTTAACTCCTCTGCTTCTGCACCAAACTACACTGGTGTTGGTGTTACTGTTTAAAAACCAACTACAGCAGATATTCATATAAACCTTTAACTACCATCGTCTGATATACGAATTGAAAATTGGGACTAACTTTATGACGTTCAGCGGTTAAAGGTTTAACTATTTATTTCGAGCCTAATCTTACATGATCATAATTCATTTTCCAAGTAACTTTTGCAACACTGCTACCTTGTAAGATAGCTACAAAAACTTGTAATAGGCCTTTGGCATTCCTAGTTCAGGGGTTTTGCAATCATAGTATATTTTTATTAGTGTAGACTAATTCATAAGACTTTAAAGGGCTCAAACTCAACGAATACATGTATTTTAAACCAAATTAATTATTAAAAAATGTCGTAAATGTGTATATAACACATTATAAGATTCATTTACTAAAAATAATTTCGAAAGTGACGTCATACTTAATAAACAACGGTGCTCATAGCTCAACTCAAAACTGCAAGGATATGTTTAGTTGTTGAGTAAAACAAAAATATAGGTAGGTCATACACAGATTTAGGAACGCGTCTTTCCTGTCTACATAGCTAAAGTGAAGGGCTATATTCTTTTTCTGGACTTATAATCCGGTATAATCCGGTTCATGTAATAAAAACACCTCTTGCATACACATGGGCCGTTAACTATTGACCACAGGAGAGACGAATCTTGATTTTTCAACTGTTTGTGACAAAGGTGACAACTTTGCCCATGAAAAAAAAAATCCACTGCAATAAATTTACAGCGTATCAGTAACGAGTAAAGTGCGAAACTTAAAAGCATAGTATAGAATATCATCGTGAATAAAAATCAAGTGGATTTTTTCGGATACTCGAACATTCCAATACGTGAAGAAAAAATATGTAGAATATTCTAAGGAATATTTTCAGTTCAAGATAATCATCTGAAACCGAAGTACCTATCGGTTTATTTTCCCTTATCACTTAAATCTGTATTGCTAAATGTTGTATAACAGTTTTATACTAGGTACCACTGAGTGTATGTACATACCTACCTATACCTACCTGTCCTCGCTAATAAGCATTTTTGTTAGCAGCTAACGGATAAATAATAAATTGTAGATTTGAATAGTGTCTGGAGGTACATATGCATGTATAATTAATTTCGTTTTTTTTATATAATATTATTTATTTTTATAATTATAACGTACAGAGCGCGGCGCAGCGTCGGCGATTTTGCGGTAAAGCGAACGCGGTCTGGGCACGGTGCACCAAAAAACCGAGTGGTATTTGGTAGCGCAGTAGAGCGGAGGCGGCCGGCGTGTGTGACATATGAAGCAGTAATCGGCGGTCGACAGTTTCGGAAAGATCAAAAATCCAAAACCACTCTGTGACTATGGTTAAATTTTAAACAATCTTCCACAGACTTCGGATTGCGCCTTATGGCTAATTCTATGCAATCTTCACTGTGATAAAAACGAACCGATTGTAAACTTACCCTTATTTCTCTAAGCAAAACGTCTTAAGTCCTAAATCTTCTAATAAATAAATAGACAGGAAAAGTTTTTTGTGTGAAATGTAAATTTGTTCTAATTTAATCGAGTCAATAAGTATGTAGCCAATATGTAGCTATGTATTAAGTGATGTTCTCAAATTCGAAACATGTTTGTTGATCTTTGTCGACACATCTAAGTATACATATAGAAAAGTATAGTTTCATGAAGTAAAATTGCATCAAAAACTATTTATTCGCAATCAGTTACCTACTACAACAAATTTTACGCTACTTTTGTTTGATATATGTTAATTTCATTAATGTAGGCAATGAGAAAATAAATATGATTTTCATTCTAATAGACACGTTACATGTGTGCCTTGCGTTTTTTTAATAATCCTCACCATCATCGTTATTTTTTAATAATTCATTTGTTTTCCAAAGAACAAGAACTTTCGTGCTGATTAATTAACCCTCGATTCCACAAACCTACTTCGCCCACCTGCGGAAATGTTTTTTTTTGCAAAATAATTAATTTTGACCTCAGCGGCTCGAACATAGTGGTTTTCCTGCTTTAAACCAAAGAGCAAAATTAAATTTTTTGCTGCGAGCATGAAAAAATCTTTATTCATACCGTAGGTTAGTCGCAGGTCATCTTTTCATACTTATGCTGCGGAACATTTAAACTTCATTCTATCTATCACTATTCCTTTGCGTTATATGTTCTCGCCGCTAAGGTGAAAAGTTGTATGTATCACACGAGAGCAAAGATATTTGCATCTCGTGTCTTTGAGTCCCTCGCTACGCTCAAGATTCTAATTTTGAAATTATATAATATTTCGCTTGCTCGGGACTCAAGAACAACACTCGCAGCAAAAATCTACTTTGCTCTCTTGTTGAACAAATAACTATTTCTCCATCAAACTTTGTGTTCACGTAACTTTTTTACAAGGCAACTCCCTCTATTTTGCCTGCACAATACAGGTTTAATTGAAATATACGAGAAAGCTCGGGAAATGGTTAAATTTAAAACAACCATTAGGGAAGACATTGCCGCATTAAGATTAACATACCTACGATTAATTTAACAGACTATATAATTAGCATCTAGTTACTAGTGAAATAATGCGATATTTTTACACTATAATTGGTGTCAGAATAATTTATAAAACCTCTGCCTGATTATGTCTGTGTTCGTATCATGTCATGTTTGTGTTATCATTATATTTATTTGTTATTATTGTTTGTATGTCCATTCCATACCTCAGGGCCATTGGGTCCCGGGCCTTTAGGAACCATACGTGGGGCCGAAGCCTTAGAGCGCAGAGGCACTTTAAAAAAATCTAAAAGTAAGGATGCAGATGAAGAGAATATACACGGCGTATATTTCCAAGCGCACAATATGATACATAAATATAAATAACTAAATATTGTGGGGACAATCTTACACAAATCGGCCTAGTACCAAACTAAGCAAAGCTTGTACTATGGTTACCATATACGTACTTAAATACGTAGAAAACATCCAAGACTCATGAACAAATATTCCTGCTCATTACACAAAAAATGCCATGACCGGGATTCAAACCCGAGAGTCTTGGGACCTCTGGCTGCGTCACTACCAACTAAGCGAAAGTGGTCGTCGGAGATAGTCCCCGCCAGTTGCATTGGAGTGCAACACTTTCGCTGCGGGAAACGAAGGTCATATAGTTGAACGTTGGATGGATTGGATAATGGGTTATGGGAGGAGACTAGCGGTGACTTCCTGTGACAATGAGTCTCAAAATTGTAAACCTGTCGTACTAGCTGCTTTTCAATCAGTTTATCGTAGTTCCCCTTACTGCATTTGTATCGGGATACCTACTGCAATGATCCAAGTCAATTGTTGAAATATTAAAACAGCCTAAGTAGAAATACTTATTACAAGTATTTAAAATGTTTCCTCTTACAATAATGATTCCTTTCGTAACCTAAAGGGTTTGCTAGCGCCTAGATCACTATTTATCCTAGCTCATCGATGTCACACTTGGAATGTACCAATGAAATAACAGATACGAGTAATATTACTATTTCTCAAATATGCAATGAAATTTCGTCATTACGTGCATTATAATTATAACAGGCTTCAAAGTATCACATTGCAGGCGGATCAACTCGGGGGAACTGTAAAGGAATCTCATACAAAATTGAAGGCCTATAGGTAGACTAGGAAGTATTTTATTTTATTTTAATGTCAAACATGGCGTCTGTTAAACTTGTTTTTTGAGTGGTGTATTTTTTTATTTCATTGCATTTGTTGTGAAAAGCACTACACAAATCTCGGCGAGAAACGTTGGGCCGCAGGGCGCGATCCCTCGGTACGCTCGGCCGTCTATATCTACTTGGCCTGCAACCCTTCGTTTCCTGGCCTCTACGATAATGAACGATTGTTAGTTAGGTATACGTTAGACATTTGAAGATTTCGTGAAATGTCGAACTTTGTCCTGTAGTAATAATTTTATGTTCATTATCAGATCAGAATATCTTCTACTGGCGCGAAGTTGAAGCTTCGAGCGACATGTTTTTTTAGTATACTTTACAGTACATATGGTGCTACTTTACCGCACGAGTGCGGTAATCAGCAGATTACGTGCATCATCATCATCATCATTTCAGCCGAATGACGTCCACTGTTGGACATAGGCCTCCCGCAAAGACTTCCACAATGACCAGTCATATTACGTGCATATGTTGAAACTTTAAAGAGCCATATGTACTGTAAAACGTTGTACGATACACGTGCGAATAGGTAATTCGCAACTCGTGTCGATTAAAAACACTCCCTTCGGTCGTGTTTTCTTTTCTCTGCACTTGTATCGTAATGTACTATAAATAATTTGGATGTAACATGACCTCTTGTTTCGTATTAAAATATACGAGTATGACGTCTATACGCTAAGTATAATCCTATTTAATGAATATAATCGAAATATCCTTTTTTACGGACGGTTTTAGGAACTAAATCATCGTACTATGGACATTTAATCTATCATCATTTGGCGAATTGTAATTTTAGATCAGAATACCTACGTATTCCGATGAACGTTATTTTTTTTGTAATAAAGTAAGAAATCAACAATCAAAAATATTGTGACTAGTGCCTACCGTTGCATTTATTTTCCGAATTAAATACTTATGCTTCATCGTCCTTACTCTGGAACGGAAATTTTTTAGGTCGTCTACGGGGACACATCTTACGCATACTTTTTCATATTCACCTCGGCCTGAAATCTCCTCCCCCTGATACAGAATCGTCACTGTTCCGGCAGCGGAAATTCAACCATGTTCTCCGGGAGTGGTGGGAGAACGTTGGTTTCGAACTGGCCAGAGTAGTTGCCCGGAGGCGAGTAGTTGGCGACCACGATGACTTTGCCCGCGCGGGACCGTGCCTTGCCGACGCCGAAGAAGCGCGTTGCTACCCATACCATTTGTGTGAAGTGCCCTGTGGAAATACATGGTGGGGACATGATTTGTGAAACCAAATACAATACACAGCCCTCTGAAACCAACATACCTTGAAGCCATAAGGTTTCGTTAAACTTGCTAGTACCGCGGTGCTGTCTCAAGAATTGACAGTGTTTAGAATAAATCTTTATAACAAAAGACTAATGTGAAGAGTTAAGTAAAACGATCTGAAATTAATAAATAAAATTCTCTTTCTGATAGATAACATAACTTATAACAATATTTTTTGAATACTGCATATTGCTTAATGATGGCGGAGCTGAACAGTGATGGTTTAGCACATTTATAAAAACGGTTACCTGCATTGACATTTGCGTGTAAGATGTCTGGCTCCTTGAAAAAGCTGTACTGACGAACCGCTGCGTACCAATACGACGATACTTCTTGTCCTGAATAATACACACAATGAGATAAGATATAAACATTAGTAAGTACATTGCTGTAATTATTGTTTCTTGTAGTAATTAATGGTATAAAATTTTACCACGTACAATTTTAGGCTTTAACCAAATTAAAATAAATCAAAAATCCCTATACTTATTCATTATTGAAAATTATTTTTATTTTGTGTGGGCAAAGTTGTGTTGAAACATTTTTAAACACGCTGCTAAGCCGTATTTTTACTGTGTAGTTTTTTCTTATTCATTGTTTATATACCTGTAACGTCAGGCTGTAGTGCGCTCACAGGCCGCTGGTAGAGGTTCTGTCCAACGTCTCTGTCATTTCTGTAGCAAAACTTGTTGGTGTGAGCAAGATGATTAGCCCAGGCTTGCGCGTAGTCGCATAACTAGACAGATGAACAACATGGATGAGTACGAGGATTGTTGAAAAGAAAATACGACTAAAACAGCGGCCAAGTGCGTGTCGGGTCACGCGCAATGTAGGGTTTCGTATCTGTCCACCCGTCACATTATGCGGTTTTAAAATGTCACAAAGTTATATTTACTATATATTTGACATCTTAGCTAATAACATATCTAAGAGGTTAATCGAAATTATATAAAAATTTGCCTTTCAAAGTACATCTCTCAAGTTTGCCTAAAACTAGTAATATTTACTTAGCTGTGATAGATTTCTTTTTAAATTTATGATATATACTACTACCGTGATTTATTTTTTCACATAAACAGCTGGCAGAACGGTGTTGCATCCCTACTTTACGTGTAGGGGAGGTACAATATTTTTCAAGACTTTATTATAGCGTTTTGCCGGCGCGATTGATATGTATACTTATAAATTACAGCTTTCTAGAAGTAACGGTTCCTGAGCTAAGCCGCGCACAGACGGACGGAAGGACGGGCGGACATGGCGAAGCTATAAGGGTTCCTTTGTCTTGTCATTGGACGGTTTCTGAACATCATTGTTTTGAACACATTCAGTGCGAACGGTTTGATGGCGCGACCCTTATAACTTGCGAAAGTTTTAAATAATACCGTACTCATATAGGCCATTAACAAATTGGTGTAGTACTGGGAACAGGTTAGTACATATGAATCTGGATTTAATTTATAGTAGTAGTAGTAGTTAGTGGTGATACAGTAATTGTAGTATTTGTGTCCTTTCTTTGGTGGTCCCTGGTCGCACCAAAGATAAGAGAGATAGGAGAATAGGGAGTGATGCTATCAAAAAAGTACTTCCACTAGCCTGACCGGGTACTACCATATGAATAGGTATGGTACCTATGAGTGTGTATGTAGGTGTGAGTGTGTCTCTGTGTGGGCAGGGTACCTCAGGTGCCATGTACAGCTGCGGCGCGCCGTGCCTCTGCCGGTACACGTTGTGCCAGCACAGGCACTCGGTGATGAAGTCGCTGTCCTGCCACGCAGTGCGGATTTCGCTCCATTGCACCACCATGCTCACTGGTCTGGTTCGGAGCACCTGCAGAGACATAACATATTAAGAGCGCGTTGTCTCAACTAAAGAATAATAATAATATTGGGATACAATCTTACACAAATCGACCTAGTCCCAAACTAAGCAAAGTTTGTACTATGAGTACTAGGCGACGATATACATACGTAAAATATAAATAGGCTTCGTAGGCAGTGGTGTCACTATCAACTAAGCCAAAGTGGTCGTCTTATTAGATTACTGATCAACATCAAATATGGCTTCGGCTGTTGTATTCCCATAGAAAATTTACAAACTTGCCATACAATCAGATTTTAACGTACATACAACTTCCGACTCAATATTATTTTATTACCAACAGTTTGAAACAACCGACCCTAGGCGGCTTCTTATCGTTTTGATCAAAATTCTGCAAATAGGGCTCTTTTACATGTCAAACGGCAATAAACGAATAAAAAAACTTACAGCAATAACATTTTCAAAATTACAGATTACCAAGCTAATTTTCATGCAAATTGTTATACATTCATTTCACATCCCAGAATCAATTTAATATGTAAGTAGTTTTTTTATGTAATAGCGAATAATACTTACAGTGCAAATAAAATCGAACGGTGAAATCCTTATTTGAATGGAATTGAAGTTTGTTTTGACAACACAGAACAGAAGAAACAAAGAATACCATTGTTCCCGATTTAGCCCCAGTTTAAGCCCGGGGACAGTGGGCTAACAATGCCCAAACCATTGTTTCGTAGAAGACAGACATATATAGACAACAGTATCAATATGTACAACTTGCGAGGTGAAATATCGAGGCTATATTATTTTGCGTCTATATGATATATGGCACACCGATAATTTTGATATTTTTGACCATACGCCTTATAGGTACGATTAACTCTCAAGTCCGACCAAACCAACCAACTTGCACAAAATACAATATATATATACCAACTTGCTCAACTACACATAGGTATATATGAGGACGTTATTACTTATTAGATGATTACAGAACCTTAAATCGTGTAATTTAAGCGTAGTGGGTATATTTAGGTACCCATTATATCTCAATGGGCAAATTTACACAGGGCAAAGATGGCAGTTCGATGGCAGGTCATTCGACAATTAATTATATCGCTACTCTTTTTAGACAGTCATTTGAAGCGATACTTGAAACGTTTTCACCTTTTGCAATTAATTGTGGCATTTCATTTAAGACAGCCTTGAGCCTCAAGGGTCCTTAATCGTGAAGGGTAGTTCCCTCGAGCAAAAATAGCATTCGCGAAAACAAAGAAAATGAGGCTCGGCGACTCCAGCACTAAGTCACTGGAGACCTGCGGTTGATTTCTTAACGGCTCTTTGAAAGTAAGAAATATATATTAGATCCTATTTAAATATTAGTAGTAAAAATGTATGGAACTATGTACAAATGTATGAATGGAAGAGGTATACTTAAAAATCAGTATAATGCAAAGCGCACAAGATCGAAATACAAGGGGAACTTATCCTTCTTTCAGCTAAGTTTTGAGTAATTGACTAGATAGCCTTTGAGCAATCTGTATAAGTGTGGTTGACATTATATTACATGATAATTTACTTATACCGCATTAAAAGCAAATAATTTGCTTTTAAATTCCAAGAAAACAAAGTGTATCAAATTCACTATGCCTAATGTCAAGCAGGCAAACAATTCTAAGATCAAATTAAAGTCTGATGAAATGGAATTTGTAGATAGAACAGTGTTTTTAGGTGTCACCTTAGATTAAAAACTTCAATGGCATGCGCATATTGCCACTCTGGCTGGCAAACTTAGTTCTGCGCGGCCTATGCAGTAAGACGTATTAGACAGTTAACTGACGTTGAGACAGCCAGGCTGGTATATTACAGTTACTTTCATAGTGTTATGTCCTATGGAATCCTGTTGTGGGGAAAAGCGGCTGACATCCAGACCGTCTTCGTGCTACAGAAACGAGCTGTACGCTCCATCTACAAACTTAAGGCAAGAGAATCTCTCAGAGAAAAATTTAAGGAGGCAAATATTCTTACTGTGGCATGTCAATACATTCTTGAAAATATTTTGTATGTTCGAAAAAATATTCAAGAATTCAAACTTAACAGTGATATCCACGAATACAACACTAGAAGTAAACACAAGATTGCAGTGAAGGCCAGTCGTCTCCGGAAGGTTAGCACGTCGTTTGTGGGGAACTGTATACGATTTTATAATAAAATACCCATCGATATAGTTAATTTTCCATTCAGTAAATTTAAGTCTCATATTAAACGTTATTTGTTAAGCCAGGCCTATTATACTGTCAACGATTTCTTAAATGACAAAAATGCTTTTAAGCCAGTGATAGTTAAATCCTGTTAGTTTTAGTATACATATGCTTCACTTAGCATATTTCCTTGTACAAATAGCTCTGTCGTTGCATTTTATGAAACATGATGCTGTTTCTCGCCGAAGAGTCATTTTAATCTTTGATATTATTAATGTCCGGCAGCCTGAATATGTCATGCTCGCTTAAAGGGCTTTGCTTACGGCGGCGTCGTTGATCGGGTCGCCACCTTCCCTAACAGATGGTCGAGGGAGGCGATGGCTGAGATACGCGTCATACTCGTGATCGGGTGCTGTTTGTGGAGTCCGGTCTGTTCATGCTTGCAAGGACAAAGTAAATACCTTAATACTGTGTTATTTTATTGTATGTAGATTGACGAGAGACATAATCCTGTTCTGGATTAGTTTTATTGTTATTGACGCTTAGAGACCTTATACATCTCTAACAATATTAAGTTTACTTATTTTAATTTTAGCGCTTAGAGATCATTTACATCTCTAAGGACTTTTAAATAATTGTTATTAATCGTATTTGGACGCTCAGAGACCACATACATCTCTGAGATATTAAATTAATTTTATGTACTTTTTGTTTATTCGGACAGATCGTATTCAATACGACCTTAATATTTGTAAATTTATTTTTATATAATTGTTAATCAGTATATTTTTTTAATCATTATTATTAAGTAAGATTGTCAGTTTTTTTTAAAAAATTGTATAAATTCACGCTTTGACTTGTAAAAGTGCCCTTGTGGCCTATTTGCAGAATAAATATTTGATTTTGATTGATTTTGATTTTGATTTTGATAACATGAATTTAAATATCTACAGTCAACACCATATAGTTACAGCTAAATTACGAATTAATTAATTATTAAAAAGTACTGTAGTTTTACGAACATGTGTGAAGGTTAACTATATAGATTTATTTTGTCGGCCTGTTTAGCAGAATTGGTTACGAAGCTGGAGGTCCCGAGACGGTGAATGATTTATCGAATCGATGCCAAAACGCTACTGTATCCAAATATCGCAACCAATGTAAGTAATTTCACACTTCATTCGTTTATAATTTATTAGAATGTTTCAATATTTATATATTTATATCGTATTTTATCATGGTTTCGACTTTCATCAATCCGTAAATGACTTCTTATAAATCCAAACAAAAGATTTAGAAGGTACCTACTACCTACACTAGTTTTAAAGCAATAATATAATAGTACGTAACTGTTTTCATTGTGAATTATTAGCATAAATTATTACGGAACTGTGATAGAAAAAAAAACATTAATTTGATTGCTCCTCTAAAATGTGTATTATAACTTTGTAGTTACTCATGGAGCTCTAATATCATTTATTGTTTATATTTATTATTTCAATGGTCTAACGTTATATAGGTAGTTATTACGATATGTCAAAGGGAAACTAGGTAGAAATAGGTAGTTATTACGATATGTCAACTTGTTAGAACTCACGCAGAATACTTAAAGGTTTCTTATAGATAAAATATATGGAATTAATGTTATGATTTATTATTAAATTCATAAATTTCATAATTATCAATGAATACATGCGGATATTTACTATTGAACCAATATCATTATTATTTTTAGTAACCTAACAAAACATTATAACCTGAAGTACCTAAACAATAGTACATTACTACAGAGGCCGGGACGAAAGGGGTTGCCGGCCGAAGACATATAGACGGCCGAGCGAAGCGAGGTCGGATAGGTCTCAGGCGGGCAACCCCATATTTCCCGCCGAGGTATGTATAGTGCTTTTCTCAAACATGCAATGAAATAAACAACAAAAAATCAAAGTTTTATTTTTAATACGCATAGTGGCAGAATGTCATGATGCCTGTTCCACAAATTTATGTGGAATGGAAATTAAAAAAGAGGACTTTGCCGGCCTAGGCCTGCAACATTTGTATGAAATTGCATTAACGACCTCTTGTCCTAGCCGCGCCTGAAACGTCATACTTCGCAGCCTATTATAAGGAACATAACATCAATATTTCATTGCATGTTTGAGAAAAACATTATAACCTGAAGTTGTCTCTTTAAAGAAAATGTGATATCATGATATGTCGTATTGGTGTAATGACCCATAAACTTTCGTAAACCTCCTTCAGTTTTGAGCCTCCGCTGTCACCTGTCATCGGGGCCGGAGAGATACTCGAGAATCTCGAGATGAAAGTTCATTAGGTACGGTAAAGCTAGCGCCGTAATTGCTCGAGCCACCGGTATTTTTGCTCAACTTCGCCAATATCGAGGGGTTTACCTTGAATTACATTCAGGCTTTGCTGTAAAACGGTTTCGGTATCTGGGTCATAGGTGCCTTCTACATAGACGTAGATTCGTCTTTTCCTGTGTTACATAAAGTTAGGGCATATAAAGGATAATTTTTAGCTCGATACATTATGCGCATGAACGGCGTCTCCGTATGATAAATTTTATGTATTAGCATAGCTTTAAACGTGGCAACGTGGCCAGCCTCCTGGGCACCTTACCGCCTGGCGCCGATTAGCTCAAGTTTTTTATTTATAGTATTACTGTTTTGTTTTTATTTTTCAAGCCTTGGTTTTATTTCTTTAAATATTTCTTTCGGTATTACTATTCTTCTAAATACTATATATATATATTTAATTTGTGTTATTTTCTTTTTATAATAAACACCTAATTTACGTCAAATTTAAAAATAAAAATCATCCAAGAGCATGTCGGGCCATGCTCCGTAGTTGCCCATAGAACTTAATTAAAAATATCAAATAATAACAAGCAAAAGGGAATACCAGCATTTTCATACATCTTTTACTAAGAAGGGAAGACTTTTTACGATAACTCAACTATAGTTTTCATTGAAAGTCTTTATTAAGATTTTCTTTCATGTTTTTATTTTTTTATTTTATAGACCCATAGTTCAAAAGAGAGGTGGGGGATATCATGTTTATTTCCGAAAATATTCACTTTATCCAAAAATGGTTTGATGAGAGGTATTCATTTTGAAAGACCTATCGAAAAACATGCCACACCATTATAGGATTAAAGCAAAAAAAAATGTCATCCCACTTTACGTGTAGGGGAGATACCTACCCTTAAGATTTTTTTTTAGATTCCGTTTTAGCACTTTGTCAGGATTATTGACTTATATATCCATGCCAAATTACCTACAGCTTTCTAGCACTAACAATCACAGAGCAAAAGCATTGGATATACAGACGGACAGACAGAAGGACATGGCGAAACTATCAGAGTTCCTAGATGACTACGGAACCCTAAAAAAACTGCAGCATGTGAAATACGGACAGCAATTGAGTCATCGCATATGTGTCCCGTTGGACCAAGTTACGTACGGAACCACAGAATAGTATAAATAGTATTACTTACATACGGAACATTAAAAATGCGAAAAGGAATAAAATCAGAACGTTAGTTTTTCTTGGAACAAATGCCAATAACTTATTTATGTTCGTAAAATCGTAAGCGGACGTAAACTTGATATTTTCTCTAAAGTTTTCAGGATACTTAAATCTTTTATCTTGCTCAAATTTAAGCTTTTTGTTTAAACCATAATTGAGGGGTAGATACAGTAGAGGAGAGGCAGAGAAAGACTTTATATTATACGTTGGTTACTACAATAAATTTTATCGTATTTTTAGGGTTCCGTATTAAACAAGGAACCGTTATAGTTTCGCCATGTGCGTCCGTCTGTATGTACGCGGCTTAGCGCAGTAACGGTTACTGCAAGAAAAGTGTAATTTGGCATAGGTATAATTACGCCGACAAAGCGGTAACATAATAGTACATTTCAATACAAGGGTTGTAAAACAAAGAAAGGCCGATATCGCAGATGTTTGAGGCCCGACCCGCAGGCGAGGGTAATAAATATGCGAGAGAGGGCTTTTTCTTTTACGACCCGTGTTTTGTACACAATTTTACGTCATCTCTTGGCCAAAAACTGTGTTTTTCCGGACGCGCAGCGTGCGGAAAAACGCGCTTTATGGCAAGGTGTGGTGTAAAATCGTTTTTTTTACAGTAGCTCCCCTACACGTAAGTGCTGATGCAGTTTTATTTCCTCAAAATCCGTCGTGTGGAATATCGTTGACAACCTAACTATTTTTACCTTTAACTGACGTGGTATACGTCTCACAGACGTCATGACTATATTTTGAACTTTGTCACCGTGACATAATGTGTTACTTTGACAGTGCTCTAAACACATCGTCAGTTAAAGGTTAAAAGTAATGCGTGTTTTCTAAAATCAATTTTTGATTCACGAATCCGTTTGCACCCCAAAATTAACTGACTTTTAAATCGTCCTGAAGAATTCGATGAACAGTCGGTGCCCTTAAATTCAGCGTTTCCTCGATCTATCGATACGTCACATGCCGGTCTTCTTTTAGTAGTTTTTGCACTGTCTCAGTATTTTTATCAGTAGTTAGTTACATAAGTATTTGCTATGTGCGAAGTAGGTGGTGGGGGTAAGCTAGGCGATCGTAGCGCACACAATGGCAGAAATGTGTACTTACCGGGGACCACTGTCAAATTTACTGTCACGTTTTCTATTGGTTTCTTAACGCTTTCCTACGATTCGTTTCGTTTGTATGTATTTATTTATTCTCTTATTTATTTCAGTAAAATTTCCAATACGGGGCCTTTCTCGTTTACTAAAGTAAATAAAATATTCATGTGTCATTATTTGACATCTCTGAGTTTTGACATTTTCTCGGGACCTTTGACGTTTGACGTTTCAGACGTGCACATAGCCAATATTGCCCTATCCGACCTCGAATCGCCCTCCAAGTTAAAATTGCCGCGATTAAACTGAATAAACCACCTTTCTAATAGTCCTCAAGGAACGGCACGTTTATCATAAATATCATAATGCACCACTCATTTCTTCAAAACATTGTTGCTTACAATGATAAAAGATCATTAAACACGAATGTCCCGAAAAGTAAACGCGTCCATATTTAATTTTAAAGATTCCCAATCTTGCAGAGCAACTTAACGTCAGAAAACTTGTATTATTGTTGATGTTAGTTTTCCTTTATAAAACTATACCCTCGTCTGAAACGCAACACAAATATCTTGCGTTCAACAAAACTTATGTAGTGACCCATCTAGATCAAGCCAAGGAGAAGGTCAATGTAATGTAATCAGTCTGAAAGCATCGGCAGAGATCCGGATATGCTGGCGATTAGGTACACTACCACAGAATAAGTAATAGACTCTACCGACAAGAATTAGACTTAAAATACCTACCTACTTACATCCTATATGGAACGCAGCCCAAGGCACGGGACATCGCTAATTTCAACGTCACAACAATGTAACAACCACATTTTTATTTTGGTTTATCATGCCCGCAAACTCATCTCTGCAATAAATACATAACATAAAGCCAATTTAACTTCGGTAGGGTCGGAGTGCGAACTTCTGAATAGACGATGTAGTCTAGTCATTTTACGGTTTTGAAAAACATTAATTAATAATAGCCTGGTTTTTTTTTCTCCATTATAAATACATATTCTAAGATACTATATTTATGAATCCTATAAACTTTCCACCCGGAAGTAGGTACAAAAAAACATCGTCAAACAAACGCCGATTTTTTAAATTAAAAATAATAATACTGGTTTTTATTTGTCAACATAACAATATTATTGTTTTTAACTAGTGAAAAGTGAAATCCGTCAAATTATTTTCACGTAAAGCAGGTAAATTAACAAGATGCAAGGCTTAGGTGAAAGATGCCCTAAAGCGATAAAAAGATTTCGTAATAAGTAGTACTGTGATTCAATTCTCATAAAAAATATTTATGCAACAATCTTCCCAAAAATCCTATTGATTTTTATTTTGGTTGTATATGCGTATACATTTACTCCGATAAACTATTGGGAAATATGTTTATAGAAACAATTTATGTCTTAGTTTAACATAATAATATAGATCATTAAACTAATACACAAATCCTGCAAAAAAAAGTTTACGTAAAGCATAATCCACAGTTAAATAGTCCTTTTTAATATGGCAGCTGAATATGAACTCTTTACGCTAATAATTAGGATCACATTCGCTCGCACTGGCGCGCAACGAGTGTTTCGAGGCGTTCGCATTCAAGGCCGCGCTTTTCGGGCCCTACGACACAAGAAGATAGATATTAGATACCTATAAGTATTACCTACGCATATAATTTGTATCGTTTCTTACCGCACTCTTCGAAGTAATGACTTTACTTTGTTATTATATTATTATACCTACGTTTTTATTGTAACCCATCAAGAGAAGAGCCCTTTCCTAACGTATTTAAAATAAGTGACTAGGCTCAATTGTGTCGTTCTCTGAGAAAATGGACATAAATGCGATTGGCGCTTACACCATTCATTACTAATGATGCGCTAGTATAATAGCAATGATTCACGGCGTAATAATGGCGTAAGCGGTAACGCACTAATAATGTATAAAAATAAACATTGTAGTAAAAAACAAACCAAGAATTTTATTACATCAATATTTTTTGATGCCATCATAATTATTTAGAGTGTCAGTAATATATGTCATTACCAACATTGACAACAAATAAAGTCTACTATAAATAAATTAGCTAGAACAGTTCCTAGTACGAGATCCAGCTGCAAATCTAGACACGCGGTAGCGTGTCCAGCCAAGTTCACCCCAGGAACTGGCGGACAGCAGCCGTGTGTTATTTTACACGAATCGTTTGGAGCCACTTTTGACCCCCCAATAACTCAAAATCTATCTAACATAAAAAAAAAATTGTTTGTAAAGTAGGTTTACGATCGAGATGTTTACGTGATAACGTCTTACTTCACTTGCACTTCACTTATACCTGCGATCTCGTGAGGTTTTGGTGTGACACAAGTTTCTGAACATGTCACCCGACTAAAACGATTTTAAAGACGTTAGTGAAATCCTACAGAGAACTAGGATTTTTATGAAACTGTGATCGCAAAACAGTGAAAAAGTATCTACATGATATGGGCATTGCGAAACGAGCAAGAAAAGTAAAACCCATCGTGTCCGAAAACCAAAACTTACCCAGAAGAAGAGTCTTACAACTTTGGTCAAAAACATATTCTATGCAAAAAATGATGTAAAGTGCATTATGGACGATGAATCCTATTTCACTTTAGACGGCAATGAATGCCAGGGTAACATTTATTTCCAAAACGCCAATAACCCGAGTGAAGAATCAGTAAAATATGTGGAGCAAACTAAGTTTCCAAAAAAGGTTTTGTTATTAATTGCAATTAGCCCTCGTGTTATGTCGAAACAGGTGTTTTTTGAATCTGGTTTAGCAGTCAATGCTGAACGATACATGCAGGGTTGTTTCCCGATTGTACGTTACTTTATGAAAACACATCACAGAGGAACTAATGTTGTGTTTTGGCCCGATCCAGCATCTAGCCATTATTCAAAAAAGACCCTGGCTAAAATGGAGGAGCTAGGAATCCCATATGTACCAAAGGATTCAAATCCGCCTAACGTACCACAACTTCGCCCGATCGAAGATTTTTGAGCCAATCTAAAAAGGTGTGTTTATGCGAATAATTTCCGGCCAAAAACTATACAGGCTCTAATTCCAAAACAATAATAAATTAGAATTAAACGAAATGCCAACATCGACTTACACAACAGCCATGGATAAATTGCCAGCAAATTTTCGAAAAGCAGCACGCAAAGGCCAAATTACTTTTTACATTAAATTTTGTTAATAGATTGTTTATAATAATTTTTAAGAAAAAAAAACCGACTTCAATGGGGGAGGCCGGTGAAAGATTATTATACTTAGATGGTGCAATCTTAGATTCCATACATTAAAATAAAAATGGCTATAAGTATGTTTATAATCGTAGAAGACTAAGTACCCTCAATTCCTCATGGAATCATGGAAAAACCTTGCTTGCTTGACAAACAAAACGAAGAGAACAAATCGCCAAACTTGAACTACGCGTCGTTGAAGAGTTCCGTTCTGATCATCATCAGCAGTTCCACTTCATCAAATGTCACTTTTATGAATGAAAATGCTTGATTAGTTCATGAAAATACTAAAATTACTATTTGTGTGCCTTTCACATGTGAGGAGTTCCCTCGATTCCTAATGGATCCCATCATCAGAACTCGAGCATGACAAAAATCAATCGTGAAAATAGAACTTGCTTAACAAACACAGCTAGGAGGACAAATCGACAAACGTGAACTTTTCGTCGTTGAAGAGTTCTGTTCTGATCATCATCAGCAGTTCCACTTCATCAAATGTCACATTTTCGTATGATAATGCTCGATTTGTTGATAAAAATACAAAAATCACTTTATGTTTGCCTTTAAGATTTGAGGAGTTCCCTCAATTTCTCATGGATCCCATCATCAGAAATCGAGCATGACAAAAATTAATCGTGAAAATAGAACTTGCTTAACAAACACAACTAGAAGGACAAATCGCCAAACGTGAACTTTTCGTCGTTGAAGAGTTCTGTTCTGATCATCATCAGCAGTTCCACTTCATCAAATGTCACATTTTTGGATAAAAATGCTCGACTTGTTGATAAAAACACAAAAATCACTATATGTTTGCCTTTAAGATTTGAGGAGTTCCCTCAATTTCTCATAGATCCCATCATCAGAACTGCGTTTTGACAAAAACGGGACCAATTTGGATGTATATACTTACAATAAAAAAAAATCCAAATCGGTTAAGAATTGACGGAGTTATGGAGTGACAAACATTAAAAAAATAAAAATAAAACATACAACCGAATTGATAACCTCGTCTTTTGAAATCTTGAAGTCGGTTAAAAATACATAACATTATCATTATATTAAACATTTTTTTATAAGGTTACAAATATTGGGCAAATTTCATTCCGCATACGTTAGTGCCGGACTTGGCACCATTTCAGAGAATCTACGGAACTTGACACCCATTTAGATCTCAATTCTTTTGTCGGTGAAGACAACAACCAAGCATGGCATATTCTTAATATTGAACTTGGCTCCCATTTTCACATTTATGTTTTTGATTGTATAACTGTACCTCAGCAGGAACTGTTATTCATTAAATTATGAAATGAGTATCAAAGAAAAATAATTTAAAGTAAATTAGCCTTTATGTCAGTTAAATGAGTTCACTATTAAAGTATTGCATATTACCTTGATAAAGAAATAGGTAAGACTAGAACTAATAAAAGACGGTTAGTTCGTGTCGCGAATGGCTGCGATGCGTGCCGTGCGGTGCGGTACCTACGATACGAGGCGGCTGGCGGTTATTTCCCTGCCGCTGCCTGCGGGCTGCGACCGACCAATCACGTTAACGCTGCGGCTCGCGAGCGGCATTTTTAAAGCTAAGTTTACGGGTGGTTGTAAATAATTAGTTGCAATGTATTTTATAAAGCGATTTGTACATTATTCAATGAAAGAGTGCTGATAGTAAAAATCCCAAAACTTACTGATCAATTTGCATATTTTTTTATTGCCAAATAGAAATTACCCCCTAAAACCCACCCTCCGTTGTTGTTTATTAAACGATTGGTATGCAAGTTTGATGTCCACTATAATTAATAAATAAAGAAGAAACTTAAAGCCAATTACTATTTTTAGTCAGGCTAATATGGTAAATGAAAAAAATGTCAGGGGCTAACTAAATATAAATGTATCATTCCTTAATTTTATTCAAGCGATTTTTCATCAGTAATACAAAGCAAATAATAATTTAACAAAATAAATAAATAAAAGTTTATTAACAATTTAAGCCAATTTATAAGGAATTTATTATTTTTTAAATATTTATTTAAATATCTAAATTACTTATATTTTGTCGGATTATATCTCAACATCATAACTAGAATTATGATATATCCGTTACGCAGGAAAACTGGGCTATTATGAATTATTTCCATTTCGCCATACTAGCGGACCGTAAAATGACTAGACTAATGGAAGTGTGCCGCGACCTTGACCGCGCCGCTATGCATTACGGGGACATCTGTTACCCAGGACAACGAGTGGACGTGTGGTGGATGGATTAAAAAATACTTTACAAGGAGTTTTATTCGTCCACAATCGCGGTACATCGCGGTGTACCTAATAAACTCGAAAATAAATAGAAAAATTGCAAAAAGCGGGCAAAGTTGTAAGGTTTTACGGTATCTTAAAATGCGCACTTTTATTTATCAACTTTTTCATTTTTTGTCTCAAGGGAGCAACATGATATATTTTTACTGCCTGGGCGGTACCTATATATAATACGGCCGGATATTAATCCGCCCTCGCAGCCTCCGCCTCCTATCGGTATCGCTGATGTGTCACGAAGGATTCGAGACTTACGAGTAAACGCGAAAAACGGTAACAATTTTGCTACCGAGTGGCACATGCTATTCAGAAAAGAGTATAGTTTTGCCCACAAATGAGAGAAGAAAAATAGCGGCCAAATGCAAGTGGGGTCGGGCAATGTATGGTTCCATAGCCAACCCCTCTGCCAACTAAACGGTTAAATCATGGTCATAAATTTAAATGGTAAACTATCACAGACATTAACTACTGACACAAGAACTACTGAAGACAGACTAGTAAACTATTACTATTAACGAGTAATAGCCGAACTTCAGAAATGTACCTGGAAAAACATACTTTTGTACAATATCACAGAATAAGGAATAGTACAAGTACAAGTGACAATATCCATTAATTACTTCTACAGGATGTTTTTATTGATTTCCGTTCCTTCTAGCATATAGCCATGTATAGCCAACGTAGATATAGAAATGACGTACCATTTTTTCAAAAGTCAAGAAAAATTTTTTTTTTCATTTACATACAAAATGATTAATTCTATCACCAAGAGTGAATGAAAACCGGCCTTAAGAATTAACGTGGTGTTAAGCAACAGTTAATGTCAAGTAAGTATGACAATTCGAATGACACGCACGTATTCATTGAGTGTTTAATTATTAAGGATCTTTTATACTATACTAGGGTGTTAATTAACGAAAATGAATTCTTGAATATCTTCGAAATGGTACGAATTAGGAAACTAGTGTCTTAGAGAAGATTTCTTTTTTTCTCAGGATTGTGCCCTCGCAAATAACGGATTGGCGGCAGTACGGTAGTGGCAAGGGTCTTGCAATGGGTGGAGCGCGCCGCGTTAATGACCTAACGCTCGAAATCCCCGAAACTAGCTGTCAGTCGCGGGCCGTCGCCTTCCGACGAGCGTGTACGTGCCCGTCGTGATCCGCTGCCGCGCGCCGCCGACGTGATCGCGACGAACCGCGCTAACGTATTTTTTAGTGTGATTTAAAAAAAAACACGATGAAACCTATAACCGGCACCACATGTTCTGTATATGGTTGTTTAAATACCCGAAGGAACGTTGGCGTGTCTTTTTTTCACAAATTGTGAACGGTAAGTTTTTCTTTTAGTTTGGTATATGTAATAATAAGTACTTATTTAGTATAACCTTGGTGTTTAAAATTATCAAGTTGTAAGTTACAATGTACAACAACAATACAAACGAATACGATACGAACAACCGTTTCAAACAAAAAAAGAATTTTCCAAATCGTTTAATAAATGACGGAGTTCTGAGGTAACTAGCATAAATAATAATAATAATAAAACTAATAAAAAAAACACCGTTTTCTGATTTTTTCTGGTGTACACACACTATAACCAAGCTGCATGCCAAATTTCAGCTTTCTAGGTTACCTGGAAGTGGGTTAGGTTTTTGATTACTAGTCAGTCAGTCAATCAGTGGTAAATATGCCGTTTTTGGAATTTAATATCTCAATAATTATTAAACCTATATTTATGAAATTTGGGGTTCTAGTTGTTCTAAAGGATCTTAATACATGTACCAATTTTTTTTATGTTAGATAGATTTGGAGTTATTGGGGGGGTCAAAAGTGGCTGGGGTGAACTTGGCTGGACACGCTGCCGCGTGTCTAGATTTTAATAAAGACGTGTGCTTTGTGAGCTTAGTTATGAATTAAACTTTCAAGAAATAAATTGATTTTCCCTTCTCAAGATTTATAGTGTTATTCATAATGACACTAGCCTTCATGTGAACTAACATCATCATCATCATCCTAGCGTTATTCCCAGTACAGTTGCATCCTGAAGGATGCCTGGGGCCGCTACCTAATCCCAAGAATTGGCGTAGGCACTAGTTTTTACGGAAGCGACTGCCATCTGACCTTCTAACCCGACGGGGAAACTAGACCTTATTGGGATTAGGCTTGTCAAGTGAGTGGGCAACTTGACTGTTAGAGGTTCTCAAGCCGCCCGGAGGCCTCCAACTTGGCTTAACGACTGCTATCATAGACAGCAACCGGGATCAACGGCTTAACGTGCCTTCCAAAGCACGGGAGCGCTCAGTAACCACTCAAAGCGGTCACCCAAGGACTGACCCCGCCCGAAATTGCTTAACCTCGCATACCGCACGCGGTACGCGGGCGCCGCTGGGCCATGAACGATCTATTCATGTGAAGTAACATGTACTTAATTAATTTCGGTTCACTGTACTTATGCGAGATCTGGTGAGGTAGAACATGTTTTGCCTCATTGAAGTATTTTTGGCGTGACAACCCTAGGGCTACACGTGCCGCGCGTGAATGAATACAAGTTATGCGATAGACAGAGATGCAGAGAGTAGGCACGTTTCTTATGCCTGAACGCCGCTTTTGTTAGGGAGTGAAATTTCTGTACTTGTACAATTCCTTATTCTGTGGTAGTGGTAAATAAGCTGCAGAGCTTAGCACATAGATGCAAAGTAGCATGTCTGTGAGTCTTCTACAAATTGTACTTCGGTGAGTGTGCTCGGGGGCCATGAGCTCATACCGCCTTCCCCCTTCTTCCATCGGACATCCAGGCTATTCCAGACGTACGGCAGGCTACCATACTTATCTGGTCGAAATTCATCCAATTCGAACCAAGCGCTTTGCATCTTCTTTTATAACGCGCACTTCTAAGGTTTGGAATTCTCTGCCGGCGTCTGTATTTCTGAGAATTTCATACAAATCTTGCAGGCCTAGGCCGGCAAAGTCCTCTTTTTTAATTCCATTCCACATAAATTTGTGGCACAGGCATCATGACATTCTGCCACTATGCGTATTAAGAATAAAATTTTGTTTTTTTTTTTTGTTTATTTCATTGCATGTTTGAGAAAAGCACTATACATACCTTGGCGGGAAATTTGGGGTTGCCCGCCTTAGACCTATCCGGCCTCGCTACGCTCGGCCGTATATATGTCTTCGGCCTGCAACCCCTTTCGTCCCGGCCTCTGTAGTAATGTACTATTATTTTCTCTAATAAAATAAAACAAGATCTGCTGCGGCAGCAATTTAATTTTTAGTACACTTAAGTTCTAGTTACCGACACTAAGTATAGTATGTCTAGGTTTATATTAAATACAAATTGGGTCCGGTATGTGCAACTGGTCCTGGCTAAACCTAACAAGGATGCCTGGGACGAAGGCCTACTGTCCCCGGCCAACCCAGTTTTGCGCCTGGTTTATCCCGGGCAATAGTCCTCGCCCAAGCATATCCGATACTCCCCACTTTAAAACTGGTACCTGCCAGCACAGCAAACCTGCGTCCAGACGCCTTCACACCCGGCTGGTGCAGCCGAGCAACTATATTTCGCGCTACTGTCCGTCAGCGCCACCAGAACGGTCAGCTAACTCCGGAACGCTACCCGCCTCCTTTTCAATTCACAGCAGCCTAATACCACACAAAGGTAGCCTCGGTACGACGCCTCCTAAACGCAATAACCATGATTAGCTAAAATTTTTGTAGTAGATACCTATATACGGTACCTTTTGTAGTAGTTTAGGCCTGTTGTCAAGTTTCTCTGGTTCGTTGTCCGCTTCTTCGTTGTTGTTGTTGCGCGGCGCGCGTCTGCAAAGACATATTAAACAGTATTATCATCGACTACCACACAACTACTTCACTTTGCTACTACTACTGCCTTTGTGTACTACATTTATCTTTCTCATTTTCTCGATGGTTAACTGGTAGAGATCCCTTATAGGGATAATTTCGTCTTTGTACTTTTATATTGTGTTTCGTTTGTAATTGTTTTTTTTTTCATCATCATCATCATATCAGCCGAAAGACGTCCACTGCTGGACATAGGCCTCCCTCCCCTCCCTCCCTCTACTTACCGGCATGGAAGATTTAAAAAAAGTACAAGGAATAAAATCGAGTTTTGCTCTTTCTAAACGGGCTACAACAGACTATTTAGAATAGGAGAAGTGAAAACTGTTTTTATACCTTTACCCCCGGATTAAAACGAATGCATTTTATTTTGTCTCAATCGCAATTGTTCGGGTTTTAACACAGTTTCACTATGGAGATGTCTCTCTACCATTTATTTGCGCATTGACGCCATCTATTAGGAGATTTATTGTTGTTTTCAGTATTCCGTGGGAATGATAATGTAATCTTAAGTTGAACAAACCTTCCTTCATATGTGGTTGCAGAATTAAGCTGATCGCGTAACCGGTGTAATGACCCTATTACCTATTTGAAAATACATCCAAAACTGCAAACGAAGCGAAAGTTAGGAGACGCATGTTGGCTCTGAGTATTGTTGGCTCTCCTCCAGCTACTGACACGTTTAACTTTATTTCAAGGCAATCGTGCAAAACTGCGGCCTAAATTGTACTTGAGTGCCATTTGATGTTTTACCCTATCAACATGAAACGTAGCGCAGCTTCTGACGTAACTACAAATCGATGTCTTAAATACGTGGTACATTTTACCATTCCAAATATTTGCCATTTGAAACACTGACTTCTGTCATTCGGAATAGAACCGCAATTTGTAAAGCATCTTTGCCCAATGCCTTATGATTCCCCTTTGGCGAGGGCATCAGTGCACGCAATAGATTAGCATAGGGCCCGCCTTGATGGGTGACTTCTTTCTAGAAAGGTCCTATGTTCTTTAAAAGTAACTTGGAACATAAGAGCTTTCAATAGCGAGCTAGACGGAACAGTTTGAGAAATGCGGGCACTTTTAGTGAATTGGCTGCTGTAAGTTCGAATAAACTTGTAATAGCTGTAATTCACAAGTTAAGTTCAGTGTCGCCAGGATTATTGAACCGCAGATTCGTATCTTATATCGAGAATCGCAGGTCATGATATGTTGGCACGTTAATAATTATACTTTTCAAGATAAGACAATTTTGAAGTTTAATCGCAATAAAGGACTGTTCCCTCCACTTTAATAGCCCAATATGCAGCAACTATTTAACTGCCGGGGAATTCGAACTAAAAGTAAAGTCACACAATAAGTAATAATACTGTTCCGATATTTTTGAGCACCCTGAAGAGTAGGTATAGATATGTTTGATTGTGATAGTGGTAGCCTCAGAACATGAAAAAACCTTTCTATGATCTGAGGTGGTAGCCGTACAAGCCCGATTTCAGAGAAATACTGCAAATCGATGTACAGTTTAGCCGTTTGGCACACGCATACTAGAGGTCAACACAATTTTTTTGACCCGCAGTTCCTAAAAAAAAATCCCTTAGACCTTCGACCGAATTGAGGGTACTTAGTCTTCTACCATTATAAACATACTTATAGCCATTTTTATTTTATTGTATGGGAATCTAAGAGTGCACCATCTAAGTAATAATCTTTCACCGGCCTCCCACATTGAAGTCGGTTTTTTTTTTCTCAAATTTATGTGGTATTATATTTTATGTAAAAAAAAAGGTATTTTTAAGCACACAATACGTACACAGTACAGTTAAATAAATTATACATTTAAAAGCATACATATGTAACTAGAACTATGTTGTCAAAGCACTTTTATTCTTTATTGAATGCTAAAGAAATATTAATATATTAATCATAAGTATTTCATCTATCTAAATATATAAAAGAAGAAACTGACTGGCTGACTGACTGACTGACTGACTGACATATCAACGCACAGCCCAAACCGCTGGTCCTAGAGATTTCAAATTTGGCACGTAGGTTCCTTATAAGGTCTAGGGGTGCACTAAGAAAGGATTTTTCAAAATTCAACCCCCATGGGGTGAAATGGGGGTCTGAAGTTTGTATGGGGAAACAAGATTAGTTGGACTATTTTATTCGAAACTTCACAGGAGTATTTCTAACGATAAATGAGTAAATACGTGTTTCAGGTTTTTTGAGAAATCAACCCCTAAAAGGGGAAAAGGTGGTGACAAATTCTGAAAATCGACATGGGTATTGTTTTTATGATATACCGGGTCGCTGATAACGAAAACAACAATGATTTTAAAATCTCACGTGGAGGACGTGAAATACCATCCCCCCTGTTGGGGTGCGAGGGGGATGAAATGTCTAAATATTAATATGGGTGTCGTTTTTATGGTTTTTTGGGACGTTAATTACGAAAATGGCATCGGTTTTGTAATTTAATATTGTGGACATGAAAAATTTTGAAAAATTGTGCCAAATTTCAAGAAATAACTGACTGACTGAGAGACTGACATATCACCGCACAGCGCAAACTGGTGGTTCTAGAGATTTCAAATTTAGTATGTAGGTTCCATATAAAGTCTTGAGGTGCATTAAGAAAGGATTTTTCAAAATTCAACGCCTAAGGGGGTGAAATGGGGGTCCGAAGATTGTATGGGGAATCAAGATTAGCTGGATTATTCTATTTGAAACTTCACAGGAGTATTTCTAACGATAAATGAGTAAACATGTGTTTCAGGTTTTTAGAGAAATCAACCCCTAAAAGGGGGAAATCTGGTGACAAATTCTAAAAATCGATATGGGCGTTGTTTCCGTGGTTTATTGGGTCGCTGATTACGAAAACAACAATGATTTTAAAATCCCACGTGGAGGACGTGAAATACCATCCCCTCTGTTGGGGTCCGAGGGGGATGAAATGTCTAAATATTAATATGGGTGTCGTTTTTATGGTTTTTTGGGACGTTAATTACGAAAATGGCATCGGTTTTGAAATTTAATATTGTGGTCATGAAAACTTTTGAAAAATTGTGCCAAATATCAAGAAATAACTGACTGACTGAGAGACTGACATATCACCGCACAGCGCAAACTGGTGGTTCGAGAGATACCAAATTTGGCATGTAAGTTCCTTATAAGGTCTAAAGGTGCATGAAGAGCCGTGAGTTCCCTATGAAGATACGACCTTTTTTGATTCAATGTATTGTAGATGGTTTTATTAATCAGTGCCGTCTGATACGATTTCGACATAAATCGATATTTGAGCGTCCGAGAGGACTCTTAATAGGAATCCGAGGTACCTAAACTTTGAATAAAGTAACGGCCATATTGATTTTCTTCATTTCCGTCCCGATTTAGTTCAAAATCGATATCTGAGCGTCCGAGAGCTTCCTTAATACGACTCCGAGGTAAAATGTGGAAAAAGTCGCAGTCATATTGATTTTCTTTTTTTTTCATCCCGATTTCGATCAAAATCGATATCTGAGCGTCCGAGAGGTCTCTTAATTCGAATCCGAGGTAAAATTAGTGAAAGTGGCGGCCATATTGATTTTCTTCATTTCCGTCCCGATTTCGTTCAAAATCGATATCTGAGCATCCGAGAAGTCTCGTAATACGAATCCGAGGTATAATTTAGAAAAAGTCGCGGCCATATTCAGTTTTATCATTTTCGTCAAGATTTCTTTCAAAATTGATATCTGAGCGTCCGAGAGAATTCTTAATACGAAGCCGAGGTAAAATTTGGAAAAAGTGGCGGCATATTGATTTTCTTCATTTCCGTCCCGATTTCGTTCAAAATCGATATCTGAGCGTCCGAGAGGTCTCCTAATATGAATCCGAGGTAAAATTTGGAAAAAGTGGCAGCCATATTGATTTTCTTCATTTCCAACCCGATTTCGTTCAAAATCAATATCTGAGCGTCCGGGAGGTCCCCTAATACGAATTTGAGGTAAAATTTGAAAAAAGTGGTGTCCTTATTGATTTTCTTCATTTTCGTCCCGATTTCGTTCAAAATCGATATCTGAGTGTCTGAGAGGTCTCTTAATACTAATCCGAGGTAAAATTTGTGAAAGTGGCGGCCATATTGATTTTCTTTTTTTTTCGTCCCGATTTCGTTCAGAATCGATATCTGAGCATCCGAGAGGTCTCTTAATACGAATATGAGGTAAAATTTGGCACTTCATTCATACCTGTATGCAAAAAAGTTTAATGTTACTATATAGGCGTGTGGGGTATCTATGGATTTGCTTTTAAAAACGACATAGAGGTTTCGATATTTTTTTCCATTTAAATCAACCTTCAATTTTTTTTAAATCGTTTGGCATTTATTTACGAACCGTGAGATTTTCGAGAAGACTAGTACGGTTGCCAGTTTTTGTTGCACTTTTAGCACCACCCAGGGGTTCTGTGTATGGTAACGGGGGGTACTCCCTACGGACGCGGTGCAACTTTGACCCCCCTTTGTCAAGTGAGTGGGCAACTTGACTGTTAGAATTTTGCAAGCCGCTCAAAGGCCTCTAACTTGGCTTAACGATTGCAGCCGGGATCAACGGCTTAGCGTGCCTTTCAAAGCACGAGAGTCAGTTAGTAACCACTCAAAGTGGTCACCCATCCAAGAACTGACCTGCGCCCAAATTGCTTAACCTCGCACACCGCACGCGGTAGGCGGGTGCCGCTGGGCCACGAGCGCTCTAAATTCTTGATAGTTTGTGCCAAATTGCAAGTCAACAGACGGACTGAAGTAAGGAGTGCGAATGTAAGTGAGGCCAAATTTTCTTTTTGGATGCTCCAATGGGAACTGGGAAAACCTACCTAATAAATTTAATTTTAGGAAAAATTAATGTTACACGTGATATTGAATTAGCCGTATTTCTGTACTTCAAAGGACCAGAGTTTATGACCGCTGCGCGCTGCTTGATCGTTTATAGACCTATTGGTGTTACTGTAGTACACAGATACTTTTACTAAGGGCCATTTAAGACATGCTTTTATTCCATCGGCCCTTTCCCCTTCGGCCTCTCGGAAATGTATGATAATAGATTTCGATCCTTATTTTTGTAAAATCAAATGAAATTCAACAGTTTGCCGGTTCTCAAAATGTATACTGACTTTTCATCTGTTCATCTGTTAATGAATCACAATCACCAAACTTCATATACCGAAATCCCCAGAATGTAACAACTACTTTTCTGGAGACCGCATCTAAATCGGTTCAGCCAAACGCGAGATAATCGTGGACAAACATACGAACCTGTTTTTTGTAGACGGTTAAAAATTTCGCTTAGTACGCGGGCGAAGCCGCGGGCAAATGCTAGTTAGTAATAAATGAAAATTATATAAACATTGGATACAAAAAAGTAATAAAATGTAAGCACAATTGGAACGCTACCCACAACACTAAAATATACCTATTCATATTGATACGTCAGCTCGTCGAGTATAGAGTTTCAATAAGAACGTATCTAGTATTTAAAGCAAGCAAATTGCGATCGTATATGCAAGACGTAAGGTGTTGTTTCGCTTGAGTGAAGCTTGTTATTTTGTTATTGCACCTGCCCGCGAGTACAATTCATTTCAATAAGAGCGTATGTATTGCATGAAACAAGTGATTTGCGACCATATTTGCTTGACGTAAGGTGTTGTATTGCTTGGACTGTAGGGTAATTAAGCTTGCGGACAATTCACTCAAAGGCTTCAATTTTGAAGGCTAACACAGATCAAGGTATAAATAGCGCGTGGGGTTCGATTCGGGATGCTCATTCTTACTTTTGTTGTTGTGCGGATTGTCATTTGAAGCTGGCTCGTTTTAACGTAGTGATAATTCAAGGTACTATTTTATTAATTACCGTTATCATAGTTGAGTGGTTCATTATGGTGCAAATACTTTGAATTATGGTGAGTTATTCAACTGTGAATTTAGATTTTATTTTATGATTTTTGTGTGTTTTGATTTGATATCGAGCCAGATCAATGTCTGAATAGCATGGTCTATTTAACAAGTTGGATCTCACCATCGAGGTGAAAAAGAGATACAGCTTGGAATCCTATTAGTTTTGTTACCAAGTTTAAGAGGGCTTGGCATCATCTCTTTATCAACATAGATGATGATATACTCTTACGTGCTTTGGGGTCTAGCCACAGATTGATGCGAGAAGGTCGCAATTTCCAATAAGTCGACCGCTATGAACGGTGTTCACTCGTAGAGATCTTGTGTGTGCCTGAAGTTCGTTCTTTATTAAATATATTTATGTACTTACCTTATATACGTTAGAGCGCATCATTCACAGATCCCTTTAGTCTTCGGACAGTTGTGAATGGGCAAATACACAGGCTTTAGGTTGCCTATCTCGGTCTAGCCTACCGAACGTTACAGCTTAGGTTATAGTAGGATTCACATTTCATAACACTAATAAATAATTATTGGGGTTTTGTTTACACTAGAGTAGGGACTAGTTGAGAGTAGAGTTAGGTTTAAAGTCATTTGTAGTAGGTAATAGGGTGTTAGGGCTAAAACAATTATTAGGGTTGGTTGTAGGGAACTAGGTTTAATTTATTAGGTTGTTAGTGATTGTAGGAAGTTTGGTAGACGTGCATACGAGTAAGTAGGTAAAGGTCAATTATGAATGATGGTTTCCAAGTGTGGTTATGAAGTATGGGGTTTCATGGGCTACATGTGAAATATGGTTTAAAGGTGTAACTACATTTAATTTACTTTGCTCATTGAATTATAATAATTCCAGTTATGATTAGGAAATATAATTGTTTCAGAAAGATGAGATAGTTCTAGACATTGTAGCAGGCGGAGCAGTCTACTAGTTAATTTTATCTATTATTATGAGTGGAATAATGCTGGAACATTTATCATGAGTAAATGAGTGTTATTATTTCAGGTATCGATTAAGTTCAAATATTTCATATGAATTGCCCTGAATGGTCGATATTGAGTGTACCACTTTATGGAAACTAGGTTTTTAGGGAGTTAGTGACGAGGTGGTTTGTTTTCATTAGATACAACTTTGTACCTCAACTTTTGTACATAGGAATGTTAGCGTCAGTACTAATAAATTGCTAGAATTTATTTATCAAGCTTAAATTAATAGATGATTCCTCTAATCATCGATATGACTATCTGGTGAGTTTCTTTGATGCTTCTTCTCATCAGCAAGTCTAGGTTACGAAGGATTGGTAGATTCATAGGTCATATAAAAATACCTATTAAAAATTCAATAAAATAAAATAGGTATTAAATACGTAGCTAGGAGGTCTGTCAACCATCCAGGCGTAAGCAGTAGCATTGTATGGTAGTGAGAGAGTCGCACCATACAATATTAATCAAAATTATTCTTAGCTAGCTAGGAAATTGAGTATCAGTGTTTTATGATGAAATAATTTTGATTTAGGGAAAATTAAGGCTTTTAAGGAAAATTTGCCTTTCTTTAAAAACCAATGGCTACTGTGTTACGCTCAGCCCGACCTCAGGTAGTCTGGTTGGGGATTATTAATAAAAAACAAATAATTATTTGGTTATATAAAGAAGCATACGGTAGGTAAAACAAAGACTAGTACTTAATCTTCTCTGTAATCAAAATAGTGATAGGTTTAGGAAAATGGGTAGTGCAATTCTGTAGGAATATTAAGCTAGGGCTAGTCAGGTCAGGTAGTGAGGAGTTCAGATCTTGTTTGTTTCACATTAACGAATTTGAGTTACGCGGCACATAACGTAGGTATGTTACTAGACGATCACTTGGCCAAATTAAATAAACAAATAATTAAATTAAATCAAGTTAAATTCAAACAAATAAAATTAAATCAGTCGTTAATAAATCAAGCTGTAAAATATTATTCATTTTCTTAAATTACTGTCAAACATTTATTGTTGTATTATTTAATATGGAATTTCAATATTAAAGAATTTTATTTCTTTAAAGATATTATTAGGGATGATTAAACCCTTAGGTACATTTTTGTTGCCTTGACCAAAGGATATGTATTAGCATGTGTTGTTGTAGCTGGTTAGGTACACATACAAAAAAGTTATGGGGCTAATACATACATACATAAATAAACTCACGCCTATATTCCCCAAAGGAGTAGGCAGAGCACAAAATTATTTTCAGTGCCACTTTTAGCAATTGTAGGTAGAAATATATGGAGAATATGTCATATTGCAGTGAAAGGTTGCTAGTCCATCGCCCACAACACACTTCAACCTGGTTCCCATAGTCGACTCTTACGACACCCAAGGGAAGAAAGGGGGTGTTGCTATTCTAACCCGGCACCAAACGGGGTTAAGAATGTTACATTTGGACAACACAAATAAAATATCGTTCCTCCATGACCGTGGACCTTAGAACCCAAGGTCCAAGGGTGGAAGCGTAGCAAATGACCCTACTACTCCGAAAATTTTTGACGATCCATGTGCCAACCACCCTGTTTATAAATCTTTGAAAACTACAGAGTACCCTTCAAGGTTTACTGTGTCAGTGGCTATTACTTTTACAGTGTCGTATGTTAGGTTTTTTTTTATACAACGACGGTGGCAAACAAGCATACGGCCTGCCTGATGGTAAGTAGACACCGTAGCCTATGGACACTTGTGACTTCAGAGGAATCACAAGTGCGTTGCCAACCCTTTATTGACTTGGGGATGCGCTATGTTGAGAGTGAGGGGCCCGCAGATGTCTCCAGCTGTCATTTTTATTAGGTTTTAGCAAACGTAATAAAAATGCAAATTGAATATAGGGTCGTCCACAAAGGCTGAGACGCAGCGCAATTAACTGCGAAGCTGCTCCACAAAAGCAGGGTACGGTGAATCGCAGAATAATCAATAACTATACGTACAGCTACGCATTTGAAAAGTTCAAAGTCTTTATTATAAGGTCTTTATTAAATTTCTACCCCTTCATATGCGTAGTAGCAGAAGTAGCTACGCGGGCCTAGTGCTCAAAATTAGCTACACACAGAAAAAACGTACTTAAAAAGAATAACTTTGAGTGAAAACGATCATAAGCACATGAGTAATAGTACAATCGGCTACATATAAAACTGACCTTTCGGCCTACTTACAGAATATTTTTTTTGGATGTAATTATGCAATTTTAAAATCTCTGCCTCTCGCTAACGGCTTGTTTTTTTATTAAAAATGGAATTGCTGCTCTTGGCCAGCATCTAGCCAGGGGGCAAAGATGAGGCCGACGATTAAATGAGCTCACCCAGAAGATTCACTCGTGCCTTAAAAAGGTCGAGGTTATATGAACCCGGAAATACAGACGCCGGCAGAGAATTCCACACCCTCCTTAGAAGTGCGCATTATAAACGGCTATATAAATCCAGCTTTATTGATTAACTACTGCATAATTGACAACATTTCAAAATGTATAATGATGCCTAAATCGAAAACCATTTCGGTAAATATGCTATTTGAAAATGATAAAATAGTTTATAAATTTTTTCTTTACTAGTTTCCAAGAACATCACGAAGATGTATAAACCGGAAGTGTGACGTCATTACTATGGCTGTAAAGGTACAACACTTTAGTTCACTAAACTGACTGAAACTTTTAAACCAACTTCTGTTTTATTAATAAGAATATAAATTATTTTATATTTATTGTAATAACATTGTTGTCGTGGTACGTTGCTAATAAAAAGCCGGGCAGCCGGCTAGTATGATAGCTTATACCGTCACGTTTTATGTGACGTTTCAGTACATTTTAGCCAAATAACGTGACGGTATAAGCTATCATACTAGCCGGGCAGGAGTTGGTGCGTATGGCCGGTTATACAGCAACATCAAAAAAGGAGGACCCCAAGGATCCCATTTCGATTACTTTTTTAAATCATTATTTTCAACGTTTGTCACCACATAACTTGGTCATTTATGAACCTATTAATAAAAAAAACTATTAGTAAAGTGGCCGGTGTGGTGTGACAACTAAGACTCAAAATAAATGAAACCCAGAATTGTGATAATATTAACCGTGTAAAGGTACCCCATGACCACTACTAAATACCGTTTATCAATAAATATTAATTTAAAATTTCCCTGTGAAGTTTCAAATTTTCCAAATGCATAACATGGAGACAAAAGTATTGTGTTACTCATAGAAAATGAAAATCTCCTCATACTCATTTAAATAAGACGTATCAATTTCCCTATAGCATCAAAAGTATTTTAATGTAACAACACTTATATTTTAGTGCTACTTCTGTAAAATAGATGGCACTACCCGGCTAGTATGATAGCTTATACCGTCACGTTTTATGTGACGTTTCAGTACATCTTGGCCATATAACGTGACGGTATAAGCTATCATACTCGCCGGGCGGTTTTCAGTTGGAATTCGCTACTTTTAGATTAGATATTTTAGAAAGAAAATGAGGATTTAGGGAGAAATAAAAAAACACGTGAACCTTAATATTTCATTTTCTATCGGTCTAGATCATAAAATGGCCACCTTGAAAATATGAAATGTTGTCAATTAAGGGTGTCACCTAACTTATTTGCATTTGCTTTGCCGGTCGACCTTATTTAGTTTCCATTTGAATGGGGAAAACTGGTATAATTTTTAGGGTTCCGTAGAAACGTAAAAACGGACCCCTTATAGTGTCTTGTCTGCATCGAATTTATACTTAGTGCGTAAAGTCACATAGCTTCACCAGCTTTCGAGCTTGTTCGACAGCAACCTGGAAGTTAGCTCACTTGTGGTGCAGGAGCGCTGGGGCCACCTTCTTCCTCAGGTTAGCCATGGTCGCGAGCTCCTCGCGTCGCCGGGAGGGGGCCGGAGCACCGCATAGTGTTACCAGCGGAGGTGGCGCGGGCGCTGACGGCTTGTTCGTTAGCAACCTGTAAAAGGGGTACTGTCTTAGAGCATTTCGTCACTAAGGCATAGTTGCACGGGCTGCGACATTAGTTTTTTGGCACATCGCGAACACAGGCTTCACTCAGCCGTTAAAAGGGTATAGGTGTCAAAGAGAGCGCAGTTCCAATTATAAATCTCAATCCCTACAAGTTTGACAAAAAATCTAGAAACGGTAGACTGTAATCTCTTTCATATAAATAGCATTGTATTGTTTTGTATCGAGCTAGAGACAAGACAACTAACAGTTCTTGAACGTACTTGTATCCCTAGAGGTCCATTTCAATTACAAGAATTTGCATGCTATTTTCATTAGGTGCATTGCTGGGTTTGATCGTACGGTCCAGGGCAATTATATGCATACATTTTTGGACCTTACTTCTTTGGAGTAAGGTGATAAACACTAAGGTCCAACCAAAGACTACTATGAATATATTGGTCCAACTTCGAGAAGGAGATCAATCATCGAATCGGTTTTGGCTGCGCGGCGTTTGAGAGACTGCATTATCTTCTCGTCCAATGTCCCGCAGTATCCCAAGACGAAAATCTTCGACCAGTGTGGCCAGTAACGACCTACGGCTCTGAAACGTGGCCGCCCACTTGTACACTTAAGGAGGCTCAAAACCACTCAAAGAGCTTTGGTGGCGTGGATGCCGTACGATGATGCAGCATGTAAGACGCACGTGAAGAGTTAAATATTTCAGTTCACCACAAATTGTTGAATACAACTTAATAATAAATTGTACAGCAGGTCTCGGAACAGAAAATCATCTTCTCTTTTTGTGTCACATAAATTGACAGCCGAAAACTGACAAACAAAATGTAGGCATATTTCGCCTTAAAAGGAGGTCGCCACAGAGCGATGGAGAGGGCTATTCTTGGAGGAGAGATCTCGAAGAGTAGTAATGTAACTACTCTGCGAGTAACCAACAAAGCCTGAAGAATTGCTAAACTTAAGTGGCAGGGGGCGGGCTGCATTGGCCGGAGAACCGATGGCCGGTAGGGCCAGCGAGTTATCGAGTAGCACGACCACATACTGGAGGACGCAGAGTTGGAAGGCCCTCCACGAGGTGGGCTGACGACCTAGTTAAGATCGCAGAAGTCCGCTGGATGCGGGCAGCTCATGGCCGATCGTAGTGGCAGGTTCCTGGGGGAGACCAGTTCCAGCCGTGGATTTTTTCGGCTGATGGTGATGGTGAAGGTGAAAAAATGCATACATATTGGTGCCTTTGACGTACTTTACCTCGGTAGTGCGCAACCCCGCAATATATTGAAAATCGTCATCCGTCATATAAATCTGCCTTAAGGACCACCGTGATGTTACTTTTTGGAAGCCGTCCGCTTGAACAGCACTGTGTAGTCCTGTTCCGACTTGAGCGGCCAATGGTAATTTATTACCTCACACAGTACAAGACAAGAGTTCTTTTTATGCGTTCTTGTTGTTGATATACGGACGGATGCCCGGGACGGATGCAGGATTGGATAACCCTGCAGATTTTGTGAAAATATACAAATTACACTGACACCCGGAACCTGAGCCCGGAACCGATACAGGGTTAGATAACCACGGTGACACGTATCCTCTTGAAGCCGGTGACCACTTGGAGAGCAGCCGTTTAGTCCTGGTCTCTTTTTTTCTAACAGAAAGCTCCTTATTATTATCGTGCTTAAGTCTTGACAACTAACGCTCTTGAGCTTCCGTGTATCCCCAAGGGCCATCTGCCCATCGTAAGCAGCAAGTCTCCAGAAAACAGGCGCGCGGATAAAGCAATAATAGTCTCTCGTCATCTACTTCAGACCTTGTTTGTTTATTATGTTGTCCATATACCTCTTGGAAGCCGGCATCTGCTTAAAGAACAGCGTGTAGTCTGATCTGATCCGACTTGAGCCTCGAACGTTAATTTACAATCTTATTCTAACAGATAGCTCATATTATTTCGCGCCAGGGACAAGAAAACAGTTCTTCATAAGCGTCCGTATCCCTAAGGGCCATCGTAAGATTCGTTAGCATCAAGACCCAAGTAAGAAGGCGCGCGCGCGTTAAGCAATAATAGGCTTTCGGTCGATTACTTGAGTTATTGTGTTGTCGATATACCTCTTGGAAGCCGGCGTCCGCTTGGAGAGCAGTGTGTAGTCCTGTTCCGACTTGAGCGGCAGCAGTTCCACGTCGCGCGGGCGGGACATCGCGCGGCGCGCGCCTGCAGCACACTGCCGCGAGCGGATACCGGATACCGGACAGATGCAGCTGGGTAGGGCTGCGATCATTCAGGTTTCTATTCCGTCCAGCTCATGTTACCACATGTTTTAAACCAGACCTAGAAGGGTGAGCGGATTAAGCAATAGTACCGTCTCGGTCCTCAAATAGGTACCTACTTTTTAAGAGCTTATATTTGTGCTCTCCTATACTCTTGGAAGGCGACGTCCAATTGGAGAGCAGCCTTTCCCAGGTTTCGATTCGGTCGAGATCTTGACAAAAGTTTGGCTGGATTCGAGATACAAACTCCCTATTGTATCCTAATACCATTTGGTTTTTGATAGAATATGCATTTCACGCTACAGCCTATATACACACATGTACACAGCATGTCCGCAATTTAGTCAAAATAATCCAGTGTGTACTGCCATCAAAAATCATGTAATACTGTCAACAGTGAACACAATGTTGCAGGACCGTTTTTAGATAAATTTACTTTAGTCTTAGACTTTGTTTTATCCTTTTGAATAGTTTTTTTACTCTTAGTTTAGTGTTATTTTTATTGTTACACATATATGTAACGTGTTGAAATATTACAAAAAAAAACATCTAAATCGTCGTTAAAAAAATTACCTGGTTATATATTTCTCTGACAAACATGGCATTTTGTCTCTTGCGTTACGGGTTCAAATAGGTATTAGGTAAGTGTTAGTCCGTCGGTATAAAAATTGAAGCAGATATAATACTGTCCAAGTACAGTCCCGCGTAAATATCTGACCAGACACAGCGCGCAAAAATGGTATTTACAATGTCCCAAGTTCCTAACAGTCATAGGAATAATTGTGTAATAGGTGTGTACGTGTTACTTATAGGCTACCTGCAAATTTTCGCAGATGCCTTTCGGTATCTGGTATCTCATTGTCCTTCCCCTAATTCGCTAAAGACATCCCACATTCAAGAGCAAATCGCAAACCCCGGCCACGCATGCGCGATGAGCGGACTTCCCTTCACAACGCGTTTTACACCAGTTCACCCGTAGTAACCCTCACCCCGGGGCTCTTAACAATTGATAGGTCAGCGCAGGTCCAGTTCTAATGGTTTACCTTTATCAATGCGCTTTTGCATGCTTTCAGACTATCAGCTACGCGAAACATTCCTCCGCAATTTCGCGCTGTTGCTTTCGCCTCTAATATCCAAATTTTAAGGTCGTTATTCGTGTAACCGAGTGCTACAGGAAGACAAATTGACGCTCGTCCTTGAATAAAGGCCTTGACGTTCTTAAATTTGATGCGACAAGACTGTAAATCGAATAACATAACTAGTTGTTGTACAGACAAGCAAGGCGACCTCTTTAAAATCGGCTGATGCCTCTCTTATGCTGTACGAGTTAAGGTTAAATTTAGCACAAAAAAATCAAGAAATTGCTACTATAGCGGACTGCGATATGAAAGACGACTGCATGGGAAAGACATAGGTATAGTAGTTTTAGTTTCATATGAGTTAATTAAATCACAAGTGACAGGTCTTCACTCTCAACACAAACACAGCGCATCCTCGAGAGCTCTGTGACCATACTCAGCACCAGGAACAAAACACCACATATCCACAGAGTAAGCAGTAGTGTTATGGCCGCGATCTTCTGCAATGTGGAGGTACTTTCTCAGTTGGCGTTGGTTGAAGAACTATTATATTAATCTGTGGTGTTGGCTGCTCTATATGTATATGAGCGAGATGACTTTCCGCTGTAACGTACCTCTCTCTCTCTAGTGAATCTGATCAGTTTGTGATATAACGAAGGAACACGTTTTCCAATGAGTGAGGCATAACATATATTTGGTGATGGTCAGATGATGGGATCTAGGAGGAATCGAGGGAACTCCTCGAATTTAATACGCACGCATATGCCGATTTCGGTATTTTCTGTAGGTAACCAAGCATTGGCTCACGGAAACCACAAATTGTGGCATAGCAAGTACAAAATTATCCCCTCCCAAAATTGCCATGAGTGTGGATCTGTTGAAGACGTAATACATGTACTGAAGGATTGTGTTCGGACCGAGCCTTTGAGAGCTGCCTGGTTCGAGAGGAATCAGACACGGGATTCCTAAATAGTATTCTGTCTGTTCCTATATCGGCTGAAGCCCAGATTTTGTACAAATTAACAGAGGTAGCTTTTAGATCTAGAGTTTAAGTTTTTCTTTGATGTAATATTTTCTTTTTGTTGGCCTTACGGGGCGCTATGTTCGCCTGGGGACAAGCCCTTTTTTATCAATAAAAAAAGTACAAAATTGGCGTCGGTTTTTTTGTATAAATTATTATTGATCTTCGTTCCTTTGGCATATAGCCGTGTATAATCATAGAAACCAGGTAGAATATGTAGTTTTCCTTTCAAGTTATTTTTTTGGTTTCGTACTAAATAATTTACCTCTGCTTGTATCTTGATGCTGTTTCTATTATGTAATTATTTTTTGAGGTGTGTAATAAAGTTTATTGTATTGTAAATAAATTATATCACAAAGGTTGCAAAAGGGTCTTAAAGAGATAATGTAGAGTTAAGCAAAAGCTTTTGTCAAGTATGACGATGTTCGAAATTCGAATGACACGAACACAGGTGGCTATGACAGGTATTTAATCTTGACGTGGGGACAGGGGGAACGTCACGGGTTTTTGTCGAAGTTCTGCTAATAGATGGCGGCACTGAGACCATTTGGTGGTTTTTCATCATTTTCCGCAAAACCTATACATTACGTATGATGATTTTCAAACTGCGGAAGGAGCAAAAAATTCTACGTATGAATCGCAATCTATCTGCACTAAACAGTGTTTATTTTAAATGTGTATTGTGAACGAATGCAAAATATTGCTATTTTCAAAACGTTCAAAATTTTCAAAACGTTCCACCTTAAGTTTTGAATGAGAATGTCCATCAAATGTGTTAGAAAAATTTCGTATAAAAACATTGACTTAAAATATAGAAAATAGTACATCAATGTATAAAAAGGTACAACTAAGTACACTAAATCTTTTTCCATGTAGCTGACCACTTAGGAAATTAGAACTTTATGGCATTACAGGATTTAAAAAAACATAATTGTTTAACTGCTAAGGATGATTTATACTACATATACTAGGGTTGTTAATTAACTAAAATGAGTTCTTGGACATCTTCGAATTGCTACGAATTGGGAGACTTAAGTGTCATGGAGAAGATTTCGTTATTTTATCTCAGGAATTTAACGGAAGTCAAATAAACACCATGTATAAATCTTTTTTGTGATAATACTATCAACTCTCATAATCAAAATTGTGTCATAATATAATCTAACTACAAATGTATTGCCACAACAACCAACTAACATATAATTTATCTCAATTTACTTAGGGTAGTAACGAAAGAGTAATTAAAACAACTCGTGTGTTCTAATAAATTAATTAAAAAAAACAGTATAATACAACGTGATTTAGTAACTACATTGATACACAAAGCTTACAAGGAAAAATTAAAAATAAAGCGACACACTATTTTTTCCATGTTAGCCGATCTACGTATACAAGGGATATTTTATTCGTATGGTCGTTTATAACTAATTAATCAAAAGCAAATATAATAAGCGTTTAATAACAGTATCCATATAAAAGATAAACTTATAATAGACTGCCGAGCCGTGATTTTGATAGCTGAACTGAAATAATTGTTCAATGATGGGCTGTGAGTTTGCATCACTTTACCTCTATAGGTGATAAGGTCTTGTCATAACATGTCTTTCACATAATTAACAGTTATATGTCTTCGGCAGCTGTTATCCCATAGAAACTTGTCAAACTTTCCATACAATCATATTTTAATACCGCCACAGAAAAATTTAGTAAAGGCACAGAACCCTACCTGCCTTAGCGATGACGTTAGCTGTCAAATTATAACTATAAAAAATACTAACACCGCCACAGAATAATGAACTAAAGGCACAGAGGGCCTACTCCGAACGTTGAAAATCGAACTTCGTATCGTGCCGTCCCTTTCCGTCATGTAGTGTATAACACGAGAGTGAAAGGGACGGTACGACACGAAGTTCGGAGTAGGCCCTCAGAACCCTACCTGCCTTAGCGATGACGTTAACTGTCAAATTTTAACCGTAAACAATACTAGAGCAAGCGAGGTTTGTCAGCTGCTCTAATCAACATTCAACAAGATTATTTTTAATGTTACGTTCCGTTATAAATACCTAGAAGTGAATAATCTTCAATTATTTTACTTCTTTCGCCATTTTTGAAAAATATAATCGTTACGGCGTTGTGCGATATTCGGCATGGCGGTGACCCTGACACAGACCTACACCGGGAGGTTACCATAGATAAGCGCCATTTCGCGCCAAAATGACAGGCCTGACACAACTTACGATTACTTTAGCGGAACTCACCCTTATTGTGTCCAGTCAATGTGAAGGCCATGTCATGTCACTATTTAATATCACTGTTTAACCTCACGAAGTACCCAAGAACCACGAGCCATCATAATAAGTAAGTAAAATTGCACAAATCACGACTACAGTGGGCGTAAAATGTATCGTGCAACGCCATCTAGTTCAGCTGTATAAATTACGGCACGGAAAATTCATCTTGGAAAATCTCTGTCTATTACAATTTAGCCTTTAATCTATATCGAGCATTACGAACAATTCACCTTGTATAAGAGCTACCCTGGTAGCCAGAGAAACTCAAATCTACACATATTAATGGTATATCCTATGAGCTCTATAAAATAAAACGTGTCATATAAATCAGATTTGAATCAACCTTGCTTATAGCTACTCTGTAAGACTACGCGCAGCCATCCTTTTCGGACATACCGTTTTGGAAAAGAACTAGACGCATCGCCAAAAAAGTAGCTAATATCTGGCATAGATTTGCAAATAAACACTTCAAAGTTTTGTAGACATGCCTCGATCACAGGCTAGTAGTGGCGAGTGCTATCGACTAAATCAACAGCCTCTTTTGAATCTGACCCGCTACCACGAAACTAAATCGAACGAAGTACGAATATCTCTCTCTGTCGCTCGAATATGCAAGTGCGACAGACAGGGAGATACACAGGACAAGTAAACAGGACGTTCAAAAATAACTGAAAATGCATTGTAAAACATTAGAGTCGTGTTCACGTGTTTATACCTTATATATCGTACCTTGAAACTGATAACGTGTGTACAGTCGACAACAATGAGAAGTATTCACTTTTACATTGCATTGTAATAAGGCCCAAATTGGATACATCTCTTTGTTGTTGATTGTTCATGTAAACTATAGGCGTGGGAGGTACAGTCAAGGAATTTATTTTTTGACCCCTAAGGTTCACAGTTCTGTCAGACTGTAAAGAAATGCAAAGAAAAGGTTTTCGAAATGGTTAGAGAAGTAAATTCCTTGACTGTACTTAGTGCTGAACCGCGTCGTACATTTTGCGATAGTTTTTAAATTTGCTTGGGTTCACTGACACCTGACACTTAGCTATCACGAGCCGATGACGGCTGTTTCTCATCCATGCAACTTGAAAAGCACATTAGATTGACATCCCATCAGTCATCCAAAATGTATGGCGCGGTCTTGTCTATATAATTATCTTATTCGCTTGAGACAGCTCGCGTGAGCTCTAATGCTAGCTGTGTATTCTTTTTGTACTGGATGCAGTCTCGCCACAAATAACTATCTAAATTTGAGTTCAATACAATGTGCCAGAAACGTAAACATATTTTAACGCCTTATCACATACATTCGAGAGTATATTTATTAATATCAACGTAATTTGACAAATCATCAGAAATTTAAACGCCAAGAACACGAAGGTGTTACATGTTGTCGTGCCTAAGCGCCAATAACGACCATATTCGTTATTACGTTCATTGTTATATGTTCATTCTATCTCTTATGGAAAATGAGCTGGCGTGTAAGTGTCACTGCCGATCATGAAAAATTGCGTTCAAACGGTTAAGAGTTAGACTCTTGTCGGCGTAGCTCTTTCCATCTGACATCTTAGGTCAACTCCTTGATATCCTTATTTATAAGACATAACTGCTAATTTTCGTTTATTTGTTTAATGTATTAGGTAATCCTTGGATGACCAAGGATACGTTCATTGGAAGATTTCCTCATTATTGAAATTAACACAACAGGGTGTTATATTTCACTTTTCAGACAGTTTTTAATTGGTTTGGTTAATTTTTTCGAAATAATTTAATTTAAAACTTAGCAAACGGAAACGCGGCAGAAATACAACCAGTACAAAATGCAAAAGTTCGCTGGAATCCAGTGTGTTCATCATAAGTGTAAGTCATATAAGTGGTATAGTCGCGGAATTAAAAGTTCATCACCTTTTCATTCCGGGAGTACTGTTGGAGTGTGTTACGGGCGATGGACTAGATCTAGGACTAGATGTGATCTTGTGATAGGTTTGTCACAACATCACATCTTTAAAAACTGCTACAAATTTAATTCTGTGCCACTGAATTAAATTTGTGTTCTCCACTTGCGCCTTTTGGGAATACACATATGAGGGTAAGAATAACGTAGTCAATGCGCTTGCAAAAATAGCTTATAAACGTTTGGTTTATTAGGGTATGTTTTCAGATTTTCAATTTTTACAGACATTGTTTATACGAAATTATGAAAGGCAAGTTTCTCTTTAATTAATTAAGACTCGGAACCGATATGGGTTGTTAAAAATTAACAAAAGTTAACCTGGCTATCATCTCCTTTGACGCTATTTAATGAGATGACAACGACGAAAATAAAACGCCGTGAAACGCTGAATATTCGCATACTCTTATGTATTTATCACCGTTTACATTTCTGACACATTAAGCATATCAACCTCAAGTATAGTACAGTATAACAAGAGTATAGGTCCGACATAATCCACTCCACTCCTCTGAATTGCTATTCTAACTAAACGGGCCCGCAGAATCTACTCCACCGCTTTGAAAGGCAACGCGGTCATCTCGTCAGTGCCCGGCGACGTGGTGAAGTACGGAGACACGTCTGATAAGTAGTTCCGAGGGATCAGGCCGATAAGTAGCGCGATCTTGGCGGCTATTGGGGCTTTCTCTTCGTCGTCTATTATCGTGTCTTGGTCTGGCATCACCTGGAATAGAGATATAAAGACTTGGTGTCTTGATTACTTAGCGATGGTGTAGAGACGACATTCGTAAGGCAGCAGGCAGGGGTTGGAGGAGAAGAGCTGAAGACCGAGCTCAGTGGCGTGCCATGGGAGAGGCACATGTCCAGCAGTGGACTGACATTGGCTGAAGATTTTGATAACTTGATTACTCGTGGCGAGTGGTGGAGACAGTCGAGTACTCTTTAAACTGTAATCAGTTTTTTTTTAATGAAATCCTTTTTAACCGTTAAAGACGGCAAATCTCGCCATCGGAAATTCGTGCCACTGTCACTGACGCCAATTGAGGTCGGCTCAAAAACTATAAATTATACCACTCCTAAAATCCTTTATGATGTTTTGGCATTATTATTTAGCTTATCTTTATTTTAACGGCGTATTACTTCGCCACCTGGCGGTCAAAAGGTTAAAAGAAAAGGTTGTATCCTAAGGGAGATAGTTTTACGAAAGCGCTTGCCATCTGACCTTCCAACCCAGAGCAAAAAATGGATCTTCGTGGGATTATACTTCTTACTCACGATGTCCCTTTCATTGAAATGTTACTGTCAAATATCAAATGATACATAGTGTTTCTTTTAACCCAGTGCTGCGAGCCGAGGCTCGAAAACCCGCGACCTCTAGATTGAAAGTTATTCACATAGCACAGTGTATTCATATTTATCATACAGTGGTGTCACAACCGTGAACTTCGAGGGAAATCGTGCGGGGATAGGGGTAGCGGGGTGGGACGGGAAACAAACCGTACCGAGTTGTTCGGCAACTCGGCACCTAAGTTGAAGGAATGAATGCGACGCGCGAGTTTAATATTTCATTAATTTTATAGTTCCATTAAGTCTCAGTTTTGCAAAGTTTGGATTACCTTTATTTAGAAATGTATATCAAGATATACAAACTATTTGACTATCTTTTTATGATTTTTTATTTTGACTGAAATTGTTAGGACTATTTAGTGCCACCAAGGCTTGAATGCCCCTAATTCATTTAATTTTTTTTGTTAAAAGGCAAGACACAGTAATTATATTCGTTTATAACTAATTTGATATAGACAAGTTTTATTTTAAGTTACTAGCCTGCTCTGTTATTTGAGCGTGGTGCACGCGCCGCCCTGGTGTGTCAACGCGCGTCTTTCTTATTGATCTATTCATTCACTTCTTCTTTCTTCTTTTTGTCAATGCAAAAGTATTTTTATTTTAAGTCATGTGACAACCCTAGCCGTGAGTCATGTGACAACACAGTCGACTTTTGCGTCAACATCAATAAGGGTAGTCCCACTGTATAAATCAGTTACACTGTGAAGCACAGATATCAAAGTAAAGCAGATCCGCACATTTAAGTTGAACGATTTCTTTACATCTGATCTATTCTCACTAACGCAAAATCAGAAATTTTTAGAGAGACAGACAAGTGACATGTGACAGGTTTTCACCTGTCAGTGTCTCCGTCTTCATAAATGAAAATTGTACTGAACTGACGCTGTGATGTGTTAAGTTTATATAGCATTTAACATCCTGGTGTGCTTTCAAATGGAGACAATTCGTTAACAGCCGAAAATGATGACGTCAAATGATTTAACGAGACAACTAACTATATGAAAAATCATCTGGCTTAATACTGCGAGTCTGCTTTTCTCTGATGTCTGTGGTGTGAAGTGAATTCATATGCAATGAATAATTACTTTGTCAGCGACGTGTTTCTGGATCAGCCCGTCGCCACCGACGTAGAATGTGGAGAAGCCGTCGTACCAACTGAAACGAAAACGGCAGATGAATATGTAATTAGAAAAGAAGCACAGTAAATTGTTTCTGGTACTATCGGATCAAACCTCTAGGATTATCTTCCAATGCACTTCAAAGCGTTCGCTATTTAAATTATCTACTAATAGAAACGGCCAGCCTTCAGACGATTTTATGGAGAAAGTGTGAACCCGTAGAGCGTTGGCCGATCCGATAGTATATCAGTTTACCTTCGCCTATTAAGTTGAAACTACTAACTACCCTTGTTTCACGACATGCTTTTTTAATTATTAGACATTCATCAACATTATATCAGCCAAAGGACGGCCACTGCTGGACATAGGTCTCCCCCAAGTGCCACAAAATGACCGGTCTTGCGCCACCCGCATCCAGCGGCTACCCGCGTTATAAATCACTTAATAATTCTCTACTTTCTACCAAGGATATGAAGAACTAGCTTTTGCCCGCGACTCCGTCCGCGTGCATATACTATAGGAATAATTGCTATTAAATTGTTGTAGGTGCAGGCTTAAATATCGCTCGCCCATACAAATTTAGGGGAGGCCTATGTCCAGCTGTGGACGTCGTTCGGCTGATATGATGATGATCATACGAACTTCTACCCGCCCTTTCACCCCCAAAGGAATGATTTCCGAAATGAAACTACCAGTGAGTTCCTATAATTGGCTTTCTATTTCTATCTTATTGCCGAATGTAATATCACAGCTGTTGGATCACCAAATAAAATAAATAAAATAAAATAAAAATAAATAAAATAAAAACGATCCTATGTCATTTCCCAGGACTCGAACTATCTCCATACCAAATTTCATCTAAAGCGGTTTATGCGTAAAGAGGTAACAGACCGACGAACAGAGTTACTTTCGCATTTTTTATATTAGTACAGATGGAATAAAATTGAAGTAATTTAAAACGCCCATCAAATCTTTTATTACTTGAAACCGATAAGTTCATTGAATTTTTTATGTCACTTCGAGATTTTATCATCACCATCAGCCTCTGCTGGAAGAGTGTGCCCATCGTTGAGGGGGAATTGACATTAGTCCCCAACTCCCCACGCGGGCCCAGACCGGATTGGGGATTTCTCAGATGTATACGGGTTCGAGTTAGAATAGCACCACCCCCTTTCTTCCCTTGGGTGTCGAGTATGGGAACCAAGTTGAAGTGGGTTGCGGGCGAGCCTAGCAACATGTCATTGCAATATCACATTTTCTTCATCTATAAATCATCTATTAACCTACAATACCTGGCACAGAAATTAATGTACTTGTGTTCTGCCTACCCCTTTTAGGAATATAGGCGTGAGTTCATGTATGTATGTATGCATGCAGGTTTACTCACGATGTTTTTCTTCACCGAAAAGCTAAAGGTTCCGAAAAACTCACTGGTGCGAGCCAGAGCTCGAACCCACGACCACTCGTCCAATATCTTTGTCAAATTTTTGATCAAAGTTCTTTGACGTAGGCCCATTCCACTCATCCAATATCTTTGTCCAAGTTTTATTTTTTTTCATGCGTAGCCATATTGATTTAACTGTCATCGGAATCTTTGATCAAATGTCGGGGTCCCATCCAAATTTGATAAAATCATTCAATTTCTTTGATCAAAGATATTGGATGAGTTTAATACGGGGTGGTATTCTACTCATCCAATATCTTTGTCCAATTTCTTAGACAAATCTTTGATCAAAGTTCTTTGACGGAGGCCCATTCCACTCATCCAATATTTTTGTCCAAGTTATATTCTTTTTCATACGTAGCCATATTGATTTAACTGTCATCAGAATCTTTGATCAAATGTCGGGATCCCATCCAAGTTGGATGAAATCGTCCAATTTCTTTGATCAAATGTGTATTGGACAAAGATATTGGATGAGTGGAATATCTCCCTTAGACATTTTAGCTTTTTTTTAGTATAAAGGCGTCTGTACGCACATATGAGACTCGCATGCCGGTTTCATTACATTGCGGGTTACCGTGGAAAGTTGCGTCACATATTTTCGTCGGTGATACCGCAAAGCTTAAAGACGAAAGTCTTCAACCAGTGCGTACTTCCCGTTATGACCTACGGAGCCGAGACATGGTCACCGACTGTGGGGCTAGTCCACAAACTGAAAGTAGCTCAGCGCGCTATGAAGAGAGCTATGCTTGGGGTCTCAGGGATAAAATACGGGACGAAGTAATCCGTCAGAGAACTAAAGTGACCGACATAGCTTTTAAAATTAGCAAACTGAAGTGGCAGTGTGCTGGCCACACCTGTCGTAGAACTGACAACCGCTGGTGTGTCCTAGAGTGGAGGCCGCGCCTCGGCAAGCGTAGTGTGGGTCGCCCGCCGGCCAGGTGGCGTGACGCCGTGTGTCGGAGGGCGGGAAGCGACTGGATGCGTAAAGCAGAGGACCGCCCTTTGTGGCGCGCCTTGGGAGAGGCCTATGTTCCTTCATTATACCTATGATGTGGTATAATAGGAGCGTTCGTGGCCAAGCGGCGCCCGCGTACCGCGTGCGGTATGCGAGGTTAAGCAATGTAGGGCGAGGTCAGTCCTTGGATGGGTGACCGCTTTGAGTGGTTACTAACTGAGCGCTCCCGTGCTTTGGAAGGCACGTTAAGCCGTTGATCCCCGTTGCTGTCTATGATAGCAGTCGTTACGCCAAGTGAGAGGCCTCCGGGCGGCTTGAGAACCTCTAACAGTAGTAACTCACTTGACAAGCCTAATCCCAATAAGGTCTAGTTTCCCCCTCGGGTTGGAAGGTCAGATGGCAGTCGCTTCCGTAAAAATTAGTGCCTACGCCAACTCTTGGGATTAGGTAGCGGACCCCAGGCATCCTTCAGGATGCAACTGTATATGATGTATGGGATTAGGTAGCGGACCCCAGGCATCCTTCAGGATGCAACTGTATATGATGTATGGGATTAGGTAGCGGACCCCAGGCATCCTTCAGGATGCAACTGTATATGATGTGGTATAATGAGTAGCATTGATCTGTCAAACCGCGCAATGTAGTGAAACTCGCATTTGAGTCTCGTACGTGTGTGCAGATGTACTTAGTGAATAATCCGTTCCCATCGTGAAAATTCGGAAAACGACTAGACCCGAACTGACTATTAACTATCGTATTAAATGATTGACAAGTTCATGTCTGTTAATGTGAAACTGTATTAGTCATTAAATAAATAAATAAATATTGGGGGACAATCTTTGATCAAAGAAATTGGATGATTTCATCAAACTTGGATGGGACCCCGACATTTGATCAAAGATTCCGATGACAGTTAAATAAATATTACTACGTATGAAAAAAAAAACTTTGATCAAAGATTTGACAAAGAAATGGGACAAAGATATTGGACGAGTGGAATACCACCCTTACACAAATCGACCTAGTCCCAAACTAAGCAAAGCTTGTACTATGGGTACTAAACGACGATATACATACTTATATAGATAAATACATAGAGAACATCCAAGACCCAAGAACAAAATCCGTGCTAAATGCACAAATAATGCCCTGGCCGGGATTCGAACCCGGGACCTCTAGCTTCGGAAGCAGTGTCACTACCAACTACGCTAAACAGGTCGTATATGTCAGATTGAAAACTGAACTGCTGCGGCGAAACGAAAACAAATGAAGTTCGAATATATCCCTCTGTCGCACTTGCTTATTCAAGCGACAGAGAGGGAGAAATTCGAACTTCGTTAGTTTTTATTTCGCAGTAGCAATCTGGTAAATCTGGAAGTATTTTGGCATTTGACATTGACAGATGTTTAATATAATAGTAATTGATTGACACTTCTTCGGGCCTACGTTTTCACGATGGGAACACATTTTTCACTATATGGTTGACTGGTAGAGAATGCCTCATGGCATTAAGTCCACCTTTTGTACGTTAAGATTTCTTATTGTGCAATAAAGATTAAATAAATAAATATATCTGGGGTGTTGTTTACGAACCGACCCGTCCTCACCTCTCACCTCCCCCTTTTTTTAGGGTTCCGTAGCGAAATGGCAAAAAACGGAACCCTTATGGATTCGTCATGTCTGTCTGTCCTTCCGTATGTCACAGCCGATTTACTCGGAGACTATGACCACTGCAATTATGAAATTTGGTGTGAAGGTGTAGGTTATGAACCGCTATAGAAATATGATGTGAAATTACGAAAAAAATATTTAATTGGGGGGGTACGCCATACATGTAACACGGAAGTAATTATTTATTCAATGCACATAAGCGTGTGGTGTATTTGTAGATAGGCTTTCAAAAATGACATAGAGGATTATAAAAAACTTTTCCATTTAAATCAACTGTTGGTGAGATATTAGCCGTCAAAGTCGCAAGTCCCCCCCCCCCACCCCTCTAGTTTCCAAACTATGAAGTTTAAAATTCTGGCAAAATCAAGATGATGTAGATTAATAAATTCGTTCAACAATTTTTGGTTTCAAAAATATACCTTTAACGGTTTTTGAGTTATTGCTGAAAAACTGTCTTGCCAAAACAAAGGGGCGTAAGTGCCGTAAGTTTCCTATGAAGATACGACCTTTTTTGATTAAATGTATTGAATAGTGGTTTTAAATGTAGATTAGGAGGTGTCGGTACGGAACCCTTCTTTGTGAGTGTTCCGACGCGCACTTGGCCGGTTTTTAATGGAAACCGTCAAAATTGGACAAATGAAATTTGTCAACTTCCATACAATAACGGGTTAGGTGACAGGTGAGGACAAGTGGGTATAGTTTATTACTCACAGCTCCTGGTCGGCGAAGGCCTCCTTCATGTTCCAGAGCTTGTACTTCCAAAACATGAAGAACACTTTGAACCCGGAGATGCCGCGGACGCGCCACCGCATCCTGCATAAAACCAGCCTTTTGTTAACGGAAAAAACCATTAAGTACGTGTACCTTATTCAAAGCCTAAAAAATTGAAATGGCAACCTGGCCTTAAAATAGTGCTATTTTAGCATATCGTTATGATCCATAAGGCTACTATGTCAATAAAACGCTTTACTAAAAACGATATTTGGCGCGCATTTATAGCGGTATCCGTTATAACGTTATAAAAAAAAACAATGTATATATAGAAGCGCTATAATAACGTTATAGGCTATCACTGTCTGGCCCTTTCGTGCGCTATGACTTGTGCATCAAACTCGAGCACGTCATTGCTCTCGGCCAGCATCTTGCCAGGGGGCAAAGATGAGGCCGACGATGAAGCGAGCTCACGCAGAAGATGCATATTGCAGAGGCAACACGTTAAGTACTTGCCCCGGCAGTACTTAACGTGTAGTAATTAAAATAGATAGTTTGGAAGGTTGAGAATGAAAGAAATAGTCCAGTATGAAATACTAGTGTCGATTGCTAGTGTCAATGCATTTAAATCAAAACTGAAACAGTTTCTTTTGAAAAAATGCTACTATTCTGTATCAGAGCTGGAAGAGAGCAATGCAGGAATATTGTAATTTTTTTTTAATTTCCTTTTTAATTGTATTTAATGTGAATTTTTTTATCTGTTTAGGACATATTATTTTATTTTTTTATTTTTCTCTGTATGCTATGTAAATTATATTCATTGACATTTTTGTATTATTAATTCATGTATTAATTGTATTTTTACTTTATGATGGTAGATTAAGTTTTTTTTTTGTATTTCAAACACAATTGACATTGTTATTGAATAAATAAATGAATGAAATGAAATGAAACTCACTTGACAGTGGAGTCCTCATGATGCGCGGTGATCTTCATGATCTCAAAACGCACGTAGGCGAACTTGAGATGACCGACCGTCCGCAGGAGCGCCACTTGTTTCACATAGTGGATGAGACCGCTGCAATATAATCACTAAACTGAACCCGACACTTTGACCCATATTGGAATATCAAGTTATTTGAAATGTTTTTAATAGTGCCTAAAATAAACCATTTTATTGAAATGATTAATGATTTTTAATGATTTGTATGTTTAACGAGTATGAGACGCGCTTTTTGTTTTTTAATCATCTTTGGGTCATAAAAATAGAATCAACAATTCATGAGTTTCTAGCAAGAGCAGGATTCTATAAAGATTGTAAAATCTCCCAAAGCCATGGGCCCAAAATTTTACAATAAACTGCCCAAAGTAATAAAAGCTCAAACTAACATCATTATTCATTATCACATTCCGTAACAGTGTCTAAAAGCTGTTCCTCCCAAGAACAATATACTCGTTTCCTATTAACGAATCTTAGAAGGTGAATATTGACATAATTATAAATTGATTTTGTTATTAATAATTGTTATAATTCTAAATTTAGACATATTTAATATTTCAATCGATATATAAACTAATATTGTATAATTCCTTGATGATCTCAGTATGTGTATGTTCTGTTATCTGTATATTGAAACAATGCTATCTGATATGACTATTGAGAAATAAATAATCTGAATATGTAAGACAAAATTAATAATTGTTGTCTTATGAACAGTTGTTACATGTCAAGCATATCCAACACTCAATAATTTATTGCACATAGTAATTATCTTACAGGTGAAACTAATTTAAAGGTTTAACATTATTTACCCTTTTGGACGCAGCAATTTTGGGATATGGCACTCATATATTAAAATACAGAATTGTTTCTTGTTATCCATTCCAATATATGTTATATTTGAAAAGCTACACATAACATACAACACAATACATACACTGTGGTGGTTCCTCTGATGTTATTGACAAATATCAGATTGGGGTGGTAGATGGAGTAGTCCAGTGGTTTGATGAAGAGCTTCGGCATCTGCAAAAAATTAATTACTATTTACATAAACTCACGCCGTTATCCCATGGGGCAGGCAGAGACCAAAGAACGCCAAATACTATGGGCCTTACATACTTCTTTCGCTTCAATCACATTCATACATAGTCTCATACATGCTCGTCGGTTGCCGGTACTTCTGACCTGGCCCTTTTTCATTTATTAGAGATAATACTATTTATTAGAGATAATACTATTTATTGGAGATAATACTATTTATTAGAGATAATACTATTTATTAGAGATAATACTATTTATTAGAGATAATACTATTTATTAGATATATATTTATAAGAGATGACGCGTGACAGAGATATATGGAATAAAAAGACATGCTGCGCCGACCCCAAATAAATGGGAAAAGGTCAAGAGAATGATGACTATTTATTAGAGATAATACTATTTATTAGAGATAATACTATTACTGACTAGAATAGAATAATCGTACGGCATTTTATTTTCAAACCCTGATGTCTTCGAGAAGGCAAGTACGGTTGCCAGATTTTGTTGCACTTTTAGCACCACTCAGGGGTCACGTGTAGGTAACGGTGGGTACTCCCTACGGACGCAGTGCAACTTCGACCACCCCTGTCAAGTGAGTGGGCAACTTGACTGTTAGAAGTTCTCAAGCCACCCGAAGGCCTCTTAACCTTTTGTGATAGGAGTAATAATAACCTTTAATTTCTCACTGTTCTCTGGGGTTAGTATGTTTTGTCTTTCACTTTATAGCAATTTATGTGTTGTAAAGCAATAATGAATATCATAATAATACATCAATGCTAAATAATTAGACACATATGATTGGAAAATATTGAAAATGTATCGGCAGGAATTAATTACTCTTTATGTAATAATAATCTATATCAATGAAATAAATAATCTTGCACTAGGAAAATTAAGAGTCTTGTTTTTTTGCTTTCCGTGAAAGTGCTACGAAAATTATAAACTACAAATCAACTTTCTTACATGCATTAGCTATGTCTTTAAAGCACTTTGCATTATTTTGTTGAAGGATATAAGGGATATCTTTGTGTAGCTGTTTTTTTTAACCAGTTAAGAGGATGATAAAATAAAAATATCTTAGTGATCAAAGGGCATCTCTGCTCCATTTGATATTTTAAGTTGATTGAAGCCTTCATAAGATAAACTGCCTGTCTGCCTGTTTAGCCTAGTTGGTAGTGACACTGCCTACGAAGCTGGACATCCTGGGTTTGAAGCCCAGTATTAAGGGCAATTGTTTATGTGATGAGCAAAAACAATTCTTCCTGACACTTGGATGTTTCCTATTTATTTAAATATGTATTTATTAAATAAAATATATCATCATCTAGTACCCATAACACAAGCCTTATTGAGCTTACTATGGGACTAATTTGAATTGTGTAAATTTGTCACTTAATATTTATTGTTATGGGACTAGAAGAGGCCTTTGTCAAGGGGCAAGTTGAGGTTGTTGATGGAGAATTAGAGTAGTAATAAAATCATTTAAATAAATAAAATAATGGATATACATAAGCATAGATAATAAGAAAAATGTAAATTCAGCAATAAAGGCAATTTTTATTATTTATTAACTACTGTCTGTGTGTGGCACAAGTACTCACAGTTTCTGACAACACATGGAACACCTTCATTAGCTGTTCCTCACTGGGCTTGCCCTCTCTTTCTTGCTCCAGAGCGGGTGCGGGCGAGCCCCCACTGCTATACACAGCATTGTACTCGAAGGATGAGAGGCATGTAGGTGGCAGCGTCTGGTTCATTCAAGTTTATAGCAAAGGTTAAATACGGACAATACACCATAAAAGCTAAATTGAAACTGTCAACAAGCAAAGGAAGCATACTTTATACTTTGGTCAATTTACTAAGGGCCAAAGACTGACTTGAGTGCAAGTATTTCGAGGGGTGCGTGGTCAAACCGGATGATAAGTCACGTAAATGTTTTTATAAAATATGACTATGTGTAACCGATGTTGAGTTCATATTTCAAAAAGTAGCCCCTCAATTTAAGATCAACATAGCCAAAAATAGAGTGTGTCTAATCAAGTATGACTGATGTATATAAACTGGCCATTAGCATTTAACACATTCAGCGCCAGGTTAGTTTGGGACTAGGTCGATTTGTGCAAGATTGTCCCCTGATAGATATATATATATTATTATATTTCGTTCTTTGAATATAGTATGATAAACTTGCATTATATTATGAATATGATGATATAGACAACTGTCAGAAAGTTTAAGACCAAACACAAAATATGCAAATGATCAACATTAATTGATTATTCATTCAACCTTGATTCATCTGTCCGTAGTACTCTCGACCAGTTTGCAAAAGTCCAATCCTTGTGAAAAACAGCCCATTTCAAACTTTTTTCCTTGTTTGGTTTGCGTTATAATTTATGAAAATGAAACTAAAACTTGTGTTTGGTCCTAAACTTTTTGATGGTACTGTATGTACAAAAGATACAATTAAACATTATGTGGTGTGTGTAACAAGTACATTTAGGACTCTTCATTACTGGTTATCAATATTAAAAAAAAAAAAAAAATTAATATATATGACTGCACAATAGATACTTTAGAAAATGGAGTCTAAATTACCCATTTTGGCTGGCATATGCATGTGCAATAGTCTAAATAAGACATTTTAAAGAACTTACCTCTATATCTTCATATTTTGATAGGTCTATATTTCTAATACTAGAGTGTGTATCATTGAACTCGTATGGCAAAGTTTTCTGTTCAACATAGTCATCAGATGTGAGCCCCAGTGATCTGACAGCTATGCCGTCTTTGTAGTAACTCAATCTGTTGTATACATCCCGGTCAGAGTGTGAGTGCGCGCGGTGACCTAGCTGCGACGTCGCTGCGGTCAGTTCGTGGATGTAGACATTGTCTATATTCGAATCTAAGGCGCATCTTGAGGGCACTGGGCAGCTGGAGATGCGCCGGCGGTGAAGGAACTGCGAAATAACAGCGGACACGGGTGCCCAAGTTACACTCACCCTCTAATTAACTCAATGTCAAGGAAACTCCTATGGCACATGATGATAAAAATAACGTGGTTAAACACGTAATACCCAACTTTCAAGGTTTTAATTACAGCAAATTACAGTTCCTTGACAAAAAAAGCAACTTATTACCGGTATATTAAGCGTATTGTACTCACATCTTCCAGAAATTGTGCCCGCACGGGGATTTTTCTAGACAATCGGCTGGAATGACTTTTTGTGGAAACAATACCGTTTATAGGAGAAATTTTGTGGGAAAACGTGCGCAAACATAGCGCCATTTTCACAGCGATCGTTTATTCACTAACTAGCACGAGAAATTCGATAATTGTTCGTAAATGTGTCGTAGAAAATTCAGACATATCGCATAAACACATGACAGTTTTTATTTTTAATCTATTGCTATTTGGCATTGGAATTTGTATAACAGCCACTGCATGTCTTTAACTAATTTCATGAGAAAGTATCTGTGGTAAGAATGTTGAAATTTTAAAGTACAATCAATTGCCTTAAGGAAACCTAAAAATTAGTGTTAATGAATTGCACTATTCAATAGCCAAAAATTTATAAAATATAAATTAGGTTTATTTATGAGTAGAGAACTACTCATAAATAAACTTGCCGGTTGTCAGTTTGTGTTGAGTGTCATGCTCAGTGTCATGTTGCATTTACACATTCGAGCGAATAGCGAGGCGAATGGCGAGGCGAATAATGAATACGCATGTGTACACAGTGCATTATCTATTGAGGTCTGTTACACGCTTAATATTATCCCAATACTGGTGTGTCAATATTATCGCAGTTTTCAAAATAGTTTGGATTATTTTGTTTTTTTTTTTATTTATTTTTTATTTTTATTTTTTATATATTACTTTAGACAGGCAGCTATCGCTGATACGTCTAAATCAGAGTTCACTTGTGTCAATATTCATTAAACATCATGTGATACGGATCGTTATATGACTGTATCGCGTGATAATAGTAACAATGTAACAGTATGTAAACAGTAGTTCGCGACGGCACTGTTAAGCTGCATTTACACATCCGAACGAATAGCGAATAACAAATACGCATGTGTAAACAGTACATTCGCTATTCACCTCGCAATTCGCATCGCGATTCGTGCATTCACGTGGGAAGCGGTTTTTCGAACGCGAATCAAAGGGCACGAATTGGCTATGTGCACGTCTGAAACGTCAAACGTCAAAGGTCCCGAGACAATGTCAAAATTTAGAGATGTCAAATAATGACACATGAATATTTTATTTACTTTAGTAAACGAGAAAGACCCCGTATTGGAAATTTTACTGAAATATATAAGAGAATAAATAAATACATACAAACGAAACGAATCGTAGGAAACCGTTAAGAAACCAATAGAAAACGTGAAAGTAAATTTGACAGTGGTCCCCGGTAAGTACACATTTCTGCCATGGTGTGCGCTACGATCGCCTAGCTGACCTCCACCATCTACTTCGCACATAGCCAATAGCGGACACGAACTTACTGTTCACACATTCGCCATCACCCGACCCAAAACGACTTGTAGACAAAATGTAGTGAATTGAAGTGCGAATTTTAGACATAAATGTTCTTTTTATCAACCGAAAGAGCTCATTAGGGCCTGTTACACGGTTACTATTATCACGCGATACACTCATATCACGATCCGTATCAAGTGCTGTTTAATGAATATTGACGCAAAATCCAAACAATTCTGGAAACCGCGGTAATATTGACACACCAGTATTGTGATAATATTAAGCGTGTAACAGACCCCAATTGGATGATGAAGCGCGTATGCGGCTATTATTTTTGGGTTCTCCATATTCGTGTGCGAATAAACCCACTAATGTGTGAAAGAAACCTCCTCACGAAGTGATAGTTCGCAACGGCACTCATACACGAATGTTTCGTCGAATGACGAGGCGAATAGCGACACGATTGTGTAAATGCAGCATCAGAAATGACAGTTGAGGCTTAACGTCAACGTCAAACTCCTTGGGTCAACGATTACCTACAAAACTAACGACTAACGAGACTATTTTTCTGCAATTTTGGTTGATATATATCGAAAACTACATATAATTGGGGTATTAATATTTAAACCGTGTCCGTTTTTATCAAACAATGATTGTGCATCGAGTTTTCCAAAGAGTCCACGGGCAACTATTGATCTGCAGCACTTACAGCGTAATACTTGGATTTCTTTATTAATTCGCTGACAAATTGATAATTATCATATCACAGTCTTTAACAATTGGGTTCTGAGTATGAAGATTGTTGGGTTTATGAGTTTGTAATTGCATATCCAAGAAATGATCAGTTTTAATTGAGATTAAAGCAGTTGAAACTGGACACAACTGGGATAAGCATGTTATAAGATTACTTATTACTATGTATTATTATAAATGCTATGCCCTACCAGGGCCCACGTGAGATTGTTTTGTTTTTAAGATCTGTACAAAACCATGGATATTATAAATATTATGATTAAGACTATGTTAAAAGTTACATCAATAGTCTAACCATCCAATCCATCCCTGCCACTAGAACGCCGCATATATATTAATCCTATCTCATTCTTATGCTGGAATTCTTACCCCAAAGAATGGGATGCTCATGTGTATGTAGCTACTCTGTTGCTGTTGCTACTTAGAATACAATTTGCAGAATGTTATTGAATGAAGGGGTGATTGTGTGCTGCAGTACAGCACACTACATGAAACGGAAAGTTTTTGTGTGACTTAAGAGCCCAAACACAGAAGGTGGTCACCAGTGCTATGCATTCTCATTCCATTGTACTTGGATGCAACACAAACCACAAGCAGCAGGCAGTTACCACCTTCTGTGATTTTGGGTTCTAAGAGTTCAGTTTCATTCCAAGTATTGGTGTATACACTGGTTTTTATCATGAAAACAACTGCCATCTAACCTTGCAATCCAATGGGAGAACTAGGAATAATTAGTAATAGAAATAGCCTTCATTCACATGCTTAATTACATTTCAAAACATCATCATTTCAGCCGAATGACGTCCACTTTCAAAGCATATAAAGTAATATTAATATTTGTTCAAAATATATTTATGTGTGCAGTAATTTAATTTTAATATATTATTATATTTTTTCCTGTATTTCAGTTTTTTTTGGTAATATTAATATTATATTAATAGTTTACGTGAGAGGAGGTCTATACCCAACAAGGAATCCATATTAACCAAATTACAGAATCTAATAAAAACTAACAAATATGGGAAAATAAATGGCTTATTTATTATAATAGTTCATATAAGCAAGGCACATTAAGTGCAAAAAGCCTTCCCCAACTTTTCCCATTGCTCTTAATCTTGAGCCGATCTCCACCAATATTTATTTCATCTCTCCATCTGACTCTCGGTCCTTCTCTCCTTCTCTTTTTTTCTCTTGGTGTTTTTTCTTCTGTTTCTGTTCTTATAAAAGCTTTGTGCAGCAATTGGCCAGCATTTTGCAGGCCATGTGTGCAAAGCATTTTGCACACATGGCCTGCCCATGCCCATTTTGATTTCTTAATTATTCTGATGACATGTTCTACTCCAGTTTTTTTCTTACGGTTGTGTTTGGAATTCTGTCTTTTTTAGTTATTTTTAGCATTGATCTTTCCATTGCTCTCTGGCATACTCTGAGCTAGTCTGCTTGTATCTCGGTCAGGCTTTGGAAACTAGACCAAGTCTCATTAATATGAGTTTAAGTTAATTTAAGAATGAGTTTGAGTTTGCTTTTCTTTCTTTTTATTCGTTGACCTGTCTTTTCATTCTGACCAGAATCGTTTGAAATATGAACTATTAATTAGTTCCGTATTTTTCTGTTCCTTCCAGTCTCTATCCAGGTACAGCCCAATCCGGCTGAAGCACAGCAAGAATGATCTCGAGCAGCACAAGGCTAAGGTCCAGGCACGAGGGCTGCCTGAAAAGAAGGCCTTGCCTGGAGTCAAGAGCATCATACTGGTGGCATCCGGGAAGGGAGGCGTTGGGAAGACTACTACTGCTGGTGAGTAATACAGTCTTAATAAGAAGCTTGGTAGTGGTGGATCTTTAGGGTCATTGAGAAGATGTCTTTTCAGATTGATTTGTGTAATTTACAGTTCCACTTTGTAATCTGAACTTAATCTGTTATGTGTAACCTCCTGAGGCCTTCGACTTATTCAAATAAAGGAATTTAAACCATTATAGACAAACAATAGAAAACGTTATGTGTGAACAATATAGACAAAGTGGGTAGATTTGTGTCAAGTGTAAAGATATGGAAGGTAGATTGGAAAGTAATTCTCATCGACTTTATAGACCAGCAGATGTGCTAGGATCCCTAAACTGTGAGTTATAATAGTGTTGATGAGAAAATAAGGACAATAGATGCATAAAAATGTAAAAGTGCGTAATTTGAGTGAAAAATACATACAGATAGGTAAAATGCAAAAAGAATGAAATGAATGAATGAGTGAATGGGGGATTTGCAATTTGTGCAAACAAAATGGCTAATAAGTTTGAAGACTGAGGAGAGGAGTTCGAAATAGCAATGGCACGTGGCTGCTGGAAGAACTACATACAACGTATTAGTTTCTTTCTTCAATCACGCACATTCAAGAAGATGATAAGAAAACAGCGGCGGCGTTGGCGGTATGTAGTTCAGATTATATGATTTGGTATCATTGATAGCTCAGGCAGAAATTAGTGAGGTTACCTGTTCAACCATTGTTAGTTACATAAATGATCATTTCCACCTGAAGCCAAATGAGATTATCTCTCTTGTTTTTCGTCGCATCCTCACGACTGAGGGTCGTGATCGTGACTACATAAGGCCGTCACATTTCGCACTATTGCTCTCCAGACCGCTCGGTTTTCGGCCATCCGGATAGACGTCTGCAAGTTGCCCTTGCAGATTTCCTCACGGCATCGGTCGAACGGGTCGGCGATCTTCCTCTACTTCTTTTTCCATCCACGTGCCCCACAACGATGAGTTTCTCCTGGTTATCATCCCGTCGGGCCACGTGTTCGTACTGGAGTCGTTGCATGCATATAGTTGAGGCGAGACTTGATTTTCAATTCCGAGAGAATTGACGCGTTAGTGCGGCGTGTAGTCCACAAGCAATGAGATTACAGTTTTATTAATTTCATAGGTACCAAGTATCAAGACAAGCGGGAAATAATTAGAGATTTAATGGCTCAGCTAACCTAGCTGAGCATTGATTGTAATTTTAGAGATTGTACATTGCAGTACAGCATAGCAGTTGACATTTGATGAAGCTTGATTGCCTTATCCCATGAAGTTGCGGTAATTTATTCCACTAGGGTTTCTGCTTCTTCGAGTAAAACTACGTGCGATTTAAAGGTACCTATGGAGGTGAATTAAACTGTTGGTGCAAGTGTAATAGTTGTAGAGAAACAGGTCATATTGTAGCTTTTGTTTATCAAAAATATAAATTTCAAGTTCAGCGGGTTGTATGAATGAGGCAGTTAATGGCAGTACCAGCATACATGATGAAAATCCAGCTTAATGTGTGATAAGTAAAGTAAAATGGCCGTTTGACACTTATCCCGCCGTAAGTGTCGAGCAGCATGTTGATATCTTCTTAAAGACTTGCCCAGATATAACCACTTATGTTTATTATTAGGGAAAGCTACTACTGACGAACATTCTAGACAAAGTGTGTAGATTTGTGTTAAGTGTGAAAATATGGAAGGTAGATTGGATAAACGGTCAGTTACTCGTTTTTATATTGTACCTTAATACAAGCTTATAAATTCTTTTTAGGCCATCTCCCACCGAGGGTTAGGTACCATCTATAGCTGCGGTAGTTCAACTACAATCCAGCAATCTAGATTCTATTAAATTACATTAGATCTCCATTGTATAACGACATGCAGCTTGTATAGGACAGGCTTATTTCACTTTTTTTATAAAAAGAGGTTCCTGTGTGTGTAGTAGCAAGTTGGAAGGTTGTGCGTTGTGTATTACTTATGATCGCTCGCCACAATGTGAATATTAATTCATTTGTGGTGAGAGTTACAGCAGAACAACTTTCTTCCCAAGGTATGATTTTGGCCAAAGGGAGTCAAGTTTCGTAGTTATCGCGGCGTTGTTACGAAGGCGATACGCGAGGATGTATTTATCGCAGTTGTAGTGTGATTATTTGAAGTACTAGTTTGAATATCATCAATTCATCATCATCCTAGCATTATCCCAGTACAGTTGCATCTTGAATGATACCCGGGGTCGGCTACCTAACCCAAGAATTGGCGAAGGCTCTAGTTTTTACGAAAGCGACTGTCATCTGATCTTCCAAACCATGGGGAATCCAGACTTTATTGGGATTAGGCTCGTCGAGTGAGTGTGTGACTTGTTAAGTTCCTTCTCAAGCCGCCTGAAAGAGTCGAACTTGGCTTAACGACTGCAGTTGTGGACAGCAGCCGGGATCAACAACTTAAAGTGCCTTCTTAAGCAAGTTAGCGCTCAGTTAGTGTCCACCCAACGCGGTCGCCCATGCAAGAGTTGACCAGGGCCGACGTTGTTTAATCTCGGTGCTACGCGGGCGCCGCTTGGCCACGAGCGCTCCATTGTTGCCTGAAAATATTTTGATATATATATATTTTTTTGTTTTTCAGTGAATATCGCCTGCGCTATGAAAGTGATAGAGCCAGACAAGGAGATAGGGCTGCTCGATGCTGACGTGTTTGGGCCCTCGGTGCCTCTCATGATGAACATCAGTGGCGAGCCGATGCTCAACGACCGCCACCTCATAGAGCCGTTGCTCAACTATGGGGTCAAGTGGTGAGTGTGAGGTTCTCTACTACAGCCGCTGCCAAGATCCGTTGTGTTACCCCGCCATTACTACAGCCGATGCCAAGATCCGTTGTGTTACCCCGCTATTACTACAGCCGATGCCAAGATCCGTTGTGTTACCCCGCTATTACTACAGCCGCTGCCAAGATCCTTGTGTTACCCCGCAATTACTACAGCCGCTGCTATGCCAAGATCCGTTGTGTTACCCCGCTATCAAGAAAAATAGTAAAATTGGTACCCACATTTTATAAATGTTGTATCACAGCTGTTCAGTAACTAAGTAGTTCTATTATTATTAATATTTATAAATACTTAAGATGATTGTTTGCATGTAAGGTACATACATATAAGAGTGCCATGAAAATGCGTGCTACGTCACCAATAAACGTGATGTTTGGCGATTTTAGTACAACGTTTTAGAGAAAAAATAAAAAAATAAATCGGCCAAGTGCGAGTCAGCAACATAAAAAGTTTTTTTGTAAGGGTTTTTTTTGTAACGTCACGCGGGTGAACTAAATTCCTCGCTAAGCGATATGTATCATCGGACAAATAAGTTAACAAAATATCACTCTTTTTTTTCCGTTATATCATTCACTGCGAAAAATTGCTATAACCTGTTGTAAAAAATGTCCCACTGATTTTCCTTATAGTCAAAGGTGGTTAAGTTGCCGAGATAAAGTGACATTTTTGTTCTCCTTTTTCACTACTTGCACACTTCCACTTGCAACAAGTATATAATTAATAACTATTATCCTCGTTCGCCATAAACTGAGGTGTTTGTAATTAAAACTCGTACTTGCTATCGAATGTTGCTTTTAATCAATGACACACACGTTTTCACAACTACCCGTTATTCCTCAATTATCACTGTGGGAGGTACCCACGTATCAGGAAGACTAAGGAGCTACATGGGCGGTTCTACAAGGCCCTTACGGGTCCCGACGTAGACCTGCTCGCATCGGTGAACTGGCTACGTTTTGGGGAAACTGAAGGTTTTGTCTGTGCAATTGCGGACGAGGTTATCATGACGAACAACTACCGGAAATATATCCTGAAGGATGGTACGGTCGACATCTGTCGGGCATGCCGCCGTCCCGGAGAGTCACTCAGGCATATTATTTCCGGTTGTAGTCATCTTGCTAACGGTGAGTACTTGCACAGACATAACTTGGTGGCCAGTATTATTCACCAGCAGCTTGCTCTTCTATACGGTCTTGTGGACTTCGAAGTTCCGTACTAAAAGTACACACCAGCGCCAGTTCTCAAGAATGGTCGTGCAACGCTCTATTGGGATCGATCTGTCATCATGGACAGGGCTATTGTAGCCAACAAGCCCAATATCGTGCTGACAGATCGATTGAAGCGCCAGGCAATACTCGTTGACATCACCATCCCCCATGACGAGAACCTCGTGAAGGATGAGAAGGACAAATCCAGCAAGTACCTACACCTAGCACACGAGGTAACCGCCATGTGGGATGTTGATTCAACGATCATTGTCCCGATAGTCGTCTCCGCGAACGGTCTAATAGCGAAGAGTCTCGACCAACATCTCAAGAGACTCTCGTTAGGTGGCTGGGTCAAGAGTCAGATACAGAAGGCGGTACTCCTGGACACGGTGCCGATAGTCCGGAGGTTTCTCTCTCTGTTGCCCCAACCACCGGTAGCTTAGGCCCTGCCTCGCCCTAGGTTAGGTTTTTTATAATGCTTTTATATTTTGTATGCATGTTTATATATTTTACTTTTATAAAGTTATTGTAAAAAACCTAGCTTAAGTACGAAAATAAATACAGAGATAATAATGAAAAAAAAAAGAAATATCTCACTAACTATTAACTTAAATGGAAAAGTTTTTTAGAAACCTCTATATTAGGAATAGTGTTGGAAATATTAGGAAGGTGTGGCCAAAATAGCCGCAAATCGATGTACAGTATAGCCGTTTTGCACACCTACCACAAATAACAATAGCAATATACCTACCACAAATGCTACATGATATCCTCATACCTAACCCCAAGAAAGCAATTCTGAAAATAATTTCATATAGTTTTTTTTTCTTCACTATTACAGAGTGACACAGTTCTACTTCAGTACCTATTTTACAAGACTTATGGAACTGTACTATGTGCATTGAATTGTTTTTCTCCCCTGATTACATGTATAGGATGCCCGCCGTATTTAAATATTTTTTCGTTATTTCACAATACCTTTTGTAGCGGTTCATAGAATACACCTCCCTACAAAATTCAATAGTGCTTATAGTCTTTAAGTTCGGCTGTGATATACGGACGAACGGACAGGCATGACGAAACTATAAGGGTGCCGTTTTTGCCATTTTGGATATGGAACCCTAAAAAAGAAAACGAAATATCGCCACTTCTCACTGTTTATCAAATTCAGCAAATTCAGATTAGCCAAAACTATATTAAAATAACGAAGTATTAACCATGAAATCATTTGTGTCATTTATTTACAAGAGTAATTAACAACCAGAATATTAAACATACTTAAAAGGTTTCGATTAATATGCTATGCACATGCACATGAGACACACACATCACGCTCTAACCAATCACATGTCCTCTTCAGCATGTCGATGGGCCTGCTAGTGTCCGGCGAGAACGCGGTGGTGTGGCGCGGACTCATGGTGATGCAGGCGCTCGAGCGGCTGACCCGACACGTGGCGTGGGGCCCGCTCGACGTGCTGGTGGTGGACACTCCGCCGGGCACGGGGGACACGCACCTGTCGCTTGCGCAGAACTTGCCCATAGACGGTGAGTGGCTCGATGTACGGTGGAGGGACTAGATACAGTCTAAGGCTAGTGTCCGGCGAGAACGCGGTGGTGTGGCGCGGACTCATGGTGATGCAGGCGCTCGAGCGGCTGACCCGACACGTGGTGTGGGGCCCGCTCGACGTGCTGGTGGTGGACACTCCGCCGGGCACGGGGGACACGCACCTGTCGCTTGCGCAGAACTTGCCCATAGACGGTGAGTGGCTCGATGTACGGTGGAGGGACTAGATACAGTCTAAGGCTAGTGTCCGGCGAGAACGTGGTGGTGTGGCGCGGACTCATGGTGATGCAGGCGCTCGAGCGGCTGACTCGACACGTTGCGTGGGGCCCGCTCGACGTGCTGGTGGTGGACACTCCGCCGGGCACAGGGGACACGCACCTTTCACTTGCGCAGAACTTGCCCATAGACGGTGAGTGGCTCGCTGTACGGTGGAGTGACTAGATACAGTCTAAGGCTAGTGTCCGGCGAGAACGCGGTGGTGTGGCGCGGACTCATGGTGATGCAGGCGCTCGAGCGGCTGACCCCGACACGTTGCGTGGGGCCCGCTCGACGTGCTGGTGGTGGACACTCCGCCGGGCACGGGGGACACGCACCGGTCGCTCGCGCAGAACCTGCCCATACATGTTAGGTACTGTAGTACCACATACCACAGATTTGGTAGGCAACTTTCATGTTGGTGCGACCCGTCAAAAATGCTGCGATATTGTCAGGGTTATCGTACATAGCTGCCGCATTGCTAAATATCCACACCATCCGCCCATTCGTCCGTTTCACCAACGGTCTGTTCAACATTCGGTGAACTCATTACATTTTTTGAAATAAATTACCGGGCAAAAGGTCTAGCGGACGTTTATAAAATTGGTTTATATTCTCAACAGCTTATACATGTTCTATACTCTAATATGATTCTGTTCATTTCCAGGAGCCCTAATAGTAACGACGCCCCAATCCGCCGCCCTACAAGTAACAAAACGCGGTGTGAACATGTTCGAGAAACTAAAAGTACCCGTCATCGGCCTGGTCGAGAACATGTCATACGCGAGATGTTCGAAATGCGGCGAACGGAACTACGTCTTCGGCAACGAGACCAAGAGAACAGCTGACGAGATGGGACTGGAGATACTTCAGAGCTTCGCGGTAGACCTGAATATGTCTGAGTGCATAAACAGCGGTAAGCCTGCTATATATGCCTTGCCGGACAGTATACACGCGGAGAAATATAGACAGCTAGCGAACAAGATCTATGAGTATGTGGCCAGAAAGGAGAAGGCTCAGGCGGAGCAATAGAAATATATTTAAATAGGTTAGTTATGTTACATTATTGTTGTTAGACATGTTTTAGTTATTTCCGATTTAAAAGTGAAACGTTTTGTGTCAATCTATAAAAGATAAAAATCCATTTAAATATTTAAGTAGGATTTCCTCATCTTTTTTCGCATTGTCAAAGGTTATACTACTAAGTATACTATACACGTCTTATCAAGGCATTGTTATCTTCGCATCTAACTTTTATACCTGTTGTTAAGCTATTATTTATTATTAAAACACAAAAACGACATAACGTTTACAAACACATACTGTAGAAATTTGCTGATATGGTCACATGTCGGATCGGAATTTTCGCGTCAAAACATAAAACCGTCATAATCTAACTTAAATTTTTAAGTCACCCATTGCGACAACTTTTCCCTATTTGTGGATGTTCTTCAAAGTCAGGTTGGCCGCACATTAGATTGCATTTACACTGGGAGGTCGTAAGTGGTGAAACAAGGAAATTTCAAAGGTATTTTTTTTTACTATCGGTATCCACTATCTCCCAGTGTAAATAAAATTGCCACAAGAAATGTATAATTGTGGTTTCGTTAAGGTCTGTCTGGTTTGGTCCGTTGAATAGTGGACGACCGTTATTTTTGAATTAATAGTAGTATTCTGCCACAGTTAAAATAAAAAAATCATTTCCGCAACATGTTCTTTGCGAGTCGGGCGGCATATAACAAACGGCTGAAATCCCCCTGAAGAGAAAGAATAACCCCTACTCCTAAGTAGGGGTTATTTTAACCCTAGTTCCGCCACGCATCCAAAGGATGTCAGCGCTCTATAAGATGCGTATGATGCGCGGGGTAGCACTTTGGAAGCCAATGCGATCGCCACGTGATTACCCAGGGACTTGCAGCACCTGCCGACACTGCTGCCCCGTCTACCTAAGAAAAAAAAGTAGGATCACCACCCCCTCCCCCCCCTCACCACATGGCATGAGCAGGTAATCGTCCAAGCGGGCGTGACAAGGGAAAACAATGCCAACGACTGCAAATGCTAACGAGAACGTAGTATTGACAGAACAGACAGTATAGACCCAAAATAGAATAAAAGCCATTAAAAAAAGAATAGAATTTGGAGTGTGCCAAGAAGCTGTGCCGACACCAAACTTGGCAGACAAATACCCTCCCCCCACCCCTTTGAGCCATAAAAGCAAGAGAGTGAGAAAACCGAGCGTGATGAGGGAAAACACAATGCCAACGACTGCAAATGCTAAAAAGAACGCCACTTGAAGATTGTAATGGAATATAATATCGTCGCGTTGCTCAGTAACTAAGAAATACAGCGTATTCAATCCGTAAATAGAAGCCTACGTACACTTTTTATTCCTGTTCCCTACTGACACTACAGACCCAATGTTTAATCCGCCGCCACCGGCTCAGCCGGAAACGACAGAACCGGCAAGGAGTAGCGCCCACGCCTGTCCAAAAACCCGCCAAAACTAAGACGGCAATAGGGAGAGAATGACACTCTGAATTCCATTCTTTTATTCTTAGGCGCTGCCACGCTAAGTAAACATTGGGTATGTACTGACAGTAGGGAACAGGAATAAAAAAGTGTACGTAGTCTATTTATTTACGGATTGAATACGCTGTATTTCTTGGTTACTGAGTAACACGACGACGATTCAATTAATTCAACTACAATTTTAAAAACGATGTTTATACATCGTTGTTCTTGGTGGCGTTCTTGCTAGCATTCGCAGTCGCTGGCATTGTGTTTTCCCTCATCACACTCGGTTTTCTCACTCTTGCTTCAAAGGCTTGTTTCAAAGGGGGGGAGGTCGGCTCTGCTTCTTGGCGCTGTACACTCCGCATACTATTCTTTTTTAATGGCTTTTAATCTTTCTTGGAGGAGGCGCTGCCACGCTAATTGTTTTCCCTTATCACGGGGCCTTAGACGGTGCCTCCAAAGTGCTATCCCGCGCTATGCGTACGTAATAGGGGTCTGTTTCTTTCAGAGGTATTTCAGCCGGTAGATGGGGCAGCAGCTAGTATCGACAGTTGCTCCAAGTCCCTAAGTCCCTGGCTCTTCACGTGGGCGATCGCATTGGCCTTAGGGGTTTTTCTTTATTTCTTTCTTTCAGGGGTATTTCAGCCGCTTGTGACCACCTATACCTGCCAAGCCAGCACCACTCATTGGGTGGCTAGGTTCTCTTCTAGATACCTCTGTATGACTCGATACTCCCATTATCAGTGGGTAGGAATCGAATGCCTTGCGGGGCGCGACGGGGGCCTCGCCCGGTCGACTTTCGAAAATCCGCCGCGGACGCGAATACGTTCCTAATGTAATTTTGCATGCGCGGGTCGCGAGTGCCCGTAGTTGCGTCCCATATTTCGCAGGACCGGCGAAAGGTTCTCGCCCGGGTTGGAACCCGGGGGTAGATTGCTCCCTGGTTTTCTACTCATTCCCTTCCTTTCATCTCTCAAAGGTAGGGGTAGGAGGGTATTGGTCTGCCGAGATTGGTGTCGGCACGTTTCTTGGCGCTGTACTTTCCGAATTCTATTCTTTTTTAATGGCTTTTGCTCCTTGCTGATTTTTTGCAAGGTGGATTTGCCAGTGGCGAGGTCTTGACTTATGGCAAACGAGGAGAATGTTCGGTCTGATAATTTTTCTTTTAGGGAAGGATCAGGCTGGAAATCTAGTCTTGTCCGAATAAGTCCGTGGATTGTGGAACAGGAAGTTCTGGTTCGGGGTAGGGATCTAGCTCAGTTCTGGAACGGTAACTTGTTCAGATTCGAAGGGACGTGGAGGGAGTGGGAGTACACAAGAGCAGTACCGGAATGCTATCTGCTGGGTCGTGGCCGTCATTCTCTCCCTAATGCCGTCTTAGTTTGCAGGCGGCGTTTTGGGCAGGCGCGGGGCCTGGCTACTCCTTGCCGGTTCTGTCGTTTCCGGTTGAGCCGGTGGCGCGGGTTGCGGCAGATCATTCGGCGGCGTCTTCCTCTTTACTCTCTCTCTCTGACAATGGCGTTTTTACCGTACCGCGGGTACCGCGTCATTGGCTTTCTCCATTAGGGAGTTGGTGGCGATCGCGCCAGCAACCGCATTCGTCGGCATTGTGTCTGACGTCCCTGCACTACGTTTGGGTGGACTATGTTCTGCCCGTGCCGTGGGACGGATCAGCTAGTGTCGTTGGCGATTTTATAGGGCGCTGATATCCTGTGCTTGTCCTCATTTTCCCCGGTAGATCTCTATTACCATGCCCGGTGTACCCAGCAGTTCCATAATCTGGTATATTGCCGGGATTGTGTTGGTGGTTTTCCTGATATAATGGTTTGTAGTAGATACACACAGTCTCCCTTGTCTGGCAGTTACGCGCGTTTAGATGGCGTCATTGTCCTTTTCCCTCGGTTCCGATGTGATGAGCCCGGTGAGTGTGTGATGTCCGTGTTTGCGGGAAGGCCCCTGACGCACATTTTCAAGGGGATTTCCACCTCTGGCACCTAGGACGTCAGCACCACTTCTTGGGTGGCTGAGACCCCTTGCAGGGTTTCTAGGTACCTCTGGATGACTCTGTACTCCTGCTCGTTTGTGGGTAGGAATCGAATGCCCTTCCCGTACTGTTTTGCATTCGGGCAGCATCACAAATCGCTTTTCGACTGCTAGAAGTGGTAGGACCAGTCTGGGAAATAATCCACCATTATCGTTCGTGAGCGCTTCGTTGGCCATTGCGACGCCTGTGATTGAATCGGTGGCGGGGTCCATCCCGATCTGGCGCTACCGCGTCGGGTTCCTTTAGCATTTATTCCAAGGTTTTCACTTTATTTGGGGTATAATTTTCCACATCGAAATAAAAAGTAAAAGAAAGTTATTTTTTCTTCGATTTAGGCATATTATATGCACCTATGCCCTCTACCTCCTGTGCCGTATCCATCAAGGACAGCAGAAGGCGCGGGAGGCTCTGTGCCTGTGGTCTTACTGGTGGTCACGCAAGCCTGCGCTTGCCCCTGGATGGCGGCGGCGCGAAGCTTGTTGAAGCTATTGGTGCGGGAGATTGCACCAATGGCGGTGATGATATCGCTGTCTTGGGCCTCGGCCGGTCGACTTGTGGAAAGCCACCGCGGACGCGCGCAGTACGTTCTTAAACGAATCCTATTCGCACGGGTAGGCCATAGTTGCGTCCTCTACTCGGCACGACTGGCGAAAGATTCTTGATCGCGTTGGAACCCGGGCCGATAGGTCTGTGGGACTTCGGTGGATGGATAGTGGCGACATGATCCGCGACGTTTGAAACCCGGGGATAGATTTCTCCTTGGTTTTTTCACTCGACAACTTCCTTTCATTACTTAAAGGTGGGGGGAGGAGGGTGTTCATCTGCCGAGTTTGGGGTCGGCACGGCTTCTTGGCCTGTACACTCCAAATTTCATTCTTTTTGAATGGCTTTCGTTCCTTGCTGGCGAAGGCACTGCTCCGCTAAGTAAACATTGGGTTATAAGGGAGTTGGTGGCGTTCGTAGTCGTTGGCAATGTGTCTTCCCTCACCATGCTCGGTTAGACGGTCAAGTATTTAATAATTTGCATGGCTGCTCGCTGGGAAGATGCATAGAACGTACCATTTAACCTTAAGAACGTTGTAACTGTATCTTACCGAATAGAATTTTCGGTTCTTTGAGGGGGCCATTCCTACTTTTTTTGCCTCTTTTTGGTAGACGAGGCAGCTAGTGTACGCAGTTACCGCAGATCCCTGGATCATCCCGTGGGCGATCGCATTGGCGTCCAAAGTGCTTTCCCACGCACCGTACTCATCTTATAGAGCGCTTACATCCTTTGGTTGCGTTGCGGAATCCTTAGTAGGGGTTTTTCTTTCTTTCAGAGGTATTTCAGCCAGCTGACGCAGGGGGCAAGGCATTGCGAGGCTTGTGCCGTAGCTATAACATTTTAATTACAATGAATGGGCAAGAATGTGCCACTATCAAATAAAATAGGCAAGCACGCATGAAGTACCGGACCCGGTCGAAAGCTTTCTCCTTGTCTAGAAATACTCGTTTCGCCTCTGTAGTGTGGAGCACTCTCGCTACCTGCAGGGTCGTGGTCGTCATTCTCTCCTTATTGCCGTCTGAGTTTGTTGGCGAGTTTTTGGGCTGGCGTGGGGCCTGCCTACTCCTTGCCGGTTATGTCGTTTCCGGTTGAGCCGGTGGCGGCGGCTGCGGCAGGTCAATTAACATCTTCCTCTTTCATCTCCCTCTCTGACATCGGCGTTTGGTTGACACTACAGAATTCTATTTTTTTTAATGGCTTTACTCTTTGCTGTCACATAATATAAATTTTCTCTGTCTTTTCAGAATATAATTACGATAGAATGCTTTAATTCGATTATTTGTTTTATACGGTGGTATGTAAACAACATTACAATTATCTTCACACAAGCCCTTTTTTGTTCAGAATTTGTCAGCTTCGCAGGCATTTATGCATTTTGAAAACAGTTTCACTTGCAAATTGAGATATATCTATTTATCAATTTACAGTTTTGCTAGTTAAAACAATAAAAATATAGTGTAAACATGACTTCGCCATCTCTATACAACAGGACTTTCTCCACGTGACCAAAACGGGAACAGGAATAAAAAAAATGTACGTAGGCTTCTATTTACGGATTAAATACGCTGTATAACTTGATTACTGAGTTACACGACGATATTATATTCAAAAACAATTTTTAAAACGATTGATGCATAGGTAGGGTTTGTAGGATTCTCCACTCTGCGAGTGCTATTTGTTTGCCTACTCAATATTTTTGCTTCAATGCCACTACCCAAAGTTTGTGTGGTAGAGATCGCTCTTTTGCGATAGGACCGCCAATTGTCTACCGTTATTTTATTATTTAATTACTGATCGTTTATTTTGCTTTGGCGAATAAAGTATTTTTGTTATGTTTTGTGTTACCATACGATTAAATAAATAAATAGTGGTCTAGCGTGTTTCATCACTTGTACCCACCACGGTTTCACTCACAACATGGTTAGAAATTAATACTACTATGTATTGGATTCTGGAACTATCCAGCCAGTCAAACGCTTTCTCCTTGTCTAGAAATACTCGTTTCGCCACTGTAGTGTGGAGCACTCTTGCTACGTGCAGGGTCGTGGGCGTCATTCTCTCCCTAATGCCGTCTTAGTTTGTAGTCGGGTTTTTGGGTAGGTGTGGGTCCTGCCTACTCCTTGCCGGTTCTGTCGTTTCCGGTTGAGCCGGTGGCGGCGGCTGCGGCAGGTCAATTGGCATTTTCTTCCTCTTTCCTTTCCCTCTCTGACATCGGTGTTTGGCACACGCTACAGAATTCTATATTTTAATGGCTTTTACCTTTTGCTGTTTTTTGCAAGGTGGATTTGTCGTGTCATGTCGAGGTCTTCACTAATGAGTAATGACACACGAAGAGAATGTTCGGTATCATCATTTTTCTTTTAGAGAAGGATTTGGTTGGAAATCTTCTTAATTCTATTCTTCTTTAATGGCTTTTATTCTTCACTGGTGGGTGCGCTGCCACGCTAAGTACGAGTAAACATTGGGTCAGTACTGTCAGTACGGAGTTATAGCGTTCTCGTTAGAATTCGCAATCGTTGGCATTGTGTCTTCCCTCACCATGCTCTGCTGGACGATTGCCGTGAGGTGAGAAGGCCGTTCCTACTTTTATTTGCTTCGTTTCGGTAGACGGGGCAGCAGCTGGAGCCGACAGTTGCTGCAAGTCCCCGGCTCACCACGTGGGCGATCGCATTGATCTGCAAAATGCTATCCCGCGCATCGTACGCATCTTATAGAGCGCTGACATCGTTTGGATGAGTGGCGGAACCCATAGCAGGGGTCACATTGTGCTTGGCCCTTTTTCCCCCACTAGGTCTTTATTAACACGCCCGGTATGCCCAAGAGCTCCCTACTCATACTCATACTCATTAATAATATTACAAATATTACATTATTCCTATTCTGGTATATCGCCGATATACTACTGATTTTCTGGATTTGGGCGTAGGTACAGCCGGTCTCCCCTCCTTAGCCTTTACATGCCGCGAGTAGATGGCGTCGTTGCCCTTTTCTCTCTCTCAGTTCCTCTGTGATGAGCTGCAGGTCCGCGTTGGCGAGAAGGCTCCCAGCGTACGTTTTTAGAGAGATTTCAGCCTCTGGTGACTATACCTGCCAAGCCAGCACCACTCCTTGATCCTCTTGCAGGGCTTCTAGGGACCTCTGGATGACTTGGTACTCCTGCTCGTCCGTGGGTAGGAATCGAATGCCCTTCCCGTACTGTTTTGCATTCGGGCAGCATCTCAACTCTCTTTTCGACTGCTAGAAGTGGTAGGACCGGTCTGGGAAATAATCCACCATTATCTTTCGTGAGCGCTTAATTGGCCATTGCGACGCCTGTGATTGAATCGGTGGCGGGGTCCATCTCGATCTGTCGCTACTGCGTCGGGTTCCTTTAGCATTTATTCCAAGGTTTTCACTTTATTTGGGGTATAATTTTCCACATCAAAAAAAAAGTAAAAGAAAGATATTTTTTCTTCGATTTAGGCATATTATATGCACCTATGCCCTCTACCTCCTGTGCCGTATCCATCAAGGACAGCAGAAGGCGCGGGAGGCTCTGTGCCTGTGGTCTTACTGGTGGTCACGCAAGCCTGCGCTTGCCCCTGGATGGCGGCGGCGCGAAGCTTGTTGAAGCTATTGGTGCGGGAGTTTGCACCAATAGCGGTGATGATATCGCTGTCTTGGGCCTCGGCCGGTCGACTTGTGGAAAGCCACCGCGGACGCGCGCAGTACGTTCCTAAACGAATCCTATTCGCACGGGTAGCGGGTGGCCATAGTTGCGTCCCCTATTCAGTACGACTGGCGAAAGGTTCTTGATCGCGTTGGAACCCGGGCCGATAGGTCTGTGGGACGTCGGTGGATGGATAGTGGCGACATGATCCGCGACGTTTGAAACCCGGGGATAGATTTCTCCTTGGTTTTTTCACTCGACAACTTCCTTTCATTACTTAAAGGTGGGGGGAGGAGGGTGTTCATCTGCCAAGTTTGGGGTCGGCACGGCTTCTTGGCCTGTACACTCCAAATTTCATTCTTTTTGAATGGCTTTCATTCCTTGTTGGCGAATGCACTGCTCCGCTAAGTAAACATTGGGTTATAAGGGAGTTGGTGGCGTTCGTAGTCGTTGGCAATGTGTCTTCCATGCTCGGTTAGACGGTCAAGTATTTAATAATTTGCATGGCTGCTCGCTGGGAAGATGCATAGAACGTACGAGTACCATTTAACCTTTAGAACTTTGTAACTGTATCTTACCAAATATAATTTTCGGTTCTTTGAGGGGGCCGTTCCTACTTTTTTTTACTTCTTTTTGGTAGACGAGGCAGCTAGTGTAAGCAGTTACCGCAGATCCCTGGATCATCCCGTGGGCGATCGCATTGGCGTCCAAAGTGCTTTCCCACGCAACGTACTCATCTTATAGAGCGCTTACATCCTTTGGACGCGTGGCGGAATCCTTAGTAGGGGTTTTTCTTTCTTTCAGAGGTATTTCAGCCAGCTGACGCAAGGGTGCAAGGCATTGCGAGGCTTGTGCCGTAGCTATAACATTTTAATTACGATGAATGGGCAAGAATGTGCCACTATCAAATAAAATAGGCAAGCACGCATGAAGTACCGGACCCGGTCGAAAGCTTTCTCCTTGTCTAGAAATACTCGTTTCGCCTCTGTAGTGTGGAGCACTCTCGTTACATGCAGGGTCGTGGCCGTCATTCTCTCCCTAATGCTGTCATAGTTTGTAGTCGGGTTTATGGGCACGCGTGGGTCCTGCCTATTCCTTGCCGGTTCTGTCGTTTCCGGCTGAGCCGGTGGCGGCGGCGTTGGCGTGCTAAGTGCGGTCCCGCTTATCGAACGCATTTTACAGGGCGTTGACATCCAGTAAAGGCGTGACGGAACCGTTAGCACTAGTTGCATTGTGCTGGTCCCTTACCACGCCCGGTATGCCCATCAGCTCCCCTCTCTGGCCTTTACACGCTGAGTGTAGATGGCATCATTACCCTTTTTCCTCAGTTCCTCTATGATTGGCTGAGGGTTGGCGGGAAGGCTCCCAACACACACTTCCAGGGGGATTTCAGCCTCTGTGGGTAGGTTTTCTTGCGGGCTTCTAGGTACCTCTGGATGACATCGTATTGCACACCGTCAGTGGGCAGGAAACGAATGCCGTTTTGCATTTGGGCAGCGTCTCAGCTCGCTCTTCGACTGACGGAAGTGGCCAGTCTAGGAATTAAATCACCGTGATCGGCCGAGGGTGCTTCGTTCGTGCTGAGTTACACGACGATATTATATTCAAAAACAATTTTTAAAACGATTGATGCATAGATAGGGTTGGTAGGATTCTCCACTCTGCGAGTGCTATTTGTTTGCCTACTCAATATTTTCGCTTCAATGCCACTACCCAAAGTTTGTGTGGTAGAGATCGCTCTTTTGCGATAGGACCGCCAATTGTCTACCGTTGTTTTATTATTTAATTACTGATCGTTTATTTTGCTTTGGCGAATAAAGTATTTTTGTTATGTTTTGTGTTACCATACGATTAAATAAATAAATAGTGGTCTGGCGTGTTTCATCACTTGTACCCACTACGGTTTTGCTCACAACATAGTTTGAAATGAATATGTATTTGATTCTGGAATTATCCGGCCAGTCAAACGCTTTCTCCTTGTCTAGAAATACTCGTTTCGCCACTGTAGTGTGGAGCACTCTTGCTACGTGCAGGGTCGTGGGCGTCATTCTCTCCCTAATGCCGTCTTAGTTTGTAGTCGGGTTTTTGGGCAGGTGTGGGTCCTGCCTACTCCTTGCCGGTTCTGTCGTTTCCGGTTGAGCCGGTGGCGGCGGCTGCGGCAAGTCAATTGGCATCTTCTTCCTCTTTCCTTTCCCTCTCTGACATCGGTGTTTGGCAGACGCTACAGAATTCTATATTTTTTAATGGCTTTTACTAAGAGTTTACTCTTAGCTGTTTATTGCAAGGTGGATTTGTCGTGTCATGTCGAGGTCTTCACTAATGAGTAATGACACACGAAGAGAATGTTCGGTATGATAATTTTTCTTTTAGAGAAGGAGTTGGCTGGAAATCTTCTTAATTCTATTCTTTTTTTAATGGCTTTTATTCTGCACTGGTGGGGGCGCTGCCACGCTAAGTACGAGTAAACATTGGATAAGTACTGTCAGTACGGAGTTATGCCGTTCTCGTTAGCATTCGCAGTCGTTGGCATTGTGTCTTCCCTCACCATGCTCTGCTGGCAATGGTCCAGCAGATGAGAAGGCCGTTCCTACTTTTATTTGCTTCGTTTCGGTAGACGGGGCAGCAGCTGGTGCCGGCAGTTGCTGCAAGTCCCTGGCTCACCACATGGGCGATCGCATTGACCTGCAAAATGCAATCCCGCGCATCGTACGCATCTTATAGAACGCTGACATCCTTTAGATGCGTGCTTTTTCCCCCCACTAGGTCTTTATTAACACGCCCGGTATGCCCAGCAGCTCCCTATTCTGGTATATTGCCGATATACTGCTGATTTTCTGGATTTGGGCGTAGCTCGTAGGTACAGCTCGGTCTCCCCTCTCTGGCCGTTACGTGCCGCGAGTAAATGGCGTCATTTCCCTTTTCTCTCTCTCAGTTCCTCTGTGATGAGCTGCTGATCCGCGTCGGCGAGAAGGCTCCCAGCGTACATTTCCAGAGGGATTTCAGCCTCTGGTGACTATACCTGCCAAGCCAGCACCACTCCTTGATCCTCTTGCAGGGTTTCTAGATACCCCGTAATGACTCGGCTCTCCTCATTATCAGTGGATAGGGAACGACTGCCGTTCCCGTACGGTTTTTCATTTGGGTAGTGTCTCGGCTCGCTCTTTGACTTGGATGTAGCGAATATCGCGGGCAGTGCCGCGCGGGGCGCCATGCCGATTGCGGACCCCTTACGGGTCGCGACGGGTCCTCGCCCGGTCGACTTTTTGAAAGCGGACGTGCGTTCCTATGTTTTTAGGTCAGGTCTGTGGGACGGCGGTCGAATCCGAGGGGTAGATTGCTCCCTGGTTTTCTCACTCTACCTTTTCCTTTTATGTCTCATAGGTGGGGGGAGGAGGGTGTTGGTCTGCCGAGTTAGGTGCCGGCACGGCTTCTTGGCACTGTACGCTCCGAATTCTATTCGTTTTTAATGGCTTTTATTCTTCAGTGGTGGGGGCGCTGCCACGCTAAGTAAACATTGGGTCAGTGCTGTCAGTACGAAGTTATGGCGTTGTCGTTAGCATTCGCAGTCGTTGGCATTGTGTCTTCCCTCACTCTTCCCTCACCATGCTCGTACTTTTTTGCCCTCGCCACACTCGGTTGGACGATTGCCGTGTGATGAGAGTGGCCGGTCCCCGGCTCATCAAGTGGGCATTTCTAAACTAATTTTGCATGCGCGGGGCGCCGTTCCTACTTGTTTTCGGTAGACGAGGCAGCAGCCGGTGTCGGCAGTTGTTGCAAGTCCCTGGCTCATCAAATGGGCATTTCTAAACTAATTTTGCATGCGCGGGTCGCCGTAAGTAGTTACAGGACCGGCCAAAGGTTCGTTAGGTCTGTTGTACGGCAGTGGGCGCTGGCGACATGATCCGTGACGATCGAAACCCGGGAGTAGATTGCTCTATGGTTTTCGCACTCTACCCTTTCCTTTCATTTCTCCACTCTGCGCGTGCTATTTGTTTGCCTACTTTTTTTGCATTCCACTACCCAAAGGTTGTCTGGTAGAGATCGCCCTTTAGCGATAAGACCACCAATTGTCTACCGTTATTTTATTATTTTATTACTGTTCCTGTATTTTGGATTGGTGAACAATAAAGTATTTTTGTTATGTATTGTGTTACCATACAATTAAATAAATAAATAGTGGTCTGGTGTGTTTTTATCACTTTGGGTACAAGTAGCTACGGTTTACTCACAACATTGTTTGAAATGAATATGTATTTGATTCTGGAACTATTCAGCCAGTCGAACGCAAATTCAATTTCCCACTGTAGTGTGGAGCAATCTCGCTACATGCAGCAGGGTCGTGGGCGTCATTCTCTCCCTAATGCAGTCTTTGTTTTTAGGCGGGTTTTTGGGCAGGCGTGGGTACCGGTTCTGTCATTTCCGGTTGAGCAAATGGTCGGCACGGCTTCTTAGCACTGTACACTCCGAATTCTATTCTTTTTAATGGCTTTTACTCCTTACAGATTTTTTGCAAGGTGGATTTGCCTGTGTCGAGTTCTTGACTTATGGCACACGAGGAGAATGTGCGGTCTGATATTTTTTTCTTTTAGGGAAGGATCAGAATGGAAATCTAGAATAGCTGGTGCACGGTGCAGGATCGGTGTGCGTTAGCGGCCGTAGAAACCGTCACATATAGACGTGCGGGTTCTCTTGGCAGTACAGGCCTACTAGGGTTCTGGTTCAGGGTAAGGATCTGGCTGGCTGCGGGATCGGTAACTTGTGACGTGGAGGGAGTGGGAGCCTACCTGAACGCTGGTACTTGGGCAACAAAAGTTTCCAACTATGTTGAAGACAAGTAGAGGGCATATTACAAGTGGCAGGCACAACATATTGAATGTATAGACACGAATCTAGCAATAGCAAAATTGCGGTAGTTTTGCCTGGAAAATTCCGATCACGACATTGGGATGAGATAACAGCATAGCAGTACACCGGTTTGATGTATTAACGCATTTACACGGTGATTATTATCACGTAACACGCGATACGTATCACCTGCATACTGATGATGAACAGAGTAGGTGAAGCGGAGTGGGTTGCTGATTGAAAACCACTTGAGAATCATGAGGTAATTTATTGTTAATGAAAATAACACTTACATGTTCAACTTAGGTGCAACGCCATAGGCGACTAGGTATAAAGAGAGAGGCATAGGCATAGACAAAGAGTTTTGGCTTTTTAAAGATGTGAGATAAACTGTGTAAGGGTGGATATTCATGATGGACTATACCCATTCGTTAACACATACTGATGAATATTGGACCAAATCCAATAAATTTTGAAATCAGCGATAAATAATATTTACATGCCAGTATTGTGATATTAACTTATAGGTAGATTGAATGTGGTTAGCCAAAAAGACGGTTACACGGCCTTTATTCCACTTTTGCTAACAGTCCGTTTAAAGGCACACCAAAATGTCAAAAACCATATATCCGTCACAAGGGTCAGTTCAGTGCCCTTTGCAGTTGTAAAACTGAGATAGTGACCGGTACCACATGATGATGGGATGCCACAAACGTCAGTTCAATACCATTTGCAGTTGTAAAAACAGAGACCTGTCAGATATCACTTATCTGTCTCCCTCAAACTTAGTGATTTGTGCATTAGTGAAAATAGATCAGATGATATATAGAAATCGTTCATCTTATCTCTGTGGATATTAATAATCGTGTAAAGGGCCAAATTACACTCGCATGCGATTCTTCCTCAAATATGGTGTGTAAAGGTTTTAACGTATTGCGATCTGAAAATTAGTAGTCGCGGAATGATTTTGCAGACACGACCCTTTTCATTCCGACACGTGTGACGACCCTTTTCATTCCGGGAATATACAATGACACCAAAATGTTGAATCTAACTGTTTTTTATATGTGGTAACTGCACCGGTAGCAACTTTATTTCCGACAGAAAGTCATTCGTCCGGGACGAATGACCGTCCCTTTCGCAACTACGTACTTGTTAGTGAGGGACAGTTGCTTATTATGATGATATTATTTTATAGCGAAGAAACTGAAGTAATAAAAGGTTGTACAAATATTGTAACTTGTCATTAGAAATAGTCTGACCAAACGGTTGCGTTTGCGCACGCCTTGTTAGAGTCTTGGGAGTTGCGGCCACTGTTCTCTTTTTAAATACGAAATTTCTTTAGAGACCTGTATAGGTGTATAGAAGCTTCGAGATCTGACTCTGGTGGTCTACTCCGAAATTCGAAATCCGAACTTCGTATGGTGCCGGCCCTCTCACTCATAAAGTGTGTGACAGGAGAATGCAAGGGACGGCACCATACGAAGTTCGTATTTCGAATTTCGGAGTAGACCCCCTGGTTGGGTGCGCGCCGGCTCCGGCGGTTTGAGAATCTAATCGTTTCTTTATTATTTTAAAAATAAATTTGCCTACGTTTGTAATTTGTTTTATTATATTTGGACGCAGTTAAACAAAAGAAAACCCGTTATACAAAAATATCAATTTTCAGCCAAAAAATGAGAATTACAAAAAATTTGGATTGGTCCGTTTTCGTTTAACTACGTTCATTTTGTTACTGAGATAGTGTGGGAAAGTAGTATGACCATGTATGCATCTGCACATAATTAGGCTTTAAAACGCTCGTGAGATCTTATAAGTCCTATAACTATTATTTAATAAAACGCACCTCCGACTTGTATCATAAAACCACACTTAAGGTTTTAAGGCCGCTCATAATGTAACAGTGGCATTAAGATAAACCATGATACAATAATACAATTTCGGAAGGTTAGCAATCTTGTTATAAATCTCAGGTCACTAAGTGACTTCCCGAGAAGAGCTGGACACAAGGTATGGCACTCCGGAGAAAATTCGTTGTGTTAGTGACACAAGCCTACGTCATCACTGCTATCGAGCCTGTGGGTGGTTGGCGGTCGGGTCGTGGCGAGTTCGTGTGTGTAAAGTGACGTAAGGCTTATGTCACGATCCGAATTAGCAGACCTTGTTTCCGCTTTGGTGGCAGCAAATGAGCTGTCAGTGTGAACACTTGTGCTCATTTGTTCGATTTGGACAAAAGAACGGCGAGTAAGTACGCGTGTCTATCAGCTACTTTAGACTAGACCATAATGAAAACTATGTAGATCAGTTTAGTACAGTTTGAAGAGCAAAATGTATCATGATTCATGGCAAAGGTGTAAATAAAAAAGCCATTATGGATGTAATTTTTATTGAATAAGTCGAGGAGTCCAAATGGAAGATAAAATCAGAATAATAAAAAAAGATATAAAAATAAATATAATTATAGTCTTTTAATTGAAAATATACTTTAGTTTAAATCATATTTTTTGCGTTTAAATGTAACGTGTGATGCCAGCCCGAGTTCACTTATGGCTAATGGAATTATACCATTTACATTAAACACTGCATATTTTATATAGATCATATCTCCTTAATTTAAATTCTACTGCAATTTTATTTTTATATTGCGCCGAGGAAAATTCCTTTCCAATTATTACTTTTAAGATATAATCTTTATAAAACAAGCAGTTTATATCTAGCTCTTAAAACCTTAAATTTATATATTAAGGGTTCACACGATAAGTACAAAATATATATTTACAATGACATCACAACAGGGCACACGGAATGAAACATTGCTTAAAGGCTCGACGATTTGTTTATAAAACGCTTACGCCGGCGCGTCGATTATACATGCACGCTCCTTTTTGTCGTGCACGCCGACTTAGATCGCGACGACGCTTCGGTCCTGCCGCCGATCCAGGATTAAAAATAGCGTTCACTACAGTAAGTATTCAAAATAGCGCACAATCACTGCGCATCAAATACAAATATTCAAAAAATCGCGAGTCCTATCAAACCTACGTAAAGGGATCCCTCAGTCAGTACGCTTATATATAAACAATCCGATTTCAAATATCACTCATTTATGGAAAAATCTTTACAAATGAAACAATACCGGGTGTGGTAATGTGTGCGAAATACCTGATGTTTAATCTTATAGAGTGCTCCAGATGGAGATTTGTAAATAGCTTTAACAGTCTGAGAATAAGATTGTGTTGTAGAGATCGCTCTATAGCGATAACACAGCCGCTTCATTAAGCTGTGTTTTAATGAGAATTTGTATACGATTGTTGAAGCTAATTCTATGAATTCTCTTCTTGGAGGACCTTCAGGCCTTTCGACGCATAGTACCAAATACGCAAGGTGCCATTTGGCGCTTCGCGAAATGTTTTTTCTTCATACGCAATGTACCACATTCTTAAAATACCCGTTAAGCTTAGTGCCAATACGCTTAACGCCAAATACGCAAAGTTCCATTTGTCGTTTCGCGATATATATGTTTTTTTAAACGCAAAGTACTAACTTCATAGAATACCAAACAAATATGCCCTTCGACGCATATTACCAAATTCGCATTATGTCAAATATGACACGACCCCTCTTGACATAGTCACTAGACTTCGAACTTTAGCCCCCTTCCTGGTATAGGTAATTTTTCACAGAAAATAATAAAAAATATATTAAAAAATACTTAAAAGATCTTCATCTTTAGCTTGCTTTATACGAGTACAGTGATTCTTTAAATCTTGTGAATTGGATTTCCGACGTGAGGACGAATAGGAGTTGGTCAAGGTTGATGGGAGGGACAATTTTAGTAACTAGCGTAGTTGGTACTTTGCGAATTACAGTTAGCTTATTTGGTACTTTGCGTATTATAGTTTTGGTAACTAGCGTGGTTGGTACTTTGCGTATTACAATTTTGACAACTAGCGTCGTTGGCACTTTGCGTTTTACAGTTTTGGCAACTAGCGTAATTGGCACTTTGCGAGTTTGTCTTTTTGCGAACTTGGTACTTTGCTAAATTGGAGTTTTGCGAATTTGGACATATGCGTACGTTGGCATAATGCGAATTTGGTACTATGCGTCGAAAGGCCTTCAGGTACCTACTAAGTATGGCACTTCACCTTACGGGGCCTCCACAGGTGGTCCGTCACGGAACAAGACTCAAATATATGCCCTAATTTACTACTCTTTTATGAGAGGTTTCCTTCACACAATAAGATTTGTTTATTGTTAATCCGGACCGGCCCGGACATTACCGGCCGGAGTACCACGGTTTAACACGTCTTCCAAAGCATGACAGCGCCTAGTAACTAGTAACCAACCAAAGCTGCCTTTCTGATATACAACCGATGCGATTCTAGTACCGCTAGGCCACGAGCGCCCCTTATAATTGTGAATCTTATGTATGTAAAAGGCGAAGATACAGGCTAGTAACAATACTATAATATTTCATCGCTTGAGGTTTTCCATACATTGACAAATGAATAATTTAGCGGTTCGCTAAAGCATTCTATCGGGTCACGCCAGTTTAATTTAACATCTGAGCAGACAAGCGTTAGACGCACTTATCTCATGACACTTTATAAATTTACATATCAAAACAGTTATTCCCACACATCACCACAAAAGTATGAAATACTGATAAAAACAAAAAAGCAGGAAGGCTTTGCCTCCATTTTGAAGACAAATATTGACATGGCTGTGTAACAATAGGACTGAGACTATAATAATGGGTGCCAACTTTGCCCGCTTACCTCCATCAATGCCCACATTATTGTCGTCTCGTTAACTAATAATAATTGCCCGCACGGGCAGGCAATTTAAAATAGAATCTTATTCTCTTAATATTACAGTCGATTATAGAGTACCGCCCGCGCGGAGTCACAAAATATTTGGGAGCCGACCGCGGCCGCTCAATGGTAAAACATAAACTGTTCAATCGCCTGAAAAAGCCCCGCCAGTATATTTTTGCCAGTTAACAGTGGCACGAATCAAGATAAAGAAATATTGCCGTTACTTGTTGAATGATAACCTGTCAAATTACTGAGAAAATACGCAGTAGCAACGCCTGATGTGACAAAATGGCGGATTTACCCCATTCTTTTACTGTTGCAACTTTATTCTGTGGTTCTGATTGCGCTAAGACATTTTTTACAAATTTGGCCGCCGCCGGCGCCTAATAGGCGATGTCGGCGTTGTTGCATAAAGCAACGACGTTAATATTTAAACAACTTCTTAACTGATACATTGTATAGATTAACACTTTAAGGATACATCTGTGTGTGGGTAAGTATGCGAAAATAGGCGACTACTACAATTCGCATGTACGACATTTTATCAACATCAATATTAACGATTTAATATTAATTATAACAATTATAAATTCGGTTCTAATTAAGAAAAATGTCTATGAATTGCAGATTTATATACATAACGGCAGCGCCGCTCCCATGTCAAAGTCAAACATATATTTATTTTATTCTTGATCAACAGAATGTGCCAAATATGTAAACAAACCACTTTACCACTACTTTTTCTATTGATTAACCCTTTCAGTGCCAACCCGGCAGGTTGGAGCTTTACTCGAAAGCGTCCTACTAAAATATTAGCACTTTGTAAATGTACTATGTACTTGATTATTACTTATATAGGTAAAATAACAATCGCACAATTTAAATGGCTCGTCGATTTGCAATGCACTCGGAGATTTAACAATATTTAATAATTATGAACGATACATTATAAAAAACGTAACTATAACTGAAATAAAACAAAACTAGATAGAAATTAATAAAATACCGGTCCCAGGTGCGTGCCGTGTGGAAAGGTGGCCAGAAGGCTGGCGGCATTTCCCCGCTGGATGCTGATACCGATCCGTTGGGCGAGATAGGCGCCCGCCTTCCGGGCAGCGGCTTCCACTAGCACGGTTAGCACAAGACGCCGCGCGAGATAGACTATCCGTCTCTATCTAATGGGTACACGCGGAAAAAGACGGACAGTCTATCTCGCGCGTAGTCTTGTGCTAACCGTGCTAATAAGTGTTATACCACTGTTATACGTCACAAAGCACCCCAGGCCTACGTACCATCATAAATAGTGCAATTTATTTGAAGAGTCGAAACAAATCTCAACACATTTGAGCTTAAGTGTGAAATGAAATAGTTTAAATATTTGGCAAATTGTATCAACGCTTGCTAAACACGATCGCACCATATTGTAACGTCCATAAAGTCACGCGCACACGGGCGGGTCCGTTTACCACTTTTTCTTGTGCTCGTCCATGCTGACGCCGCCCGGCCCAAGGTACACGATCATTAGGAGACCGCCGATCACGGACAGGGTCTGGAGATTACATAAATAAATATTAGGGGGATTACATAAATAAGTCTGCCCGGCTAGCACAACTTGGCGCGCGAGCTATCTCACGCGCGAGATAGACAATCCGTCTCTTTCTGTGTGTACCAATTAGAAAGAGGCGGATAGTCTATCTCGCGCGTGAGATAGCTCGCGCGCCAAGTTATGCTAGCCGTCCTGGGAATACATCATATTATATTATTCACATACCATGGATAGATATTAGGGGGACACATAGAAATACCATAATGTAGAGAATCACCATGACATCTTGAAACATGACTCTGTAAAACAAGTCACTAGGCCGCTAGGCGAGTACACCAACCACGTGGCGGGGACCGCAGCACCCGACTATCAACCCCAGGGAAGGTGATGTCGATTGAAATGAGCCAAAAGGAGTAAAGCGAAAGAAGGGCTCCAGTGTGTGTTCAGATCCTGGAGTCCTCCGCATTCGAGCGCAGATGGCGATCACCGTGGAGTTTTTAGTGGATAGAAATACCACACAACCCAGTCATTCCCCGATGACAGGGTACCTGTATCGAAGGTTTTCTCCACGTGGGAAAAAAAATCGTCGACCGGTTATCGCCGACCGGAGCCGAATGCTTCCGAGCACGTGGTTGATATTCACAACGCCTACCGAATCGACGTACGGAGAATTAAACTCAAAGGAATCACAAGTTACCTGGAAGAAGTCGTATTTGAGGAAGTCCCTGAGAGGCTTGTACGTCGGCACGGCCCACCACGCATTGTGGTACAGGTTGAGTATAGAGAGCACCAGTACTAGAATGAGGGCCGACAGTTTGGTGCGGTACCCGATGGTGACCAGAACCATGAGGATGCTGCCGAGAAGGTCTTGCACAATCTGTGGGAAGAAAAAGACGAATATCAGTGGTGTGTTAAAAAATAATTTGGACAATCTTATACAAATCAACCTAGTCCCAAACTAGGCAAATCTTGTACTAAATATGCGTACTAGGCCATAGTATACCTTATATAAATAGATAGATTCTGTGAAAGAAGTCCAATCTCACGTAGGTCGGTTTTTATATGCATCGCCTCTTGCATTCATCCACATCCAAACCATCCACCCATTGAAACGTTTGTCCAACTGCCAGATCAAATTTTGGTAAGTCAGTACAAGCCGGTGCGGCGGATCTCCGTCGTTTGCACCAAATGGCGAGCGCTCGTGGCCCAGCGGCGCCCGCGCACCGCGTGCGGTAGGCCAGGTTAAGCCACATCGGTCCAGATCAGTTCTTGGATGTCTGACCGCTTTGAGTGGTTGCTAACTGAGCGCTCCCGTGCTTTGGAAGGAACGTTAAGCCGTTGATCCCGGCTGCTGGCTATGACATGACAGTAGTCGTTAACCCAAGTTAGAACCTCTAACAGTGAAGTTGCACCACGTCCGTAATCTCGAAGATCTCACGGTTCGAAAATAAAATGCCACACGATAAACTAGGATTGCAAAGCAGTCCGCTGGCTGCAAATGTTGAGCTGAGCATGTCCATAGGTGACATCATGGACGATTGTATAGATAAAAAAAAAATCGGACATTGGAATAATCACCGAAAAACTGAATTTCCGTATATTCCAACGCTAAGCGAGTAACTGTCAGGGAGTTTGAGACCGTGTAGGCGTCTACACGGTCTCAAACTCCCTGACACTTTTTTTTATCTAAACAATCGTCCATGATGTCACCTATCGACATGCAAAATGTGAGCGTGATCGGGCATCTAGGAGGAGTCCGAACTCGAACGAAATACATCTGTGGTCTAAGAATAAGCTTCGCTTCGCTCAGCTCAGCAAATTCGCCACACGGTGCTCACCTGCAGGAACGACACCTCGAAGCGAAGCAGAGTTATAAACATGAACGCCAGCAGCACCCGGCCAGCGAGCTGCAAGTATGTCTTGGGCTTGTTCTCGCCGAGCGATGGGACACCGGCGAACAGGCTGCGGCCCTCGGCGCGCGCCTCCGCCAGCACCAGAAGCAGGGCCCCGATCAGAGCCAAGTTGCGCAGCAAGAACTGCATGTCCCATAGTATGCTGTACGCGAAAGTCTGGAAACGAGTTTGGCGGTTCAACAATGTGATATTCCTATTGGCTGACGAAATAAAGGACCGCCTTTGGATTTTTCTTCTTAGTAACACCCAAATAATACATACATATCTCTGGGTCATACAGAGCGTCTTTCCTGTAGACACAACTAAAGTTCCTCATAAACTGGGTCTGGGCTAGCACAAGATAAATCGATGTAATAAAAACGTAACTTACATGCACAAAAGTTAACTAGCCTGTGGTCGACTTGACCACACTCCTGTGGACGACTACTGTTTTTTCAACTGTGTATGACCCAACTTTTACTTAAAGTCTCAGTCAAATACAGCCCAAGCAAGGAAAACACCTCGAGTACCGGCTCTCAAGGGAGCCGGCGGGTTTCGAAACTTATTTCTGTCAAAATTCAGTTGTATTCCAGTATTTATTAGTGGTTCCTTAGGGAGCCAGCGGGTACAGTCAAGGACACCAATATGTTTACATTTTTTTACCTTATTCCATTGAAACAAGGTCCAAAATATATACATATTTATGCCATCAACTGCAACGAGAGGTTAATTGTACAGTCAAGGAAATTGAAACACGTACCTTCTTCGCTCAACTTGTAACAATGTCTATAAGAGTTAAAAGGTACGATGTGCCTACATTTCTTCTACTGTACAAATGTACAGTCACCGGCATAACTATTAACTATCTGCCTTCAAAAATATTTGACACGAGCTGACAGCCCTACAAAATAGAGTCAAATCAGATATTTATCCGCGCTCTGTTATAATAGATATTAATGCTGTGATGACTGTACCCTCAGATCATGAATGAAGTACATTTTATGTTTTCTTTCACTTTGTACCTGTTAGGCCAGGTTCGACCAAACAGGAAGAGTTATTCCGAGATTAGTAAACAATACGTTTTGATGTTTCTCAGATTAGTTTGTTCCTTATTCCGGTTTGGTTTAAATATGGCTTTAACACTTTTAATGCCAAAACCCATCTCGACGGGCGATCGTCTCAGGCACTTTTTTTTTATTAAAAATTGGATTGCTCTTGGCCGGCATCTAGCCAGGGGGCTAATATGAGGCCGACGATGAAGCGAGCTCACCCAGAAGATGCCTATTAACAAACATGTTATCGGCTCCGACTGGTAGCGCTACGAAGTTGTTAGCAGTGAAAGTGTCAATGGAAATATTCTTCATGCGGGGTTACGTCGAGAACTTTAGAACCGGTCACTCCACTAATTATTTATTATATCGTTATAATGTTTGCGTATTGGTAATTGTAAATTAACTATCATTTAAGTTGTCATTACAAATAAAAACTTGGGTAATTTAGCAACAATATCAACAAAACAATCTGACCAAAACTTACTTATGTTACTTCTTACTTATTTTTTGTTGTTTCTTACTTATGTTAGTGGGCTATAACTTCTTAAATATTCTTAAAATACAACGAGTTTTAGAACGCGCCAGCTTTCACGTATAGTTGAAAAGCGTATGATGCCTATCTTCGTCTACAACCACGCCAACTTGCAACTCAAAACGACATCAAATGAATTAATAACGGAATTTGAAGGCATTAAGCAGCACCTTTTAATTAAAATGAAACCCGGCAATGACAGGCGAAATAATCCAAGTTAGGAAGGAGTTTTGAGTCCGCAGTAAGCTCGGTTCTCCATATAAACGTAATTACGCTCACTTTTTAAAATGCCATGCTAGAATAACATGAAACTTTGTATACACAATGAGATCCGGCAGATCTAGGTCGGAAATTAGTTTCTGTTGCTTGAAATTATAATGGAGAAAAAATACGGCGATACGAGTATTAAGGTTTTCACACAAGACGTAAAAAACTCAAAAACTCGCTGTATTTTTATGCTATTACATTTTCTAGCAACAGAAACTAATTTCCGACTTAGATATGGCGGCTATCATTGTTTATACAAAGTTTCATGTTATTTCAGCAAGGCGTTTTAAAATGAGAATGCTACGTTTGTATGGCGAATCGCGTTCAGCCGAGCGTACTGGCACCTCTTAACGGCGGTCATTAAGGGGCTCCGTACGCTATTCATCGATCTTTGACGAGTTTGTAGCTATAGATATTCCACCGTCAAAACTATACAGATATTTATCTATATTTGCAAGAGCTGGATTTGGAAGGTGAATCCTTATTCTTTATGATTTATTCAAAGATGGTCCAAAAAAGCTCTTTTTGATATACGAGGGGCGGCTGAAAAGTAACCTTTGTTTATTGCATCACGTTTATTTGTCTCCTACGATTGTTTTGAACATGTCGGTAGAATAAGTGAAAATGGATAAAATCGAGCAGCGTGCGGTGATTAATTTTCTGACTAAAGAAGGGAATACGCCTTCGGAGATCAGACAGCGTATGTTACGTATGTTTGGTAGTTCGTGTTCTTCCGAATTTGTTATGAAGTTTTGGTCAAAGCAGTTTAAAATAGGTCGTGAGAGCCTGGATGATGATCCTCGTAGCGGAAGACCAGTTTTACAGATCAAAATGTAGCCAGGGTGAAAAAAATATATTAGGGGACTGACGAGTGAAGCAGTGGGAGATGCTAGAGATGTGGGCGTCAGTAAAGAGCGAGTCAATGAAATAATTCATGTGCATTTGAACATGTCCAAGGTTAGTGCACGTTGGGTCCCCAGAATGTTGACTGCATTTGACATGGAGAGGCGTGTCAAATGTTGCGAAGTTTTTGGACATGACTCAAGAAAGACCTTAGGGGACGAAGGTTTATGACCGATGACGAAATGAAGGCTGCGGTTACTGATTTTTTTGACGACAAATCGAAACATTTTTTTTAATGGCTTAAATTCAATATTTGTAAAAAGTAATAAGTGTATTTTATATCAGGGGACAATATAGAAAAATAAATAAAAATTAGCCACGACAGTCTTTTGTTTCATTGTTAGGTAGATTACTTTTCAGCCGCCCCTCGTATAAGTATATAGTTTATGCACGTATATATATGAAATCTACATAAAAACTGTTCTATATTGGCGTTTCTTAAAACGTGACGTTTTTTTCACAAAAGTAAAAAACACGAGAAAACGGAGAGATAGAGATCGAAGGTCATTGGGACATAGGAGCCCCTTAATAACGTTTCAAAGTTATATTCTAAATACCTGAAGAACAACGATGAAGAAGAGCACGCCGCACGCGATGTCTACCTTCAATCTGCCCAGTACCATGACGCAGCCACCGATCTGACCCAGCAGGTTTACAATCTGTGGATAGAGACATATTCTTAGATCACTCGCACAAGTGACACACACGTTTCTTCGCAGGAATCCATGTTTAACTTCTTCATTTATTATTTAAGCCAAACTTACAATTTAGTGTTAACAGGAGAATATTAACTATTAATACATTCCATGACTAGGCAAAGACAAGTGGACCCAGGCCTAAAAATTAAAGAAATATTAAGTATCCAGTAATACTAAGTACCCAGACAGACGAGTTAAAACTTGCTGTTTAGAGAGTGCTCAGAAAAATCTATGGTCCCATAAAAGAACGTGACGGTAATTATCGTCAACGAATAAACCATGAATTGGATGCACTCGTCAGGCGTGAGACCATTGGCAGGTTCTGTGTGTCGCAAAGGCTGAGATGGGCGGGTCACTTTGAGAGAATGCCGGACTCAACAGCCACGAAAATCATGACAAGGTGGACGCAGCAACAAAGAAGACCGGAAGGTAGGCCTAAGAAGCGTTATTCCGATTGTTTGGACGAAGATCTGAGAGAAATGGGAAAGTTTACAAACTGAAAGAAGATCGCAAAGCATCGTGACAACTGGAGGAAAATTGTAGAGGAGGCCAAGAGCCACAAAGGGTTTTAGCGCCATCGAAAGGAAGGAAGGAAGTTTCTGTCAATAGTTTCATTTTTGTTACAAGCTTTTATTGCAGACTATACTTTTCGACAATCATCAACCACTCGTTGAGACGGTTCCAATGACACACGACATATCTCGTGTAGTTTAGGAGTTGCAATGGCCGCGTTCTGTGTCCATCATCAGATCAGCTTGATGGTAGTTATCAGCACCAATATCTGCCCCAACAAAGCGCGCATAAATATCTGACACGACTCTACGGCTATACTTCTAGGGCCGTTAGGACCTGTTAGATATTTTCACCGCCTATGTTTTGGCAGATATTAATGCTGGTGATGGTACCATAATATTGCACTGTCACCGAACTTATGTACATAAGTATGCCAAATTTCAGCTCAATCGTATAGCGGCAAGTGGCTGAAAAAAGAATTGCAAATTTTGATGACAACATACTTACATACTAAGAGTGCAAGTTATATAAAAGCTTGTAAAAAGTGAGCAGTTTTCCATACACTTTTATCGGTATCGTGTCGTGTAATGCGAACACGCTCTTAGGTTGGGTTGCACCAAACCGTCCGTAGTCGTAAGCTGGGTTCGTTAAAATTTCATTTTTGGAAAGTTTGACAAGTTTCTATGGGATGACAGCTGCCGGCGCCATATTTAACGATGATCAATCTGTGATCGTAAGTCGGTGCAACCCAGCATTACTCGGGCTGCGTGAACATTCCCTGTAATTGGTGTCTCCCTTAATTCTAAGGTATTATGTATTAATCGTATCAATTATCTGGATGAATAGAGACCAGGATCACAGAAACGTGAGGATGTGAGGAATACTATAGAGCGCCCGCACATTTTAATAACACCTAATTCGAAGTAGTGGCTTACGGAGCAGTAGATCTCGCGAGTAGATAATTATACTCGTATAGAATTTCATTGACGCTCGACAAAAAATCCATATATAGGTACTCGTAATTATCCAACCAGTTCCACTATATTTCACAAGAATATAATATATTTCACAAGAAAATAATCGTAGTCAACTTATTACTCTTAAAGGTTTTAAATAATCCCCCAAGCCCATCACATCGGGTGTACCACAGGGCTCTCACCTTGGGCCACTATTTTTCATAATATTTATAAATGATCTTGTAAGCCGTCTGTCCTGTCCCTGCTTATTATATGCCGACGATTAGAAAGTATTTTCAACTGTGGGGGACTTACAGGATTGCCTTAAACTACAAATAGATATAGATATAATTCATAAGTGGTGCCTTGATAACCGAATGTTTCTTAATGTTGAAAAATGTTTTATAATATCATTTAGTCGTAAACGCAACTCTATAAATTATCCTTATAAGTTACCATCGCAAGTATTAGATAGGAAATCTGAACATATAGTCAGTAAAAGTACTATGTAGTATAAATAAAAACTATTTAGTATAAATGTACTGTGAACATATAGTCAGTAAAAGTAGCAGGCTTCTGGGATTTCTGATACGTATCACATAAAACTTTAGAAACCCTCAAAGTATGCTGTTATTATATTATGGTATGGTACGCAGTGTTTTAGAATGGATCTATTATATGGTCACCATTTTATGCTGTACACTCTAATAAAATCGAGAGTGTGCAAAGAAAATTTCTTAGGATCCTATGTTTTCGTTGCCATTATGGACGGTCTATCTCAGGTTATAGTCCGCGTAAGTTTAATTTCACATCATTAGAAGTCAGACGTAAGCAATCTGACCTTATTTATTTATATAAAATTATCCATTCCCATATTGATTCTCCTTATCTATTGTCACTTTTGAATATTAACATAGTTTATAGGATTTGTTCTCCGAAAACTTTTACTCTAGCTGTATACCGAAATAATACTTCTTATTGTAATCCAATTGTTCGCATGTGTCGGGAGTTTGATGATTTGGTTCGCGTCTGTAAGGATCTAGATGTTTATGTTTCCAAAATATCTCAATTCAAAAAATCTGTATATTTAGCAACAAACAATTAATTTGGATTATTCCAATAACTGTTAAGTGTGCTGATATTTGTTTGCCTTCTTTTATCACTCTCTTTGTAATTCCAATTGATTTGAAATACCTATGTAATAAAACTTCTTTTTCTCATAAATACACACATATATCTTTACCTCTAAATTGTAACTCAAAGCCATGATGTGTACATATGTTATGGACTGTAATCTAGTTATAAGTGTCTTCGTATACGTATTTATTCGTTAATTTTGATTACTGTCTGTTTTATGTACCATTTGAAATAAAATAAAAAATAATCTGTTGAGATATGCGACCTGTAGAGGAGTACACCCGAAAATACAGACGAATATAGGTACGAAAGCACTTTTTCCCAAGCTGCAACGGAGACGCTTCCCTCGCTAGGTCAGTGACAAATCGATATGCACTCGTAAATAGCCACTTAGAGTTTATATTCTCACTTGTTTAGGTTATCGGTATTAGGAATCCAAGTGGACACATATATGGGGCGCATACACGATGATTGATCGTAATTTTGTTTTATACCACGTTGGTGGCAAACAAGCGTACGGCCCGCCTGATCACCGCAGCCTTCAGGGGTGTCACATGCACTGCTTTCTTGAAGAACCGCATACTGTAGCAGTCCCCCGGGAAAACCTCGGCATTCCATTGCGGTTCATTCCACAACCGGATAGCGTCCGAGGGCGGAAATTCCTAACACCCAACTAGAACTAAAATGGCGGCACTCGCTCAGTGCGCATAACATGCGCGGGCAAAGCGACGCCCCGTTGCTATGGAGACGGAAGATCAAGTACTGCGCAGATTATTTTTATAAACCGAGGGCCCGAATAACCCGAAAGATTTCAGCCATGCATTTCTGAGGTTATAAGAAGTAAAAACGTTATGGGCCATTCTCTTTTGAATAGTCTTTTTTCTTTTGCGAAAAAAAAAACATTTTATTTTATGTATTTAATTATTAAATCCGAAATATAAAATTACAGTAAGCATACACCTTTTGTTCGCCAAACTGTATATACAGTTTGTTGGCGAGTATTGCGCAATCTCACACATTCGAAACTCAGGTCAGGTATACCTACTTATTTCCTAATAAAAGGAATTCTGTGGTAACAACGCATAATTTAAAATTTATTGCCGCAAAAAAACTGGTAACGCAGTGGCAAGGAACAGTTTTCATACAAATTGATGACCTCTGAGTTAAATACTCGATTTATGGATATCGGTATATACAGTACTTTGATATTTACCAAAACTGTCGAAAGTAATTAAACCCCTTTTACAATCACTAAACAAGAAATTAAAGCGAGGTGCAAGTGTTCCAAAATATGCATTTAAAGCAAAAGTGTCGAAAACTCAAAACTCAATGGGCCATTCGCCCTTATATCAACCCATGATGCCATATCAACCATGCCGTCCTTTTTTTATATTACACAAAAAGAAATTTTTCAATTAAAAACTAATAGACGAGCGCAGAAACCTATTTAAGGTTTATGCGTGACGCGAATATATCAACCGCTCACAACAATAATAATAACCTTGAAGAACGTGCTGAATGCTGATGAGATGATGAGACACAGTCTGGCCACAGTGGCCAGGCAGTAAATGTTAGACATGTGGCACAACTCAACACAAACATGGTGGCGAGGAACTATTCGCGGAACCCGCAGGGAAATGTCCATGTAGTCCCGCTGCTCCGACCACTGGAACCACATCCGGAGACCGTCCTCGAGGAATGTGCTGATGAGGCACAGCCTGGCCACTGTAGGCAGGACATGTTAGACATGTGGCACAACTCACCACAAACATGGTGGCGAGGAACTTGCCGCACCCCCAGGACATGTCCATGTAGTCCCGCTGCTCCGACCAATGGAACCACATCCGGAGACCGTCCTCGAGGAATGTGCTGATGAGACACAGCCTGGCCACTGTAGGCAGGACATGTTAGACATGTGGCACAACTCACCACAAACATGGTGGCGAGGAACTTGCCGCACCCCCAGGACATGTCCATGTAGTCCCGCTGCTCTGACCACTGGAACCACATCCGGAGACCGTCCTCGAGGAATGTGCTGATGAGACACAGCCTGGCCACTGTAGGCAGGACATGTTAGACATGTGGCACAACTCACCACAAACATGGTGGCGAGGAACTTGCCGCACCCCCAGGACATGTCCATGTAGTCCCGCTGCTCCGACCACTGGAACCACATCCGGAGACCGTCCTCGAGGAATGTGCTGATGAGACACAGCCTGGCCACTGTTGGCAGGACATTTTTGCCTTTGCGTATAACCTGAGAAAAGATAGAGTTGTTTTATTATTACAGGAAAAACCGGCCAAGTGCGTGTCGGATCACGCACAAAGAAGTGTTCCGTACCTGTGTCCGTACCGACACCTACTAGTCCACATTTAAAACCACTATACAATACATGGAATCAAAAAAGATTGTATATTCATAGGGAACTCACGGCACTTACATCCTTTTGTATTGGCAAGACAGTTTTTTCGTGATAACTCAGAAACCCCACCCAAATCAAAAATCGTTGAATGTATTTATCAATATACATCACCCGATTTTTTTCTGAATTTTAATTTTATGGAGAAAAGTTTGACTAGTTTCTATGGGATGACAGTTGCCGGCGCCATATTAAACGTCGATCGGTCTGTAACCAAAAGTTGGTTGAACCCATCCAGTCTTGCTTCTGTAATAAATGGTAGTGCCTCAGGCAATTCTTTGGGTAGAAACTTGTTAATGACGTAAACAAGATAACACGAGCTTCCCGCTCGGACCAGTGTAAATGAGCTTTAAGAATGCAACCGCGACTATGGTAAGATAAGAAGACTACAAAGTAACATAATTAGTCTTAAATACCACCAGAGTACACTCTGTCAAATTAATCACGCGCAATAGGGTATTTAACAACACTAAAAAAATGTTTACGTTACCAATAAACAAATCATACGAAAATATTCGAAAAAATCAAAACTTCAACTTATTTATGCAATTTTAAAGATTTTTAAATACTCAAACATGAAAAAGGGACGCAGATCGACGATTGAAAATTGTTAAATCATTAGGCATGTAAATATTCTTACAAGCGGAATTGTCGCTTAACGGAATTATAATTTCCAACCGAAATAAAAATTGATCACCCCGGGCGGGGCGGGCGAAGTCATTAGGCATATTTCCCTACAAACTTTATATACTAACCGAGCGTTTCTGAACTTTCGTAGCTTCGTAAAAAGTTGCTGATTTTACTATCAGTGAAATATCGTATTCCGTTCCGTTCACTGACTTGGTCGTGACACGAGACTAGAATTTTTACCAACACATTACAACATATCTCAACATCATTATAGTATATGTCATTATTAATGACCTTGTATATTAGGTAATTTATGACTGTAAGTGATAATAACACGAATGATATAACTATTTAGAAACCCTGTGCCAGCATTGCCAGCAATAAATTACATACTGCATTGCCAAGTCATATTGATAAAAAAATGCATTGTCATAAGCATGATACGTTATCTTACAATACAAACGCGTAAACGCGAATGTAATATATAAATGTAATGCTGATTATGCAAACAAATCGTTTGTAACACACGTTACAAACGATTTCGATAATATTGACTAATATTATCTAAGCTCGGCTGTATGGAACAGGTTAGAGACAAGAACTACACACGTGGCTTGAAAGTTCAAGTACATCGCGACTTTATTATCATCATTACCATATCAGTCGAAGGACGTCCACTGCTGGATATAGGCCAAGAGTGCCACAATAACCGGTCCTTCCGAATCGCTAAACTTGTACCGCCATTGCCATTGGTGCGGAAAAGTTCTCGAGTGGCGACCACGTACCGGCAGGAGCAGCGTGGGTAGGCCTCCCACAACTGACCGACTGACTGACTGACTGATGACCTGGTAAAGGTCGCGGGAGTCCGCTAGATGCAGGTAGCGTAGGATCCAGCAGTGGACGTCCTTCGGGTGATATGAGTTTCGGCAATGTTGTTACTATATCAGGCATTTGTTTGGAATGCACATTTTCACTATGATTGATTATGCTTCATTATCACGATGGGGGGCGACCGAGCTTTACTCGGCATCTTCGTGGTTTCCCGAAGAAGAGACTAAAATCGATTTTTCGCCCCTGTAAACCCCGTGTAAATTTCATCGGAATTGATACAGCCGTTAACGAGATTCCCGAAATATAAACAAGAATAGTTATTTAAAAGATATTAGACTCTTACATAAGTAATTAATGGATGACTGTTATTAATAATTGCAGTCTAATAACTTATTCTAATAACTTATTGGGTTATTAGACTTATTAGACCGCAAATATTTTATTTATTTACTTATTTATTTAAACAAACAATGTTTACATGACTTTACAGACAAATCCAATGCGCCATGAAACTTAAATGTAGTTTACATTAGTGAACAAATCATTACACAATATAATAACATTGTAAATTAATAGTACATTACGATACAAGTGCAGAGAACAGAAAATTCGCAACGAGTGGTGATAAATTGAAACACGACCGAAGGGAGTGTTTTAAATCGACACGAGTTGCGAATTACCTGTTCGCACGTGTATCGTACAACGTTTTACAGTACATATGGCTCTTTAAAGTTTCGACATATGTACATAATCTGCTGATTACCGCATTCGTGCGGTAAAGTAGCACCATATGTACTGTAAAATTAATTAAACAGTAAACACTAATTACATGTTTACGGTAGTAGGCCTAGCACCCATCATCTCGCAGAGTTTCAGGCATTCACTTCTCACAGCCGCTCATCGCCCATTTATGTAATCATCAATTGTGTGAGAGAGGATATGAGAAAGAAAGTAGTAAGCGCTGAAGTGACGAATAATAGAGAGGAATGGAAGAAGAAAACATGATGCGCTGATCTCCTAAGCGGGATAAGGGCAGGGCGATGATGATCAATATGTCATACCTTATATGTTATATCTACAGCTGTTGTTATCCTAGATTCAAATATAAATAAATAAACAATCTTGAAATGAGCGCCTCTCACTGTATACATTGTTTTAATGGCTGTGAGTTTCTGAGATTTGCGCCAATTAAATAAATACTGAGGGGACAACCTTAACGCAAATCAAACTATTCCCATAGTAAGCTCAATAAGGCTTGTGTTTTTAGTACAAGACTACATACGAAATATATTTAATAGATATAATTACCTACTTAATACAAAGGAAAAGTCCAAGCATCAGAAACAAATATTCAAGCTTGTCATACAATGATATGCCCTGACCTGGACTCGAAACTAGGACCGTCAGCTTCGTAGGCGAGGTCACTAACCACTAAGCTAAACCAATCGTAGAAATTGGTTTTGCTCTTATGGTTCTTTTATCGGTATCGTAATATTCCAGGCATTCGATATGAGTTCGTATATAATATAATGGCTACCCTAGAAAGTTATGTTGCTTTATAATTATAACGGAGTACAGAAGTCACTGTTTGTTACTATGGATAAGAAAAAGAAACTGTATTATGAAACTAAACTTAATAGTCACAGAGTCGTTTATCCCACGCACTCGTTGACAAAACCGTGAGTGTTATAATGGACCGAAAACAACAAATTACTTTAAAATGCTGCATCCTTGACATAGTCAATTACTTGGATATTCATACGTGATTCTAAGCCCTCCAAATCGCTAAACTTAAGCGGCAGTGAGTGGGGCCCATATCACGTAAAACCGTTGGCCGTTGGGGCGGAAAGGTTCTTGAGTTGCGAACGCGTCTCGGAAGGTTCTCGAGTTGCGAACGGCGTCTCGGAAAGTGCAGCGTGCGCTCCGCTGGATGCGGGTATATATTTCACGATTAAAATAGCAATTTTCTTGTTTTCAATACACCATTAGTATGGGGTCTCATGCTTGGTGATATCATAATTTTCTGTCAGTTGGTGTGGAGGGCTTTTTGGTGTCTGGGAACAATATCCACCTTTGACCCTCATTCGCGGCTTTTGTTGTGCTTTAATCATAGTTGGCCCAATACAAACATTTAATAAAAAAATAAAATAAAATAGCCTTTTTCGTCAGACATTTTGTTTTCCAAGAGTATTTCCTTATTATTAGTTATTTAGTCTGTTTGCCTTTTGGCAAAGGCCTCCTCCAACATAATGTAAGAGATGGGTGGACGAATTTGTCCAAGTAGCTGGAAGAACCTGGACAAGACTCGCAATCGACCGGCACAAATGGAGAATGTAGGAGGCCTTTGCCAAAAGGCAAACAGACTAAATAACTAATACAATCATTTAATCCCCTCGTGGTCGCTTACCACGGGCCTCATAAGAAGGTTCAAAGTCACCCAAAGAGCAATGGAGAAGGCTATGCTGGGAGTTTCTCTGCGTGATTGCATCAGGAATGAGGCAATCCGCAGCAGAACCAAAGTGACCGATATAGCCCTTCGAATCGCTAAATTTAAGTGTATTGGTATAGTAAAAAAAAATGTGTTGCGAAATACCCTATTCTTAATGCAATGTAATTTATTGGATGATGAATGATAGTCAAAGGAATACTAGATTCTATCAAAAGTAAAGGATTTTAGTAAAATTTCACCTTATTTGTACTATAAAATTATCACACACTTAAACAGAGACTAAGTAGCTATAAAGAATAAAAATTGTAGTAGTGTTAGTTTAATATGTAATATATTTTACAGTACATATGGTGCTTTACGTGCATATGTTGAAACTTTAAAGAGCCATATGTACTGTAAAATGTTGTATGATACACGTGCGAATAGGTAATTCGCAACTTGAGTCGATTTAAAACACTCCCTTCGGTCGTGTTTTAATATATCACCACACGTTTCGAATTCCCTATTCTCTGCACTTGTATCGTAATGTACTATTAAAATTGTGAATATCTTCCCTTTATGTACCTAACTTTCATAATGTTGTCTACCATTGTTAACCACACTCACAGAAGGCTAAGTTACAGGCTCAGCCTAGTTTGGTCTCTGATAGAATCTCTTGTAATGTACTTATCTATTTTTGAACAATAAACCATTTGTATTTGTATATTTGTATGATTATAATATACTCTCTCTCTCTCTCTAACACTTTACATTGTGTTAAACAATGTTGGCTATAATTCAGGCCATAATGAAAATTATACACTTTGTTATAATAACACAGTTATGTTATGGTTTCATTATGGTAAACATAGGAAATGTTGCTATACCTAGAATGTGTTTAACAGGTAGATTTACTGTTACAAATTAGATGTATGTGTATTTGCCAACATACTTAGCATAAAGAGAAAGTGACCTGACTTGAAGATGTTTTTACTAAATTAAGGCACAATTTCTTTAAATGTGGAGCACTATGGCAATAAATATAAATTGAGAATTTTTTTCACCCGTCTCACTCTGATTTTATGATATTTAGCATAAAATACATTGATTGAAAAGTGATGGGTGCCTAAATATTAGTTATTTTTTCATTAAAAGCTGAATAGGCCAAACACATGTATATGGCTACTAGTTCTTCATAGCAAACCATTAGTTATGTGAAATAACAACCATAGTCAAGAGGCAATATTTGACTCTTTGAAAGGACACTGACAAAATCTTGTCAAACTACCTGCATTTTACATATACGTAATGGTGAAAGTTATCATTGTTGCATACTGAACTAGTTTACAGAGATATCGCCCGAAAGCACAAACTTTACCGTAATATTTTTTTCAAAAATAAATCAAACATGTATTCACCAATGAGCTAACTTTTTAAACAGCTAGACTTTGGATATTCTCCGAAGGGACATGAGCTACTTAAAACATTGGGATTTATCAGTTAAACGTGAATCCAATACGAAGATAAGTAGGTTAAAAGGGGCAACATCTGTAAGCCTGGACCTAACGTCGACGCAGCACACAATGTACATCGTCAGACATCTTTTTGGCACACGCAGCAAAACGTGCCGGAACTATTTTTATTATTTACATTCATAAATCCATGCAACAGGGTGCGAGCCAACAAGAAAAAGTTCGGTGACGTGACAGAACCGATCCAAAGTGCGAAACGACTTCAGAGTAATTGTCACCTAAATATTGAAACGGCATTGAAAAATTAAATAGGTTGATTCTGACCTGATCTGCAACATCTTCCGCAGTAGAGACGTATTCATTTGGAATTTGCATTTTCCTCGGCGTATTCACAACCACAATCACTGAAATGAAATTTCACTTCACTCACTGTCGGTGTCTGTCGCTTCGAGTGACGTGTGGATAGTTGGAAGACACTTCCTGTTCAAGCAACTGATTTTATAATCAGAGTTATGATATCGTACACGTTTTGTAAATAAATACATTGAAATAAGTTTTTTTAATGAAATTGATGTCACTTTTGTGTGAAATTTGTTATTTAAGTGTAAATTTTATACAAACTTAGTATTACACAAGTGGGATATGACGTCGAAAAGAGGATACATTTTTTAAATTGATGTGTACGTTTTGATTTTACAAATCAAATGAAAGCGAAAGTAAATATTTGTATAATATGTGTATCCATTTTTGATAAACGACGATCAGCTTAATTTAATCAGATAATTTATGTGATAAAATAAGTATACTTGTTACTCGATACTTCATTTGTTTTTATATGTATTGTGTGTATATAAATGGGAAATGCGTAGAAATTCGTTATTATTTACTAAGCTTTGAAATTATTAGTAAATTTAAGCAACTCTTGAAACATCACAAAGGGCTAACTAAACGCCAACAATGTCAGCTTGAATGAACTTGTCAGTCGGGCATAGTTACATGTTTTATTGTTGATATAACATAACATCTCTTTACTAGGCCTTATTTTTATCTTAAAACATTAATAGTTTCACCTCTAATCTCATTTGTAAGTACAATATTATATACACTAGCTTTCTAACAAAACCCAACCTATGAACCTTCCTTTTTTTGTTGTTCTAGACAATGCTAGAAGTTACTTGCAACGATCGTCTGGGTAAGAAGGTGAGGGTGAAATGTAACCCCGACGACACCGTGGGAGACCTCAAAAAGCTGATCGCGGCACAGACTGGCACGCGATACGACAAGATTGTGCTGAAGAAATGGTACACCGTATTCAAAGACCACATCAAACTATCTGATTGTATCCTTTATAATGAATACGTCATGTGGGTATCCCTCAGGGTTTTGTTTTCAAACTCTGATCGGACAAAGATAGTCCTAATTTTATTTCCCTTTTGAATTGGGTTAGTTGTGTTTGTTTCCATTTTATATATGAATACAATCACTAGGTCTGCATTACTAACTGGGTGGCTATCTGTTCCAAAGTTAATGTTCTTTTACGGTGATCATCATGGTACCCAGTAGCCCAAGTCTACTATTTTTGACCACTGTACTTGTTTACTGTCAAACATATTTACATAAAATTTAGCATATATTTAGTTTGAGTCCTTGGGATACTTGTACTGAAAATCACCACCTCCAAAAAAGGTGCTGAGGGGTTGTAAGGTCGAAAATGGTGGTATTTTAAAAAGTCAATTTATTTTTCATTAACCTTTTCGCCGCCAGACGTTAAAGTAATTCGCCGTGCCCCTGACGCCACAACGGTAAAAAAATGATGTGTAAAGAAATAATCCCAATATAAAATTGGGCAGCTTCTCAGTAGTTTTCATTTAAAAAAAATTTTTGGCCAGTACCGTCGTTGGCGTCGGGGTGACGATTTTACGTTGACGTCTATGGCCGACCGTGGCGTTCAAAAGGTTAACCAGTTGCCAGTTGTGTTCTTATTGTTAACCTCTTCACCGCCCCAGTTATCTAGTTGTGAATGGAATGCCTCACACACCATGGTCATCAATAAATGACCATAATGTACTAGACTGTCAGTTCCATGGCATGCAGAACATGTCCTTTCATTCGAAGTGTCATGAGGAGGTTCATAAGGTTCATTTATCAGGTAATCAACACAAATACAAGTATCAAAACAATCACTGGTTGCACTGGTCTTGGTTTCAACTTGGGTTCTTGATCTGCCGGTATTGTTGATTCTCTGAGTGATTCAACTACTGTCCCTTACTTGCATTTTTGATGAAGTATACGATTTGGATGTATTTTTTGTTATTTTTATATCATTTATTATTCATAATAACTGAAAAGTCCATCCAAATATACAGTAACTTCAACAATATTGTGAAAAAGCGACAGTTATGAAAGGCTCATAGAATCATTCAGTATCAAATTAAATGTGAGTGAAACCTAGTTATTTAGTTTTTCGTGTGTAATCTTGAATGATTCCTTAATGCTGCACACAGATGAAATCCATGACGGGATGAACCTGGAGCTGTATTATCAATAAATTACTTTTCAAGTTTACCTTCTAAGTTAAGTAAATAAACATGTATCTATAATCTATTTTTCTTTTAACCTGTACATTTCCTTTAATTATATAAATTTACTAACATAGTCAACTTTTATTTCACCTATATTCAAGTGTTATGGCACAACAAGATTTGAAATTCTCAGGGGCGGCTTTACCTATAGTGCGGCGGGTGCGGTGCACCCGGGCGCCGCGGTCCTAGGGGCGCCGAGCGTCCGGAGCGCCACTCACCGCGCGCTTACTAGGGGGCGCTTGGGTGATGATTGTGATGATTGCACCCGGGCGCCACATAGGCTAAAGACGCTCCTGGAAATTCTCGTAATGTACACATCATACCATCGCCAACACAGTCAACTGACCATTCGTGCACTTTATTCTCAAGTTAACTGTGTTGGTGTTTGTATGTTGACAGTTTAATAAGTTTCTCTCAAGGATTGAATTTTTGATACAAGATTTTGTTGCCAACTGTCCTTTTTTTGTAGTCTCTTAACTAGTTAACAGGGTTAAAATGATAGGTTTACATGTCTTGTGTTGTTTAGGAGTTCCTATGCCACCTGGCTTCATCATCAGACCAGCTCCATGGTGCCATATTACTGTAGTGTCATCGAAGTTACATAAGTATAATAGATTTCAGCTCAATTGGTCTGCTGAAAGTGGTTCAAAACTTTGCAATATGTATGTGTACACAAATTAAATAAAAGCTCCTAATAGGAAACTTATAAACCCATACATTTTAATTTTATGCATTTGTAACACTTGCTTCTGTTAGAAGTTGCTGTGGAAAATCATCCATTTATGTCCCTAAAGTAACCACTACCAAAGGGAACTTTTTATTAGTTCTTATTGATAACTAATGGTGATGATACTGATGATGATCATTTTCCGAGGAGGCAATCTTAGGATCACCTTAAGATGGTATTTCACCTGCCAATGTGCATATGAACAAAGATATAGGATAAGTGGAATGGGTCTCTGTCATCAACATCATATGTTCATAGAAATTTGATGAAAAATTCGACAGATATTGGACAAATATATTGGATGTAAGCGGAATACCATACCACACCACCCCGTAAGCTAGTTAGTAACACAGGTTAGTAATCGCTGTACCACCCTTCCTTATTGTGAATTAATGGGGCCCTTTGTACAATTGATATAATCACAATACTGAGGTGTCGATATTATCGCATTTTTCAATATTGTACGTATTTTGCTTCAATATTCACGTGATACGTTTCGTGATATAAGTATATTGCGTGATAATTATAATAATTACCATGTAAAAGGCCCCATTAGGCGATGAACGGTAAAGCGTGTCACACACTGGAGCGGCCTGCGGTGGCGGTCAATAGTAAATTTGACAGCTAATGACAAGTTTACTATTGACCGCGCGGCCAGGCCGCGCCATTTTGTGACAGGCTTAACGGTACGCTAACGAGACGGCAAACGGCCTACCTCGAAATATCAGCCTCTCTTTCGTGCTTCCCCATTCGAGCGACAGAGAGGGAGAAACTACGTTGTCTGTTTGCGGTAGGACTTGCCATTACCACAGGCGCTTTACTAGTCAATGCCAATAATGGCGGCCTGTCAAACTGAAGGCGGTAGGGTTGGGGGAATCTAAGACCCATATCGACATTATTCAAATTCGTGTTTATACGTTATGTCAAAACTTTAACGTTATGGGCTAACAAAATAATCGTCATGGACATAAAATATATGTAGGTCACTCGGGACTCCACTTATAATATTATGGAGAATTTTGACAAGTGGTTCGGTGGTAGATTTCCACATAATTGATCTGAAATGAATTTCGGGTAATCATATCTTTGCGTTTGAGCACTAATATGACAATTCCTTCGATAAAACTACAAAATTAACTAATGTAAATAATTTGTATCGGTCACATTTTATAAATTGGCAACATTTTACTTAAATTTTGTGTTGGTCATCAATATTCACGCGATACGTATCGTGACATTACTGTATCGCGTAATAATAATAACCATGTAAGAGGGCCCAATAACAGGCCCAAATCTTTTAGGAAATCTGAGCAATTATAAGATCACTCATACTAGTATCTTTATTTGAAGTTAAACATGTATCGACAATAGTTGAGCGCAGCACTATCCAAGATTGTCAAAACATTGGTGCTAATAATGGCGTCGCTCAAAAGTCGGCACGCGTCAGTCGTTGTGTCAAACAAGATCGTAAGTAAGTACAACGTAACGTCATGCTATCTCTTTCACTATATGCAATTGAGCATTGGAATGAAAGAATTAACATATGTTTTCGCATTTCTATATCGATTTTATATATATTTGCATAACACATTGTATCTATACCTAGTCGGCTCATAAGTTCTATCATATACATAGTATCAAATAAAAACAAAAGTTTAAGTTTATTCCGTATAATTTGTACAGCGTTTGAAAGCTTATAAACTAGAGAATCTAAATGTATAACATTTATTCAAAATGACCGCCATAATTATCTACACAGGCTTGAAGTCTGCGTGGCCAGTCGTCAATGGATTCACGCACCACTTTCATGTCGATATTGGCCACTGCCGTAGCAAGGGATTTTTTCAGCGAGTCTAGATTTGCATGAGGTTTTGAGCACACCTTTTCCTCTAAATACTGCCATATTTTATAGTCTAATGGATTAAGATCTGGGCTAGAGGAGGGCCAATCTTCATGCCGTATAAAGTCGATTTTATTGGAGGCGAGCCACGCTTGTGTAGACTTTGCCTTATGGGCTGGAGCAGAGTCCTGGTCCCAATGCTGGTTTAGAAACATCGTATGGGATAGTGGTTTCACAATATTAGTCAACACCGTGTCTTGGTACACTTTGGCACTAGTTTTTACTCCTTTCTCACAAAAATGCGTACTAGTGACGCCCGCATAAGAAACTCCCAGCCAAACCATCACAGATGAAGGGTGATGACCTCTTTGAATACGGAGAATGCTATTAGACGCTTCTTTACTATTGCGAGCGTTCACTCTATCATTGTTTATTACAGTTTTCTTCTATGTCAAAAATTTTCTCGTCCGAAAACAGTATACAACGATGCTTATTTTTAGCGTACTTCTTCAATAAAGCTTTAGATCTTTTAAGCCTTAAAGCTTTAAGCCGACCATTGAGAAGATGGCCAGTTTTTCGTTTATAAGCACGAAGTCTCAGGTCTTGATTAAGCACTCTTTTCACCGTGTTTCTGCTCAAACCCAATCTGGAGGGCCATAACTTTTTGTTTCCTAGCGGGATTTCTGGCAATGCGTGCCCTAATTGCTTGTACAACCGCTGGAGTCCTAGCTGTACGCGGATGACCGCTTCTTTTCTTGTCATTTAAACTAGAGACCTCACTGTATCTTTCTATGGTACGATACACAAATCTTAGAGAGAATTTTAAATTTTCAAGTAGCTTAAACATTTTAGTCGGCGAGTGTCCACAACGATATAGTGCAATTATTGCGGTACGGCTATCTTTAAGCGTCCACTCCATGTTAACACGTTGAACGCCTTGCAAAAAAGCCTGATTTTCCATTCAAGCCGCTGGGGACATATGTGAATGATCGTGTACTGTACCGTTCAGGCCACGGAGGTTACAGGTGAGTCTTCGGCCGGTTGGTCTTCAAATATTTTTTACAGGCTACATAGTACAAATACTTTACAAAAACGATAGCGAGGTGAGCCGCGCGGCCCTGCAGAACAATTTAGTCGGCTTGGTTCTCGCGTAAGACAAAAGACTTTGAAATTTTTCACGATTTTCGCCACTATGGTAGGGTTGTGCTGAAGTTGACCAAATAAAGTAATATTCCGATAATATTACTCAGCTAGTAGTATGTTTTTTTTATTAAAATTAGATTATAATTAGACCTTATTATAGGTACTCTCCTACGAGCATTTTTTGTCTTATTTATATATTACCTCTGGCTGGTGCTCTTAACTTCGTCCATAAGTTACTTTTGTTGTTTGACGATAACTTTTGTTTCCGACATCCGACTATCAAGGAGTAAAGTTTATGTGTTGCTCCAGGCTAAGCTATTATTAGGTATTTTGTGAAGACAGTATAATAATCTATTCAGTAGTTTTGAAGATTCGCGTGAACAAACTTACCGATATATATATATATATATATATATATATATATATATATATATATACAGGGTGACATCGGAGACGTGATCAGAAACAATTTGACTTTATGAAGTATTGAAAGACAAACTCAATAAAGATGAAATCACAGTTACTACTTGCAATATTGACTATTATTTCTCAAATTATTAACAGAAAAAAAAATGTTTCATACAACTTGGTCACCCTACACCACACGACGTCTTGTCATCCCTCATACAACGTGTGTCAAATGTGATAGGGTGACCATGATGTAAGTATGGCGTTATTATATTTCTAGTAAAAGTTTGAAAAAATTAACTTGTTTTATTCGATTTAACAACTATTGCATTTAAAACGCGATCATTTGTAGAGTCTGAAAAATTATCTTCTGATTACGTCTCCGATGTCACCCTGTATATATATATATATATTAATATAGTAACCTAAAACCATAAAGTGATTTTTCACAGAAGGCCCACATGTGGGCCGCGTGGCGTTCAACGTGTTAAAGAAAACAGAAAATTGCAAAATTATACTACTCAAATATTTAAAAAAGATTCGAAATTCAAATGCACAACGGTTTTGGTTTTAGGAATTCCAAATTTAAATTTTAAAGGCCAGTGACAGAACTTATGAGCCCACTAAGTAGTAGAATAGGGCCTCTCCGTGTATTTATCTACTCAAAGCATAGTTCCGCCTTTCTTTATTTGCCTCAATGTCATCTAAACGTCATGCAAATAGTTTGAGGCCACGGATCTATACCTTAACTTTAGGTATAGATCCGTGTTTGAGGCAAATAAACGATTACCCGCCCAAATTAAATAGGCTGCTTATGGCAACCCGCCGGTCGTTTAAGATACGATCTCAATTTTGCTGCATGAGACCTGCCTGGCTAGTATGATAGCTTATATGTCGGACATATAGCATTCGTCCCTCTCGCACTTACATACTTGACAGTACGGGACGAATGCTATATGTCCGACATATAAGCGATCATACTAGCCCCTCAGTTCCGTCCCCCTTGGTGAAACTCGTATTGGCTATGTGCACGTCTGAAACGTCAAACGTCAAAGGTCCCGAGACAATGTCAAAATTTAGAGATGTCAAATAATGACACATGAATATTTTATTTACTTTAGTAAACGAGAAAGACCCCGTATTGGAAATTTTACTGAAATAAATAAGAGAATAAATAAATACATACAAACGAAACGAATCGTAGGAAACCGTTAAGAAACCAATAGAAAACGTGAAAGTAAATTTGACAGTGGTCCCCGGTAAGTACACATTTCTGCCATGGTGTGCGCTACGATCGCCTAGCTTACCCCCACCACCTACTTCGCACATAGCCAATAGGATCTCTATAGAAATCCTTACTCTGAACCTTAGCCGGTGTTATATTTTCATCTCATTCCTTCGCCACCTTTTTTCTTGTAATAAAATTTTACGATTGTGAACTAGGGTATCGATATCTCTTTCTCCTTTTAACGCATAACTGCGTCCTGCACGTTTGGCCATCATGGCGCATTGTGTGGTTCCGACATCACGGTAATGTCGGCAATCGATTAATGTATCATCGATTTCAATACAAAATGTATTGCATGGCAAGCTTTAGTTATGACAGCGAAAATGAAGCCGACATCTGGCAACATTTGAAATAGACTCAATCGTTGTTTCCGGTTTCATGGTTTCATTCACCCGCCGCCATTACTGCATAGCATAACGTCATGTCAACTATGCGTGTAAAGTGAAGACCTCAATCTTTAACACTAATTTGTTATATTGATTGATTTAAATCTGCCTAATATTTTTTAGTTGTAACGGTGCTATTAAGTTTTTACACCACAATCTAACGATAAGTATATAGCAATGTCTGAATCGGAAGGTAAGATATCGTTGCGATTTACTCGGTGTGACTGTTTTTGTTTGATGCTTTAATGTACTGTGATTTTCAGATCAGCAAAAGGCTGCGAAGACGAGCAAGCAACATAACATACTACCGATATGGGGTAGTCAGGAAACCATGAATTTGAACCATTTAATATTAGCCAATATTCAAGGTTCGAGTTACTTCAAAGGTAGGTAAGCAAACATAACGATGCAGTGGAGTGTGGAGTTCACTACAAACATTTTAATACTTTACTGGCTAGTGAAACATTTTACTTCCATATTTGAACATGTTTGCCCTGATTTTAGGATGTTATACCATAATATGCATTATATTATATTGTGACATTCATATAGTGTTATTTTGTTCTATTATCTAACACTTACACTTGGCTTTTATTAATTTGTTAAGCTACATCAGTTTTAACATATTACATAGTGTGAACTACCATTCTATGACCCCCTTAGGATGGAATAATGTTTTCTGAAGCACTATTAACTGCTTTTCTCAACCTATTTGTTTCAATTAATAATTTGGGACAGTATCCTGATCAGTAGTATCTTTTTTGTTTATCTCCCTTTTAAGAAAAAGTTGACCATACCCTTGCTGACCTATTTAATAATACTTCTAAATATCTGATAGCTATGCAAACTTCATCTAAAAACATTTGCAATTCACAGTAACATTTCAGGCCTGTTATAAAAATAGTTTTTCGTTTTCATTATATGTTTTGTACTTGGAAAGTACTTCTAAGTATGTAGAATTTACATGAAAACTTGAAAATGCAAGTCACATATTCTTATGTCATTTTGCAACTATTTCTAATTTGTATGGCATTATATTATACAACAATCACTTATCTTCCATTCATAAAATGTTGTATTAAAAATTGAGTTATTTTTTGAACAAACAATACTTTTCTGAAACCTTTCTTAGAGGTTTATCTCATTATTCTGCCCATGACCTTGCAGAAAATTTAATTTCTTTGGTAAATTTCTAGGGATACTATGAAATAAATGTTCAAAACTATGAATAAAGCATTGTACTTTCAGTAGGTATTCTTTTTTTAGTTTGCTCAAATATTAAGTTTTTACAATAAAAACATCCTGTATAGTATTAAAACTACCTATAAAAAATCCCCCAATTATAAAAAGCCAACTCAATCACATTAAAAAAAATTATAAGAGCAATGAAAATTTGGCAAACCACAGATTTAGAGAAACAGTTAACTAATCCACTTCTGATTTAGAGCCTTCCTTCTTACCACCCATATTTTTCTCACATGTCATACATTTATTTCACCAGAGCTGACAAGGATTCACTGTTGAGAGTAAGGATGAATAATGAATATGTTGGTGTCAACTATTATATAAACTATATTAACCTTAAGGAATGTCCATTACTTACCTCGTGTGTTCATAAGTTTTGAGACAGCTAAATACTTGATTATTTCATATTTATATATATATTTATATATACCTACAAACATATTGCTAATTTAACTTGACAATAGTTTCATTAATAAATATACATAGGTATTATTTAAACTGTGTTCCAATATTTTATGTCATTTGCCATTTATTGCGTCGGCTACACCTAGATAATGACCCCGCGAGACACAAAAGTTTTCATCAGGGATTCTCTTGCTTCTCTTCCAGTAGCTCATTTGTGACTAACTATTTTTGAGTAGTATTTACGGCAGGTTTTTAGCTATAAATTGTGTTTTCATAAAAGGTAATTTTGTCCAAAAAGACTAATCAGGAGTATTTAGAGCCAGGCTCGAAGAAAGTTACATCTATTGACTGATAAAAGACATACATTTCTCTTTTAGCAGTTTTCGTATGAAAATTTAATTTTGTTACGGTTTTATCTAAAACTTTGCCAGAAAACGAATTATTTTGATGAATAATAATAATAATAAAGTTTATTTCATAAGTATATAAACGTGTCAAATAAATTTTAACAAGTGATTCCAATAGTCTATCTGGTAAATGGGTAATTTTAAGGCATAGTTTGAGCATCTAGTATTCAAAATTGAAAGAAAAGGTTACCTCATACATAATAATCGCCAGTATCGTATCGTGAACATCGAAGGGTGATAAGGTTGTAGTACTGTCTGTGCAGTAGTTGAAACATCTATAGACATTTTGGTGTACAACTTGTTGTTCCGCTGCCTTAACTTTCTTTCTACCAGAGACATTAACTTGTCAGTGAAAAAGGCGTTTTTCGTTTCGTGCCGGCACCTAAGAGAGACCACCGCATTTAAAGACTTAATTCAAAAATATTGAAAGCCAATTTAAATAAACTATTTACTTTTATCAGCTACAGTACAGTGATTCAATGAAAATAATTACCTTGACAGAAATATTTTCTGTAATTGATTTATTCAAAACAATATTCATCTCAAAACTTATGGACACAAGAGGTATATCAACAAACTGGATTTTTAAGCCAAATTTATAAATATACTTATATTATCTTATCTGCGGGTCCCTCACTCTCAACACAGCGCATCTCCAAGTCAATAAAGGGTCGGTAATGCACTTGTGATTCCTCTGGAGTCACAAGCGTCCATAGGCTACGTTGTCTGCTAACCATCAGGCAGGCTGTAAGCTTGTTTGCCACCGTAACTGTAAAAAAAAAACATTTAATTCTAAATAATAATAATATGATTTACAGGACTTAGCCAGCTTAAAGCCATGTAGGCAGTACATTTTCAACCAATATGGTGTAAGTAATTATGATATCATTAATTTCTAACTGTCCCCATTATTTGCAGTCCATCTTTTCAAGCTGAAGACTTACCATGAGGTTGTGGACGAGATCTACTATCAGGTGAAGCACCTGGAGCCGTGGGAGCGCGGCAGCCGGAAGACCGCCGGGCAGACCGGCATGTGCGGTGGTGTGAGTATGAGTATGAACCTTTGCTGTTGCTCAGCTCGGAATCTTTATACTTAAAATATTAGAGAACCATGGCATGTGATGATACATGTAACTTTGTGAGATGAAAAAAATCACTATCTGTAAACACCATTTAAAAAGAAAATCAAATGAAGGAATTTTATATAGAAACCTCCCGTGAGTTTGAGATATATTAAAATATAATGAAATGAGGAAACCTTAATATAATTTACTTTCTGTAACACATTTTGAGCTATCCTTTTTTTGTAAACAAAAATGGGTGTTTGCCAAGTTAATAAATGTATGCCTGATGGTAATCAGGCACTGTGGCATATAGACTCTTGCGACTTCAGAAAGATCACAAGCGCGTTGCGACCCTTAATTGACTTGAGGATGCGTTGTGTTTTCAGCTATAGACATATTCAGGTCTCAAACAGTGTACCCTTATTTCACCGGTACTCACCACCACCTAAAAATGAAGAGACAAAATATGTTTATCATTTATCTACAAGACTTAAAATATTGTAAATTCGAAAAATTTCTCTTTCTTTTGCGGTAGCTGGAGTTAGTGTTCACGTGTTTGCAAATTTGTTCCTTGGGAGCGTGGCCCGTCAAAGGACACGTTAATTGATGAACACACATATGTAAGCGTTTATAATTCTTCACATGCTAAACTTAGTTTTTATTAGGGTTCCGTAGTAAACACGAGACCCTTAACGGGTTTCGCCGTGTCCCTCCGTTCCATCGACTTAGCTCAGTAAACGTTACTACAAAAACGCTGTAATTTGGCGTAAGTATACTTAATCGTATCAATCACGCAATAGTAATAAATAAATTTCACAAAACGCTATAATAAAATTGTGAAAAAATAAGAGATTGTAGAATGTACATTTTTTTTTTACGTAAATGCAATCTTAGATTTGTATTAAGATGAAAAAATATATGGCATAACCAAATTAAGATAAAGCATAAAAAACATTTTCTCCCATTAAGCAAGTTATGCATGTAAAAAGCATACACAAAAATATGGGGCTTGGAAGGTCAGATTTTGGGTAATTTAGGTGAAAAAAAAAAAAATCGTACCTCCTTGACCGTAACTCTTAGGACCCAGGGTCCAAGGGTGGCAAGGTAAGAAATCGCCCTACTAGCAAACCTAAAAAATTTGACGGTTCATGTGCCGAACAGCCTGTATAAAACAAAAACCTAAAAATGAAAATACAATTACTGAGTGCATTGCAGCAAAACAAAAGGGTTCTGGCTCAGTGATATGCTGCACTCTTTCGAGCGAAGCACTGATATTCTGCCAGAACCCGAGTCATGACCAGGTGAGTTAAACTTAAAAATCATTGACATAGGATTGACCAGGCGAACTCAATCTTATAACTTAATTAAGTAATTAAAAACCCAAAAAAATACAAAGGCTTTATCGAAGGTAGATACAGTGTCACCTTGAGACAACTACCCACCAACACTAGATTCTTAGATCGTCAACCAAATAACTGGACGGTATACCCGCGCTCTGTTTGTTCAACAGATATTTTTTAAAGTTATATTTAAAATACATGTGGAAATACTTGTGCAAGAAAATTGTATGAAATAAAAAGTTGGTTTAGTAACAATATTCGGATTCAATAGTTAACTTTGTTTATCTGTAGGTCCGCGGTGTGGGCGCCGGCGGAATTGTGTCCACGGCGTTCTGTCTCCTTTACAAGCTGTATACGCTCCGGCTCACTAGGAAACAGGTCAACGGACTGCTGCAACACACTGACTCACCGTACATCAGAGCCTTGGGTAAGTTATACATGTCTTTGTCGATAAGGCGTTAATGTAACTAATGCTTTTCGGGGTCGGTTGTACCGAGAGGCCTCGGACCCAGTTGGAGGCCCCATCATTTCAGCCTGTTTTCACCCACTGCAGAGCAAAGGCCTCTATAAGTTTGCGCCATGCGCCTTTTCCTGTTCTTAGCTAATTTCGTCTATAGGGTGGTGGAAAAATTCCAAAAGCAATGGTTTTGAAATGCGGGAAAAGGCCTCAAATGCCACCTTAGGGGTTCTGGATCTTCTTAAATGAAAAAAATCTGATTGTATGGAAATATTGTCAATTATTTGCTGTTGTTTATTTTTAGCTGCAGGCGTTATATGTAACGTGGATCGGTTTGCTCTTTATCTTCCTAAATGACAACTGGAAAAACAGTACATTGTGCGCCTACCTTGTGCCTAAGCGTCACATTTACTGGTGGCTAGCAAGAGGCCATAGCCTAATTACTGAAATCTTAATTAAAATAATTAATTAAGGAAGTCATGTGTCGTGAATCAACTTGTGCTCGTACAGTCGGAATCAGTCAAAGTTGCCAAATATATTGCGACACACCTACTCCTATAGTGACAAGGATGTGTTACGATACGATATACATAATTGCCTACCTCGGCTGTCAATAATCAAGTTACTTTTCATTTGGGCCAACTAGACACAGTTGGGACGGCTTTAAGAAATTTGTAATTTTGTACATTAGTAAAATATATTTACATAAGTGCAAAAGAAAAAGTTATGGTAAATAAATATATGCGGACAATTGTACACAAATCTACATTGTCCAAAGAGTAAGCAAAGCTTTTAGTATTATTTTATTTTATTTTATGATAGACTGACCAGCGACCGACCAAATACTAGGCGAGGGACGAAGATACTTACTTATACTGATAATTTGATACTTAAATACATAGAAAATATTAAGAATCAGGCTAAGGTTTATTGATAAGTATGTATTTATTGAATAAATTAGTTTTTTAGTTGGATAGGTTTTAGGTATTAGATTATAAGTGTAAGAAATGTGGGATTACTAATAAAAATAACTGTACTGTAAAAAAGAGGACTAAGATTCGTATTCAACACTCAAATAAATGCACTGAGACCACCAGCTTGGTAAGCAGGGTCAATTACAACTAGGTAAAGTGGTTGTCAAATGTTGTTGTCTTTTCTGCGGCTAGACTTAAAAATATGTACGTATGTATATCTATCTTGTGTGGACTTCCTGCTTTGGTGTTTGATGTGCTTAAAATCTGCATTCTCGAGTCAAAGATGTTTTGACGACGTCATTGATCTAATAAGAAATCATCCTTATTTATTGACAACGACATAGAGGCACCTTTAGCTTAAGAATCACATATTTGTGATGATGTTTGATGCAATGTTTAAATAAAACATGAATGGGCTATATTGCTAGCCTGCATATTGCATATGTTTATCATTGGAAACTGTATTTTTAGTCAAATTGACCGATTTAAGGGTGGTATTCCACTCGTCCAATTTCTTTGTCAAATCTTTGATCAAAGTTCTTTGACGTAGGCCCATTCCACTCATCCAATATCTTTGACCAAGTTTTATTTTTTTTCATGCGTAGGCATATTGACTTAACTGTCATCGGAATCTTTGAACAAATGTCGGGGTCCCATCCTAGTTTGATGAAATCATCCAATTTCTTTGATCAAAGATATTGGACTAAGATATTGGATGAGTTTAATACGGGGTGGTATTCTACTCGTCCAATTTCTTTGTCAAATCTTTGATCAAAGTTATTTGACGTAGGCCCATTCCACTCATCCAATATCTTTGTCCAAGTTTTTTTTTCATGCGTAGACATTTTGATTTAACTGTCATCGGAATCTTTGATCAAATGTCGGGGTCCCATCCTAGTTTGATGAAATCATCCAATTTCTTTGATCAAAGATATTGGATGAGTTTAGTACGGGGTGGTATTCTACTCATCCAATATCTTTGTCCAATTTCTTTGTCAAATCTTTGATCAAAGTTCTTTGACGGTGGCCCATTCCACTCATCCAATATCTTTGTCCAAGTTTTTTTTTTCATGCGTAGCCATATTGATTTAACTGTCATCAGAATCTTTGATCAAATGTCGGGATCCCATCCAAGTTGGATGAAATCATCCAATTTCTTTGATCAAATGTATATTGGACAAAGATATTGGATGAGTGGAATACCTCCCTAAGGAAACAAAATGCAATATTCATTATTTTTTTAAATCCATAAATAGCTGTTTTGTAAAACGTTCATGCATAAAGCGATGCGTTTATTATTTTCATGGCAATGCGAGCGTCACCTGTTTTGCAATTCAGAGTCTGTCTTTCAATACCTACGTGTTAAAATGTGTCTGCTACCAGCATCATCTACCGGGTCTTCAATTAATTAATAAATAAATAATAATAAATATTACAGGATTTTTTTATTCACAAATCGAACTAGTTATCCCATAGTAACCTCAATATAGGCTTGTGTTATGGGTACTAGACGACGATATATTTAATGAATATAATATAGGAGAAACCGGGACCTCCAGTTTCGGAGGCAATGTCACTACCAACTAGGCTAAACAGGCCGACTGTTTGATTTCTTGAATTGTGTTGAGTCTACACCATCTAGACACAAACAAACACAAAAAAAAACATCAAAAACGGTCCAACAGTTTAGGAGGAGTTCAGTGACATACATACGTACAGAAGAATTATGATGACTTACCATCTATTAACAAAGATCATTTCATGTTTACTGTAAGCTTTTTGGTGAAGGAAAACATTTTGAGTATCTGCGAAGAAATTTGAAGATGTATGGAAAGTCTCCAACCCGCACTGGGCCACTGTGGGGACTACTGCCCAATCACTCATGAATGAGAGGAGGTCTGTTACATATATATGAATATGGGCTGAAGATAATGAAGAAAGATTGATCTGATGCGTCCATATGTAATGCAGAAAATTTGGCATAGGTACATTCTCTAAAGGAATAGAATTAAGTGTTGTCTTTGCTACGATATAGTTATTCTTGTAGGTATAATTACCTAGTTATGTAAATCTAGGTTCTACATTATGTTTAAGTCATGATACACACGATAAAAACGGATTTATTGGCACGGTCTCATAGTGAATATTCTGTAGATACAAGTACTTATGTCTACATACGATCAACGATCGTAGCTCATTTACTAATGATATCTGCTACGCAAATATAATAAGTACTCTAAAAACAAGTTAATTACTTTAAATGTTTGTTGTTTGTATGTTGTTGGCGGCTTTGCGAATGTTTGTTTGGATCTTTGTTTTTACAAGCTTTTATGTAACTTGCCCTGTTAGTAGTTAAGTATGTTTGGATCGAATCTTGTTACTGATTTTTAAATCAGCTATTCTCAACCGATACAGCTGAAATTTTGCATACTTATGTAAGTTCGATGGCACCACTGAGCTGATCTGATGAAGGAGACAGAAGGCGGCCATAGTAACTTCAAAACTACATTAACTACACAAGATAAAATCGTCGTGTTTGGACTCATTGGCAAACTCTCAGCGAGTAGGTAGGTGATGATACTGATGATGATGTACAAAATATGTGACAAAAATGTACAGATTAGATGGCAATAAAAACTTGTAACAAAAAGTGTTTTTTTTTTCAGAGAAGCTTATTTTATTACCTTTATAATTGGATCTCAAAACAGTTTGTTCCAATAATGCGAAATGTAAATTTATAACGAAGCATAGCGCGTGCGCGGGCGAAGTGTTTTTAGGCATTGACAAGTTGCTACTTCCACATACTATCAAATTATCATACTCAAAGGGCCTACTCCGAACTTCGAAAATAGAACTTCGTATCGTGCCGTCCCTTTCGGTCATGTAATGTATAACACGAGAGTGAAAGGGACGGCACAACACGAAGTTGGAATGCCGGAGGCACAGTAAGGCGCCGCACTGCTACGAGCTCTTCTATTGAGATTGGTGATGTTTATTTGGGGCTAGCTAGTATAGTATAATGCATATGAACGATGGTGGCAAATAGACATATGTGTGGCCTGTCTGATGGTAAGCCAACACCGAAGCGCCGAGAGGCTGCTTGTGACTACACAGGAGTCAAGCATGTTGCCTAGCCTTTATTGATTTGCGGATCCGTTGTGTCGACAGCTAGAGATAGAGTATGTGCCCACACTCAGCCCACCAGCCAAAACAACGTGTTTATAGCTGTTGTTTTCTGTGAGGTATATAGAAGTGCTTCAGTAGAAATGCTCAGAGAATGAGCAATTATTTATTTAATCGTATGGCATTTATTTACGAACCGTGAGATCTTCGAGAAGACAAGCACAAATGAGGAATGATGACATTCCGCTTAGCTCTACCTCTCTAGAACCTATATATCTTTGGCTTTTCTAGCGCAGCGATTTAAAGAACAATGATATAATTGTTTTATTTACTTTAGACGGTGCGACCGAAGCATTCAATTGGAACCCTGTACATTGCCACTGCAATATATCGAAGCTCATCGCGTTTTGTTTCGCTTCAATAGGACATTCTCAATTTGGCTCTATTATTTATTAATTTCTAGTGATAATTATTTACCACATTAACCAAGCAAGTATGAAAGAAGCTACCTTTAGGCTCATTTCATTTAAATTGGATGACCTGATGATCGGATTCATGAGTAAAAAATGAAAATCTGCAAATATTATAGGCACGCTAAGTTATTCATTTGCTCTTGACAACAAAATTTGTGGAGTGACGCAACTAATGATGAAAATAATTGAGACTCCTCAATGATAAAATTAAAAATGATAAAGCATTCACAGTTTCTCGTATTTTTGTTTACATCCGACGCAAACAAGGGTTGTTCTAAGTTTAACATAGTATCAGTGTGTCTTTCTGTGGCATCGTAGCCCCAGGCAGAACCAATTTGTATGCGATTTTTTTAATTGAAAATCTTGCCTGCCGCTGCGATTGTTTTTGGCAATGATAGTTGAGTAGACGTTTTTTAAATTTTTATTTGTATATGATAAAGTGGAAGGAAATGACGGCAGATCTGCATTGGTGAAATTCTATAGTCATAGTTATTTTTAAGTGATTGTTTGTTTTGGAATGTAAATTCCGTAAATGCTGATGGCAATTTTAACAAATGCATGTGTGTATGTGCGTTATATTTTTCTGATTCTTGTTACAGTTTCGTCCCATTCTTTATTATTTACTTTGTATATTATTATATTTGTCTTATTTTGCTTCGTCACTACTTCCACAGTGTTTGAATGCTACCCAACAGACGCTTGAATTCCGAGTCGAACCATTAAGCCCTTGTATTAAGTGTGACGTGTGTAACCAGAGTTACCAAAAACAATTGAGTGGTGTGATGTTGTAACGCGACTGTAATTGTATTGTTGCAAACATTAGCCGTGTGCGAATATTCTAATAGTACATTACGATACAAGTGCAGAAAACGGGAAATTCGCAACGAGCGGTGATAAATTAAAACACGACCGAAGGGTGTGTTTTAAATCGACACGAGTTGCGAATTACCTATTCGCACGTGGAGCGTACAACGTTTTACAGTACATATGGCTCTTTAAAGTTTCGACATACGCACGTAATCTGCTGATTACCGCACTCGTGCGGTAAAGTAGCACCATATGTACTGTAAATTACATAATGGTCCTCGTACTGTATTTTTACAAGCTTTTATTTAACTCGCAGTGTATGTATTGTAATGTATGTAACTGTGTTTGTTCGGTGGGATCTTGCAACTCCATTTTGCAGTTATGGTACCACCGAGCTGATCTGATGATGGAGACAGAAGGTGGCCATAGCAACTCCTAAACTACACAAGATAAACCCGTTGTGTTTGGGGTTTTTGGAACTGTCTCAATGAGTAGTTAATGACTGTGGAAAAAAGTACAGTCGGCACCAAAAGTTTGTAACTAAAATGAAATTTTTGGCAGAACTTATTTGGTCAGTGTGTTAATTTTTTTGACAGCTTAGTACTAAAGTCAACTCGTCAGATTAATTGGCGGTTGTCGTGTCAGATATTGATGTAGATGCAGTTATCGTCACATAGTTAGTGACAGCCAAGATAGTCAATCATAAGTATTTTAATGCTTTACCGTCTTATATAAGATGTGCCAAATCTCTTCCTATTTTTAAAAACCAGCTGAAACAATATTACTTGTCGCTCCCTTAAGTTGCCTTTTATTATATATATTTATATAAGTATGTATTTATGTATATTTATATATAAATCTATATATATTATGTTAATATGTATTTATTTAATATTTCTTGTGAGATGTATGTATGACTCTTCTTCCTGTACTCTTGCACTACCTGTTCATAATTTTATTTTGATAACTTTTCCTGCTACCCAAAGGTTGTCTGTAAGAGATCGCTTTAAGCGATAAGACCGCCTGTTGCTACCATTACTAGTTATGTAAGTTTTTTGTGTAACATTGTTCTCTTGTGTGGTGCAATAAAGCATATTTATTATTATTATTATTATTTATATTTTATTTTTGTAACATATCTGTGTATATGGATCTCAGTTATCCGAAATAAACGGTTTTTATAATATATCGTAATACTTTCTTAATGCTGTAGGAATAAGGATGTTTTACTATATATTTGCCTACTCGCCACTTCTCAAAATTATCGGAACATGCTCTCTAGAGCCTTGATAATAGAAATGTTTTTCCTTGCGCAGTGTACTAATGCTCCATCATTGGGACTTTTTGTTGATGTTCACCCTGCTACTACTGGTTAATTTCTTTGATTCATCTCTGCTCTGGTAAATGTGCCGCACATAGCAAATCATCACTGTCTCAAATCCTATTGCAGTAATAGTACTCTAGTATAAAACAGGTGTTATTATTGTGCACACAACCGTATATGTAATTTCTATTTAAATTACATATACACATTTATGTAGAAAATACAATAAAACATGGCACGATAAAGCCTAGTCAAAAAGTACCCCTCGGCTTGTCCCTGGCGCAAAGGTACCCATCACACCGGCCGAGTTACCCCGTTGAATGGCGATGGACAAGCTTTGCACCAGGTACAAACCCGCGCGGGCGTCAGACCCTCTCCCTTATTCGACAGCCCACTTCCCTAATGAAGGCAGTAGCCTCCGACCTATTATACAAAATTATTTCCTAATTTTTAAAAGAGGCACACGTCAATGCCCTTACTATGCCATCATATCGATTTTTAATTTAAATCAAATTATTCTGCTGTCGTAGAAGAAATATTGTATGCAACGTTACATGATTAGGTCTTAAAATTCTCAATCTTTACTCTCGAATTTTAAGAACCTTAATGTAACTGTTGCGTATAAGATTATTATTACGTAGGTAACTACTTTTAAGTAACAGGAAATGAACTCTCAACGTGTTACTTCCAGGTTTTATGTACGTACGCTACACCCAACCGCCGGCCGACCTGTTCGATTGGTTCGCGGAGTATCTCGACGACGAGGAAGAGATAGACCCGCGCGCCGGGGGCGGCGGCCCGACCACTATTGGCGCCCTCGTGCGCCAGATGCTGATCAAACTTGACTGGTACAACACGCTGTTTCCGAGGATACCGGTGTCTATACAGAAGCAGATTGAACTCAAGTGAGTATTTGCACTATATTCAGGCAGACACCTATGAAGCTTAACCAGTTAAAAGGTTGTTTATATTCTCTCGTGATTTAGTTGGCCTGCTCTAAATATAACAGAATTGACATTCTGTAAAGTTCAGTCAGTGTGAAGTGAACTTCTGTTTGTGGATCTGTAACCTATGCCATAGGAATACACTGGAAAGCTCGTATATTTAATGTTTTGTTTATTTCAATATGTTGACAATATTTTAACTGACTTCAATAGAAGGAAGGAGGTTATCAGTTCGTCTGCATGTTTGCTATTTTTTTATGTATGTTCCCCGATAACTCTTGACCACGTTGGCCGATTTTGTTAATTCTTTTTTGTTTCAAAGCAGGTACCCCGACATTTGCCCTACATAAATTTGGGGAAGGTCTGATGATTAGATCTAGGAGGAATCGAGGGAACTCCTCGAATTTGATAGGCACGCATATGCTAATTACGGTATTTCCTGTAGGTAACCAAGCATTGGCTCACGGAAACCACAAATTACGGCATAGCGAAGTACAACATAGGAGTCGGTTTTTTTTGGTATAAATTATTAGTATAATAGTTTGAGACACATGTTATTTCAATGTACGAGTATAAGAAGTATTGGTAAATAACCTTACAACCATAAAGTTGGCATACCATACCTACTTCACACATTCCTCTGTTGTCTGTACTCGACGTTACCTACCTCTCTAGAAAACATTTTGACGTCGGTTAAGAACTGATGTCAAAAGTTGTTAAGGCCTGAAGTATTACCATTACGACAGGTTCATTTCTATTATAAAACAGTTTTAATTAAATATATATTCGTATGATTTATATTTATATAAGTATGTTTGTTTAGTCAGTCCATCTAAATATTACTCATAAATGTACTATTTACGTGTTACTTTTTGTTAAATGTAGGTATATTAACTATTGAAAAAGGCTTAATATTAATACCAACATATTGGTAGATTTAATGGAATCTAATTATTATAAATAAATAAATATATAAAGGGTCATTTTTTACACAAATCGAACTAGTCCCATAGTAAGCTCAATAAGGCTTGTGTTATGGGTACTAGACGACGATATATTTAATAGATATATACTTAAAGACATAGAAAACATCCAAGTCTCAGGAACAAATGTTTCTGCTCACCACAGAAACAAATGCCCTTACCGTGATTCGAACCCGGGACCTCAAGCTTCGGAGGCAGTGTCACTACCAACTAGGCTAAACAGGCCGACGAATTATGAAGTGATAGTAACTGTTAATTTTATCGTTGGGATTCCTGGTTCCGCAACAATCGGTTTTTTAGATCGAACCTACTGTGTCTTACCGTTAGCCCCAATTAAAATATTTGCCTATGCCAATACTAGCCAAAAATTCTAAATGGGGTAACATTGTCATGTTAGGCCCTTTCATTGAAGATTAACACAATGTTTAGCTCTTTTATCTTATAATTGTTACCTAGTTTTTAACAATGTTCCCTCTTATTTGGTCTCCTGCGATACAGGCTAGAGATGCATCGAATATTCGGTTACTGGATATCCAGCCGGATACCGGATAGTACTGCACTATCCGGCCGGATACTGGATAGCAAACTTGCTTGATTCTAGAGTAAATATGAGATCTAAAAACCGGCCACGGTCATAATCGAACTAGTTTATTCTTTTGAAACCATTTGAACTTAATAATTTTTATAATATAATAATTTGAAGTAAGTAGGGTGATCAGTAAAACAGCGAGTTATTTGTATTTAATATTGGAAATCCACCAAAGGCAAATTGTGGTGTATAATAGGAACGTTCATTAAGAAACAGGTCAAAACGTGCACGAAACGCACCTGCGAAACTCAAAATGTAGGTATAGTTCCGCCAGCCGAATATTCGGCAGGGCGTCAGGCCGAATATCCGGTATCCGGCCAAACAATTATCCGTTGCATCTCTAATACAGGCTATGTATGCCTAGCGCAGGGACCGGTTGCAAGATTTGTCATACTATGCCTCATCTTTGCCCCCTGGCTAGATGCTGGCCAAGAGCAATCCCATTTTTAATAAAAAAAATATTAGATGGTTCTGCTTGTAGTATTGCTTCTCGATTTATGTCGAAGTTTATTCAACTGAAGATGTGTATTGAACCTGATTTATGTGTGTGTCAAGTGGATTTAAGTAAGACAAGGTGGACTGATGATGATGACCCGGTACCTAAAGGTCGCGGGAGCCCGCTGGATGCTGTGGTGCAGGACCGGCCATTGCGGCATTCTCTGGGGAGGGCCATGCCCAGCAGTGAACGTCGTTTGGCTGACGATGATGAAGAAGACCAAGTTAAAAGAAGTGCCTGACCATGTGCCCGAATTAGAATAACTTGTGGTTGTCATACTCGCTAGATATTCTAATTTGGGCAGCATTTGTCAGGATTTTCGACGGAATGAAGAGGGACATGACAGTACATCGTCAAACGGATAAAAGATTGAAGATGTTCCATATAGCCATTTCTGAAGATTTTTCATGTGTTTTTTTTCTATCTAATCTATTGTTCCAGCAGCATGCCTAACGTATGCCCCAATTGGAATATTTGCCTGTGCAGATAAACTAGCCAAATATTCCAATTTGGGCATATTGTCAGGCTTCTCAAAACTACTACGAAGGATACGTGGAAGGGTATAGTGATCCGAGCAGCGTGTGATATGTAGCAATGTGACGATGTTGTTCAGAGTTCTCGAAAATACAAGTGGTGGTAAACAAGCATGTCATTATTTTATTGGGGATTGACGAGAGTGATAGAATCATGTAAATGTCAAATTATTACTCATTAAAATATTTGTTAATCTGTAGTTTGAAATTATTTTTTACTATCGTCAGATTTTCCCTTGATTCTCAATTAACGTTTTGACATGTAGAAGTGCCATTGTGGCCTATTTGCGGAATAAATGTTTGATTTTGATAATGTTCCTTTGGATTTTTCAAATTTCATTGCCTTTTTTGATATCCCTCGGCGGGAATGGCAATTCGTGGACGCGTATCAACTTGATTACGAATCGCTTTTTCTCGGCCTCTACAATAATTGTAAATATTTTTATACGCGGAATTATAATTTCCAACCGGAATGAAAAATTGATCACCCGGGCGGGATTCGAACCCACGACCTCTGGAATTCGTCCATCGCTCTTTCCAACCGAGCTACCGCGGGTATCGCTCGAGGCGATGAATCTTTCATACAGTTCACTCCCCTAATTAAGGCTTGTAGCGACGATTTGTTAGCTAGCCGTCCAATACGCATTTGGTCCAATACGCAGTTCGTCCATTATGCAGTCCGTCAGATGTCGTTAACGCAGTTCGTCCATGCCGCTGTTCGTCCATATCGCTATTCGTCCATATCGTTACTCGTCCATATCGCCATTCGTCCATATCGCTACTCGTCCATATCGCCATTCGTCCATATCGCTATTCGTCCATATCGCCATTCGTCCATATCGCTATTCGTCAATTTTAAATTCAAGTTCCCGGTTTTTGATAAGAGCAGCAGGCCTATGATGCAACCATGACAAAATGCAACCATCATAGGCCTGCTGAAATTTTGCATGTACAGTGGGCCAAAAAAGTGGTCTACCACCCTACGGTCGAGATTAATTTGAACGTCATGAAACAACAACGGCGATTTCTCTAGAAAACATACTCTTCTTTCGAACAAAAAAAGAATACTTAAAATACATTAATGAAACCGAGCTACAAATACGCCTACATATATGTAAATTGTACTATTTTGCTTACAACAAAAAATTTATAAATTTGAAGCATTTTACTAAAACGTCAATATCTCCGTAACTAGCACTAGAAATGGCCATAAGGACCCTTTTGCTATGGAACGCCACATATTAGTATGGATTAAAACGAAACAAATATTGATAGGTATAAACCTTTATTGGTACTTATTTTTATTTAATACACTTACATTAAGCAGAACATAATATTTACCCTTCCATAAATAAAAACAGTAACATTTATAAACAAAAAAAAGAAAAAATATTACGGAACCTTTTTTGAATATATCCAAAAATTCTATTGCTATAACTTACACTTTTTCAACAATTGCAATTTTTTTTTCAAATACTTGTTGAAGCGAATGTCGCGTAATCTTCTTCTTCTATTCATCGGTACTGTTCTTTTGATATGAATGTCATAATGTCGCCCTTCTTTCTTTAAAATATCAATTAACAGCAGCAAATTCGGCTTCGCAGGAACTTTTTTGTTAAGTCGGCTGTGCCAGCCTTCCACGGGATTCGTTGACTATGGTGTGTTGGACCAAATGCGTGTTGAACGAAAAAGAGTTGATTTTTGACGTTTCGCGACGGCGACATTTGTATGCCCCATATGCCTATAATAAAACGAGGTATCGACATCAAAAATCCACCCCAAGCATGATGGACATACTGCGTATTGGACATGCTGCGTATATGACCAAATGCGTGGTGGTCAAAGAGCGTCTTGGACATACTGCGTATTGGACAAACTGCGTGTTGGACAAAAAGCGTGTTGGACAAAAAGCGTGTTGGACAAAAAGCGTGTTGGACGAAAAGCGTTTTGGACGAAATGAGAATTTCAGTTATATTTGGACGAACTGCGTATTGGACCAAATGCGTATTGGACGGCTAGCTAACAAATCGTAGCGACATCTACCGCAAAGTTGCTACAACTTTTGAAAAATCTCTCTCTCTGCACTAATGTACATAAGTAATGTATCTTGCAGATTAGGCGAGCACAGCAGATCGACGGTGGCCAAGCCGGTGGCCCGGGCGTACAACCCGGGCCGGGCGGAGCCGGACCGGCGCGAACACGACGACAGAGACCGCAGAGACTACGGCGGTGAAGACAGGTAATCCAGCCTCCCCTTCTCCTGGTTGCATCCTATGCTCAGAGCAGGGGCGGATTTGCATTCCCTAGGCCCCAGGCCAAGTAGGAAGTGGGTCATTTTGTTTTAAAAAATAATATATTAGGGATTTTTTTCCCCCAAATCGAACTAGCCTTATAGTAAGTTCAATAAGGCTTGTGTTATGGGCACTACACGACGATATATTTAATAGATATATTTATACTTAAATACATAGAAAACATCCAAATCTCGGGAACAAATAAAGTAAAAGTAAAAAAAGACATATTAGCTTAAAATGCTTTTTTTGGATTACTTGTCCCTCACTTCAATTTCCTTGTTAGTGGTTGTAAAAGGGGTTTAGTTTCGGTAGTTTTGGTAAATATCCATAAATCGAGTGATTGAGTGGTCATCAATTTGTATAAAAATCGTCCCTTAGGCAGGTATTCCACTCATCCAATATATTTGTCCAATATACATTTGATCAAAGAAATTGGATGATTTCATCCAACTTGGATGGGACCCCGACATTTGATCAAAAATTGTGATGACATTTAAATAAATTTGATTTTCTTTTTACTTTTTATCGTTTATATTATTTTACCTATGTTGACATTGTGCTATTATTATCATTATTTTCCTTGTTATGACGATCATGATAGCAATTCGTATAATTTTGACATGTATGCAAATTTATATTGTAATTCCTTATCATGAAATAAAATAATCTAATCTAATCTAATCTAATAAATATGGCTACTCAAGAAAAAAAAAATTGGACAAAGATATTGGATAAGTGGAATGGGCCTCCGTCAAAGAAATTTGATCAAAGATTTGACAATGAAATTGGACAAAGGTGTGAGGATGAGTAGAATACCACCCCGTATTAAACTCATCCAATATCTTTGATCAAAGAAATTGGATGATTTCATCAAACTTGGATGGGACCCCGACATTTGATCAAAGATTCGGATGACAGTTAAATCAATATGGCTACGCATGAAAAAAAAACTTGGACAAAGATATTGGATGAGTGGAATGGGCAAAGAACTTTGATCAAAGATTTGACAAAGATATTGGACGAGTGGAATACCACCCTTACCAATGCGTTACTGATATCCAAGACTATTTTTGACGCGTCAAAAATTAAAACTAGAGATGTAAAAAAAGTAAAAAAGTAAGTGATTTATTTGCCAAATTAACATTCATCGCTAGTAACACAGTGTAACAGTAACCCCCACACTAGGCTGGGCCTGTATCGTGGGAGTCAGTTCAGAATAACGGGTTAACAAAATAACATTGCGGGTTTAGGGGTGTGAAAATACAAATTAAAGACGAATTATGGTTTTACAAAAATGCATGCAAACAAATGAAAAAAGAACAAGTTACGTATACATATTCGTAGTAAATTAAAATCGATTGTCATAACATAATACCCGATTATGGTTGATGATGCCTACCTAGTTGGTTACTAAGTTCTGTTACTGTAATAATCCTTATCTACATAAAATATACTAACGAAAGTTAAATAAATTATATATTAAAATGAAGTACACACAATCAGGATTTACATTTGTCAATTTCATTCAAAATGGCCTCCTTGGGCCTGAACACAGGCCTTCAGACGACGAGGCCAGTCATCAATAGCGGCACGCACGGTTGTCATATCTAATTCCGTCACTGTCTTGACTATGGCCCGCTTGAGGGAGTCAAGATTTGTGTGGGGTTTAGCACAGGCTTTCTCCTCAATAACCTGCCATATAGCATAATCCAGGGGGTTGAGGTCCGGGCTGGAGGAGGGCCAGTCTTCGTGGGCAATGAAGTCAATTATGTTGCTTCGAAACCAGGCTTGAGTTGTTTTTGCCTTATGTGCTGGGGCTGAGTCTTGTTGAAAGACCCAGGGCTGGTTTTGAAATAGAGAGTGGCTTAAAGGCTTCACTATTGGTTCCAGAACGGTTTCCTGGTAAACTTTAGCCCCAGTTTTGACACCTTTTTCACAGAAATGGACCTGTGTTAACCCTGAGTATGACACACCTAACCAAATCATGACATAAGAGGGATGATGGCCTCGTTGCACTCTCGGAACAGCTACACTCGCTTCTTGACTGTTTTTTGCATACACTCTGTCATTCTGGCGGTTACAACATTCTTCAATGGTAAAAATTTTTTCGTCTGTAAATAATACATTTCGGTGGCCATTTTGTGCGTACCGCTTCAGTAGCACGCGACTTCTATTCAGCCTCATAGTCTTCAATCGTCCATTAAGCAAATGACCTTTCCGTCTACGATAAGCGTGTAGTCTAAGGTCTTGATTGATAACTTTTTTAAGGGAGCTTCTCTTCACAGACATCTGAATTGCCAACAACTTTTGCTTCCGAACGGGGTTTCTTGCGATTCTTGCCTTCACTGCCTTTATTAGAGCTGGGGTCCGAACGGTGCGTGGTCTTCCAGACCTCTTGCGGTCATCAAAGCTCAGGGTACTATTGTACCTATTAATGGTACGATAAACGAATTGTTTGTTGATTTTCAGATTTTGAAGCAACTTCTAAATCACGTTTGGCGGATGCCCGCATTTGTGCAACGCAATTACAGCGACACGATTTTCTTTTAGACCCCAATCCATTATAAATATGACGAGATAAGTGTTGTGTGTGCTATAAAATTATAACTGACAACCCGCCATTATATGTAATTTTTTATTTTTTCGGTAGCATTTGTTTTAACGCAAGAAAAGAGTTTGCAAATCGAGTAACAGAACTTAGTAACCAACTAGGTAATTAGATATCGATTGTTTGTTGTGTTTTCCCTTAACTGTGGATCCTAGTTCCGATTTGGAAATTATGACTTATATTTGTTCCAGATACTCAAAAGACAAACCTCGCGACCCGCCCAAACGCGATGACAAGTCGCGCGACCGTGATCGCACGCGGGACCGCGACCGCGACCGCGACAGACGCGACCGTGACAGAGACCGCGACAGAGACCGCGACCGGCGCGACAGAGACAGAGACCGCGACTACCGCAGAGACCGGAATCGGTCGCGGTCGCGCGACCGCAGATATAGATAACGTGTAACTGATAAGTGAAGAATTATAATTGGTAACGTTTCAGCTGTTGTTTTATTTTTAACCCCTCTAATACTGGAAGGGAAGTGCCTGCCCCACAGAACCTTGTATATATACATCTACGAAATTTGTTTATTTGTTAAAACACGGCCTCAGAGCCTCTAAGGGGGCATGTAATTTAAATACGAGATTTTCAGATAAACTAGTAGCGCCAACTGCTCCTGCTATATAAATTGAGGAGTTCCCTCGATTTTGCCATACCCCATCCTCCCACTATAAATTTGAGGAGTTCCCTCGATTATTCCAAGACTCCGTCATCAGATCCAGACTTGGTGACAATGGGACCATCTAGACAACATACCCTTTCAAACAAAAAAAAGTATTTTTGTAATCTGTCCACTAGTCTCAGAGTAATCGGTGAACATAGATAAAAAAAAATATTCCGACGAATTGAGAACATCCTTTTTTTGAAGTCGGTTAAAAATGGACGAAATCATTACTTACTGCATGGCGACTACTATTTACAATAGAGTGAACAACGGCATAAAACCCTTATTTATAAATATACACTGAAAAATTGGTGAATACAGCAATTGTTTAATTCTGTTAATGAATATTTTAAGCGTAATATTATTACTTATATTTAACCAATTTATTATCTAGTTTGTAACTAATTTATATCAAGTTTGGAAATCTGCTCCTGATCCTTAATTTTACTTTTTTTTCTAAATAAGATTAATTACAATTTCTTAATAACTAATTTTGTATTAAGCAGTGTGACGCTGCTAACGAAAATTCTGAATTTCAAATAAAAGGGAGAAATTGAAAAATTTAGCGCTCCGAGCAGGATTCGAACGTGCGACATCTGGCATACGCGGCCAATCGCTCTAGCCACTGAGCTAAAACAACTAAAACGTAACCCCTGGGGGATTCATCATCCTCCTAGCGTTATTCCCAGTACAGTTGCATCCTGAAGGATGCCTGGGGTCCGCTACCTAATAATCCCAAGAATTGGCGGGGGATTATGGTTTTTTTTAAACCTTTCAAAATGTGTGAAATATAGGGAACCCGGTAACATCTTCTTTACTACATGTCGCTCCCGACCCGTGGTCCAACCGCTATGTCCAACTGGTTGTGCCACTGGTAAGTAAAACTATCCATTGTCCAACTGTCAAAATACTTATTTTTTTGCAATTTATTTTTATGACCCGTGGTACAACTGAGGGGCTTTTGTCCCATTGGTATATTATTAATTTCTTTTTTATGATCAACTGGTTGTACAAAGGGAAAGTAAAGTTACCTTGGGTCCAACTATCAGAATACTGCATTTTTTAAAGTTAAAATTCATATTAAAAATTAATAGTAATAATTATTTCCAACTATGTACTTTATATAAAATGAACCATAGAGACTCACTTAGAGATAAGTTCAAGAACATTAATTTAATGACATTGCATTGTCAATACATCTATGATAATATTGTGTATGTACATATTTCAGGAAGAACTGTGACATACATAATATTAATACTCGAAATAAACACAAACTCGCGGTGCCCACCACTCGCCTCCAGAAAATTAGAAAATCATTCATGGGTAATGGTGTGAAGTTTTATAATAAGCTTCCAAGAAACGTAACTGAATTGTCTATTAATAAATTTAAAAATTATGTAAAGCGTCAACTCACATCGAAAGCATGTTATAGCACACATGACTACATGAATGATAAAACACCGTGGGATTAATTGTGACTGAAATATTAATGAATTAATCATTATGGCATTAGATATTAATATGATCTTTTTTTTTTGATATTTAGATTTAAAGTAAAGTAAAGTAGTAAAGTAAAAAAATGTTTATTGCCTCGAACTTAAACAAACAAGAATAATAATAATTTGATACAAACAATGCAAATAAATATCCAGGCAATGGGCACCAGTCTCAGCGTTTGCTGAACATACGTCTATCCAGCGCTGATTTTCAGACTGATCCCTATTATAAACTAAAGTAAAACTAAAACTAAACACTAACCAGGTCGGCCACGTTTGCAAGCTTTGCTCGCGTGAGTGTGTGTGTGTGTGTGTGTCTGTGTGTCTGTGTGTGTGTGTGTGTGTGTGTGTGTGTGTGTGTGTGCGTTACCTTATATGCGGGTGTACTATTACCAAAGAAACATGAAGAAAGAAAAACCTGACAGTTGTCTTTATTTATGATATTACTTATTTATTTATTTATTTGGGTGGTCTATATTTTGTAATTCCAGAAAGTGTGCTTTAACAAGTTTTTTGAATTTTAGCAGAGGCATTGGGTTTCTTAGTGGTGGTGGCAGATCATTCCAAATTTTTGATGCAGCATACTTGAATCCGCCCCTGAAAAATTTGGTCTTATGTTTAGGTATCGTCAGTAAATTTTGTCTGTGACTTCTAACTAGCCTAACCCGTTCCTCCTGTACCCACTTTAATTTTTCAAATAGGTACGGAGGTCTTTGGTATTCAACAATTTTGCGTAGGGTAAACGCCAAATGCAGGTTCCTTCGATTTCTCATATTTAATATACTTCTACTATTAAGGTGGGGAGTAATGTGATCTCGTCGGTTTATATTATAGCAGAAGCGTGTGCAGATTTGATTCTAGAAACTGTCTAGATTTCTATTTTTTATATATTTTTTATTATTATTATTATTATTTATGTTTTGACGATCCTATTGTGAATTTAACTACAAAATAATTTCTTACTTTGACATGTCTACAACAATACAATATTTATTTTAAAGAATAATAATAGCATCAATAAATTGCTCTAAATAATTAATTAATATATATGTTAATACATGTTATAACTGACGATTCGAAAGTGCTTGTTGCTAGGCCTATTTGAATAAAGAATATTTTGACTTTGACTTTGACTATTCTGACTGTATACGGGAAAATCAAGGTTAAACATTATTGCATTTGAATAAAAGCAGAATTTTGGTCCTGATATCCCATAACTATTCTTAAAAAAACTCTTCGCTGAAAAGTTGCGGTGGTCAGTTCTGGTCTTCATAATCGTCACTTCACCACGTACCTGGGAATTACCCTCGACAGGACGTTATCCTTCAAAAGCCACTGCGTTAAGACACGCCAAAAAGTTAACTCACGCAACAGCCTGCTCCGAAGACTCACCTCAACTCACTGGGGTGCTTCTGCACACACCCTTCGAGTCACTGATCTGGCGCTGTGCTATTCGGCGGGTGAATATGCGTGCCAGGTGTGGCACCGGTCCACCCACGCAGGACAAGTAAACACAGCACTCAATGACACCTGCCGTATAATCACTGGATGCCTCAAGCCCACTCCGCTCAACAGGCTGTATCCGCTAGCAGGGATTGCACCCCCGGAGACCCGCAGAGAGGTAGCTTGTAGCGTCGAGAAACAAAAGCAGGAAGAAGACACCAGACACCCTCTTTTCGGGCATGCGTTGCCACCGCCCCGTCTCAAGAGCCGTAAGAGTTTCATGAGGTTTACTACCGCCGCCAAGGTTCCCCCCTCGAGGAACAGACTCACGAAGTGGCAAAACACACGCGCTCCTCCTGATAACTTTGTCCGTCCTGCTGAAGAGCTTCCCGCTGGGCACAAACAACCGTGGCCTACCTGGAGATCCTTAAACAGACTGCGCTCCCAGGTCGGCCGCAGTAAGGAGAACCTTATTAAATGGGGCATCCTAAGCGGGTCGGACGCTCGGTGTGTGTGCCGGACGGCTCCACAAACTATGAGGCATATGTTGTCTTGCCCGGCATGCCCGTGCTCCTGCTCCGAGCAAGACCTTCGTGACGCGACAGACAGGGCTTTGGCTATCGCCAGCTTCTGGTCCCATTCGATCTGAACAAGTAATAGAAACCTTCGACACGAGAAGAAGACTTCACCACATGGTACTTTTCGAGAGCAAATACACCCACCATCACCATATCAGCCGGAGGACTTCCACTGCTGGACATGGGCCGTCCCCTATTTCATGGGGGTAAATGCCATAATCGCCACGCTTGGCATGCGGGTTGGCGATCGCAGTATCTCCACCTCACTTCAGGGATGCTGCTGCCCATCCCCCGGTGGTCTTGGTCGTAGTTTTAGGACATACCTGGGTCCCCGGGAATATCAAACAATAATAGATATCTTTTTGCCTGTATGTTAGTTGGTCCATGGATAGACGCACGTTTCCGTGATATAACCAGTTGGACTATGGGTAAACATACTTTCTAGTGTTGGACTAATGATAAATTTACTTCCCCGTGGTCCAACCGGTTGGACCACGGGTAAACTTGCTTCCCCGTAGTACAACCGGCAGGACCATGGATAGTTTTACTTACCCGTAGTACAACCAGTTGGACATAGTGGTCGGACCACGGGTCGGGAGTGATTGATATCATCCTGTTAGTCCTTGAAGGAGCTTTTATTGGTGAAAAAGATAATGTCCTATGGTTCCTTCACTACTTGGGTCATACAGAGAGCAAACTCTTGACGCTTATGCCGTTTAGCGCGTGCAGACCAGTCAAGCCAGCACGATAGCTTATAACGTCACGTTTTTTGTGACGTTTCAGTACATTTTGGCCATACGAGTATAACGTGACGTTATAAGCTACCGTGCCAGCTAGGCAGATCTTGAAACATTTTAGCGACAGTGCTTCTAAATACACTCATTGCGGTTGCCAGCGACATCCTGTTAAACGCGACCATGTTGCGTCGCGTGTCACGCAATCCCTAAATCGAAGCATGGAGAGTCCTACATTTCGGTCCGAAAGCGACCTGGTTCAGCATAATCTGCCTGTGCAAACGAGAATAGTGCATGCGATGCACATAAAATAACAGGTTTAATACCCTTGCCACACTATGCTGGTGTCGCACACGTGCAGTCGGCGCCGCCTCAACTGGAGCCGTCCAGTATTCTTTGTAAGAAATTCCATAGTGTAACGCACACAGTCGGGATCGGAGCAGCATCGCCTAGCCTCGGCACAAGCTAGTAATTCGCACGCGGCGCGCGGCCATTTCGCAGTCATCGAGCTTACGCCGGGCCGCCGCCGGAACGGGGCCGGCGCGCAGACCGCCATCGTTACCCCCGGGGCCATAGACGATCATCGACCACCAGCTCTAGCCGCTGTCGCCCAGCCGTAAGCGTGATGTCACCTAGTCACAGCCGCGCAGACAACTCGGAGGTTGACGTGTGGTTAACGGTGAGGCGGCGCCGTTCCGGTGCCGATCGGTTACTCCGTACTAGATCCCGTGGGCATGACGAGTTATTGGCCACACTACGTCTCTGCCTCCTTTCCTAGCTACTTCCCATGCCACTCGAGTGTGTGGGGGGTAAGAGACGTAACCATGGCAACTTAGGCTCTTTTCGGTGTAGCTCTCCTTTTGACTCTATAAGGCCTTATAGACTAGGGCTGCCTCCTTGATTTCCTTATTGGTGACGTTTTTTTTAAAATTAATCAATGAATTTATATGGGTAACTTTTGTAGCACAATGGAATTAATTAAAATGTAGACATAATTAAGATCTCACCACCACCACCATATCAGCCGAAGGACGTCCAGTGCTGAACATAGGCCTCCCCCAATTTGATGGGGGGTAAATGCCATAATCGTCACACCTAACCTTTACCTATTAAGACCTAACAAACACCCCTAGACAATTTTTGTATAATTCACCCTTATACGACATGACTTGAAATTTTTCTTTTGTGTTTTTATATAACTTGTCCTTGATCTTTCCCTTCGCTTGCCGTCAATCTTGCGTCCACCCCCACCACCATAATAGCCAAAGGACGTCCACTGCTGAACGTAGGCTTCTCTCAAATTCATGGGGGGTATATGCCATAATCGCCACACTTGGCAATCGCAATATCTCCACCGCACTCCAGGGATACTGCTGCCCATCCCCGGGTGGTCAATCTTGTAGTAGTATTTATATATTTACAGGGACACACGTACACAGACACATATATGTGTGCGTGAGGCTTGCTACAGAAGTCACAATTACAAATGCAAAAACGTCTCGTAAGTAATATACCTGTACCATGATGTTATTTATAAAAGCAACATGGCAACTAGCGACAGAAAGTTGAGTCACACAGTTCTTTACGTGGGGATTAATACTAAAGCAGAATTCAACAAAGAAACTCGTTATTTTTACAATCGTTTATTATACTAACACTAATTGAACTGCACGTCTTGTCGAGCCAACTCGAGCAACATAGGGTCGTCGAAGAACTTGTTGATGGACACGTCCTCGCTCAGGCCCTTGCGGCGCCGCGTCTTCACCATGAACTCGCGCGCGAGATGTGTCGCTGGCTGCGGCTCTAGCGGTCTGGAACAAGGGGAAGTTATCAGGCACGTAAAAATAGCAGTCTGGAACAAGCGGACGTTTTCAGGCACGTAAAAATAGCAGTCTGGAACAAGCGGAAGTCTTCAGGCACGTAAAATATTGGGCTTAAAAGTCACCATCACGGTGGATGCTTCATCCGAATACTAACGTAAAAAACTTAAGAAAATTACCTGTTTGTATGTAGTTGTGACGTGTTGGATTGGAATAGACATTTGTTGTTTGTGTTACACATTCTAAATATGTAATGTCTATTCGAACACGTCACAACTACATACAACAGGTCATTATCTTAAGTTTTTCACCTATAGTTTTGTTCTCATTTTATAACGGAATACTGGGATAACATGAAACTTTGTATGCACAATGGGTAACGGCATATCTAGGCCGGAAATTAGTTTCTGTTGCTTGAAAATATAATAAGGAAATAATGCAATCTTTATATGAAATCTACGTATAACTGTTCCTTATTAACGTCTCTAACTCAAGAGAGATTATAAATTATAGTTCATTTTCACAAAAGTTACGTCCAAAACACTGGATTTTTGGCTTAAAATTGCCCAAGTGTGATGCCACATACCTCGAAGATGGTGAGTTTTGAAATAAATATGGGATACTATTTCGGTAAACCTTGTTGTTAATACGAAAAGCCATAAAAACACGAGAAAACGGACTTTCCGGCAAGTCATTGGGAGCTAGGATTAAAGAGATAAGGCAAGGTCTTATGTACGTAAGTACTTAGCGTACTCTTGACCTGGCCTTTCTGCAGAATGTCTCCGATTTACGTCACGATCGTCGATGTCGTCCTCTTCCAACTTTTCCATCCACTCTTCTTTCATACACTAGTTTTAAAATAAATAAATAAATATTGGGGGACAATCTTACACAAATCGACCTAGTCCCAAACTAAACAAAGCTTGTACTATGGGTACTAGACGACGACATTCATACTTATATAGATAAATAAATACTTAAATACATAGAAAACATCCAAGACCCAAGAACAAATATCTGTGAAAAATGCACAAATAAATGCCCAACTAGGCTAAACAGGCCGTCAATCTTCTTTCAGGTAATTACTAAATAATAGAATAAATTGAATATTAGGGGACAATTTTTTACACAAATCGAACTAGTCCCATAGTAAGCTTAGTAAAGCTTGTGTTATGGGTACTAGACGACAATATATTTAATAGACATATATATACTTCAATACATAGAAAACATCCAAGTCTCAGGAACAAATGTATCTGCTCACCACACAAACAAATGCCCTTACCGGGATTCGAACCCGGGACCTCTAGCTTCGGAGGCAGTGACACTACCAACTAGGGTAAACAGGCCGTATCCTTACCTGATGACGATGCTCTTGTCCAACGGGTCGCCGGGCACGATCTGCCAGTGGTGGAACACCTGTAGACAGAAGGCCTGGCCCTGCGTATGCGTTCGCAGGTCAGTCTCGAACCCGAACGAGTCGATAGCGGGCACGAAAGCCTTTATTGTGTATAGCGGGGAACCGGGCACAGGCGCGTCTTGTGTTACGTGACCTGGGAAACAAGAAATGTAGTACCATCGAGGAATTTGAATGTTTAGCAGTTTAACCACCTTCTTAATTTGTTCGTATTATTACGAGAAACATCGCACCATGACAAGCCTGGATGTTTCTCGTAATAATACGAACAAATTAAGAAGGTGGTTAAACTGCTTAACATTCAAATTTCTCGACTGTACAAACACACTACACTTTTCTATGAACCAGCAATTAGTAGTTATTTAAGTCAGTGCAAAAAGAAAACTACCATTTTAAAAGGGGGGTCTCTGGCACCGATTTAAGGTTCAATAAGGCAGCTAAATAAAAAAATACAAAATGCACGCGAAACTGTCAAGGGACTGACTTGGCAGTGTATTACTGAAAGTCATTTTTGTATACAGTTGTATGGAAAAAGGTATGAGTGCCTAAATACTTATGAGCGGTAGTGTACTATGTCCAAAAAAGTATATTTTGATAATCGTTAGTTTTTTGTAATAAACAGCTACTGTGCAGCTATATGTGTATACAATACTTTATCTACCTGTATTAAGTTCTTCTTGAATACCTACATTAATTTCTTCTCTCATTTACTCAAAGGTTAACTAGAAGAGATCAGGTGTTAGATCTACAGTGATTTGTTTCACAACTGGGTACAATAGTGTCCACGTACCTCTTCGTTTGGCGAGCACGGTGTACACGGCGGAAACGCAGTCGGCGGGAGCCTGCACCTCCACGAACAAATACGGCTCCATCAATCTGGGCGTGGCCATTAGGAATGCTGAGTATGCCACCTGTATACGGAGATATGATAAAGCACTCTCAAGGGTTAGGCTGCCTCGTGGGAAGCCAGTGCCCTCAATTTTGACCGGCTAAATTGGCAAATTTTTGGATGTACAGTCGTGGAATGAAAACGTTCGTCACTTTTCATACGTACATACATAAACTCACGCCCATATTCCCGAGAGGGGTAGGCAGAGCACACGCAAAATTGATTTCAGTTCCACTTTTAGCAATTGTAGGTTTATAGATACGTCACTTTTCAACTCTATTTTAATGCCGTTAAGGGCGAAAAGTGACGATCTCATTCCGCGACTATACGCTTTAACCTCTTCACCGCCCCAGTCATCTTGTCGTGACAGCCAATGGAATGCCTCACACGCGACAGTCATCAATACATGACCATAATGTACTAGATTGTCAGTTGCGTGTTGTAGAGCACGCCACTTAATTCGTAGTGCGGCGGTCATGAGGTTAATACTCTTTATGTAATGATTTTAGATGCAATAAGTTATGTTTGGTGAAGGGTGGTGGTGATAGACGTTTTCGTAAACGTGTGCGTCTTTCCGTAGTCTGACAACGCTAAGTCTGCATTTAAATAATTTGGCAACACTGCAATAACCGTCACAAATGATAAATAACACGGGCTTGCCAGATTATTATATACAGACTTACCCCCGCATTCATAAAACTCAACAAGCATCTGTTAACTAAAATATATATTGTCCCTATCCCACCAATACAAATGTCAGAGTGACAGATAAAGCCAACGAATTTTAATGGAATTTTAACCAATATAGGTTTTATGAAGGTTTCTAAATAAAGAAAACTGCGTGGACGGATAGATCTAGACGTATCACACGTGGCTACACGTTGTGCTCTTGGTCACCCTGGTGCCCGCGCAGTGAAAGTAATATATTACGCAGCCGCGATTAGAATACGATTAGAGGTGACAGTTTTTCCATATACTTACGTCAAAGTGTGTATGAAATGACAGCTATTCCGATCGTAAAGTAACCCCGGCTCAGAGTAAGGATTTCCATAGAGATCCTATACGAGTTCCACCAAGCGGGACAGAAAGGCTGTTACGCAGCTAAATTGAGAACCGGTCTTAAAATTCTGAGGGCTTGCCATAAAAAACCTCTTTAATTTGGGCGGTTAATCGTTTAAAACTATTTGACTTGACGTGAACATGACGCAAATAAAGAAAGGCGGAACTACGACAAGGACAACAAATGATATCTCCTCTCCGTCGCCCTTCTTCATTTCAGTATTGTAGTTGTAATCGTCAGTCACACCGTTAGTCACTGCTCAGAGTTGTCAATGTCATCATAAAGTCAACTGTACGAGTAAACGTTTCGGCTAAGATGTCAGTAACACATGGTCATTCCAGTGTTTACACAAACTGTCGCACTCACCCTACGCGCCGTGGGTATTATTTGGCCGCCGCCTCGATGCAGGGGCTCCTGCGCTATGACAGCGTCGAGGATCTTGAACTTGACGTTGCGTATTGGCTCCTCGCATAGCGGGCCTTCGCGTGTGCCCCATTGGAAACCTGAACGAGACATTTGAATTTGTCACAATCAAAGAACTTATATATAGTATACCTATACACTATAACATATCTCGTTCAATTTTATTGCCTAATCAAAATGAACTTTATACTGCACGACAAAAGATTGTTATTAAATTAACAATAGATAAGGGTGGTATTCCACTCGTCCAATATACATTTGATCAAAGAAATTGGATGATTTCATCAAACTTGGATGGGAGCCCGACATTTGATCAAAGATTCTGATGACATTTAAATCAATATGGATACGCATGAAAAAAAAAAAACTTGGACAAAGATATTGGATAAGTGGAATGGGCCTCCGTCAAAGAAATTTGAACAAAGATTTGACAAAGATATTGGATGATACCACCCTTAGGTACCTTAGGTTACCTTGTACAATGCTCTCTTTGACGCTAGCCAGCAGATGTTTGTCCACCTCCGACGGCAGCGTGTCGTCGACCAGGATGTTGGGGCCGGTGGCCGTCGGTCCGAACGCCCATATCGAACGGGCCGCTAGCAAATCCCAATCGTATCTGAAAATGGCATATATAGTGTATTAGTGGCTCTATAAGCTGTAGATCAAGCGAAAAACAAAAAAAACATTGAATATGTTTAGAATTTTTGAAAATTGATTCTACAACAAACATCTATAAAATTATCGAACCTGCTCACAAAATTTCACGAGAATCGGTTGAGAAATGCAACCTGTAGAGGAGAACAACCGGAAATCCGGACATCAGGACATACGAAATCATTTTTGTCAAAGCTGATACAAATTAAAATTTTCCGTCATAGAAATATCTTTTTTTTACCGACTTCAATAGAAGGAAGGAAGTACACAGTTCGTCTGCATGATTGCTTGTTCTTTTTTTGTGTTTTTTTATAATATAACTCTTGACCACGTTGGCCGATTTTGATAATATTTTTTTTGTTTCAAAGCAGGTACCCCGACATTGGTCCCATATAAATTTGGTGAAGGTCTGATGATGGTATCTAGGAGGAATCGAGGGAACTCCTAGTAACCAAGCATTGGCTCACGGAAACCACAAATTGTGGCATAGCAAGTACAAAATTGGAGTCGATTTTTTTTGGTATAAATTATTTCTATTTTATTGTAGGGTATAAACGACGTCTAACGAGGTTTCAAATGTGTAATTTGTTGGTTTATATTTATTTTATTATGCAAAAATCAATTACGCAAAAATGATCTAGCAACACTATTATAATTTTGTAAATGGCAATTCTGTCGCTACCCTCTTTGATTCAGTACGGACGTATACTTGCTTCCAAGGTGTTCAATAAACGTTCATTATTTAATTCTACCTAAATAATCTTTTATTAGCTTTCCATTGCGCCATACCTCTAATATAATTGACTAAAAAACCGGCCAAGAGCGTGTCGGGCCACGCTCAGTGTAGGGTTCCGTAGTTTTCCGTCCGTCACATTAAGTTGACATATTAAGTACAGAAACACAAAACCCTAAAAAGCACGTCATTTCATTGTGATTTTGTAGAAATTACAGGTACAATAAACACCTGTTTATACGGTTAAATTACAAACTTAGTTCAGAAATTATTTTTGTAATTTTTTCAAAAACTATTCAGCCTATCAAGTTCAAAATAATTTTCCTATAAAGTTTTTATAAAGTTCTACTTTTGAGATTTTTTTCATATTTTTAAAACTTATGGTTCAAAAGTTAGAGGGGGGGGGGGGACACTTTTTTTTTTACTTCTGGAGCGATTATTTCCGAAAATATTAACATTATCAAAAAATGATTGTAGTAAACCCCTATTTATTTTTAAATACCTATCTAACAATATATCACACGTTAGGGTTAAAATGAAAAAAAAAAACACTCCCCACTTTACGTATAGGGGAGGTACCCTAATAAAATATTTTTTTCCACTTTTTATTTTACCACTTTGTCGGCGTAATTGATATACATATTAGTACCAAATTTCAGCTTTCTAGTGCTAACGGTCACTGAGATTATCCGCGGACGGACGGACAGACGGACGGACAGACGGACGGACAGACATGGCGAAACTATAAGGGTTCCTAGTTGACTACGGAACCCTAAAAAAGGGGCTCCGCCTTGATGTCCTCAGCGAGGGGCTTTAGGCGGCCAAGTATGAGCGAAAGGCTTTAGATGACCGAATATGAGCGAGGCCTTTTTTATTTTGTTTCTGTGGAGAAAACCTGCGAACCAGGTACGTCGTAATCGGGGAATGTCTGTGTTAAGAAATGCAGTTTTTAAATATTTTCGCCTGGCAACATTATCGTTTCGCATTAAAAAAAGTATTAAAAAGTTACTTCTTCACTTCGGTTTGAATGTCGTATCGAAACTGTCGGCGCGGTATCGCGCAAATTGTCGTTTTAATTTAAATATCGTGTCACTACCGCGAGAGTATACGTTGTGTCGTACAAATCACGCATAATTGTAGAGAAGAAGACTGGTCCGTTGGAGGAAGTGCCCATCTACTGTATTCCGGTAACATCGCTGGTGAAAGGTAACCTGAATCTGAGGTGAGTTCGGGCGATCCAAGGGTTTAGGCAGCCAGTCCCAGCACCACTACCGAGACCGAGATCAACATCTGCAGACCAGCAAGGTGAGTGCTTCAAACAACTGATCTAAGCCTGTCTTTGTTCCGCGGTTTGTAACTCTCGTATGTGTTAATAATTCGAAAATAATATCGTCTACATTCCATTAGACTTATCGCATTCAGTCTGGTTATGTGGTATTTCTATCCACTAAAAACTCAACAGTGGCTACCATCTATGCTCTAATGCGCCTCCGTATCTAAATACTGAACACACTTGAGCCGCGCTTTACTCCCCTAATGTCACATTCCCTGAGGGTGATAGCCAGGTGCTGCGGTCTCCACCACACGGTGCACTCGCAACCCCGATGACCCCATTTAGTCGCCTTTTACGACAGGCAGGGGAGACCGTCCACCTATTATTGCCCGAGTTTACAGGGTTTATCAGCGAGGCCTGCAATGATAATACTGACTTGTTCTGGAAGAATTCTCCAAGCTTCCTCCTGTCCCAGGTGACACAAACGGCGCCCGCCTCGATGTCCTCAGCCAGTCCCCTCTCTAGTGGCTCGGCTATCATCGTCAGTTTGTTCCTTTTGTTTGGAGTCTCGGCGAAACACTTCAGTGAAGACGTCTCCACTACTGTCTCGCAGAATGACACGACAGGATCGGCGACTGAAATTAAAAGTACGAAGTAAAGTGGGTAGTTCGAAAAATGTCGAAAGTATTTTGATGCAAGTACGAAAATAATGTCATTGTATCATTGTCATGAGTAGCGAGCGGTCAAGACTTGAAACGAGTGATAACGACACTTCCGTGCACGTAACACATACAATAAAGCGAACATGTACATAAAGAAGAAAAGGCTGTATTGTCTATGTGCGAAGTATGTATGTATGTATGTAAGCACTTTATTGTACACAATTACAGGTTGAAACATAAAGAGGTCACAAAGCGTTAAAGTACAAAGGCGAGCTTATCCCTATAAGGGATCTCTTCCAGCTAACCTTTGAGCAATTGAGTGGAAGGTGGTTGAGTCGAAGTTAGGTGGTAGGGGTAAGCTAAGCGATCGCAGCGCACGCCATGGCAGAAATGTGTAGCTTCCGGGTCCGGGGACATATGTCAAATTTACTTTGACGTTTCCTATTAATTTCCTACGATTCGTTTTGTTTGAATTTGTTTATTTATTTCAGTAAATTTTCCAGTAAGGGGTCTCTCTCGCTTACTAAAATAAATAAATAATTCAAGTTTGACATTGTCCCGGGACCCATGGTTTAGCTAATAGGGAAAAGTGAAAAGCAACAGTACGAGAAGCTAGTTTTAGTAAAAATACGAAAAGTCACTTCTAAATCACAAGTTATCATATCAAAAATTAAATAGAATAGATCACGCCAGCCTAGATACGCCTGTCTGAGTGAGCTGAACTCAGACGCGGCACTGCGTGACCAATCCTTTATAGGGATTATCCGCCTACCTTTGATGTCAATCTCGGAGTACATGTCGCGAAGGTCGTGCATCACGCAGTCGAGGTAGAGCTCGCCGGTGCCCAGGATCACGTGCTCGCCGCTTTCCTCCACGCGGGTAGAGAGGAGGGGGTACGATTTGTTCACCTGCCGGAACAATGTAACATCGATTAGATTACGTCCATACGGTCCTTACTAGAACCTAGGCAACATTCTGCAGACCCGATGGAACATTTCTAAAGACTACAACACTGATCAGTGTAGTAGTCAGGGATTGACCGGCTCCAGCTAACTTAACGACGATGTTAGAGCCTAGGCAAACATTCTACAGACCCGGTGGAACATTTCTAAAGACTACAACACAGACCTTCCCAAGTCCGTCAAGCATCTTAGGCAGCTCGGGGGTTGACCGACTCCACGGCTATCTTAACGGCACTAGAGCCTAGAGAACATACTGCAGACCTGATAAAGCATTTCTAAAGACTACAACACTGACCTTCCCAAGTACGTCGAGCATCTTAGGCAGCTCGGGGAGTTGACCGAGTCCACGGCTATCATAACGGCACTAGAGCCTAGAGAACATTCTGGAGACCTAATAAAACATTTCTAAAGACTACAACACTGACCTTTCTAAGTCCGTCGAGCATCTTAGGCAGCTCGGGGAGTTGACCGGCTCCACGGCTATCTTAACGGCACTAGAGCCTAGAGAACATTCTGCAGACCTGATAGAAAATTTCTAAAGACTACGAGTACAACACAGACCTTCCGTAGTCCGTTGAGCATCTTAGATAGCTTGGGGGGGTTGACCGACTCCACGGCTATCTCAACGGCACTAGAGCCTAGAGAACATTCTGCGGACCTGATAAAACATTTCTAAAGACTACAACACTGACCTTTCAGCTCGGGGAGTTGACCGGCTCCACGGCTATCTTAACGGCACTAGAGCCTAGAGAACATTCTGCAGACCTGATAGAAAATTTCTAAAGACTACGAGTACAACACAGACCTTCCGTAGTCCGTTGAGCATCTTAGATAGCTCGGGGGGGTTGACCGACTCCACGGCTATCTCAACGGCACTAGAGCCTAGAGAACATTCTGCGGACCTGATAAAACATTTCTAAAGACTACAACACTGACCTTCCCAAGTCCGTCGAGCATCTTAGGCAGCTCGGGGGTTGACCGACTCCACGGCTATCTCAACGGCACTAGAGCCTAGAGAACATTCTGCGGACCTGATGAAGCATTTCTAAAGACTATAACACTGACCTTCCTAAGTCCGTCGAGCATCTTAGGCAGCTCGGAGGGGTTCACCGGCTCCACGGCTATCTTGACGACGGCCTGCGTATCGAACCGCAGCGGCCTGAATGTATGCAGTTCCTCGGTTTCATCCGCGCCCACTAGCGTGCACGTCTTCACTATAGGCTGGTCTATGCCTTCGACGAGAGCCCAGCAGCCGGCTGGCACGCGGTTCAGTTCCACCTGGATGAAAAAAAAGAATTTAAATTCATCATCATCAAGAGCGAGGCTCTTGTCGCTGGAGCAATATCCATGCATTTCTTTCCTCAGCCTTTCTTTTAACAGCCTGGTACGACACGACGTTCACTTTTTCTTTAATTTGGTAAAAATATATTCTTCTTGGTCTCCCTCACTTCCGCATTCCTTCTTCTTTCCCTCCCACAATAATTTTAATTGATACATCGCGTCGTAAAAGGTGTCCAAGCATCTTTCATCTTATGTTTTCAATGGTTTCTAACAAGGACCTTTCCTGGTAATTTAACTTAGACTTTACCTCGATCGAATTTTTAATTATTTGTTACGGAGATCAAATGCAATATTGGAGCGTTCGTGGCCCAGCGGCGCCCGCGTACCGCGTGCGGTATGCGAGGTTAAGCAATGTCGGGCGAGGTCAGTCCTTGGATGGGTGACCGCTTTGAGTGGTTACTAAATGAGCGCTCCCGTGCTTTGCAAGGCATGTTAAGCCGTTGATCCCGGTTGCTGTCTATGATAGCAGTCGTTAAGCTAAGTTAGAGGCCTTCGGGCGGCTTGAGAACTTCTAACAGCCAAGTTGCCCACTCACTTGACAAGCCTAATCCCAATAAGGTCTAGTTTCCCCCTCGGGTCGGAAGGTTAGATGGCAGTCGCTTCCGTAAAAACTAGTGCCTAAGCCAATTCTTGGGATTAGGTAGCGGACCCCAGGCATCCTTCAGGATGCAACTGTACTGGGAATAACGATAAGAGGATGAAATTACGGAGATCAATTACAAAGAAAAAAATGTACCGTGATTTCGCACGCAGACAAGACCCCGTACCCACTTGTGGGCTGACGGACCCGAATTTTTAACGGGCCTCATACAAATTTGTGTCCGGCACGTCTATATATGTATACTCGTACAGTCAAGGAATGAAAAGGTTCGTTACTTTTCGACTCTATTTTAATGCTGTTAAGGTCGAAATGTGACGAACCTTTTCATCAGACTCAGTTGAAATGGGAACGGGATCATCAGACTCACCTTGTACCTCGCCTCGTATATCCACAGCCGCCCAACATTCATGATCCTCGAGTCCTCCTCGTCTTGTGTGCTGTAGTTCTCACCGAGCACCCTGACAGTCTGGCCCGCGTACAAAGTACCGGACATTATTCGGGCTAACACCTGGAAATGAAGCGACCCTTAAGGCGAAGGGTACAAGGCATTCTCCATACAACGGTTGTGCAAGTTTTATTCGTTAGTTTTGGCACTACAGCATTTAATTTTAATTTTTGTTGGTACATATTGGATATACGCAGAACTTGAAGTTGAAATTTTATTTTATTTCAAAAAAAGTAAAAAAAAAAATACAAAAAAGTATTAAAATTAGAAAAAAAAATTAGAAGAAATAGCTAACCGAAAAATAAGCAAATTGACCAAAAATAATAACTGTAGCGCAAACACAAACAAAGAAAAACGTACACAAAGTTTGTATGGAAAGAGCTTGCGTACCCCTTCGCCTTAAGTTATAACTAATTGTCTATGACAGAAGTTCATCCGAGATCAGCTCGACGGTTTGAAAATCAACACTAATGCTATTCATGTAGCACAGTCACTTTTCGAGGCCCACGTGTAATAATATAATTATGTTTAATTCAGATTTTCATCCATATATTGTCAATTTATACACTAAGGTTAGTAAAAACTATATCTATGGCTCGTGAAGGCTCAGCCAGTGTCTCAGGACTGGACGGTCCCATCGGTGTGCGACCGTGCACAGGATGGGGTTGGAATCGGCGCGACGCAGCGCTTCCGCATGATAGCGTGGAACCCGTCCACTCGCGCCCATATCATAAAGCATAGCATATCAAAAAGAAGACCCCAGTTATTCATGAAACTTAACAAACCAGTTAGTCAATTCAATTCAATGTCAAGAGCCAATAGTGTAATATTTTTTGAAACTCTACCTACATTGCCGTGGCTTATTTTGTGGCGATTACAAGAAACAGTAGATCAACCTAATATGCCTGTGTTCTCACCGGAAAGAAGCTGCAGTCGTCTGTAGGATAAATCTTAGACGTGTGTGCGACTAGTCGCCCGGACTGGTCGCAGGCGCGCCTGTCAGACGGCCCAAAAACTGTTATATTCTCACCAGGAAGAAGCTGCAGTCGTCTGTAGGATAAATCTTAGACGTGTGTGCGACTAGTCGCCCCGACTGGTCACAGGCGCGCCTGTCAGAAGGCCCAATAAACTGTTATATTCTCACCAGGAAGAAGCTGCAGTCGTCTGTAGGATACATCTTAGTGGTGTGCGCGACTAGTCGGCCCGACTGGTCGCAGGCGCACATGTCTTCGTACAGCGTGCCCTCGGTGCCGCGGTACGTGTGGGCGACCTTGCGAGCGGCCGCGTCCAACGGCGAGGGTACATGGCGGACCACCATCTCTACGAAACCACTGAAAACATGACATATTATGAAGGTTATGTGTGCGAAACTTGCCCTAATGCTTCACATGCCTCAATGCATTTTACTTCGAAACCCTTTCCTATAAAGTTTACTATTAAAGAAAAAAGGTATTACGTCTAATGAAACATGAGGTTAAATGAAGCATTTAGGGCTAGTGTTGCCCTCATGTTACATTTATTAAGCAACTTACATTCACAGTTAGACCAAAGATGCAAGTTATAGGTTACAAAAACAATTCACTAACATTGTGCTATATTATTCAATAGTAGTGGGAGTGGAATTCAACTCAAGAAAGCGTGCCGCTGTAGCCAGGAATATCGGATCTGTCTGCAAGAACAGATCCAAAGTGGGCACATATATATATATATTTTTTTATTAAAAATGGGATTGCTCTTGGCCAGCATCTAGCCAGGGGGCAAAGATAAAAGAATATTATTTATAGTATTTATTTAGTGTCCCATATAAGGGACTAGTAAGTACCAAGTTATGTCTAAAAAGGGAGAGCCATGAATGAAATTGGAGGCGTAGCCTTCGTTTTGAGTGTGATTGAAAGAAAGTATTTTTATCACTGAATTCTTACAATTTCATTTGTATGTTTTTAATTTTCAAATTTACTTGACTACTAAAATTTTGAGAAAAACTATATACATGCCTGGGCCGGAACAGTTATTTTCTGTTGTAACACCTTCCTTCCCGGCCTTTGCAGGAATGTACTACTGTACTATGTATAAGTATATACAATATACATGAATTCTACTCATAACTGTTCCTTATTGACGTCTCTAACAACGTAATCGTAAGAGAAATCACAAAAGTTACGTTCAGAAAACCTTATTTGGCCTAAATAGCCGATGTCTAATTTTCCATGTATCCACAATATCAGTCGAAGGAACACAACTGCTGCTGCAGGAACTGCTGGACATAGGCATCCCTTAATTTCATGGGGGGTAAATGCGATAATCGCCACGCTTGGCATGCGGGTTGGCGATCGCAGTATCTCCACCGCACTCTAGGAATGCTGCTGTCCATCCCCTGGTCCCATCTTGGTCGTAGTTTTAGGACATACCCGGGTCCAAACACATTCCATACATGTTTTGAAGTAAATATGGGATATAATTTCGGTAATTTCGTTCTTCTTAATACGAAGCCATAAAAACACAGTTAAAAAGATACAGCTCGAAAGTAATTGGGAATTAGGAGCCCCCTGAAAAGATAGTATGGCAACTGACCGGAAATCACCGAAGAGTCTGCTACAGACGAGCCGCAACAGCGGCCGCACGTTTAGCTTGGACTCCTGTTTGCTCAGCTTGATGCCAAGCTCCGCTAGCACCCCTGGCAAGCTGTCGTCCACATCACCAACCACCTACAAACATAAATAAAAATAAATAAATAATATTGGGGACAATCTTACACAAATCGAACTAGTCCCAAACTAAGCAAAGCTTTGTAGTATGGGTACTAGACGACGATATACCCGATCTTGTAAACCGGAAAAGTATCAACTCGATGAAGCTTCGCGAAAGAATGTGGCTGCTTTTATGTAAATCTTCTCGTCTTGCTATTGAAGTACACGTCTCCTCACAACAACGTAGCTGTCACTCACCTGAGCGAAGATCTTGTAGAGCGGCTCAAGTATGAACTCGGCCAAGCTTCGCTGCGCGGACGAATGCGACTGCTTCTTCGGGAATCTTCTCGTCTTGCTATTGAAGTACACGTCTCCTCACAACAACGTAGATGTCACTCACCTGAGCGAAGATCTTGTAGAGCGGCTCGAGTATGAACTCGACCAAGCTTCGCTGCGTGGACGAATGGGACTGCTTCTTCGGGAATCTTCTCGTCTTGCTATTGAAGTACACGTCTCTTCATAACCACGTAGCTGTCACTCACCTGAGCGAAGATCTTGTAGAGCGGCTCAAGTATGCACTCGACCAAGCTTCGCTGCGTGGACGAATGCGACTGCTTCTTCGGGAATCTTCTCGTCTTGCTATTGAAGTACACGTCTCTTCATATCCACGTAGCTGTCACTCACCTGAGCGAAGATCTTGTAGAGCGGCTCAAGTATGCACTCGACCAAGCTCCGCTGTGAGGACAAATGCGACTGCTTCTTCGGGAATCTTCTCGTCTTGCTATTGAAGTACACCGTCTCCTCATAACAACGTAGCTGTCACTCACCTAAGCGAAGATCTTGTAAAGCGGCTCAAGTATGCACTCGACCAAGCTTCGCTGCGAGGACAAATGCGACTGCTTCTTCCGGAATCTTCTCGTCTTGCTATTGAAGTACACGTCTCCTCACAACAACGTAGCTGTCACTCACCTGAGCGAAGATCTTGTAGAGCGGCTCAAGTATGCACTCGACCAAGCTTCGCTGCGAGGACAAATGCGATTGCTTCTTCCGGAATCTTCGCGTCTTGCTATTGAAGTACACGTCTCCTCACAACAACGTAGCTGTCACTCACCTGAGCAAAGATCTTGTAGAGCGGCTCAAGTATGAACTCGACGAAGCTTCGCTGCGCGGACGAATGCGGCTGCTTCTTCGTGAATCTTCTCGTTTTGGTATTGAAGTACACGTCTCCCCAGAGCCATGTGGCCATGTCGGAGGCGCGGAGACCGGAGTTGGGGTGGGAGTTGGCGTACATGGCGGCGAAGGACTCAAGGCTGAAGCATACGTCGTAGAGCGAGGATGCGAAGCAAACGTTTCCTGTGAATAATTTTCATTTAAGTATAACTAGTTATTTCGGTTTTAGGAATTATAAACTACATTTAAAAATATGTGTTTATCATTCATTACATTTGTCAAGTACCATATTAATCAAACAAACATATCCATTTAAAAACAAACATTCATCATCTAAAAATTGTGAATATAAATACGATCAGAGATTAAAATTAGCTCAGGGTAAGCATCAGCTTTGAACATGAACATTACCTATTTTTTGGGGCTTTCTCCTTGGTAATTATTGTTTTAGGATACATGGTATTTAAGCATTCACTTAGAAACAGTGTCACAGAATTATGAGTCTTCAAGCGAACCAATTAAAGGAGAGAACACTGTAGCTGGCTCGACAGGGTTGTCTCGCGGCTGGTTTATCTCCAACAGATAGTTCAACTCGTCTATTATAAGTCGTAGCTTTTAGTAGGCGTACAATGGGCGGTCTTGTTGGTACAGATGGTTAGACAACTGTGCTTCAGTATTACGAGTCTTAATACGTACCTAGAAGAGGCGAGAACACTGTAGCTGGTTCATCAGGGTTGTCCTGCGGCTGATTTGTCTCCATCAGAGAGTTCAACTCGTCTAATATATGCCGTAGCTTGTAGTAGGCGTCAGCGGGCGGCAGTTTAAGCTCCAACATGAGACGGTCTATTTTGTTGATGCAGACCGTTAAAGGCACTCGCTCCTGAACCGCATGGCGGAGGAGACGCTCGGTGTTCAGCATTATGCCCTCCGCCGCGTCGACGAATAGGACGGCGCCTGGTAGATGTATTATTATGATTTTAACATTCATTTTTCCTTATCAACATGCTGAAGTCCTATATGAATATCAATCTGATTATAACAAAGTTATAACTTTTAAGCTGCGTACGCATTTGGGGTAGCCTCAGGTTGAGGCACGCACGGCAATAGACGAGCCGCCTCGCGCGTCCTGCTATATTAATAACTGCCATAACACCAATTGGAATCATCCTATATGCAGTGTGACGTCAATTTTACGTCACCGGCACGAAAAGTACGACCCCTGATTATAAGTTAGTTTTAATGAATTTGTAAGCACACAACCTCGAACAAAAAAATGTTAGTTGTCGTTTATATTCTTTGTTCGAGGTTGCTGCCTTACTGACGACTGCCTTACTCGATCATGTTTACCTGCAATTATTTTGCTCGCAAGCAGCTCGCCGCTCCGGTCGAACATGCCTCGGGCCAGTCGCTCAAATGCATACGCAGCTTTAAATGTCTTATATTTTTATCAGGTTTTGAAGGAAAATAGTACCCTTTTTGCAAAAAAATATTATTTTGTTTTGTCGGCGTGATTGATAAATGATATGAGATTAGCCGCGAACGGACAGACGGACTTGGCGAAACTATAAGGGGAACTAAACTCACCATCAGAAATCCTCAAAGCAGACGTGACCTCGTCGCTAAAGTTCACGTGACCGGGGGTATCCATGATGTTTAGCAAATGGGACTTTCCCTTGATGTTCTTCAGCATCAGGGTGACAGGCATGGCTTTTATGGACACCCCTCGCTCTTGCTCCACGAACAGGGTGTCCGTGTAGCGCATGGGGATTGTGGTCTCGTTGTTCACCGTGCTCGGGTGTGTCTGGCGCATAAGGCAATCCACAAAGGAAGTTTTGCCTGAAAAGAAATAGATTTTATAATATTGGGACTAGGGAAGGAGAGGACCGCCATGAAGATGGGAATATGGCCTGAAACCGGTAGCTGGTGCCACGTACGTAACCACCCGGTCACGTCAGGTTGCGTACCAAAACAAAAAATCTTCGATCGTAACTAGTTTCGTACACTCAGACTTTAATTGTTGCGCCATTTAGAGCTCACTTCATACTGGGCATCATAGTTAGCTATAAAGTGAGCTCTAAATATGGACCCGGGTATGTCCTAAAACTACGACCAAGACCACTGGGGGATGGGCAGCAGCATCCCTGGAGTACGATGGAGATACTGCGATCGCCAACCCGCATGCCAAGCGTGGCGATTATGGCAAATACCCCCCATGAATTTGGGGGAGGCCTCTACGTCCAGCAGTGGACGTCCTTTGGCTGATATGGTGGTGGTGGTGGTGGAGCTCTAAATGGCTCATCGATTAAAGTCCGTGACTGTACAAGGACAATAAAGTGTTCTACGGGTGTAAGTGTCCTATGCAACACTAGCTCACGGTCACTTCTAAAGTACTTTAAAGGTGGTGTTCGACACTCAGCCTGTCATCAAGCGTTTGTTCCTTACCATTATGCAAATGTCCCATGAGCGTAACGTTCCTCATCAAATTAGTATTGTCCAGCATATCAGCCAAGTACTCCATGTCATATGTAGTCTCCAGGAGCTCCTGTTCCTGCATCTGGAACTTCTTGTGTTTGACCGGCTCCACTAGCGGCTTGTCCAAGGCTTGTGTGTCCTCCTCTTGTACTACAGTCTCAACGTCCGGACCATACACTTCTATGGCTTGCGGGTAGTACCTATGAATTATTTGGAATAAAGTCAAGTTTGTAATTAAACGTGTTTATAAACTAGTAGCTGTTACAGGTTGTTGAGATAATAAGTACGTATCCAGCAAGGTAAATTATTTGTAACCTATATATTTTGAAGTAACTTTGATTGTATTATTTTATTTCCTCGCACAATGCATAGTAAAATGTTGTATAAAGATGATTTTCGACTCATGTCGCATTATAAACTCACTCGCTCGTGTATAAAAATGACAGTCGTCGAAAATCACAAACTTTCCACACTTGTAGCATAAATAACTATATTATGATCCATTAAATGTTTTCTATAAGTATAGTAAATCATAAATAAATACAATTATTTCAGCATGCAATACTTATACTATAAGATATTGAACTTTTAGTTAGAATTTGGGAATTGGGGCAGGATTGTCCAGCAGTGGACATCCTTGGGCTGATATGATGGTGGTTGAACACAGCAACGGCGCAGCCTGGACTGATTCAAGCATATTCAGGTCGCGCCGTTTCTATGTGACGCGGGCCGCACGCGTACATACACGGCACGCACACATGCAAACCGCACATGTAACTTTGTTTGATGTTGTACCTTTGTTTGATGATGTTGTACCTTTGTTTGTTGTATATATACTGTGACTATACCTTGTCCCTTTATACATTTTACAATGCAATGTTAATGGTTCAGTTGTCATGTATGTGTTGTATATTTGCTGATCAGAAAATTGCAATCTCTAGGGGCGATGTAGAGCCCCAAAAAACATAAAATGAAGTGCTTATAAAAATCTCATAAGTAAAAGACAATTTTTTGCTATGCAGCATGATTTTCAACTGATTTTTGTGCCTTGTCAGTCCTGTAATGGCAATTTCATGTAAATATAACAATACTGACAGGTTAGACAGAACATAAACATGACTTGAGTATAGCTTAATCCCACCAAAAACATTTCATGTAAGATTGGAGGCCAAGACTCGACAACTCTTTCGCTGTAAAAAAGTTATTAGTACCAGGAAAAGCCAAGCCCCATAAGCCCTTGCTTTACTAAACGTACACCTTGGTTTAAAAGTATGGCTTGGCAGTTTCATAGATACATTGCATGTCATAACATTGAAGACCCATGACAATTTCCTACCATACATAAGCCTAATGTGCATAGGACCGTCTGGCCAATATCGTAAGAAATTAAGTATATATCTTCAGTACCATAGTGGCCAGCTGGCTAGATGGACTTACTCTTTTGTCATGGAATCATGAATTGCATTGGACTCGCTATAAGGCAAACTACATAATACATTATATAATAAATAAATATTGGAGGACAATGTTACACAAACAAAATAAGATGGTGTATGGAATGCGTAATATGCCATATGCAGAAAGGCTTACCAATCTTGGTTTGACTACCCTGGAGCGGAGAAGACAGCGTGGCGACCTCATAGAAACTTATAAGATCCTGCATGATTATTATGACCTATCTAACTTAAAGACTCTGTTTGCAATGAGTAAGAATCATCGTCTAAGAGGCCACAGCTTAAAGATTACTCGGGGATCCAGTACAAGCAATCCTAGGAAGCATTTTTTACCAAATCGAGTAGTACGTGAGTGGAATAAATTACCAGAGACAGTGATAAGTGCCCCTTCAGTAAATAGCTTCAAAAATAGACTGGACAAATATTTAAAACAAAACAAAAAAACGTTATTTTAAATAACAAGTGCAGTGATATACACGCATCAGCTTGTAGCTGCTAGTGTATAAATAATAATAATAATAAATCGACCTAGTGCCAAACTAAGCAAAGCTTGTACTATGGCTACTAGACAACAATATACATACTTATATAGATAAATACCTACTTTAATACATAGAAAACATCCAAGAACAAATATCTGTGCTAAATGCACAAAAATGCTCTGGCCGGGATTTTAACCTGGGACCTAACTAGGTTGTCACAACTAACTAGGCTAAACAGGCCATCATGTGGAAGCTTTAAATTCTTTATAGTGATATGTAGAATTAATATGTTTATTTCACTGTGCACACATTGAAGGGAAAATTAACTCAATACCTACAAAAGTAAATACTACTATTGGTCATGGACCTACACGTTATTCAGCGGACCAGCAAAAAGAATATTAAAATATTATTTTTATTACCATGGCATGGTATTTCTTTATTAAATTAAGTAAGTCACAATGATAACGCCGCCATAACAAACCAATTTTATATAACTCACCGTTTATCCTCATGAAGCACCACAGACATGGGTGCGGCTTCAGGCTCCACGTCAGCGTCCTCATCATCATCCATGGCATCTTCATCACCCTCCCTGTTTTCATAAACGCTCTGCTCTTCATCAGAATCGGAGTCCAAATCCGGCCCAATATAGTTCCCGAATTCGTCGTACAAATCACCGTCCATCTTGATGAGGTTGTTTTAACTGGTTATAACCAGTGCGTTTAGAACAGTTTGCTTGTAAATTGTGTATAAAACAAAGCGGTTTATAATCAAAACAAAAGCCGCAGCGAATGACGACTTTTGCAAGATAACCTCAAAAATGAAGCGTTTCGTTCGTTTAGCGGTGGTTTAGCGTCAAGCGTCAGTCACTGTCACAGATAAGTAAAGCTATATTGGCGTTTTGTTTAAGTGTTGCCGTTTGGTTCCGTTTGTTCCGTTTTTCGGAACTTTTGACACCCCTGCGGAACTTGGAAGGAACTTTAGATTTTAGGTCAATTTTCGAAACTTTTAAGGTCTCGGCATTAATATATTTATTAACACACTCTAAAAATATTGTTAATAAAATTCAAGACTTATTTTTCTATAAAAACTAAATCCCATTAAAACATTCCATGTAAAAAAGAGGCCAAGTCGAAACTCTTCCACCGTGAAAAGTTGCGAGATATTTCGTAGTACTAAGTCACAGGCATTCTTATTATTCTTTATTTGCTAGCTAAATAAAATTCTGCAACTTGGCAATCACGCAACTTTTGTGCATTTATGGATTTTTGAATACCTAAAACCATGTGTACATACAAGATTTCATTTAGCTAGCAAATAAAGAACAATAAGAATGCTTGAGACTTGGTACTACGAAAAATCTCACAACTTTTTACGGTGGAAGAGTTTCGACTTGGCCTCTTTTTTACATGGAATGTTTTTTATGGGATCTCACTTCTTTTTGTAGATTATTGTGTTATCAATATATACAAATTATGAATGCAGACACATTCTTGCTTTTGAATATCTGTCCCATCATTCCAAATGTAACTGTCAGAGACACTGACATATTTAATGGGTAAAGTTTTTGGACCTTTAAGTACTTATGTTAATGTAAATACCTAGTATGATGAAATGTATTATTTTGACGTGTAATGTGTAAAATCTTTGCTAATAAATGAGTATGACTATATATTTATATTGGATTACAAAGTTATTTATGCAGTTTGTGTATCTAGAAAACTAGACTGCAATTGCAAAATATTTTAGTTTTCCCTTGATGTATAAAAACTAAACACCGTTTGTATTCTAAATTTGAAGCTTCTAAGTACCTTAGAGTTTGTATGATCGGTCAGTCAGTAAGTGACAAAATTAATAATACATGTACATTTTTTTTTCAATGTACATAGGCGTGTGGCGTATTTATGGATTGTGTTGTATAGTGGTTTTAAATGTAGATTAGGAGGCATCGGTACGGAACCCTTCTTTGTGCGTGATCCGACACGCACTTAGCCTTCAATATCTCAATAACTATTTCACCTATGATTATGAATTTTGGGGTTGTAGTTGTTTTTGTTGTTGTTGTTGTTCTTTATATTAAATTTCATTTTTTTATTATGTTAAATAGATTTGAAGTTATTGAGAGGACAAAAGTGGCTCTAAATGGTTCGTGTAAAATAACACACGGCTGTAGCTCGCCAGTTCCTGGTCCTGGGGTGAACTTGGCTGGACACTCGACTAGATAATCATGTTTTATGTTCCTATCACAAAAATAGAAAAATACAGCTGATCCAAACCGGCTCACCAAGCGAGCATACACACGAAGCAGAAAGAACCTATTCAAATTGAATTATTTATAAGTATTTCGTGAACAAACGGAACTTTTGAACCTAAAATGGAACTTTTCAGGAATAGCGGCGAAACTTTTAGGTGCAGTAATCTGGCAACACTAATAATGTTGTTCTAACTAATACGCAACGTGCGCGCGGCGTGTGCGCGTTCTTGTGTCCACCGTTGTCGGAAATATAAGACCGATAATCACCTTCACTCATTGTGTCTTGATCGCGACTCCAGGATGGCCGCAATATGCCAGGCTCGTTCCACGGGCCCTCGGAAGCCGTCAAAAGCCACGGCGAGGCAACTACGCATGAAAGCGGAGCAGATACTCAAGTCTAAGAAGAATGCAAACGTACTTTGTGAAGTTTTGGAAATGTTCAATGTGGGTACCTAGATGTTCGAAGTAAAATTGCGTTTTACGGGTATTTTGGTTAGTTTATTAAATGTGTTTTTTGTCTGTAGAGGGACGAGAAGAATTATACTCCGATCCTGTTAACCGTGGAGATGCTATTCTGCAGGATGCTGCGTCGCCGTGATATGTTCGAAGACGCCGAAACCGTCAAGTCTCCAGGTACGTTATTATTTTTTTGTATTGGTGCCGGCAATTATTGATTTTTCGCACGGGCTATTTTTATTAACAGGTTGTCAGGGAAGCTGTGTAGGCGTCGCATTAATGATTTTATCGCGCTCATGTCTATGTGGATCTTGGCCTGCTGTCTCACTCCTATACCTTTAGAACCTGTTGCTTCATTTTCATAGGTACCTATACTGAGATATTTATTTAGGCTTCGAAGAAATCAGTGCACCTGCATAGTGTGGATGACACAACCATGCTCCATACATAGATTATATATACAAGCTTTGTGAAAATCTATAGACATAAATATATGGACTTGGAATATTCCAGAATCATTGAAAAGTTTCTGGAAAAGCTGAGCTGAGTGATAAAATTAATATGAAATAATAGTCTAGAATATTTGGAAAGAGGTATATAACTGGATTAGGTATTGAAAGGGCAGTTTTGAAGGGAATATCAAAGTGGAGATTAAACTGGAGTATATTGAAGTGAGAACTAGAAGAGAAACAGTGGAAAGTGATGTGGTAGTGCAAAGTATCAGCGAAGTATTAAGCTGTGTTGGTACTATTAGTTAAGGATGTGAGTGTTACTTAAATAGGATGTAGATTGTTTATTTATTTTTTTATTTAACTTCTCGCAATCACTCAAAGAGTACATCTGATCGTCTGTCAAATTAAACCAGCTTGACAGAACTGGTTTTCCACGAGGCAGCCTTACCCTATGTATGAAACGCTGTGGAAGTGCTCTGATCTATGCGAGTCTTGGGCAGCCATCATGCACCTACACCACACCATTCCAACCTGTTGCTTTGTTTTCATAGGCAGATAGGAATTTAATTTTACTTTGAAGAAAACAGTGCAAAGGGATAGCTTGGATTGGATATCACTGGCTCCATCAGAGTCATACACAGAGTATACATATACATATATGAGGTTCAGATCATCTTTCTGATGGACATTGGTAATGCTATGTCCACCACACCGACTATGCACTGTCAGTTAGCGACTATCTGAAGAACAAAGTTATTTCAATTAAGAGGGTGCAGTACGATCGGTGTGGATCGGTTCTCCATACAAACGTATTTAGGCTCTCATTTTAAAACGCCATGCTAGAATAACATGAAACTTTGTATACACAATGGGATCCGGCATACCTAGGTCGGAAATTAGATTCTGTTGCTAAAAATTGTAAAAGGAAAAAAATACAGCAGTTTTTTGAGTTTTTTACGGCTTGTATGAAACCTTAATAATCGCTGTATTTTATCGCCATTATAATTTCAAGCAACAGAAACTAATTTCCGCCCTAGACAAGCTGGATCCCATTGTGTATACAAAGTTTCATGTTATTCTAGAATGGCGTTTTAAAATGAGAGCATAAATACGTTTGTATGGAGAACCAAACGTACTGCGCCCTCTTAAGGTTACTATTGATTTTGCAAGCCCTAAAGAAACAGTGAGTTATATGCGTTTTAATTGGTAGTGCAAGCTACCAATTAAAACGCATATATGGATCAGTTATGAAGTGCAAGCTTCATAACTGATCCAAGTGGCCGCAACATGGCTCACTAAATTAACTGGTCTCTCTCAAGAAGTCTATTTTTTGGAAGCTATACATATTATGAGACTCTTATATAAACGTCTTAAGACTTATTATTTAGAGTGGCACCCAAGAGATAGATCTACAAAGTGAGGTAGAGCAAACCAAAGGTGGGATGATGACATAAAACTAATAACGGGTGCGAACTGGCAGAGATCAGCCCAAGACCGACTTTACTGGAGATCACTGGAGGAGACCTTTGCCAAATGGCAAACTAAAGTCACAAATGTACTATAGATTATACATATATATATTCACTTATACCAAATTGTACCTGCAGTTGATAAAGGTTATAATAATAATATAAACGTCTTATGGTGCAGCAATTATTGCTCTTTCAGCTGGGCTATTTTTTAGGGTTCCAAGCTAAAATGCCAAAAACATCCGAATCCCTTAACAAAACTCAGTGCAGGCCCAACGTACGTTGATATCTTTTGGCGAGTGTTCCATGGCGACACGTGATTGGTCAATCTCAATTATTTAATAGTTTACGAACGGCTACACATGATAGGTCAATTTTTATCATAGTTGTCTTATGATTTCCATAGAGAAAAAGTATGTGATTATATATGGATTATATAGTATATTATAGTTAGGTCTACGAAGTCTTAATTCAAACATTAAAGTCGACAAGTAGACAAAAATCTTATTTATCGGCGAAGGTTATTATTGATTTTTCGGCCGGGTTATTTTTATACCTAGGTTGTCAGGGAAACTGTGTAGGCGTCGCATGATTGATTTTCTCTTGCTGTCTCGCTCATATCTATGTGAGTCTTGGGCAGCCATCTTGCTCCTATACCATAGAACCTGTTACTTTGTTCTCATAGGTAGATAGGATTTAATTTTAACTTTGAAGAAAACCATGCTTAGGCATAATCAGTCATACACAATTTATATGTACGGCTTTCGCGTTCGCGCGCTAAGGGCATGGGTCACTACACCGGCTACGCGACCAGTGTCTGTTTACGACCACTTGAAGAACAAAGCTTTTTCAGTAATATAATAAACTCATCCAAGTGGTTGCAAACTCGCTCACTAAATTACAGTAGCCATTAATATATCACTTAAAAATCGTGAGAACATTCTGAAATACCGCTTTTATGTGACCAAATCTTCATATCGGTCTTACAAGGAGTCTAAATTCTTCACATTAACTGAAGTTATAATCTGAAAAACATAGGCAGTCAAAAACTACATGAATGCGATATATTATTGACCGGCTAACCAACATATATAATTTTTGGTTGGACTCTTAATGCTCATAAACAGCGAGATATAATATGGATATCAGGAGACATGTATAATTTTCCGCGCTGGTAGTTATAGATTTTTCGGTCGGGAGATATTTATATGTAGGTTGTCTGGGAAGCTGTGTAGGCGTCCTTGATGTCGCACTCATATCTATGCGAGTCTTTTAGGCAGCCGTCTCGTTCATACACATTTAGAACCTGTTGCTTTGTTTTCATAGGTAGTTTATTTTGGCTGTGAATATTATTTTACACCACACCTTGCCAAAAAGCGCGTTTTTCCGCACGCTGCGCGTCCAGAAAATCCCACTTTTTGGCCAAGTGGTGACGTAAAATTGTGTACAAAACACGGGTCGTAAAACAGAAAGCCCTCTCTCGCATATTTATGACCCTCGCCTGCGGCTCGGGCCGCAAACATCTGCGATATCGGCCTTTCTTTGATTTACAACCCTTGTATCGTAATGTACTATTATATGTCGCGCTCATATCTAAGTGTGTCTTAGGCAGCCGTCTCTCCGTATACTGACTTTTCATCTGTCCATCTGTTAATGAAAAACAAACACCAAACGTCGTACCTATACCAAAACCTCCAGAATGTAACAACTACTTTTCTGGAAACCGCATCTAAATCGGTTCAGCTAACGCGAGATAATCGTGGACAAACATACATACCTACATACATACATACATACGGATCAAACAGAGAACCTCTTTTTTGTAGACGGTTAAAAATTACGCTTAGTACGCGGGCGAAGCGTAATAAATTGTAAAATGATTCCGTCATTGACCCTCGTAGTCAAGCCGATGAATAGTACTGTAATATGTTGGCCCGCAAAATATGGCTGCCGCGCTGGTGCAGCGCGTCCGCGATGTTCGCGGAGGCGCACGTGGACGGCTTCGAGGCCGTCATGAAGATGAGTTGTGCTGTTCTCTCGCGTATGCGCGACCGCCCCAATCGCATTCTGAGCGCGTTGGCGTGCCGCTGGGATAGCCCGATGCTGGCCCGCTGGATAGATAAGTGTGCATGCGCACTAACAGCAGAGGGCAAACCTTTTTTACATTGTATTCATTCGTTGTGATGATTTTTTTAAATTATTATTATTGCATTCTACTAACACTTAGTTTCATAAGCAATCAATTGTATTTATTACTAACACGATATGGGTTCTATGCCTGAAATAAACAATTGAATTGAATATAAGTATTTCCACAGCGAAAACACCAGATGCCATTTACACGCGTTGGCTCCGCTCTAACTATTATACGGCGATCCAGCAAGCCCTGGCATGTATGAAGCGGGGCCAGGAGTCCTCCAGGATCCAGGCCCTGGTGACCTGCTGTAAGATGATGACAGAGGAAGGGAATAATCCACTGTATTCCAACCAGGGCAACGTGTGCTTCCCGTTCTACCGGCTCCAGGTAAGAGAAGCTTTTCATTACACGTGGCAATTTAATTTTGGCCTGCTAAGGCTCCGTTTTAGGGTTACCAGATCCGATTTACAAATTTTCGAGACAACAGCATTAAAATTTTGAGACATAACCTTCAATTAGGGACAAGTCATTAACTGATTAGGTATTGAATGTTTTATTCAGAAATTTCATTACTGTTTCTAATAATTAATAAAATACGAAACTATCAGCTATACGAACAAACCAAAGGTATATCCTAAATTGAACACTTGAAACTTCAGTAACGACCGGATTTTATAATTTACGCATTTTTTTTATTTTATTGGTTTTCCATACTTACTGCTGCATTCACTGAATTGCGGGACATGGGCCAAATGTCAACGCTGAGAATCAATCCGAAAAATGCCGGACATCTGGTAACCCTACTTGGTGTGCGCGCCCGAACGTACTTTAACTAACTGGTTAGCAACGCCACACGCGCGGCGCGATGCAAGCGGATCGTTTCGCTACCGTACCATTGCCAAGTTGTTGCCAAGCCTTTACCGACCGCAACTCGTATGTGAGTTTCACTACATTGCGCGGTTTGACAGATCGATTGAACTCATTATACGAACTTAACCAGCAATGTAATCTCTCACCTCACACCGCACCTGTTTTTGTGAGGTGACAGGTGAGGACGAGTCGGTTTGTGGATACACTGTGTTAAGAAACGTAGTTTTTAAATATGTTCGCCTGGCAACATTATCGTTTCGCATTAAAAAAAAGTTACTTCGTGACTTCGGTTTGAATGTCGTATCGAAACTGTCGGCGCGGTATCGCGCAAATTGTCGAAATTGTCGTTTTAATTTAAATGTCGTATCGAAACTGTCGGCGCGGTATCGCGCAAATTGTCGAAATTGTCGTTTTAATTTAAATGTCGTGTCGTTATCGCGAGAGTATACGTTGTCTCGTACAAATCACGCATAATTCGTCGAAAAGAAGGCTGGTCCGTTGGAGGAAGTGCACATCTACTGCATTCCGGTAACATCGCTGGTGAAAGGTAACCTGAATCTGAGGTGAGTTCGGGCGATCCAAGGGTTTAGGGAGCCAGTCCCAGCTCCTACTACCGAGATCTGCATCAACATCTGCAGACCAGCAAGGTGAGTGCTTCAAACAACTGATCTAAGCCTGTCTTTTGTATCGCGGTTTGTAACTCTCGTATGTGTTAATTATTCGAAAATAATATCGTCTACAGTCCACTTAACTTATCGCATTCATTTTTTGGTCCTTCGAGCCGGATAATTTTGTAAGGCGATCTTGGTAATTTCGTGTTTTACAAACAATTTTCGTATACAATTTTAGTTCTTTGTTCGTCATAAAAACAATTGAGGGTAAGCATAGAACTTGTATAGAACACACTTGGCTTGGGTGTTTTTCCGATATTAACTAGCGTTTATTTAACCGCTCATTTTGTTCAGAGTAAAAATCGTATTCGTTTCTGAACGTAATTGCTACTGCAGTTTTAAGCTGTCATACTCACAGTTGTTATCTAGGTCAATGTCAATTGAATTATAACCTCTTTTTAGTTTCGATTCATAGTTAAAAATACATTCGATTATTGTTAAATATGGGGGGCAGTGGTAATACTTCTGTAGATGATTGCGACAAGAACCGTGTCGGTCGTGACTATGCTTTTGCTCGCATGGAATTTATGCAGAAGTCCGATTTACAGGGTTATTGTTTGCAAGATGTAAATAACATCGAGAATGAATTTCATGCATTTCAGATTGAATTGTTATGCTCCTTGTCAGCTGCTGATAGGTCAAGTGAGTTGCAGTATTCGTCACAATTTGAGAAAATAGTGAAAGAAATTAAATTACGTTTATCGGAAAGAATTGAAGAGCAGAAACCCACTGTAGTGAATAATAGTTCAAATAACAGTTCCGGTTCAAGTGTGAAGCTACCTAAAATCAATATCGTTCCCTTTGATTCTAAAATTGAGCATTGGGTATCATTTAAACAGATCTTCGATTCACTTATTCACAGTAAAAATATCCCAGCAGTCGAAAAGCTGCATTATTTATTGTCAAGTGTTCATGGGCAAGCTTTCGATCTGATAAAGAATTATCCATTGTCAGATGACAATTACTTATTGGCTTATAACACATTAAAAATGCATTATGATAAAAAAAGAGTTATCGCTAACATATTTTATGAAAAGCTTTTGAACTGTGAATTGGTGAAATCAAAGAGCGCTCTGGAATTAAATAGAGTTTGTCGAACATTTAAAGAAAACTTGGAAATATTGTCGAAGTATCAATTACCCGACAAAAACTTTATTTTATTTCATTTGTTGTGGTCCAAGTTGGATGCAGCTACCAAAGAAGCTTTCGAATTGCAGCTTGACTCGAGCGTTGAAATACCAAGCTATGAAAATTTAATTTCATTTGTTGAAAAGCGAGGTCAGGCGTTGGAAAACTCAACAGTTAGGCAAACCATAGTAAATAGCAAGCCAGCTGCTAAACCTAAACCATCCCTTGTTGTGCCACCTGTAAGCAACTGTGCCATATGTGCCGCTTCAGGTCACAAAGTAGAAGATTGTTTGAAGTTTTTGGAATTGTCTCCTTATGAGAGGTTTACTCGGGTAAAAGAAAAGAAACTTTGTATCCTCTGTTGTCGTCCATCACATTCAGTAAAGAAGTGTAAGTCAACTGTTACTTGCAGTACTTGCAAACAGAGACACCATTCGTTACTTCATTTTGATAAAAATATTGAGATGGAATCTCCTATACAACCAACTCAGCTGACTTTGGCTGTTCCAAACTCGAATACACAGGCTTTGTTTTCAACAGCTGTTGTGTTAATTAAAAATAAATTTAATAAATTGGTACCAATTCGTATTCTAATAGACAGTGCAAGTGCCTGTAATTTTATAACCTCGAAATGCGCGCAAAGGCTTGGACTACCAATAAAAAGTTGTGCACAATCGGTGAATGGTATCGGTCAAACATCGACTGATACTCTTGGAGTTGTTGCTTGTGAGATAGTCCCTTCGAATGGTGACTCCTCATGCAAATTTTCGTTTGAAGCATTTGTGCTTTCTAAAATCTGCTCTGACATGCCGTCAGAACCAATTGATGTCTCATCTTGGAGACATATCAAGGATTTAGATCTTGCTGATCCCTCGTTCTGTAAGCCCGGACCTATTGACATGTTGGTTAGCGTCAACCTTCTTGCTTCAGCACTTCAGCCCGGCGTTGTCAAGGGCAACGCAGGTCAGCCTATTGCTATCCGCACTGTTTTCGGCTGGATAGTGATGGGTGAGTGCTCCGTAGACGTTGCCTCTTCTCGTTTTCGGTGTCATAAGAGTTCTAGTGTTCAGAACAAGGAGTGCTTTCTCGTGTCGAGTCTTTCATTAGACAATAGTATCAAGCGCTTCTGGGAGTTGGAAAACGTAGATCCTCCTAAAACTGTCGTTTTGTCGAAGTCAGAATTGTCGTGTGAGAACCAAATGGAAAATTCATACTGTCGTAATCCAGAGGGTAGAATGGTAGTACCATTGACTTTCGTTGACCCTCAGGAAAAACCTAGGTTTTCAAATTCTCGGGAGATTGCTCTCAAGCGTCTCTTAAATTTAGAGAGGAAGTTCAAGTTGAACCCTCACTTTCGGACAGCTTATGTCAATTTCATGGACGACTATCTTAGATGTGGTCACATGGTAGAAGTTGATCCTCCTTTGTCTTCTGAAGGTCAATTCTTCTATATACCGCATCATGGCATCCTGCGCCCTGAATCTGTTACTACCCCTCTTCGCACGGTCTTTGATGCTAGTGCCCAGGATCTTGCAGGGAAATCCCTCAATGATACATTGCTGCCTGGCCCTAAATTGCAAAAAAATCTGTTCGACTTGTTAGTTCGATTTCGATGGCATGCTGTAGTGTTCACCGGGGATATCAAACAAATGTATCGCCAGTTCCTGGTCGACCTTCAGGACTGTGACTATCAGCGCATTCTGTGGCGTCCGTCTCCGGAGGACCCTGTGAAAGATTATCGTTTGCTCACAGTGACGTACGGCGTGACCTGTGCCCCCTATCAGGCGCTTTGGTGCATATCCAGGTTAGCGAAGGAATTCTCGTCTCGTGTTCCTGATTGTGCTGCAGTGTTGGCAAGGGATGTGTATGTCGATGACGTGGTAACAGGTGCAGACTCTGTGGAGAGTGCGTTGGTCTTGCGTAAGCAACTGGTGGACATTTTGTCGTCTGCTCACCTACACTTGCGCAAATGGACCTCTAACAGCCCCGAATTCCTAGAGAGTTTGCCTGGCTCAGAGTTGTATTCGGATCAACTCCGTAACTTTGAAGACGTGCATGATCTTTCTTTAAAAATTCTCGGTCTTTCGTGGCTTCCAAAGGAAGATAATTTCATATTCAAGACATCGTTGAATGATGGTCGTTGTACGAAGCGATCAATTCTTTCGGACATCGCTCGTATCTTCGATCCCCTGGGTCTATTGTCGCCAGTTGTATTTTTCGCAAAATATTTAATACAACTTCTATGGGCGTCTGGCGCTGACTGGGATAACGAAGCTCCCATTGCCATCGCTCAAGAATGGCGGAAGTTCAAATCACAATTGTCGAAGTTGAGTTCATTGTCGATTCCCCGCCGAATGATTGTATCTTTTGTGTCGTTGCAACTTCACGGGTATTGCGACGCTTCGGAAAAGGGTTACTGTGCTGTCATTTATTGTCGTGTCGTTCAGAATGACGGTTCTGTTGTCGTGCGTCTTTGTTGCGCGAAATCGAAGGTAGCTCCTCTTCGTAAATGCTCAATTCCGAGATTGGAATTGGTATCGGCTGTCTTATTGTCGGACTTGATTGTTTCGTTTACAGAAGCCTTAAAAGATTTCTATACTTTTGACGATATCCACGCTTGGTCAGACTCAAGTGTCGCTCTGACTTGGATTCGTTCGTGTCCCTCGAAGTGGAAAACCTTCGTGGCTAATAGGGTTGCGCATATACAGGAAAATATTCCCCCTGAAAATTGGCACCACGTTGCAGGTTCATGTAACCCAGCGGATTGCGGTTCCCGTGGCTTGTTACCTGCTGACTTAATCGGGAATACGCTATGGTGGGCGGGGCCTCCTTGGCTGTGTAATCCTCAAGAGTCTTGGCCGCAGTCAGAGTTCTTTTCAGATCAAGCTGCTTCTGATGAACAGAAGATTTATAGTCTGTTCACAGCCTCCAATGAATCCTTTGTCAATAATATTCTAAATCGATTCTCGTCTCTGCAACGCATATTGCGCATTCTTGCCTATTGTTTTCGGTATATCCGCAACTTGCAAAACCCCTTGTCGAAAAATATAGATCCTAATTTGTCGTCTGAAGAAATAATTAAGGTTCTCCATTTTCTCGTGAAGCATGTGCAAGAGCTCGTATTCGCATCCGAAATTCGTTGTTTATCGAAAGAGAAGTCTCCCCGCTCTTTTTCAAAGCCCATGCGAAAATTGTCACCCTTTTTGGATGAGCTTGGGATGTTGAGGGTGGGCGGTCGCCTCTCTAAAGGAAATTTGTCGTTTGATGTTAAACATCCAATTTTGTTGCCTCGTGATCATAGGTTAACGACGCTGATCATTGAGGATTATCATAATCGGTTTATGCATCCAGGTTTGCAAACGTTGCAAAATTTGCTAGCCCAAGAATTTTGGGTTCTGTCGTCAAAGAAGGCTATACAATCAGTAACTTCGTCTTGCATGAAGTGTTTTCGTGCCCGCCCAAAAGCGGCTGCACCTCCTTTTATGGGCAATTTGCCACCGTTTCGCATAAACCAAATTAAGCCGTTTTCGTCTTCGGCGGTTGATTACGCTGGTCCGTTCGATGTTTGTTTAGCTCGCGGTCGTGGCTTACGCACATTCAAGTCGTACATTTGCGTCTTCATTTGTACCGCCACTAAGGCAGTGCATTTCGAGCTTGTCTCCGAGCTTACGTCTGAAGCTTATTTAGCAGCCTTACGCCGCTTCATTGCGCGTCGTGGTCGTTGCTCGCGACTGATCTCGGACCAAGGCAGGAATTTTGTGGGTGCATCTAACATATTGCACGACTTGATGGTTAAAGCTTCGCGAGCCGAACAGATTGATTTTATTTTCAATCCGCCTGGTAGCCCGCACTTTTCTGGCCTAGCGGAAGCTGGCGTAAAGTCAGTAAAAACTCATTTGTCGCGTGTAGTAGGTTCACAGCGACTTACCTACGAAGAATTTTACACAGTCTTAACCCAAATAGAAGCCATGTTAAATTCAAGGCCTCTAACCCCCGTCAGTTCGGACCCTAATGATTTTTTGGTATTAAGTCCTGGCCATTTTCTTACGATGGAACCGCTCACTATTTTACCGGAAAGTAACATAGTTGACGCAAAATTGGGCCCTCTTCAGAGGTGGAAATTGCTACAAAAAATCCATCAAGACTTCTGGCGCAAGTGGCACCTAGAATATTTGCATACCTTGCAGCAGCGCCACAAATGGTTCGATGACCAGAAGAATATCATTGTCGGGACCCTTGTTCTCATTGTCAATGAGCAATGTAGTCCCATGAAATGGAAAATTGGCCGGGTGGTACAACTTCATCCAGGAAGTGATGGGATTTGTCGAGTAGTTACAGTTCGCACAGAGTCTGGCGAACTCAAAAGACCTGTAGTAAAGCTGTGTCCTCTACCTCTACAAAGCTAACTAAAGTTTAGTTGTTGTATCGTAAATCTAGCAATATTATCGTAGTGTTCAGTAAATTTAAGTATCGTTTAAAAAAAAATTAGGGAAAAACTATCCCAAGCCATCGTGAGTTTTATCTTGTGTCGTGTGAAAAAAAAAAAACTCTGTTAAAAAAAAAAAAATACTTTGTATTTTGGTGGGCGGAATGTTAAGAAACGTAGTTTTTAAATATGTTCGCCTGGCAACATTATCGTTTCGCATTAAAAAAAAGTTACTTCGTGACTTCGGTTTGAATGTCGTATCGAAACTGTCGGCGCGGTATCGCGCAAATTGTCGAAATTGTCGTTTTAATTTAAATGTCGTATCGAAACTGTCGGCGCGGTATCGCGCAAATTGTCGAAATTGTCGTTTTAATTTAAATGTCGTGTCGTTATCGCGAGAGTATACGTTGTCTCGTACAAATCACGCATAATTCGTCGAAAAGAAGGCTGGTCCGTTGGAGGAAGTGCACATCTACTGCATTCCGGTAACATCGCTGGTGAAAGGTAACCTGAATCTGAGGTGAGTTCGGGCGATCCAAGGGTTTAGGGAGCCAGTCCCAGCTCCTACTACCGAGATCTGCATCAACATCTGCAGACCAGCAAGGTGAGTGCTTCAAACAACTGATCTAAGCCTGTCTTTTGTATCGCGGTTTGTAACTCTCGTATGTGTTAATTATTCGAAAATAATATCGTCTACAGTCCACTTAACTTATCGCATTCACACTGTTTTTATTCGTTTGAAGATAATTTTGCTCAGATTTTTATGCTTATGCGAACTAGGTACCTTCTCCGTGTGTGTTGCTCGAGCGAATATTATTGATTTTCATGTTACTTTTTTGTATATTTTGTAGAAAAAAACAAGAACATGAATTGTATTTTGAACTATGTCTAGGGGATAACAGCACAGTAACACTCAAATTAGATGTTTACGGGCTCTTTGCCCATGGGATGAATGTAGTTTGTAGTGAAGTAAAAGATGTGCTCTGTTGTGTGAGTTTATTAACACTAAAAAATAGTCACAAATATACTTTATTTAGTCTTTATATAGTAGGACAGATGGCTTTCACGCCATCATGAGAAAGAAAGCGGCATCGATGCTGCGCCGCGTTCGAGGGAGCCCCAACAGCATCCTAGCATTAATTGCTAGTCGTGTTGACTGTGTCCCATTTTGCAGCACGCGGTGGGACTGCATGTGGGATAGTTCACTGAGTATTTTATATTATTATTATTTTAAATGTTACTTTGTTCGTTTCTCTTATTTTTATTTTATTTTTTAGATTCCTGACATGTTTCATAATAATAATAATTATTATTGCTGCGGTAACATTTTACTTGATTTTTATTTTAATCTCACAGTGTTCATTTTAGTTTTATTAATTGTATTGTGGTTTTAATATGGCACTGCCTGAAATATATATTATTATTATTGTATGTCTTTTCCGCTCACGGGACAATGGTGCCCCGGACCTTTGGAAGGCGTGCGTGGAGCCGAAGTACCGAGGTACCGAAGTACCAACCGAGTACCACATAGCCAACACGTAGAGGCACTTTTGACAATTTAATGAAATGCAAGGGGTACACCGAGCGGATGCCCGTGTCATGGGACGCACACAGAGATAGCGCCCGCCAGGGTGTACAGGAACTATTGCTGGTTGATGGAATCTAAATGAACCGGACTATTGGGTGAATATGATGGACTAATGGCTGGGCTATTGAATGAGACAACTGACGTCTACCTAATAAAACAGTCTCACATTTTTATCTCAGGCAGACGGTTATTATTATTATCTCTTTATTCATTTTTTTTCTTATTATTATTATTATATAAACGATGCAACTTATATGTAGGTATGTAAACAATGGTACGTAATGGTACGTAGGTATGTAAACATGGTACGCCGGGCCTCCCCCGTCGCATCCTCTAAATCACGTCATCGCTATGCTGTTGCCGTAGCAGGTCGATCTGTCGCAGCCAACCGGAAGGACGCGCCCTCAAGAGCGCGTGAAGTTCGGGTTCCTCCAAACGAGAAGCCCCCTCGCACCGATGTGGATAAGGAGGGTTTTTCAACGGTGTCGAGGAAGCGCAAACCGCGCAAGAGTCAGTGTGGTACTGCAGAACCGACTTCCCGCTGAGGGTGTTCCAGATGCGTTCGCGTAACTACGTGCACTTCAGCTCGTTTGTGGTGCGCGTGCCGCGGCCGCAGCAGGAGACCATCGCGTGTGCTGACTTCTGGCCGAAGGGTGTCGTGTTTCGACGGTTCCGGGGCAACCTACCGAATCCTACACCGGAGACGACGATGCAACGGGGCCACGCCGTTTCGTCGCTTAAATAGATACTTTATAAGCGCTTTGGTTTAACTGGTAACTAAGCTAACTAAGATTTTCATGGCGCTTTGGTTTAACTGTAATGCCATGTAAACGTTTATAATAAATAAATGATTATGCTGCAGACATAAAGTTGCAATGTACAACTTGCTTGTTCATTAGAGTTTGATTGTAATTCCTGCAACAATACCCTAGGCATTCTATCATCTAGATCTAAGTAGTTTATGGGCTACAGTCTAGACATTCAAAATGCTGTAGACTGTACCCACAGTTTACACTTTCCTCCCCCCTCCAAACCGCTCTCCTCCCTTTGGGACACCGGCTGGCGACGCTCTTGTACAGTGAACAGCAAATGAAGATGATCATTTTAGTACTTTAGTAGTACACTAACGTAACAAACTGGTACCTTATTGAGCTTACTATGGGACTAGTTCGATTTGTGTAAAAATTGACCCATAATATTTATTTTCTCAAACATGCGCCTAAATGTATGCATTAATGTCACGAAAAGAGGACATGAAGTTACCTGTTTATGGCTCCCTACATTACTTCTTGGCCGGCGGCCAAGAAGTAATGTATGGAGAATGTATGAAACTAACATTATTGTCCGCTGCTTTAACTTTTTAAATTTGCTTACTAAAATCAACTGATAAAGGAAATATTACATAGAGCCAACCGCCACGATTTTGTATATATATTTTTAATTTGTTATGTAAATTGGTATTTTTTTAGGTTTTTCCGGTTTTTTATCGTTCATATATTTATGTATTTTGTTGGCTTTTTTTTCGAATTTTATGAGTATTTATGTATTTTTTTTAGTTTTTTCGTGTTATTTTGTAGCGCTTTTTGTTTTTTGATATTTTTGGATTTTTAAAAGTTTTTTCGTATTTTTGTGTACTTTTCGTCATTTTTTTGTTTTTCCATGTTTTTTGGTTTTTTTTTTAGTTTTTACGTTTTTTTGGTATTTTTTAGTTCTTTCGTGTTTTTTTTAATGGTGCTTGTATTTTGTAGCATTTTTCGTGTTTTTATTTAATTTCCGTTATTTGTCGTGATGCTTTGCTATTTTTGGACGTTTTGTATTTTTTATTTTTTTTACATTGTAGTTTTTTATTGTTTTTTTTTCTAACATGTTTGAGAAAAGTACTATACAATCCTCGGCCGGAACAGGGATTGCCGGACTCGTTTATCCGGCCTCGTCTACGACTCGGCCGTTTATCCCAAACTCGTCCAGCAATCCCTTACTTCACGGCCTCTGCAGTAATGTACTATTTATTATTATTTAATACTGTGACAGTTGGGATGCGTCAAAGTAGTGAAAGTGACAAGGTACAAAAATGATCATCTACTTTTGCTGTTGATTGTACTGTAACTAAAGCAACAAAAATCAAACCTCATAATGCTCATAAGATAATACCTCTGCCACACACTCTTCGAATGGCATGGGAAATAGTAAGGACAGGAGGCAGAGACGTAATGTGGCCACATCATGGCACATATGCTGCCGGTTTTGTCGAGTTTTTGGCGCGTGTCAAAGGGCTTAGTGCGGAGCGTCGCGATCAATGGCTCTAGTAGAGCAATGTGTGGGCGGAGATGGCAGTGAGAGAAGCAGAGCGAGGAGCATAGTGTGGCAGGGGTATAAGAATGGAAAAGAATAACGTGGCTCATATACATATCTGGTTAATATCTGAAGAATTATCTCCTGTAGCGCTTCACTCACAAAATCCGGTTCGAGTATTCTATCGGTATCATTTTTATCATTATCATGATGATATGCACTGAGTTTTGGTGTTGGGTTTTTGTTGATATACGTACTGTAGGTAAATCTGGTCAGGACTTGGGTTTAAGTTGGATTGAAATAAAGATATTGAGTTAAAAAAATAAAGTATCGTTTTATTTCTTCCTTGACAATGACATAGCATAAAACAACATGCGTAGCTTAAGTCGGTTATCAACTTATCACTAGCTTGGACTCGCGATTTTGATTTTCCATTTAAAGTTATATGGCCATTGCGACAATAAATCCTTTTTAACACAAAATAATTAAAATTGTAATCCACAAAATCGGTCCTTAAGGGCAGTTTAACGTTCAGTTGAATTGAGATTTTAACGTGCAATGCGATAAATTAAGTTTAAACTTAAATCCTGATTTCAATTAATGCTGCAAGACGTCCTTAGAATATTTATATCCTTTTTCTCGCAGCGCGACTTCCAACTTAAAAAATTTATATCCTTTTTCTCGCTGCGCGACTTATATTCCAACTTAGACTACGAGTATGTCTATACTATCTCGCTGCTCGACCGCCAACTTAAATACAAACTTGTGACAGACAGACCCACCTGTGTACCCCCATAAGGGTACCTGTTTCACTTTTTCTATACGAACCCCTTAAAACACAATCCTACATTGCTCCCAATATTTTTAGGCCGTGTTCGACGTTCTCCTCGACACGACTGAGGTCCAAACTGCTCTCATTGAGCGGTTCCAGGAGTACACGGAGTACCGTGATGTCCAGCAGTACGGACTAAAGCTGTTATCTAACATGGCTTTCACCAAGTAAGTGTCTCCGAAACTATCTCATCTAAAGGCACGTTTTCATTGGTCAACAAATCTTATCGACTAGTGGCTCTGCGAGCTGTCTAGCAGGTCCAGCACGCATTTTTTTTACATCGACATGAATATTCTATATGATTATCGAACCTGCTCACAAAATTTCATGAGTATCGATTGAAAATGCGACATTTCTTTTTTGGTTTTTTTTTTAAGTAAGGCCACAAGGCAAGGCATATTTGCTGTCATGCAGCGGTCTGAGTAGCCTAATGGTAGTGAACTGGTCTTGCAAACCTGGGTTGGCTTCCTGTATTGGGCTGCATGCGAGACCACGGTTCATATTTTCTTTGCTGCCCGTATAAAATAATTGAAATATATCAATGTGTGTACATGCGGGTACTCCCCGCATACGGTATAACAACTAATGAAAGTCATCAGTCTTAGCGCAGTCAGCAGTGGCGGATCTTAAACCACTTTCATACCTATCGGGCTAGTAAATGTGTGCGACTGCGAAGGATTTAAAAGGTAGAGGGTATGCTTGAACGTCGAAGAGACCCACACAGACCGTATCGACCAATGAAAATGCGCCTTAAGGGCTTGGCTTTAGAGGCGGCTGCGGCGGCAGCGATGCAGCATACATCTGAGCGAGAGGCCAAGCTCCTACCTCTCGCTCCTACATACGGGGCTGCTGCAGCCGCTGTTCGGAATCGTGAGCGAAACGTAATTGCCGGGTCACTGTTCTTAACAAGTCGTATGGTGTCACGGGTATTAGATGCATACATAAGATTTTACTATTGGGCTTTGGTGGTGGTGAATTCAAACATGTAACTACCAGCAAGCTTGTTTTTTTTCAGAATGCTTTATAGTTAAAAAACCTAAATAGGGGGCCTTTTTGTATGTATAAGTAGTTGTAGCGTGATCGAATACACATTACATATTTTAGTTTTGTTACACAAGCAAAACAAATGCCTACGAGGGCTGCCTTTTAAGTTGTGTCGTTTGGAAAAACTAAAGACAATTTAAGTGTTAAATGGTATTTATTGTTTTTCAAAGTAATCACCGTGATATGTAATACACTTTTTCATTCGATCGAACCAATTTTCGAAACACTTATTCCAGTCCGAAGTCGGGGTCTCCAAAATGGCCGTTTTGTATGCCTCAACCGCTTCTTCAGGCCAGGCGTCTGGTACCGTTGACCACGAAGTCGTTGCTTGTTTTTTGGAAAAGTAAAAAATCGTTAGGGCTTAAGTCTGGACTGTACGGCGGGTGTTCCAGAATTTCGACGTTTTGCTCTTTTAAAAACGCAATTGTTTGTCGGGCGGTGTGCGAGCTCGCATTATCGTGGTACAGTCTTATACGACGTCTTGGGTTATATTTTCGAAACTCGTAGATGACTTCTGGTAAACAGACAGTGGTATACCAGTCAGCATTAACCGTTTTACGATCCTCGAGCACGATGGTGGCAACGTGGCCACTTTTCGCCACAATCGTGGCGACCATTTTTTTCGAAGTGCTCCGTGAGCGTATTACTTTGGTCGGTTTTGGCTCATCTTGGAACACCCAAACAGTCGACTGCTGTTTAGAATCGGGATCGTAGGCATATATCCAAGATTCGTCACCACTGATAATGTCGTAAACATGTTTCGAGTTTCTTCGGTTGAATTGCCGCAGAGTTTTGCGACACCATCGAACGCGAGCCATTTTTTGGTCTTCACCGAGTAAATGTGGTATCCAGCGTGAGATCAACTTTTTTACGCCTAAGTGATCATGCAAAATACTGTGAACACTGGTCCGTGAAATACTTAGGAAGCTTCTATCTCACGGTATGTCGCATGGCGATCTTCGACGATCAATTGCCGTACAGCATCAATGTTCTCCTGGGTTACGGCTGTTTTTGGTCGACCTTCACGATGTCTATCACCAAGACTAGAGCAACCACGTTGAAATTCTAAATACCAGCGTTCCACAGTCCGGAGGCATGGTGCTTTATCATTGAAAACCGTAGTCAACTCTTCGAAGCTCTGAAGTAGCGTTAAGTCCCTTTTGAAGTTGTAATAAATTATCGCACGTAAATTTTCCTTCGAAATTTCCATTTTCACAACTGACTTGTCAACTTTGAACGAACGCTGTACTAAAACGGTTGGGCCGATTTCGAGTCATTCTTTTGTTTTCGAATTCTAAATTCAAATATTTTAAAATGACTAAATCCTTTTTACGGGAGGTTTGCAAACGACAGAACTTAAAAGGCAGCCCTCGTATTACAGCAGTCCAATACTACGTGCAAGACGGCCTTTGCTTACATTTTTCACCTATGTTATAAAAAGGCTTGTGAGTTTCACCAATTTGACAATAATCACTTAGCTATTCTCAATCTGGTGAAGATAACTAATAGAGTACTAAAATAGGTTTACTAACAAAACCAACCCACCAACATCGGTCTAGTAGAGTAGGTACACTAGGTACTACAATATTACACTTTTAGTAACAATGTTGGAAATTTACTGAAGATAATTGGTTTACTAACTAAACGGGAGTACTGCGTAATTCTATTTTGATCAACGTCCTCACATGTTTGGGGGGAGTTTCGTTGAAAGTGGCAGGTTAAGGTTTACTGGTGTATATAGGTACGTCACGACTAACTTGTCCGTTTTGTGACAATTGCGTCATCCGTTAAAGGGTCGTATATAATGTAAAAGTACACGTTGCATGATTTTGGTTTGCGTGTAATTGACACTTGCAAACTTGGCGACGGCGATTATCATGATGCAAATTAAACCGTTCCATTAGTCTCCCTGTAGTTTTGGGTCCAGTAGATAAGCCTAACAACATATTAATAGATGTCACTGGTGGTGAAGTGTTCATTATATTAAGAGTCCGCGGGAAGCTCGGTTCACCATACAAACGTAGTTTCGCTCTCATTTTAAAACGGCATGCTGGAATAACATGAAACTTTGTCCATACAATGGAGGCCGGAAATTAGTTTTCGTTGCTAGAAATTGTATTGGAAAAAAAATACAGCGAGTTTTCGAGATATTTGGGTCTTGTATGAAAACCTTGATAATCACTGTATTTTTTCTCCATTATAATTTCAAGCAACAGAAACTAATTTCCGGCCTAAATATGCATATAAAAGGAGAGCGAAACTACGTTTGTATGGCGAACCGAGCTTCCTGCGGACTCTTAATATGAACGAATGAACCTAAAACCTTATACAATTTTCTCTTTGAATTTACTTTACTCAGTATGAGTTGATACTGGTCCCTATTTTTGCTATACTCCTAGAAGAGTAATCAATCTTACATCAAGCTTTCGGTTGAAGTATAAGTGTCGTGAATCTGTATTCTTTCTGGACTGATTTTTATCTATGTAAGAAGAGGTCACATATGGACCAGACTAGACAATTGTCTATTGATTTTAAATTGTACTGATTTTCATTTTTTGTCAATCAAACAATCTATAAAAATATGACAGAACTTAAAATGTAGTTTTAGCTAAGCAGCTCCAGCAGCTTTAGTTTTAAGTTATTCTAGCTAAGGGTGGGTTGCATCAACCACATCGGTAAAGGCACCTGTCATTCCATACAAAAACTGTTAAGTTCCCGTACAAACAAGTTTTAACGGGCGTAACAGTTTAAAACTTTTTTTTTAAATATCACATTTATGAGATTCGCTGCCCACCCACTACACCACCCACAATTCTGATGACGCGTTATTCTCAATCCGTAGAGAAGTGGACCCGAAAATAGACTACCATACTTGGTACGGCGACCGTATGATGCCGGGGATTATAAGAATGTACCCAAGTGCAAGGTAATTAACATCGGAGGGTAGAGTTATGATAGAATGCTGTCATTGAAAAATGGCTTCATCAGCGGCACGAAAGTAGAATCAAAATGACCCGCGCTCTGAGCCGCATTGCTATGGATACTGGCACCGCGTTGCTAAGGATAGTAGCGTCCCCTGCTATGGATACTTGCGCCGCGTTGCTATATATACTAGCGGCCCGTTGCTATGGCTACTCGCGCTGAATTGCTATAAATACTCGTGCCCCGTTGCTATGGATACTCGCGCCGCGTTGCTATATATACTAGCGGCCCGTTGCTATATATACTAGCGGCCCGTTGCTAATATGGCTACTCGCGCTGAATTGCTATGAATACTGGTGTCCCGTTGCAATGGATACTCGCGCCGCGTTGCTATATATACTAGCGGCCCTTTGCTATGGCTACTCGCTCAGAATTGCTATGAATACTAGTGGTCCGGTGCTATGGATACTCGCGCCGCGTTGCTATATATACTAGCGCCCCGTTGCTAGGGCTACTCGCGCTAAATTGCTATGAATACTCGTGCCCCGTTGCTATGGATACTCGCGCCGCGTTGCTATATATACTAGCGCCCCGTTGCTATGGATACTAGCGCCTCGTAGCAACGGCTCACAGATATCAGAGTAAATCAGATCCGCTCATTTATGTTGAACGATTTCTATACATCTATATTAATAATTTCGTGCAGGGGTACGGTAGACCCGAACGAGACCGGACTCAAATTGAAGAACGTATAAAAATAACGATTTTTGAGTTGAACATATGTATCCGCAAAATTCGGATTGTCGCGTATTGTGCATTTAAAAGTGTTAATTTTATGACGAAAGGTCGGCCATATTAAATTTGTTGGTTGACAGCGTCGGGTTGGGTACGTTCGGAAATTGTAAACTATGTTTGCGTCCGGTGTGTTGGCCAGGTTGCTGGGCTGAGTTCTGGGTGATGGGCCATCATCGCCCATTGCGTGGATTCGGCTAGCCGCGTCTGCAGCGTTTTGTTTTTGTAGTTTTCAAGCGTTCTATACACCTATCAGCCTAGCTAGCACGATAACTTATACCGTCACGTTATATGGGCGAAATGTATTAAAACGTCACATAAAACGTAACGGTATAATCTATCGTGCTAGCTTGGCTGATCGTCACAACTGCCTTCAAAGCGAATGTATGGGGCCTGTTACATGGTTATTATTATCACGCCATATACTCATATCACGATCCGTATCACGCGCAATGAATATTGAAGAAAAATCCATACGCGAATGTATGGGGCCTGTTACATGGTTATTATTATCACGTGATACATTCATATCACGATAAGTATCACGTGAATATTGAAGCAGAATCCATACAAATATGAAAACCACGATAATATTGACACACCAGTATTGTGATAATATTAAGCGTGTAACAGACCCCATACAATTTTAAAAATCGCGATAATATTGATTGTAAAAGGACTTAATAGAATTTGGCGGAGAATAGAGAGCTGCTACCGCGAAACGAAAACGAACGAACATCGTGTATTTCCCTCTGTGAATCCTCTCCGATTTTGCAAGTTCGACAGAGAGGGAGATACACGAACTTCATTTGTTTTCGTTCGCGTTAGCAGCTCTGACTTCGCACCAAAAATACTGACTGGCATATCAATATTTAACAATTGCACATCTGAACTGAATTTTAATGAACGATTAGTATTTTAGCTATACAAATCAGTACTGATTACGGTGTCAAACTTTTTATGTGCCTTTAAATACTACCCTTATAAAAATGCCTTTGCCCGTGACGTCGTCAGCGTAATCTTTTACTCCCTATTCCATATGTTAATCCAGACTACAGACTATATTTCTATACGAAGTTTCATCATAATCCGTTGTTGTAAAGTTTTTATTTTATACATTTTTCTACACTATTTCTTTCGTACGAATAAATGTTTACTTTATTTCTTTCTTATTTATTTCACCCGAGCGAAGCCGGGCTTTCATCTAGTCTGATATATTCTCACTAATACACAAATCAGAAAGTTTGAGAGAGACAGACAAGTGCCATCTGACAGGTCTTGTCACCTGTCAGTGTCTCTGTCTTCATAACTGAAAATTGTACTGAACTGACGTTGTGGTGTTTTAAGTTTTTTTTTTTATCAAATAAAGTAGGTTTACGATCGAGATGTTTACGTGATAACGTCTTACTTCACTTGCACTTCACTTATACCTGCGATCGCGCTCGTGAGGTTTTGGTGTGACACAAGTTTCTGAACATGTCACCCGACTAAAACGATTTTAAAGACGTTATCACGTCAAAATGGGATTGCTCTTGGTTAGCATCTAGCCAGGAGGCAAAGATGAGGCCGACGATGAAGCGAGCTCACCCAGAAGATGCCTATTCACTCGTGCCTTAAAAAGGTACAGTTAATATCGGATTTAACATCCTGGTGTGCTTTCAAATGGAGACAATTCCTTAACAATCGAAAATGAATAAAATGATCATACTATCTGTCGCATAATTTACACTCACATTCAAACTTTCATATTTCGTGAAGTATGTACCAAAAATGAAAGATAATGCGAGAGCGACAGTTTAAGTGGACTGTATATTTCGATTAGTCTCTAGTGCACTTTCCGTGACTCTTTACGTACTTTACGTTACCACAGTTGTTGGATAGGATTGCGGATTGGCTTACCTGGAGATCTTCCAGCGAAGCTCAGCAGCTGGAGGTGACAGTCCCTCAGGCTGGCCTAGTGCTAGATCTTGATTAAGCGTCACCGTCAGTTCCGCCACTAATGCTGCACACACAGGTGAAGTCGAGCCAACTCGCAATCTTGTGGTTTTTTTGTGTGAAATACTCGTAGGTAGTCGATCCACTGCCTTGGCCGGCGAAGCCCGGATCGCGACGAAAGTCGGGCTACTTTCGAAATAAAACGTTTAACGGAACTACCGATACCGACAGATATGAGAGGTATCGGTGTCGTTTTTTTTATAATACTTGTTATTTATTCTACTTGTAAACTACTCATGTCCCATAGTTTTTTTTTTAAATTAAAACAAGACATACCAACCGATTAAAAAAAACCACTTGAGATGCCGTTTTTTGTCAAAAGTATTCAATATATATTTTTTGAGTATTTTTTATAAGTAATGTATACAATGAGCTTTCATTTGAGATATTAAACAATGAAATCGGTCCAATAGTTTAGCTAGAATTTTTTGAAATATTTTTTATGGAAGTGGCCATCTCTGTTCCTAAGGGGTGAAACTTGCGTTGCTGCGGGTCAAATCACTCAGTTTGGTCCCTGCTATCACTGAGCAAAGCGGCTTGCTTTCATCATGAAATGCAGCATTTTGTTCATAACAAGTATGACTAGTATTTAGCAAGATGTGTTTTCATATAGTTGTCTCTTTAATCCTTATAGTGCACTAAATAAGTTGAATTTCGGCTGTTAACGAGTTGTCTCCATTTGAAAGCACACCAGGATGTTAAATCCCATATAAACTTAACACAACACAACATCAGCTCAGTGCAATTTTCAGTTATGAAGACGGAGGCACTAACAGGTGAAGACGTGTCAGATTTCAGTTCTCCGTCTCTCTCAAACTTTCTTTATTGTGCATCAGTGAGAATAGATCAGATTTACAGTAATCGTTCAACTTAAATGAGCGGAGCGGCTTTACTCTGATATCTGTGGTTATGGATATTCGTGCCGTGTTGCTATGGATACTCGCGCTGCGTTGCTATGGATACTGTCGCCCCGTTTCTATGGATACTCTCGCCCCGTTTATATGGATACTCACCCCCCGTTCATATGGACACTCACCCCGTGTGGCTATACCCGAAAATCAACTACTGCGCAGGTTCTACTTACGTGCCGTGGATTTATTAAGCATTAAGTATAGGTATGTATAAATCGACCATTCGATTGTATGTATTATGGTGGACCCGGGTATGTCCTAAACCTACGACCAAGACCACCGGGGAATGGGCAGCAGCATTCCTAGAGTGCGGTGGAGATACTGCGATCGCCAACCCGCATGCCAAGCGTGGCGATTATGGCATTTACCCCCCATGAAATTGGGGGAGGCCTATGTCCAGCAGTGGACGTCCTAGGGCTGATATGGTGGTGGTGGATGTATAAATCACTACGCAAAACGACCAGAGCACAATAATATTATAAGGTCGCGATTGGTATGGGGATGGAATAGTTGTCAATTACTCTACACTTTGCCATAAGTATGAGGAAAAAATGCCACCTGAGCCACCTTTAATCCCATGCTAATCGCGGCTTGGTAATACCAATACTCATAAGGATCGACATTGATGAATTCCAGAAGTTTGTATTATGGACATGATGAGTTCTGCTCTAGACGCTCTAGATTTGGGTAGAATGCGACGGAGCTCCGTCTTTGCGGCGCTCCTATTTCTGTTCGCTTTTGGATCTTTGTGCCAATGCAAAAGTAACATAACTGACTTGTCCCAATTTGCCGCGTTGGTAGTTTTGCGTATCTGACATTATGATCTTTTGTTTACATGCGCATTAAATCAAATTGTAACAAGAATACAAAGTCAAGCGTCTATACCGTATTGATTAAATTTCAGTATAAAATCTTAACTCATTTCGTTAATTTAATAACAAGAAACCCCAAAATACTTTATTTTTATAGTTATTAGTTTTCTAAATATTCACGAAAATGTAAAGAAAACCTACCATCGTCGTAATGACGTCACTAGTATGAATTGTGACAGTCACAGCGCACAAAAAGAATACAGTTCACTTTCTTTAGTAAATATGTACGTCTTAGTAACAGTGCTTCTGTATGATTTGTTACGCTGTGACACCTTACTTGTCACTTACTCTCTTTTAGAATGAGGAACTTTTAAAATTGATTTATTTTAATGAAATTGGGATATTTTCGAGAATTAAAAAATGTGTGTGTTTTTTTTATCTTCTATTTGATTTCATCAGAAAAAAGCCTGCTTAAAAATGTTGTCAATTGGACCCGGCCTTAATCGTTTTCAACTTCCCGCTATATCATGTATATAGTGTTACTGCTATTTACAGTCGAGTGCAAAAGAACAGGTGCATCTTACTCTGAAATATAAGGCTCTTATGTCGGCTGATTAAGGCTCCGGTACATATTTTTGAAATAAACCGAACCTACCATTGCTGAAATAACTAATTGCATTCTATCATAACTATCTACTCTCTTTTTGTCGAATGAATGGGCGGCTTGATTGTTAAGCTTTAATTGTTGTTCTATCTCGTGGCAACCATTTTGAATCGCATGTTGTATCCAGGGGTCCGACCGACGCGTACATACAGAATTATCTGGAGCTGTTTGATGTACTAATGAAGCCTGGGCTGAATAAGACGCGTAGAGTAGCATCCGAACGTCACCCGGACGACAAGTATCTTATCGAGAAGGACGGTAAGTACACATTACTTTGCTATCTTAACTGACCTGATGCTCTATATTGCTTTCTGATGCTTTACGTTACGGCATCAGATCACCCGTAGCCGGTAAATGCCATACGATTATTTTTTTAGGGTTCAAAATTATTAAGACAGTTACGGTCTTAGAGAATTAATCGGGTAATTATCCCTGAACCCCCCACAAGGCGGGCTTACCTGGTAAAGGTCGTAGGAGTCCGCTGGATGCGGGTGGCGCAGTGTTGGTAATTATGGCACTCTTTGGGTGATGCCTATGTCCAGCGGTGGACGTCCTTCGGCTGATATGATGACGGCCAGTTTAGCCTAGTTGGTAGTGATTCTGCCTCCGAAGCTAGACATAGCTAGCATTATTTGTGCATTTATCACGGATATTTGTTTTTGGGTCTTGGATGTTTTCTATGTATTTAAGTATGTATTTATCTATATAAGTATGTATATCGTCGTCTAGTACCCATAGTACAAGCTTTGCTTAGTTTGGGACTAGGTCGATTTGTGTAAGATTGTCCCCCAATATTCATTATTCATAATGAATTATCCCTAGAACCGCCTTTTTTATTATGATCGACTGACCAGCGATTGGCCTTAGTCTCACCTGAAGGAAAGCGATGACAAAGCCTAAGATGTTGCTCACTGGTTTAGTAATAGCCTAATAAACAAGACAACTATCATTGATAATTATCCTTTCGAAACCTGTCTACTTCTCATAACGAACCATCTACAGGGACAGTGTCAGTGATATTCGACCCGGAGAAATGCAAGGCATACATCAACCGCTGCTGGATTTTCTGCGTGAAATGGCCCCTTCGCGCGAACCAAAAGAACCACCGTCGAGCGCTCATATTGCTCGTGGACCGCATTATGCCGTACCTGTTCAAACCTGTGCTGTACACTGACCTTTTATGCGACAGCTTGGACTCTGGTGAGTAAACAAACTGATCCAGTATAAGCGCAACCTGACGCTTAGCGCGGACGGCAGTTGCGACTATCTGTGATAATCGTCTCAATTGCATCTCTTTGGCATCAAGCCTCAGAGCATTTCAGTCACTTAATCTCTTAGGCATTTAGTTTTTATTGTTTGTATGTTATCTTTAGTGTAATTCCTTTTTTCTGTATATTTCTTTCTTTTTTTTACACTGTTCCACACCGGTTAATCCGGGACAGTAAAATTACTCTGATCTATGCTATTTACTTTTGTTATCTGTGCTACCAATAAATGTTATTCCTTCGTTCTTTATGTCTTTAAGATTTTGTCTCGTCCAACAGGCCCCTCGATCAGCATAATAGCGCTCCGCGGTATGCTTGAGCTGGTCACAAAGCACAGGATCAACTTCCCCGATATATACGACCATCTTTACGGCATGTTTGAGCCGGAAATGTTCGCGACTCGCTCCAAGAAGCGTCTCATACACCTCACGGACGTGTTCCTCAGTTCCACGTAAGTATAGTCAGCTAAGTTATGAGTTTTGAACTTTAACACACAAATAATAGAGTCGAAAAGCGGTAAAACAGCCAAGGGATCTCACACAAACCGTACTAGCCCCATAGTAAGCCCAATAAGGCTTGTGTTGTAGATACTAGACAGCGATTTAATAGATATAAATTCTTAAATAAATAGTAAACATCCAAGACACAGAAAAAAAAATTCATGCTCACAATTATTTGCTCTGACCAGGATTCGAACCCACGACCGTACATCAAGTTTATCAAAAATTTGATCCTACGAATTCTTAGTTAGCACAAAAGCTTGCAAGGTTTATTGTTGCAGGCGGCTTTCCGAGACTATGGTAGCGGCGTTCGCTAAACGCATGGCCCGCCTGGCACTAATAGCCCCTCCAGAGGACGCCAACGACCTTCTGCAACTAGTGGCCAACATCATACAACGCCATCCCGGCCTGAAGAAGATGCTACGTAAAGACCAGCCCGCTATAAGTGAGTACTGTCTAAATCTAAAAAAGAGTGGTTGGCACCGTTAGGTGTGAATATTCACCGGAATATTCACACCTAACGGTGCCAACCACTCTTCAACACAACACAACTACCGAGTTGTCACCGCTAAGTTAGGCTAGATTGGCGCTTATAGCCCCCGAAGTCCGAGAGGACGCGAATTACCTGTTACAGCTAGCGGCCTTAAAATTATACTTAACGACCAGACGGCCAGAAGTAAGAATAAAAAATACTGTGTGTTAAGAGCGTGGTCGACACCGCTAGGTGTCCTATGTCCATACTATGAGGGCGGGATGATAAGTAACTAAATGATAAGTGGACTTTTGCCCATTCGGGACTCACCTCTAGGTAATTTAATCGTTACCAATATGAATAAAGGGCTTTTCAAATAACATACATACATAAACTCACGCCTATATTACCAAAAGGGGTAGGCAGGGCTAGACATGAAAATTAATTTTTAAAAAACAAATAAATTATTTATTAAAAAAATTTTCTATCCGTACGGCGTTAGTCACCCGCCGCCCAGCGGTTAGCTCGGTCGGTTGACGTGTCGTTCTACACGCCGGGCCCACTCAATATTCTCTCGCGGTGGGTCGCGACCCATAGTTTGGGAAACCCTGAACTAGCCTAATAAAAATATACTCAGATTGGCGTGATAAAAAATTGATTTTATACTTCAACATAATATCAATCTCTCTAAGCACTTGTTCCACAATCGTTCTAAATGCTCTCCATAAAATGACTTCTTTCAAGGCCTGCAAAATACTCTTCTACGGCGGCAATGACTACTTCGTTTGTGGCAAACTTATGTCCACCCAAAAAAGTTTTTAGCTTGGGGAAAAGGTGGAACTCTGTTGGTGCTAGATCAGGCGAATAACGTGGACGGGGCAGAATAATCATAGTTCAATTCGTTGATTTTTGCCGTAGCTTACACAAATGTGTGAACCCTTGCGTTGTCTTGATAAAACACCCTCCGTTTTTTTTATAAAGCTTATCTAAAAGATTAGCGTAGTTTTGTTCATTAATAGTTTGACTTTTGGGAAGGTAAGCTATAGACATAATTCCATTTGCGTTCCAGAAGACAGAAGCCATCACTTTTCCAACCGACTTTACATCTATAGCTTTTTTAGGAGCCGAACACTCAGATTCAGTCCCCTGTTTTGATTGAATATTTGATTCTGGCGTGTAATGACGAACCCGTGTTTCATATGTCGTTTAAAATCTGCTTTATTTCTCTGAAAACATTCCTTCGAATTTAGCACCCGAATTATTTTTCGATCGTGCCTAAGCAAATGCGGCGCGGTAGTCGATCTGCTGAAACCATATAATGTATTTTGGACACCATTGTCGTTGTCGTGACGATTATTGGACTTCCGGGCGGGCTTCATCTTGGGCACTTAAACGGCTGCATTTGCCAGCCACCCAGTGTTTTACTGTGGCGTAAGAAAGAGCACATTCAGCCAAAACATAATTTAACTCTTCATAAATATCTAGACCCTTCATATTAAAAAAACTTAATTACCAGAGCGGTGATGTTCAATTTTAGCCATTTTGAAAAACAACTGGCACAATGTGTTTTCAAATGTCAACAAAACAATAAAATATTCCACCAAATTCAAATTTAGAACAGAGATAGCCAGAGATATATTTTTAAATAAAATAGGAAAGATCTTTTTTAATTGAAACTTTTTAAATACCTAAAGCGGCAATTACACTGCGTCGTTCACCTAATGCGGTCTCCGAATTCATTTTAAACTACTTAGGCCAACAAACGTTGCTTTCACGTTAAGTCTGTCCGCCTACTACGGCGACCGCATGACTCTTGAATGGATTCATTCAACGAACGTCGTCTTTACACTAGTCTCTCCGCCTAATGCGGTGGCCGAATGCGGCGGCTGAACTACAAAGTCATCCATCAGATCTCTAACCAAACCTAGAGCTAAATCTGGGACTAGGTCAATTAGTGTAAGATTGACCCTGACATTAATTTATTCTTTAAATACTAAACAATATTAGCAAAACTATACTTTAATAAACGTTGATTTTTAAGAACGTTTGACCGAAATCAATTTTCACCTAAGTTAAGTAGTCAAAAAAAATTCTTATAAAAACAACAATCATCAGAAACCGAATAACTACCGATAGACACTCTAATTTTATTTATATAATAATATAAGCATGCACGTACGGCTGACGTTTGTTATTTATGACAACTTCGAATATAAGTGGGCAATGCCAGCGATATAATGAGTACATTTGCATAGAGGTTTTACTTTATCAAATGATCTGCGGTCGCCGCTGTCGGTGACCTAATAAGGCGGACAGATGCCGTATTTACACTGCTTCGGTCACCTTATAAGCGTTGGCAACTGACGATCGCCGAATGCGGCCGACTAACGTGTTCTTTACACTTTTGCGGTGAACGACGAAGTGTAATTGATGCTTTAGGCTAGTTCCTTATCATCCCGCCCTCGTATATTACATATAGTGTAGTTGGCACCGTTAGGTTTTGGTTAAATATAACCCAGGACGCGAACGACCCCCTACTGCGGGAGGACAATCACGGCCTGAAAATTGCTACGTAACTCTAACTTCCCTATTTTTTCCCTTTCCAGTCTTGGAATTTGCAGAGATAGGAAATGGTAAGTAGCAAAATTTCACAGCTACTTTTTTATTCATTACTAGATTCCCTAGTTTTACAACTGATAAGTAAGCGAAGTAAATGTACAATATGCCCGGTAGAATCCAGCGAGCGGTGTTTGCCAGCCGCCAGTACCCCTCAATGAGCGCTCGTATTTATAACAACGCAAAAAAAAAGAAATTAAATATTTACCCGCTAAACCTTAACCACTGTAAAGCTAAACGACGAGCCTGGCTACAACTACAAACCTACCAGGCGACAGAAACACTACTAAACTGTTTAAAATAACCGCATCTCACATACTCTGCCCATACACATCACATACCTACACGCATACACCTTTTTCGTCGTGTATCACTGTGTTTCTTTTTATTTTGTCATTTCTCTATTCTTTTTTTTAATCACTTTCGGTGTTTCTATGCATTCTTCGACTACCTACAAGTGATTCCCCCGAGTCATATACTTTGACCTAGTTCGGGGGACAGAGGCTCAACCTTGGTGAACTAATCACAAATAATGAAATGTTGAATCAAGTTTACAGTCGAACATTAATTATTTTTAAATCTTTTATTAAATATTATATTTATATGATTATGAGAATTGTAAATATAGGATTTTATAATCTGCGCTTAAGGGCAACCCCCATTATATTATAGCAGTGTTCTGAATATGCTGTACATTTCAGTGCCGAAGGATCCGTACGTGATGGAAGAGACATGCGCGGACGCCTCTCGTGCCATACAATCCTCGCTCTGGGAAGTCGCAGCCCTGCAGTAAGTTTTAGTTTAAGAAGAAAAAAATCGTGGTTATTTTTTATTGCTGACTGTACTCGCCTCCAGTATAGTCACAGAATAATTGATAGTACTTACATGTAAACGGTTTTCTATTGAACATAACCGATGTTAGACAGCTAAAAACACGGAATCAGGCTGTCGCTGTCACCTAGTAACGTGTGTTCACAACTTCGTTGAACTCATCCCTGTGGCGTGGCGTGAGAGTGCCGACTTTAGCCGAAGCGGCAAGGCCTGGTAACCTGGTATAGTTTAATCTGCCCATGTCACTACACAGCGTCAAATCAATAAAATCTAAATATCAACTCTTCCGACACTTTCAACAAGTAACAACGTCGTAAACAGACGGAACTGGCAAAAACTATCCCACTCAACATAAACAGAGATGGAAATAGACCAGACTATCGACATATTCTGGCGTATGTCCGTCATTATTGTGTTTTTATACCCGCCGCGGCCAGACATGAACCCTATGACACTGACAGTGAAAGTTTCTTTATATAACCTTGGAACGGCGTCGCTGTCATATCGAAATGTTAATAAAGCATCTTTTGGTGTTGTAGCTAATTAGTTTATGTAGAATTATAACATTTACTTAATAATTATATGAAAGAAAATTGTTTTGACCCTTATTTTCATAAATAGGCTTTACCGTATATATTCGGTGACGTACTGCAAAAGTTATATCGTTAGTCTGTATCGACTAAGGAATGGGTGTTTCGATAAACAGAGGTCGATAATTGAAGTGACTGTAATAAAATGCGTTTTTTATTCAAGTTTATTCTTTCAAGATTGTGTAAAAAGAAGACAACGTTGAATTCTATGGTCGTCAACATTATCATCAGCCGTTTAAGAAAAATTCGGACGCGTATAGGAATCTCTACAGAAATCTTTACTCTGAGTTGAGATATTATAATAATACCTATACTTTACCTTATTTATATGTGTATCCACCACCACCATATCAGCCCTAGGACGTCCACTGCTGGACATAGGCCTCCCCCAATTTCATGGGGGGTCAATGCCATAATCGCCACGCTTGGCATGCGGGTTGGCGATCACAGTATCTCCACCGCACTCTAGGAATGCTGCTGCCCATTCCCCGGTAGTCTTGGTCGTAGTTTTAGGACATACCCGGGTCCATATGTGTATAAGATACAATAAAATTAATAAACATGTCAACCGACATGGGTGCATAAGACATGAAATCTAAAAAAATAGTAGTATCGAAACTTGCTCAACACTATCAGAAATATCACTGTCAGTGTCATAGGGTTCATGTCAGGCCGCGGCGGGTATAATACAGCTTGGGTACTGTGTCAGATTGACAACGGGGATGTAAACTGGCATGACTCCCAGTAAAGTATTTATTCATTGTAAACTGTATACTTGTACAGTACAACTTGGTTACACTGTATCATCATCATCATCATCCTCCTAGCGTTATTCCCAGTACAGTTGCATCCTGAAGGATGCCTGGGGTCCGCTACCTAATCCCAAGAATTGGCGTAGGCACTAGTTTTTACGAAAGCGACTGCCATCTGACCTTGCAACCCGAGGGGGAAACTAGACTTTATTGGGATTAGGCTTGTCAAGTGAGTGGGCAACTTGACTGTAGAAGTTCTCAAGCCGCCCGGAGGCATCTAACTTGGCTTAACGACTGCTATCATAGACAGCAACCGGGATCAACGGCTTAACGTGCCTTCCAAAGCACGGGAGCGCTCAGTTAGTAACCACTCAAAGCGGTCACCCATCCAAGGACTGACCTCGCCCGACATTGCTTAACCTCGCATACTGCACGCGGTACGCTCTATATAGTTATTATTATTTGTACTAAACATATGGTAATTTTCTTAACTTTGATATTGTACGAATAATGTTTGTGACAAAACATACTAGGATAACATGACAGGTGCCAAGCTACATTAATAAAATAAGCACAATAGAATTCCAGATTTGTTGTTTAAACTTGTTGTAGGATTGGTAATACCTCATCCCTTATTCATTAACATTCACTAAACCTGTTTTAGCCGTTGATATTCCTGTCTTTATCTTTCATTTGACATTTAAGTATGTTTGTGAGAATGGGACACATTTTGACAACAGAGGCTGGTTAAGTCTTATGAATAAGCGGTTAGGTTTCCTTAAATTTGCTTTACATTGCCACTGTCGGTCCATTCCAGTCATAATTGAAATACGAATCGTGTAAGGTCACGTTACGATTGTGTTATACAGGCAACACTACACCCCTGAGGTGAGCGCGACCGCGATGAAAGTGTTAGCGCTCGCCGACGACGGCGCTCGTCCACCGGAGCTAATCGCAGCCTACCCTGACCATGAGGTAAGAGAGATTATAATCTTTGGTACCACAGTTGAACCAATAAGACGTCAATATAACACTTTAAACTTATTAACACGGGTCATGTCATGGTCGCGGCAGTAATGGCATCTCAACGTATCAACATAAACAACAAAACAATAAGACGTCATTTACGCATGTTAGAATCGAACCTCGAAGTTGGTATATCGCCGTCATGGTCGGTCAAATTATTGTAAGTACTATAGAGACGGAGATACTGAGCAGGTACCAGTTACAGATGCCACGGATACTCCTGAAAATTCTTTCCAAAACTGTGGAGTAGATTAAACCAAACCTAGTTCCATAGGTCCCTTTCAGTGAGAGGTAAAATGTGATATGTTAAAAAAAAGGAAGTTGCATCAACGATATTTTATAGAATTTTTTTACGGCTCCATCGGACAACCCCATATAGAAATGTCAATCAGAATGATGAAAAATAAACTTTAATGGAAGCATCTTAAACAGACGTCATATTTGAAACAACCTGCTAATTTAATGAAAATATTAAATGGGAAGTCAGATGCAGATTTAGGAAATAACTGTTCCTTCATTGTGGACGTTTTTTATGCAACAAGTAAATATCTAAAATCTTTATTTGAAGTTAAAAACATGCCGATAAATATTAATCCACTACATGCATCGTCAAATTACCTCATACTGCACAAGTACTCGTATTACTTAACATTAACACAAAAAAACAGCTGTTTTCTTCTTCATAATATTGCCACCTAGCCCACTCTGATTCAAAAGTACCCATTATGTTGGTAGCATTCTCACGCTGGATTGGTATAGAAACTTGTTTGACCAGCCAACACTCAGGGTTAGAAGCGGGAGACAATATTAGTTACTCTTTGTTGTGTGATTGTGGATGGTGTTATGCAACAAATCAAAACTTTTTTTTTTCAACAGCAATTCGACATGGAAATCAAAAGGCGTTTCAAGACCATTGAGATGAACTTCAATAAAGCTTCGGCATTTTACGACATGTTGGTTGAAGAGCGTATGATGCAATTCTGGGACATCACCTGCGACTAGGCGGTTTAGACGTAATGTCGAGCTTAATATATGTATATGGGCGGATCAACTTTTATCAGTCGCTAGTTGCCATGATTGCATCTTCTGGGGTCACCTTTAAACTGTTTTTGGGTTTGAATTTACAAAATATTGAATAGTTATGTCATTCTTAACCTCATTTTTTTATAAACCGTCTTCTAAGCATTGTTAGAAGTCCAGGATGAACGATTTTTCGGAAGAATTTCGGACAATGTTCCAGAATAGTTGTAAAAAATAGTTGATTTACGCATATTATTATATATTAGCTGTCTATTATTATCCGGTTGATACCCAAGCCCGTTTGTTATTATTGTTTTTTTTTTGTATGATTGGGGGGATGAAAAATGCGGCGGGCGCCATTTTGCCGTATATGTAGGAGCTCGGGTATCAAGGGGTTAAGTTATATAGATGAATTAGCAAGACCAGCTCTAGCATGATAAAATTTAATTGGCGAATTAAAAAAATCGTACGAAACATCTACGAAACTTGTAAGAACTTGTAAGAACTTGTAATTCATCTATATTATAAATTAATGTTGTCCCGGATTTAAGGTGTTTGTAAATGTTTATCTTTAAGTAGTCTGTTGGCACTTGGTATCGATGCGGTAACGTAGTTCAGTACCTATATAATTTATTACAATAAATCTCAAAAGTTTACTTTGTTGAAGCTTAATGCTTTAGGTGTATTTTCTTCATTCATCATCGTCATTCATTCATTGATATTGATGGGTTCATTGGAAGGTGCGATGCCGATAACCAAAATCTACCCATTCGACCTTTCTTAGGGTGAGTTGCTCCAACTTCCAATTACAGTACGACACCATTGTGACATATAGCGCCGACAGTCATATTAAAGAAACTTGTGAAACTTTTCATACCCTTAGATTTTAGCGACCGACGCTTTTGATGCAATCCACCTTTAGAGTCTAAACTATTCACATGCAGCGCTCAGATGCGACTCAGGCCAATCTAAAACTGGATTTCCCTAAGAAACAAATGACGTCTAAAACAACCGCACGACTGCACTTAACATGTCGCAAGACATTTGGAACTAAGAAATCTCGTGTCGCGATACTTTGTCAGAGGAGTCGAGCGAAGTCGCGCGACGTGTTGTCGCTGGTGACATGGAGCGCAAGTTATTTGTCCGCATGTAAATCCCTGGCTTGGTGCCTTGATCCTTTCGTCCTGCAAGTGCGTCTAATGAGTACTTTGCTTTAACCCTATATTGTATTTTTCTCGTTCATTCGTCTGATCCAATCTTTCACATAATGAGGTTATCGTATTTTTTTTCCTAGCAAAGGTTATTTTTTGTTTTTTTATTTTTTAATTCTTTCTTTTCAGGAAACACTAAGGAATATTTTTTGTAACTCTCTTATTATAGCTATTTCTTAAATATACCTAAAGTATTTACCGCAGCGGTACCAGACACATGTAGTTGAACTATACTAATTGCTACACGGTTATCGATGAAATTATTAAAAATGTCCGACATTTCATAAAATCGCCATTACATTTTGAATCTTTTTGCGAAGACTGCGCCCCTGCCCCGCGCGCTATATGAAATTATTCTGAAGAACTGCAAATGGGTTTCACCTGTTGTGACAATTAATGTATGAAATGTAACCGTCTAGCAATTATTATACTTATAACATGACTTAGGTAGTTATAATTAAATGTTATGTAGTTGGTAATATAATAAGTGGCAAATTATTATATGAATAATTGTACGGCAGGGTCCGTTTTCTATTGAAATTCTACATTATCTATTTGTAAGAACACAGTGCTTAATGATTATACTGTGATCATTAGTATTAAAGTCCTCGTATTCAGCATGAAAGCAGGTATACAAATATTTTTTTCGTATAAATAAGCTAAACTATCATTTCAATTTGGAAGGCTATTGTTGATTATTATTTCTCTTTGTAATATCGAAATATTCTATTCGATATGACAAACATATGTATTTAAAATTTAATAAAGTCCTTGATACTGTAAAAACATTTTTCAAGTACCCATTTAGTATATAACCCAGGCTGTATTCGTAATTCATCAAATTGTATTGAATTGGTGCAGGACGTTGAATATGATTGATAGACGATCGATGTTGTATACTCATGTCTATGTCCCTGACTAGTTATTGTCTCAAACTTGGCAGACAAAGTGGTTACAATCTCGCATCATATTTTTGAGAGTTTTCATCATCATTGTCAGCCGATCGACGTCCACTGCTGGACATAGGCCTCCCTCAGAGACCGCCACAAGGACCGGTCATGGGCCGCCCGCATCCAGCGGACTCCCGCGACCTTAACCAGGTCATCCATCAGCCCACCTCGTGGGGGGCCTTCCAACACTCATATATTATTTGTATATCATTATTTTAGCTATAATAAGGATGACGACTGATACGGCTTGACGGTTAGTCATATCAGCAATTTTTAATAACACGTCAAAGAAACTCTGCTTGTATGAAAGTTGTAGTGATATACAAAATAGTAACGATACGATTTTGGATAAACCGCGACTCTTTTTTATCTTTATGTATTTAGAAATCTTTATAATATCAACTATTAAGTTGAAGCGTAATTTATTCGGTAATGCAATATCAGTTTATTTTTAATCGTGTTTATTAGACTGTACATGTATAGTATACAGTGTACAGTTGCTGTGTATGGGAGGCCTCGTGTGTCAGGTCCCTCCGGTCGCTACCACCGTGTCGCCGCCGGCGCAGCCTCGGCACTGCACGTGTCGGCGCTAGCGCCGCTGTTGTTAGTTTTAAAATGCGTGCGCTTGAAAGGTGTAAATCGTATCTCGGCCAGACATGAACCCTATGAAACTGACAGTTATTCCCACAATACAACCTTGTAGTGGCGTCACCGTTACATTAGAATCGAATTGGAGGCGTCTAAAAATGACATTTATATAATATTTGGTAGAAATGTGCCATTACAATGATATTTCGTTGGAATTATAACAATTCTTAACATTTACAAGAAATTATCTCGATCAGATTTTACTTTTACGTCCTGCAAAGCTAACTTCGTTTGGAAGATATCGACTAGTGCGGCAAAGTATCGATAAACAAATGTCAACAATGGAAACGAGTGTACAATAGTACATTACGATACAAGTGCAGAGAACAGGAAATCCGCAACGGGCGGTGATAAATTAAAACACGACCGAAGGGAATTAGCAACATGTACTGTAAAGTAGCACATATGTACTAATAGCAATTTACGATACAAGGGTTGTAAAACAAAGAAAGGCCGATATCGCAGTTGCTTGAGGCTCGAGCCAAAAAATGGGCTTTTAGGCAAGGTGTGGTGTAAAATACATAATAAGTAATATTTTTTGCTTAAGGAGACTGATGCAATCATGTGATATAAAATATATAAAGGCATCATAAAAACATTTCAAAAATCGGCTGTAAAATCGATTCTATCAACCGTTCGTTAATAATAGCTTCATTTGACTAACGATACGTCTTAGCCTCAACACTACAAACGTCAATTCATAAATGGACCTCTGTGGTACTCCTTTATTTTTGTTTAGGGGGGAAAATGGTTTACGCAAACCACCCGGGTGCAGGGGGTAACCCGAGTGGTTATGTGGGACTCCCGTATAGACTCCCACTATGTATTCATGTACTCCAGGGGCTCTGTGTCTATTGTCGTCAATGTTCTTACTATCTATACTAATATTATAAAGCTGAAGAGTTTGTTTGTTTGTTTGAACGCGCTAATCTCAGGAACTACTGGTTCGAATTGGAAAATTATTTTTGTGTTGGATAGTCCATTTATCGAGGAAGGGTTTAGGCTATATAACATCACGCTGCGACCAATAGGAGCGGAGACGCGGACGGAGTCGCGGGCAACAGCTAGTTATTAATAAAAACCGTTGAAAAATACGTAATGTTTTATTTCATTTCAGTGATTAAATAATGGTAAAAATAGCATACTTGGCACTTGTAAAGCTAACATAACAATTAGTTGGTGGCATTGGCTAAACTATAACAATACGAAGTTCAACGCAAATTACTGCAAAAAGTAGTCATCATCATTAACTTATTGGAAAACCCTTTACGATATATTTAAGTCTTCAGTACTATATATTGCTATATGTAATATAATATATAGTAATGAATATCTGGCTACATTGGCTGTTACCAACTAGGCGATGCTGGCTTGTACAGTTGAAGAATGAAAAGGTCCAATTTTAATGCAGTCGAAAAGTGACGAACCATTCCATTCTGCGACTATACACAAGTTGGCTCGACTAATTAACTAACCAGGTAGTGTCCCATCCAAATGACAGCCACAATGGTATCCGAGGTCCACGACCGCCCGAGTTGTGCAAGTTATGTGTAACAACCTTTACACTTGAGTAGACTACTACCATCTGTCGTAATTGTTTCACAAATAAATAAATATTGGGGGATTGATACAAGGGATGACATTCTTACACAAATCGACCTAGTCCCAAACAATAGCCCGAGAAAGATACGGTTTTTTCGGAAATAATTCAATAACTGGCCAATTTTTGTTATACGGTCCTCTTATGTGATTTTATGAACCTATATTTTTAAAATTTCCGAATCTGAAGACCGGAAGTTGGAAAAAAAATGATGTGCCCAAAAACTGGTGAATTTTTGCAGCAAACAGGGTATCAGTATTTTTATGATGAGTACTTCTATGTTTATGTCTATTTTAATACTTACGACCAGAATCGAACAATATATGCAACGGGAAATGAGAAAAAAGTATCTAATAGGTAGTCGTAGTAGTCAATTTGACCTTCATGAATAGTCTACAGAGTGCATTTGGCTGCCACATTAATTCAAAAAGTTATTACAGGTTTAGGTATTTTGGGTTGATTCAGTATAAAAAGTGTCAAGAAATATAATAAAGGCATATGAAAACCCCAACTGTAATGATACCTTATATGCCATTAGCGTAATGCATTTTTATGTTTTACGATATTAATAATTGATTGTATTATTAAGTCACCGTAACAAAAATAAGTTGATTTTCATATATTACAAAGAACATAAATAGAAGTAGTATATCATAAAGAAAATAATTCTTATAGTGTTTTCGCTAGATTTTTACAGATTTTTTATAGATTTGTTTTTAATATTTTCTACCGTCGCGTTAATAAATGTAGGTGTATTATTAAAGAATACTTAGTATAATTACTTAACCTAATTTTTGATGCACAAAATTTGCTGATACCGATATATTGTTGTTTTTTCATACAATGAAACCGTATAGCTCTCGGGCTACAAAGCAAAGCTTGTACTATGGGTACTAGACGACGATATACATACTTATATAGATTAATACATACTTAAATACATAGAAAACATCCAAGACCCAGGAACAAATATCCGTGCTAAATGCACAAATAATGCCCTGGCCGGGATTCAGACCCGGGACCTCTAGCTTCGGAGGCGCGGAGGCAGTGTTACTACTAAGTAGGCTAAACAGGCCCTCAAAATTTTGTTTATTTTATCAGCCACTGAAACATTTCTGTAACTGACAAATTAGAACCAAAGACTACGCTTACACCCATGTCCCCAAAAGGTTCTAATTAATAAAATAAAAGAAGTATATTAACAGAACCAGTGTATTTTTAGAGAAAACCGAAGAAAAAATCGTGTTGTCTAAATAGTAGCTTTCCTTACATTCCGTTGGCATTTGATAAAATTTCGACGACACAATGATTTCTTAGTGATTACCACTCTATTACGTACTCGCAATATATGTTCTGTCAGTAAATGAAAGCCTCATAAAACTATCACAATATCAATTTTGTGCACCCAACGCGCCGAGAGTCATAGCAATAGCGGTCCGTGCCGCGACTTTCATCCCGATGTCGTAATTCCTTAACAATAGCTCTCCCCCTGGTCTAAGGAAACAAGGTCTGCTACTCCGTACCGTGACACAAGCCTACGTCACTAGTCTGTACACACGCGAACTCACACTACGACCGCCAACCACCGATAGGCTCGATAGCAGTTAGGACGTAGGCTTGTGTCACTCGCACAACGAATTTTCCCCATAGTGTCATAGCTTGTATTCTTGTATCATGCTCTCCCCTGGTTATTACCGCCCTAGGTTGGATACCGCTGTAAGCTTAAGCTGTGTCCGTGGAATTATAATGGTATGGAGAAATTGAGAAGTTTAATACGTTTTCACTTCTCATGCTCTAAAAGTTCGTCTTTACGCTCTGTCTAAGCGACATAAAGTCGCTTTTTATGCTCTAGAGCATACTCGTAAAGTAAAATCCGCCCTCGGCGCGCAGCCCCGCCGCCCGCAGTCGACGAGAACAGTATACATTTGATGAAATAACTTTAATTATATTAATTAATTGTATAATTTTCTTGCAATTGCAGAGTGTATAACTCGTGTATAATACCCATTTTATAATCTACTTTATATCGAACCTCGCGAAACTGTCTCGGGTAAAATGGCTTGTTTTATGCACTTGTTGTACAATCTACTATATTTACATACGTACGAGACTCGTATGCCAGTTTCGCTACATTGCGCGGTTTCACAGATGGATTGAACTCATTAAGTATTATGGAATTACGGGCATAATCGCAAATCACACAGCAGTGTCGATCACGCTGATGCATCGCCTTTAATGTGTTCTAGTTTTTAAGAATATTTTGTATTGATATGTATGTTAATCTGTAAGGCATATGTTAATTTGGGTCTTTTGGTGCCTGAAGCAAACAATAGTACATTACGATACAATTGCAAAGAACGGGAAATTTGCAACGAGTGGTGATAAATTGAAACACGACCGAAGGGAGTGTTTTAAATCGACACGAGTTGCGAATTACCTGTTCGCACGTGTATCGTACAACGTTTTACAGTACATATGGCTCTTTAAAGTTTCGAAATATGCACGTAATCTGCTGATTACCGTACTCGTGCGGTAATGTAGCACCATATGTAAATAAAATAAATAATCGCAAATTCGTGCACGCCGCCTAGGAAGGTATTGTAATTGATTGATATAATTCATTAATCTTCAAATTATAAATATACGCTTTGGTTAACGAACGATCATCGGGATGAAGGTCGCGACCGTGAACGCTGTTGCTAGGGCTCATGGGACGTAATACACGTACTTAATAATAAAAAAATCTATTCATATAAAAATATATCGTGTCATGTTAAAAAGGATCAGTCAAATATAAACTATATATGCAAACAGTAAAACATACCTATAGATAAAACAATAGCACCTAGCGATACAAAAATATACATTTGGGATATTTTCTATGTATTTACCAGAGAGTAGAGTTACTCGAATAAGTTAGACAGTCAAACAAGAGTATAGAGCCGAAAATGGCGGGCTAATTTCTTGGATTAATGGTAGTGTGTGAAACACATCGTACAGCAGTGTCTGTTTCTATCCATATTGTACAAAATAAAAGCTTGTTAAAAGGCAAATTCGTGGGGGCCATTTTCATTGAAAAGTGTACCTACGTTTCACCTTTTTTCTCAGAATTTGGAATTTATTGATTCTCTTGCTTAGTGTGTAACCTCTTTATACAACTTAGGTTCTTACTAAATATACGGAGCTGTGACAGCGCATGGGGAACGCAAGGGTTAATTCGGACCGATACTTCAATGGCTCGCCTTAGAAAAAATAACATATTTTCTTGACGTACGACAATTTTTCTTTGTTTTTGAAAAACACGTAACCGACGCACGTAAACTGGTTTTAAATTTGCGCTTATAAGTAGATACAAATTTAACTCTAGTCTCTGGCATAAACACAATTATTCTATACACTAAACTCTTCGCATTTCAATAAGCTTAATTACGTAGAACTTTGCTTCCAACATATTTATTTTAGGAGACTATAAAAATCACAGATAGTTGCAAACCTCAGCCGTCCAATTTTGATTGATGTAAATTCTTACCTTTTAATAGGCATTTGGGCGTCAAAAAGATAATGAACAGAACTGGAGCCACAACTAGAGCTGCCAAAGCGTCAAATATCGTTTGATTGCCAATGTTATCACTCATCATCGCGGATAAGATATTCATCACGTTCTGACAAGTATGTGAGTGCGAGAGTAACGGGTGTCTTATTCACGACGATAAGTGACAAAATGGCAACCATCACACGCCCAAGGATATTATTGTTTTTTCCCAAACATGCAATGAAATATTGATGTTATGTTCCTTATAATAGGCTGCGAAGTATGACGTTTCAGCTGCGGCTAGGACAAGAGGTCGTTATGGGAATTTCATGAAATATTGATGTTATGTTCCTTATAATAGGCTGCGAAGTATGACGTTTCAGCTGCGGCTAGAACAAGAGGTCGTTAATGGAATTTCATACAAATCTTGCAAACTCCTCTTTTTTAATTTCCATTCCACATAAATTTGTGGCACAGGCATCATGACATTCTGCCACTATGCGTATTAAAAATAAAACTGTGTTTTTTTTTGTTGTTTATTTCATTGCATGTTTGAGAAAAGCACTATACATACTTCGGCGGGAAATATGGGGTTGCCCGCCAAAGATAATAAATTAGGATGGGTCTGAGGCTTTCGTCCCGGCCTCTGTTATAATGTACTATTATTATTGCCTGCAGTGACAGCATTCATCTCTCTCCCACTTACACACTTGAAGAATGCTTACCTTCGACATGAACGCGATCATGCTAGTTGGAAGCACGTATTTTCAATACGCTAAGTAAACAAGATTATTAAAATGCATAAAAACCATAAAACACAACTATCCTAATTCGTTGTTAGTAACAACCAAAATATATCCATCTACATTATTGCTTTATATGTTTCATCTCACGGCCGGAACACTATAATAGGGTCAAGATGTACAAATAACCCTTCGCTCGTACTTTAACAATGCGATTACTAAAGTAGTCTAACCACCGTATTTGGGCCTACGTTAAGCGAGCATAGGCATAAGAACTACAAAATTGTCAACCCGACAACGCCTATAGCCATCAAATTATTTGCTCTTGACTCTCAGTAGTAATGGCCTTGGAGCTGCAGCAGGTAATCTGCGGACTATTTTCCCTCACCTGCTCCTCATTCTCTTTACAACACGAAGGCTCCTGATGCACAACAACTTTAGCTTCCTTGCAGCAACCGTCGTCTAACAGTTGCACATCTTCTATAGGCTCATGACAAGGCTTCTTAGCCCTGGCGACTTTGGAGGGGCAACTCTTGGCCCCGTAGTGGCATGAGGCCGGGGCCTCTTGGGATGTGCTCGCTCTGAAGTAGTGCGAGGGTTGAATGCATGTACGGGTTTGGCAGATGAAGTAATCGGACTCGGTAGTTAGTGACGCGTCGAGCAGTGGCGGTGTGGTGTTTTCAGCTGGAAGTAAGTTATTCTTTTAGATGTAAAGCTTCTAATGAATATTGAAATTATTTATATATGTGAAATTTATATTCAAACACAATTAATGTAAACGAACTATGAAGTATAATGTGTGTAGTGAACGCAAATGAAGAGGTCAAGTCTTTATTATATGGGAATTAGAGCTTTTGACCTTTCCATATGCGTAGCTATTTCCGAACCTTACTGTACAGTCGAGGGCATCAGTATGTATACATTTCTTAACCTTGGTTGAAAAATGAAAATTAAACATAGTTTATTCAGTAACTTATAGTTATAGGATACTTAACAAAATACAGGTTGTAGTATCTTTTTAAGTATCGAAATACCTGTGTCAAGAGAGTTTCAATGAAAAAGTGTATACATACACTACCGTCGGAAAATTTAGGACCAAACACAATTTTTAGTTTCATTTTCATAAATTATTACGCAAACCAAACAAGGGAAAAATATTGCAATTGGGTGTTTCTCACAAGGATTGGACTATTGCAAACTGGTCGAGAGTACTACGGACAGATGAATCAAGGTTGAATGAATAATCAATACATGTTGATCATTTGAATATTTTGTGTTTGGTCTTAAACTATCTGACGGTAGTGTATTTATGCCCTCGACTGTACAGGGTGGAAGTTTGAACTGAACGTGATAAATAACCCCTCTGCCAGGTTAGTTGTTGTTAAATTAATCATAAGTCACATTTCTTTTAAATGATATGCTTAGTTATTCCTGAAGGCAGAATCGGTGAAGCCAAACGTTGTGTTAAAAAGATAATTAATTTTACAATTTCTTTAATAAGTAAATGAAAAAAGAAGGCAAAGGACCATAGGCAACTTTGTATGGAGTCTGGTCTTAAAACCAACAGTGCTGAAAGTTAAGTAGAAAATTTCGTTCTATGGGCACCAAGTTGAACTCCATTGCAGAACTGAGACATTCATATTTTAGCCAGAGTGAATAGGAATGAAACGAACAGCTTTGTTGGTTATAAGACCATTTTGATGCAATTCATATTTTAGTCAGTGAATAGGAGCTTACTAGCTACTAACTTTAAAGACCTATTTAATGACTCCAAGATTTGTTGGTTTTACTCAAACCTATGAAGTACTGATTAAATACAAACTAATTCTACTCCTTTAACTGCAAATTAAAAAAAAACATACGGTACTAGTTGTTACTAGTAGATAATGAGTGAATAAGTAAGATTAAGATTCAGCTAGAGAGAACGCAGAACGTTCTATAAATAAAACTAGTGGTAGGACATTTTATAAAATAAATAGGTTTTTAATTAAAAACTAAGTTTCAATTCAACCAAATAGAAATAAAGTGCCCTTATTCGAAGATTTTTAGTAGGACTTTTAACCCCAGTTTAAGAAAGGCCAAATGATCTTTTAGAATGATAATTTTTGAGTTCTAAGTGCCCTCTATGAGTTTCTCGTGAATCATTCACTCATTACCTAACACCCCGTATAGGGCGGATATATTGATCTATAATTTTTAACAAAGAGAAGGTAGACGTGTGCGCTCTTTTTGTAAAATACAACCTAGAATACTTTTAAACACTTCTAACACTAGATGGTAACTAGACGTTTTGCGCTAATCTAAGACTCAAAAGTTAGACATTGCGTAAGTAAAACACATGTGACTTTGATGCACTTAAGGGCATTTTCATTTAGAAGAAGAAGAAGATAATTTATTTAAGTATTAAACGTACATATACAGTAATACAATGGGTTTACAAAAAAAAAAACAAATAATCAAAATTTACATACACTACCGCTCATAAGTATTTAGGCACCCATACCTGTTTCCATGCATCTGTATACAAAAATGACTTTCAGAAATACACTGCCCAGTCAGAGTCCCTTGACAGTTTTGCGTGAATTTTACATTGTTTCTTTAGCACCGATTTAAGGCTCACTAAGCCTTAAATCGGTGCCAGACAGACCTTTCTTTAAAAATGGTAGTTTTCTTTTTGCAATGACTTAAATAACTACGCATTGCTGGTTCATAGAAAAGTGTAGTGTGTTTTTTTTTTGTGTATTTGTATAAACCAACAATTACTAGTTATTCATACAAATACACCGATGGCACCGATTTAAGGCTCAATAAGTCAGCTAAATACAAAATGCAAAATGCACGCAAAACTGTCAAGGGACTCTGACTTGGCAGTGTATATCTGAAAGTCGTTTTTGTATGCAGATGTATGGAAAAAGGTATGGGTGCCTAAATACTTATGAGCGGTAGTACGTCCCTTTAATGCAGTGCTAAAAACAGTGGTTCGTGGACCCCCCTATAACGAAATAACCTTTGTAAAAATTGGTAATACCGTGGTTCGTGAGGTCTTTAGAATTTTAAAGGGGTCCATGACTGGAAATGTTTAGGAAACTCTGCTTTAACAGATGGTTACGGACGGCAACAAAATCAAACGTTTTGTAACAAAACGGACATGTTAGCGTGACTTACTCATCACTTCAGCAAACCTGAACTTGCCGCTTAATAAAAGTCCCCTTAAGTGACATCATATAGCATTTTCGGCGCAGAAAAGTAATGTTAACGGAATTGACATCTGATTAATCAAGGCACCACCAATCTCGACAATTAAAAAAAAAAAAAAAAACAAAATATATGAACTAGATAGTTACGTTTTGGTGATTATTTTCAAAACAAGTAACTTTTTACATAGATGGGATCTAATTTAAACCTAAATCGCAGAACTACAATTGAAATTCAATTGACACGTATGTGGTCGCGAAATCGCCTCTGCTTTTATGAGGGTTAATTGACTCCAATAACGTTAATATTTACCCTAATTACGCATATCAATTGATATTCTCCATAGAAAATTCCTTTAACAGCACTGAACTTGCACCCAAAATGCTCTAAAATGATCTCTGGTGATAAAGCAATATAAATACGACAAAATAATTGAATTGTCTAAAATTGTATTTAGATCGAACACCTTCATTCCGAGTAGTAATCGCCGCGCCGGCCGGCCCGCATGCCTATCTCGAAACCAGCGCACACGTCTACCGAGAAACCCGACCTAACTAAATAAAACAAATCTGGGTTAGCGTGAGTGATCTTACAAGCTTTTATTTGAGAAATTTCCAAAATAATTGATACATTTTATGAATTCGATTCTAGAAGATGAAACAAAGTATTCCCAGAACAGTTTTGTTACTTTGTATACATTAATGTATAGTGGTAACAAAACGGACATCGAAATTTTACTATGTACTTTATTTCTTCTACAATCGATAACGTTTGGGATTCTGAGTCGAATATGCCTAAAAATTTCACGTACTGGGAAAAAAATGGAATGCCTCCTTTCTTATTTAATTCCCCATTTAACTTGAAATGTTTGTATACATATATGTTTGGGTCAAATCTTGCAAGGAATATTTGAACCTCTCCCCGTGAACCGATTGAGCTGAAATTTGGTATATCTACGTAACTTTCAATGACAATATAATAATAAATCTGGTTCATGGTCACCACTGATGCTCTGATTATGCAGTCAGTACACTCAGCAATAAAATCATGTACAAAAAACTACATGTTTGGCAGAAATACATTTGACTTCAAGATCCATACGTATATTCGTGGCAAACATAATACACAAATAATCCTAGCAAGATTTGACGGGAACATATCGATATACATACAAACATTACAAGTTAAGTAAAAACTTATAAAATTCGACCCCTGGTAAAAGTGATTTTGTGTCTAAATTAAAATGATACTAAATGTACTAGTGAATTATCTGACCAGTGAATATTCGCGTAGTGCTTTGGAAAAAATCAGTTGCCTTCAAAAAATGCGACCCCTTACAAAACTATTTTAGTGAATTAACTACATTGACACTAAGTCTATTCGTATCTGACTTGGTAAGTTTAGTGATGAACTTCTGTATCATCTTCAGAAATGTTGACTAAACGTTACGAAAGTGATTTTATTCCAAAACTAAATGGATACTACCTATAGTGATCTGACTACAATAGACAGTAGATGAATCTAACATGCATAACTATAATTGTATTTGTACATTGTAAAATCGAACTTGGTAAGGTTAGATTAGAATTTAGAATTCGACCCCTAGTTTCGAAATTTATTTCATGGTTAAACTAAATAGATTCCTTATTCATAAAACTTAACAAATCCCCATTAATATGGTATCAACGGATCCACTAGCGCCACTCGTAAAAAATGGGATTATTTAAATTTAACGATAGATACTCGTATTGAAAAAAAGGAGGCCACTATGTAAAATATTTCGTATTTAAGTACCTTTTCAATACTTCAAACTACTTTATACATTTCTGGATTCGTAGATCTTTGAGTTCAAAAATAAAACGGCCGTTTTTACTTTGGATGCATAGATCGACGAATCCACCAACGCAAAAACTAGTTTGATGTATTCAAATGGTATGTATAAGTACTTGAATACGGAATATTTTACATAGTGGCCTCCTTTTTTCAATAGCTATCGTTGCTAAATAATCACAATTATTTGCGAGTGGCGCTAGTGGTCCCGGTGCATTTTAGTAAAGCGCTCTTAAACTACATTGTGCCAAGTCATTATCTGAGATAAATAAGAGCCTAAGTGATACACAAATTTTAACTAAATTAGGTACGATGGATTTTTATGAATAAGGTCGCAAATCTAATAGTGACGTATCTTACTTTAAATTGGCATTGTGCTTCTGCATCAGTGGGCAGTAATCTGTATCCGTAACTAGTACGAAAGTGATTTTGTGGCTAAACTAAATTGATACTAAACGAGCATACTAGTGATGAGATTGACTTGGTAAGTTATCTGATGAATAAACTAAATCGATACTAAACGAGCATGCTAATGAGGAGTTCGACTTGGTAAGTTATCTGGTGAATAAACTAAATTGATACTAAACGAGTATACTACTAACAAGTTTTGATGTGATGAACAAACTAAATTGATAGTAAGTCTGACTTGTTAAGGTTTGTGTTGTACGTCTGCATTTCCACTCCGTCCATTATCTTGCAGAGTTTGCCGTTGCATTCCTCCCAGGTGCACTTTGTCGTGTTGCACCGGTCTTGGGCGGGAGAGGGTTAGGTTAGGAGTGAGCAAGCATGGATAACGGACAACGGTTAAAGGTCAGGTCAGTTAGTAGTTAAGTCGGTGTGTAATAGTGTTGACTGGCGATCGAACGGTCCGGCGGATCAAGAGGGATGGAATTAACGAAATGATCAAACTGTACGTTAGTAATTTTTTGCCACCACCGGTCCGCCTGGCCGTTCGATCTTCGACAATGGAATTCGGCATATCTAGGTCGGAAATTAGTTTCTGTTGCTTGTAATTATAATGGAGAAAAAATAAAGCGATTATTAAGGTTTTCATACAAGCCGTAAAAATCTCAAAATTCCCCCTTATTTTTTTTTCTTTTACAATTTCTAGCAACAGAAACTAATTTTCGAACTAGATATGCCGGATCCCATTGTGTATACAAAGTTTCATTTTATTCTAGCATGGCGTTTTAAAATGAGAGCGTAAATACGTTTGTATGGAGAACCGAGCGTACTGCGCACTCTTAAATCACGGCGCGATACAATAGACAAATAATTTATACCAAAAAAACCGACTCCAATTTTGTACTTCGCTATGCCACAATTTGAACCTACAGAAAAGACCGAAATCGGCATATGCGTGCCTATCGAACTCGAGGAGTTCCCTCGATTCCTCCTAGATCCCATCATTAGACCTTCACCAAATTTATATGGGAACAACAGGGGCGTACCTGCTTTGAAACAAAAAAATAAATATCAAAATCGGCCGACGTGGTCAAGAGTTATCGGGGAACACGCCCTCTTAGGTGATTTAGACTTTTGACATGCGCAAATAACGTGCATTTTTGCTTGCAACCGTGCCCGAGGAACTAGTATTAGAAAATACATACCACTGTCATCGCACTCCGGGGTGCATATCACGACGCGTTTCGTACGGAAGCACTGCATCTGGAGTCGCGTCAGCTTCGCACCGAATAGGAAGTAACCTGAAGGATAATAGTCAGCGTAAATACAAGTAAGGTGGTCCTGTCACCATAACAGTTAAATGAACATTGGTACACCTTATTTCGTTGTAATAAGGCTCACGAATGGTCAATTAAGTTAAAAAAGTAAAGTAAAAACAAAGCTAAGTACAAGTAAAAAACTTAGGAAAATGACCTGTTGTATGTGGTTGTAGCGTGTTCGAATAGACATTACATATTTAAAATGTGCAACACAAACAAAACAAACGCCTATTCGAACACGTCACAACTACACATCTTCTTACGTTTTTCACCTATAGTACACTACCGCTCATAAGTATTTATGCACACATACAATTGTATATATAAAATACATTCAGAATTAGACTGCCAAGTCGGAGTTACTTGACAGTTTTTGGTGCAGTTTACATTTGTTATTTAGCTGACTTATCAGTTATCGAGCTTCGTACTCTGAAAATACTCGCATGGTATACGATACGAGATATAATTGTGAATATTCTACTTGCCACCATAAAATAAACCTATTTTTAGTACAAATAATATTTTTTTTATCGCTTTAAAAAGTAAACTTAAAAAAAAGGATAATATTAATAGTCTCCGGTGCCAATTTCAGGCTCTGTAAATTAAAAAAATCGTCCAAGAGCATGTCGGGCCATGCTCAGTGTGGAGTACCGTAGTTTCCCAATGAACTTACTTTAAAAAAATCAATAACAAGCATAAGGAAGTACATTCGCAGAGTTTCATACTTCGCAGCGTTTCTTTTACTAAGAAGGGAAAACTTTTTACGATATCTAAAAAACGGCTTAACTGATCATATCCGCTATAGTTTTCGTTGAAAGTCTTTTATTAAACTTTGTATTTATAACAGGCTGCTTTCCTCTGTGCGCTATGTCTCTAAGCTTATGTTGCTAGGAAGAGGGTGCTGCCATCTACCCATACTTCGTTACACCTTTAGGCTGGGTATCCGCCAGAGCTGGATTAGGTGCACCACGTCCGTAGGGACTACCCACCGTTACCCTACACGTGACCCCCTGGGTGGTGCGAAAAGTGCAACATTACTGTCTTCTCGAATTCTTCTCTTCTCACGGTTCAAAATGATTACCATACGATAAATATTTACATAAACCAGAGCAGTGCTCGGTAGCGGAGCGGTGTGCGAGAAAAAAAAATGCCAATAGATTCCTATTTCCTCAATAGATTTTTATTTCAATAGATTTCTATTTTTATTTATTAGTATTCACTTGCGCTGAGCGAGTATAGAAAAAGAGGTGAATTTCCTCGCCTTAGGTGACTCGCTAGTCACTCACTAAAGAGTTGACTCACCAGTCATCATGCCGAGCACGCACGCGAGCAGCAGCTCGACGTTGTACACCATCACGCACAGCATCAGCAGGTACCCGACCGTGTTGTGGAGCACAAACACCAGCGACTGGTGCGCGTTGACTAGCGTTCTGAAACAGTTTGTACATACTGAACGACCCTATATCCCAGCGTTATTCCCAGTACAGTTGCATCATGAATAGTGCCCTAGATCCGCTACCTAATCTCATGAATTGGCATAGGCACTAGTTTATACGAAAGCGACTGCCATCTGACCTTCCAACCCAAAGGGGAATCTAGCCCTAATTGTTCAGGTTTAAGTGAGTGGGCAACTTGACTATTAGAAGTTCTCAAGCCGCCCGAAGGCCTCGAACTTGACTTAACGACTGCTATCATAGACAACAACCGGGAGCAATGGCATAACGTGCCTTCCAAAGCACGGAAGCGCTCAGTTAGTAACCACTCAAAGCGGTCACCCATCCAAGGACTGACCCGACCCGATATTGCTTAACCTCGCATACCGCAAGCGGTACGCGGGCGCCGCTAGGCTGCGAACGCTCGTTTGACAAAATTAGCATTGATCTTTATTGAAGCACAAAAGATACACGAAAACTAGCGAAGCACATCTTTATGCGTGTGTGAATAGAACTAGGTATCTTTGGATTATCGATTCACTGTAATAACATGACAAAGACAAAGTGGCAAGAAGAACGGGCCTGGTACCTGGTTCTAAGTGAGCTCCATCTGCTGACCTCCCCCGAGCTAGCGTTGCGGCTGGTACCGGGCTCTATCGACCCTGGAGGGTCCCTGGAACCAGAAAATACTTATTATAATGGGCAAAAATAAAATCGCAAAATGCACAAAAAATAATATGAAGAGTTCCAATTTTTTGACAAATTTAATTGATTCCGTTGTGACACGAAAGCTACCCATATCAATTGTATGATCCATTTCCGTGACACAACGGAATTAATTCAATTGTAGACGATTGAGGTTGAAGTGGTGTATAAAAGTCACGTCGCTGCCCATTTTGTTACGAAACGTATGCGTTTGAGATTTAGTTAAGTCAGTTTTGTTACCATCCGTAACCAACCGTTAAATAAAATTGTCTTACAGTGACACAGGAGTCAGATAATCGGTATACCTATAACACAAACTTACTTGTATACCTACGTACAGTCTGCTAAGGAAATGGTCGACCACTTTTCGACTCAATTATTTGTGTATTAAGGTTCAAAAGGGGCAGATCACTTTATTCGGTTGCCTGTACAGAAGTGGCCCGTATCATCGCACTGATAACACAATCAAATGAATACTCATATAAATACATTTGCACTAATTAACCATTTGAACTTGCGACTGTGGCATATAAAAGAACTCATTTGAATATCGTAACGTTCACTGATAAAGATGGTTCGAAATTAAAATAGAATTTAAGTATCCGTTACTATTTTTAAGTCCCCAAGGCCGGAAGTAGGTAGATGTGGCTTACCGATAATAGGTATTGCCGATTTCGTTTGTAGAATTACAGCTCGCAAATATTACCAAAATAAAGTCGGGAAAAACCCTTTGTTACTCAGTGGCTACAATACAATACAATTATTCTTTATTAAAAACTTTATTAAAAACAATAAAACAGTAATGCTTCTAGTTTTCTTGCGAGGACTGCAAAGGAGTGGAATTCTCTTCCGGATAATATTTTCCCACATACCTATAACTTGGATCTTTTCAAGACGAGAGTGAATAGGTACTATCTAGGTACGCATGTAACCCCCTCGACCTCATCATCACTTACCATCAGGTGAGATAATGGTAAAATGCTTACCTATCTTATATAAAAAAAAATATATATTAAATAACAGTAGACAATTGGCGGTCTTATTGCTAAAGAGCAATCTCTTCCAGACAACCTTTGCTACATAAGCAAAGACCGTTAATCGTTAATTACAGAAGTTAACAAACTGAGCAACGTATCGTATTAACTTTTAAGTTAACATCAAAATTGTTAACAGACTCATTAAACTTTCCATAAGCCCGTTAATCGTTAAGGCTCAAAAAATTAGTTAAGTATAATATAAACAATCTAATCCAGACTTTTTCAGATAATGTACGGAACTTGGCACCCATTTAGATCTCAACTCTTTTGTCGGTGAAGACGACAACTTGACGAACGAATTGAGATTTAAATGGATTGTTTTCCAATTATCAACTTTATTTCAATGTCACGAAACTCAAAAAGGATGAACCTTCGCGATTGAATCAATAGTTAAACGTCAATGTCTGCCATTCTAAGCACTAACACTCTGGCAATAAGAAGTATAATTGCGTTTAAAATAAAACCGACTTTGGATGTCCTGTTGTGGAAGTACAGAACTATATTCCGTACTTTAAACGTAATATATACATGGTCGTATTTTTGTTTTAAAAAGACGCAATTCTATTGTTGTATGTCCATTGTGTTGGAATTAAACAATCGACGAACGATGACTACGATGTACCTTTATATTGTTCAATAGAATGAAATAAATAGATCCTAGGTATACATTACGAGTATATGCGTCAACGGCAAGCTCCAACTTTTCATGCCGATGACGTAAAATTGACGTCACACTGCATATAGGTGATTCCAATTGGTGTTATAGTAATTATCAATCTTTAATCGTCAATCATTTAATCATGCATATATGATAGTATTTAAAAAAAAGGCCTTATTTGAAAAAATACCATCATAAATGTTTACGTTCCTATAACCTGTTATAAAACTTGAAGAACATGATATACGATTTCAAGCTAACATGGTCACTAATACTAGAATTACTAACTAAATAAAACTCGCAGCACGTCAGTCAATCCTTGAAAATGGTGCTTGCAACAGCGACGAAATATCGGAAACTCAACAATATTAACATATATGGTAAATATCCCGTATTGAACAGTAATTCCAGTGTTGAAGAACATGAGTTCCTCGCCTGCTTATAAATTAAAATTCTAATTTTCGGATGCAATAGGCCGTATTTGAAAAAAGACCATTATAAATGCATGATTAAAGGATTGATGATTAAAAGATTGATAATTACTATAACACCAATTGGAATCATCCTATATGCAATTTTACGTCATCGGCACAAAAAGTTCGAGCCCTGGTCAACCGTCAGGAAACAATTTAGGCGGGCGTTCGCAACCAGCAGTGTGGCCCAGCTCTTGCTAAGGCCTACACCTCTGGAACATAGCGTTGTACGGAAGCGAAACGAGGACAGAAAGATTAAGTTCCATCGAAATGTGATGATGTCGGCGAATGGAAGCTATAAGCCGGACAGAAATGAGAAAGGAAAACATGGATTCTGGATTTGGTAGGAGAGAAGAATAGAACAGAATTTATTTACCAAAAAGAGATTAACAAACTTTTTGAATAATAAGGTCAATCACTACAAGAAACATGCGGCTTTTGATAAACATTAAGGGAAAGTAAACAAAGGTTAACTCTATATATGCAATGTATCCTGCAATGTACCTAATCAAAATTGCATGCAATGTAAATCGGCCTAAACACGCAAACCGACCCATACGATAAACCTAGATTAAGCTATACTTATACATGGTCTTGCTTAAAGCGTGTCACACACTGGAGCGGCCTGCGGTGGCGGCCGCGGTGGCGGCCAGTTGTAAACTATGACAATCAAGGCCGCGTGTGTTTAAATGATTGTTATGATTATCATAGTGTACAACTGGCCGCCACCGCGGCCGCCACCGCTGGCCGCTCCAGTGTGTGACACACTTAATATAAAACCCTGCGAAAGCGGAGCTCTGTCGACTCTATCTAATATTAGGGATTGTTATAACCTTAAGAGGTAAAGTTTGTTCGAATACTTCGGAACTACTCATCCGCTTACCGAAGACTTGCCCATAAATTACTTCACCAATAGCTGTACCTTTGAACTGTATTCTTCTGCCCCGCGTACTTGCCGGACTTCGCCTGACAAGTAGCGAAACGAACGAAAGCATGTGAAACTATAAAATCTCGTATCATCGGTGTTGCCAGACCTGTCAAAGTCTGCCAAACCGTCTGTGATCGTAAGCGGTGTTCGTTAAAATCTCATAGTATGGAATGTTTGACAAGTTTCTATGGGATGACAGCTACCGGCGCCATATTTGACGTTGATCGGCGTGTAATCGTAGGTTGGTGCGACCGACCCTTAGTCTCCGTCTGACGTCGCCTGCAATATGGCTCACGGGACAGTTGTCCCCTAGTGAAACCCTGAGTTGAAACTCGGGTGTCCCCATGGGGTCTCATTATCATATCAGCCGAGGGACGTCCACTGCTAGACGTAGAGGTCTCCCCAATGAGTACCACAATGATCAGCTGTGCCACCCGCATCCAGCAGACTCCCGCTACCTTTACCAGGTCATCTGTCCACCTTGTAGGGTGTCCATGGGGACTGCGAGTTCAGAACACAGGCGGTTGTTGGTTGAAAATGTTCACTTACCGACATAGTAGATTCCGCCTCTCATCTGATCTGTAGGGATACAGTTTCTTCTGAGCGTTCCTCTGCACCCTCGCTAGGTATACCTGCGGAATAGATTCATAGATCATAACTATCATCGCCATCATCATTAAATCATTATCCATGTCTCACTGCCAGCCACGGGCATATTGACAAAGATTTGCGAACATTCGGGCACGCGAGCACGCCATTGATGTACTTATAAAGTCCTAGAACATACTGCAAATGAGAATATTGTGATGCACGTACCTTGGACTAAGGTGCGTGATGGCGGAAAAGCCATTACAAAACTAAAATGGAGTTGGGCAGGACATATTACCAAATGATGTACCTTGGAGGCTTCGAACAGTAGAGCCACAACGAACAGCAGGATCCAAGTGAGCCCGAACGCCCAGCGAGTGGTGATGTCCAGCCCATCGAACAGAAACGGCCCGAGGTCGTAGCCGAACCACATCCACATGTGCATGGCGCCGGTTTTTCCTGCAGACAACCATTAAACATGAGGATACTAAAACACTTATAGGAAATGAATATAATATTGTGACGTCACATTGTAATATTCAAACTCACCGTTGTATGGAAAAATAAGTAAATTGCTATTATAGTCGTGAAATACTGCGTTTAGGTTAGGTGATGAACTAATGGCTGGGCTATAGGGTAAGACAACGGACGCCTGCCTAATAAAAATGTCTTACATTTTGTAGCCGGCAGACGGTGACTCGCCCTCGGGTAGATGGGCTCCTATTAAAAATAGCGACGTAAAAAAATGGCTTAATTTAAGGGCAACACCGATAGCACAGGGGGTGAGGGGGGATGGGGGGAGGGTAAAGAGGTGGCACTGGACTTCAAATAATTGTTGTTAATGTTATTATTGGAGGAAAAGTAGGCACACAATTCACTTTTTTTTAATACAACGAAGGTGGCAAACAATCTTACGGCCTGGCCTGATAGTAAACAGATACCGTAGCCTACGGACGCTAGTACCTAACTCCAGAAAAATCACAAGGCCGTTGCGGACCCTTTATTGACTGGAGTATTTCTTGACATGGGAAACTTTATGCATTTTTGTAAGAAGATTGAAGAAGTCATTAGCATGAGTTACTTCATATTGTCATTCATGTTCACTATACTGCTGTAGGTTTTTGCGGATGATACGAGTATAATCAGACACGAGCGACACGGATGACGTCATAAGATCAGTAGCGGTGGTGACAACAATGGCTCATCTCGAGCATTCTATCATAATGTTTAGCTAGGGTCGGGTCAAAGATCGAGTCTTGTGATCCAAATCATTCGATAATCTCGTTCAACTCTGATAGATATTCTCATAAACCATACATGTGTGTAAGAGATACGGTTGTGTATTCCGCGCAGGAAAGAGATGTAGAGATGTAATGTAACTGAGGAGTAGTTGAGTGAATCAAAAAAGAACGTGTCTTCATAGGAAACTCACGGCACGTACGTCCTTTTGTTTGTCAGCGAGCAGTTTTTTATTACCTCGTTCAATACTAAATAGCACTATGTCTAAGAATTTTTTCATATTTTTGATTCCACGGTTCAAAAGTTAGAGGGAGGGGGGTGTGGGACAATTATTGTGACTTTCGGAGGGATTATCTCTGAATTTACTCACTTAAACAAATTTCTTTCTGAGCTACCTTACATTCGTTATTAAAGGACCAGGAGTTTTCGATTAACGTACCACACATCACAGTACCTATGGACGTACTAACAGTACGGTAATGGAGTGCACCACAAAAAAAAAAACTTAGTAATTCGAATGGCCGTTGGGGCGGAAAGGTTCTCGATTGGCGACCACGTACCGGAAGGCGTAGCGTGGGCAGGCCCCCCACACGGTGGACTGATGACCTGGTAAGGGTCGCGGGTGTCCGCTGGATGCGAGTGGCGCAGGACCGGTCATTGTGGAAGTCTTTAGGGGAGGCCTATGTCCAGTAGTGGACGTCTTCCGGCTGACATGATGATGATGATGAATTCGAATACATAACTATGTTGCGGCCAATATAATACAGGAATACACCTATTACGTTTGTAGTTTTATTTCAACAAAGCTTATATAGTTTTTGAGTAATATGCCTGTGACATACGAACAGACAGACACACTAACAAGACGAAACTATAGGTAAGTGCGGGCCCCAAAAAATTACCAGAAAATTTACAAAAAAAAAATGGCATTATATTTACGAAATGTTCAATTGCGCTCACGGAACAGAAAAAATTCTGTGGTTGCGCTAGTTGTGTACTGCCCAAAGTGCTGTGGATCCTTTTACGACGGGAGTGAAGACTGTAGATCCATTCTCGATCGACGCACGCGCCGCGGTTGATCGTAAATCGTACAACCCTAGCTTACAATAACCGGACAATGGGCCCCGCGGTCTACAAAACATACCATTTTTTATCATAACACAGATGAGTAATACTAATGAAATCTTGTAGACTACACTACGAGTGTAAATCTATATTATATAAAAGCAAAAGTGACTGTCTGTCTGTTGCCTCTTCACATCTGAACCGCTGAACGGATTGAGATGAAATTCGGCATGGATTTGAGATTCTGGGAAGGACATAGGATATTTATTAGGAAGGTGGAAGTTTGTATGGGAGAGCGTTAATTAAGCCTGTGCATAGAGTCATATCAATAATAATTGTAATAAATAAATATTAGGGGACAATCTTTTTTACACTAATCGAACTAGTCCCATAGTAAGCTCAATAAAGCCTTGTGTTATGGGTACTAGACAACGATATATTTAATAGATATAATACTTAAATACATAGAAAACATCCAAGTCTCAGGAACAAATGTTTCTGCACACCACAGATACAGACAGACGCGCTTACCGGGATTCGAACCCGGGACCTCTAGCTTCGTAGGCAAGTCACTACTCACTACCAACTAGGTTAAACAGGCCGAAAAATAATGGCAATTCATTCTCTAAGGCGCATAGATTTATAGTACCTATAGTAGGCAACAAAAAATTGTTGAAAATAACATCACGTGATTAATGTACGATTCTTGTGTTGCAACAAAACTGCTGTCGGCGCCATATTTAACGGCGCTCGATATAAGTTGGTGCAACCCTCCCTTCGAGTAGGATCTGACATAAGCAATAACTATATGGCTGAATCGAATAACCGAAGAAGGTATATATTTCTTCCGGATCTTCTTCCATCTGTCCTCATAAGCTCGAAACGCGCAGAGCGGGCGCTGTGCGGGGCGGAGGCGGTTTTGCATTTTTGACCTTTCCGAAACTGTCGAATGTCGATTACCGCTTCACATGTCACAGACGTCGCCTGCGCTCTACCGTGCAACCGAATACCGCGCGGTTTTGTACTGCGACGTGCCCCTGACCGCATTCGCTTTTCCGCAATACCGCCTGCGCCCCGCAACTACGCTGCGCCGCGCTCTGTGCGTTTCTAGCCGCGGACACCGTCTGATAAACGGTAGACGGTAGGCCCAATAAGTGCTGAATGCTGATACTTATGTTATCTCGCAATGGCGTATCGGGTATAGAATAATAGGAAAAGTAAGGAACCTGCGGATTATAAAGATAAGTCTTATCACCAGCCGTTTTAAAGCAACATTGCAACAATACTCTATCTCGTGTTGTACCCATTAATTAGGTTACATCATGTCGCAATTATGTCACACTACCCCTGCCCCGTGTGCCCGAGTATAGCACTTAGCAACCACCCCTTCCTTCCCGTTGATGTCGTAAGAGTCGACAATGGAAACAGATGTGAAGTGTTGAGAGGATGGGCTAGCAAACTATTACTGTCTTTTATTACTGACGATACTTTTGGGCTATCTATGCACGGATACCACTATGGGGCCCCATTGCCACCCCCACACGCGCTTCTGGCTCTAGTCACTCTAGTCACCCCTTTTATGTGACACAAGCAGTATGTATGTGTCACACTAACATCACATTACATCAACGATATTCAACCAAACAATTGGACATCAAATTTGACGCCAGCTGCTAGCACCCCGTAGAGAATTGAAATATTCCCTTTCTGTACCTACTGACCGACTCACGTCTTTTGATTATGACTATGTACCAATTATTTCGCACGGCTTTTAGACATCTACTTCATCACACTGTCGCTATATGTATATAGGAACTTTTTAGAGAGTTTATAAGTATTAACCTTTAACTTGGCAAGGTCCCCTGGGTTTCCCACACTCTTTGACCGCCTTTTTGTATTTTTTCTTAGCCAGTATGAGTATGACTATTCAGCGTCACCGAGGCTTGAATTAGGGACATTCTCTATTTCTTGCCAAGTTAAGTATTAACTGAGGTGGTTGTGCGATTATTTAGCTTTAGCCCTTATAAAAACCCCCACACTTTCATGTAAAAATAATTATGTTAAAATTAGAATAATACTCTGTCAGAGATTGCTTTTATTTTCTCTACTATACATATACAAAGGTTGCCCAGAAGGGAAAATTTAGCGATAGAGTCACCTGTTGACTGGTAATATTCAGTTTGTGGCTATTCCGGGCTGCCAAGTCCTCCTATCACTGCGACCTTCTCTGATCTATTGTGATCGCCACCTGTTGACTTACCTGCGTTCTTGAATTATTTTTTCGTTCCTGATATATTTAAGAGAGGTGTGCAATTAAAAGTATTTGTCCTGTATTGTTTACTTTGCTCCCAATCAGCTCAGTGAGTCCTTAATACAACTCACTCAATGACTCCTTAATACAACCTCATTAATTAGTGACAAAGTAAATTATTGTTATTATAATTTTGTTGTTATTGAGCTTTACTATTAAAAAGTGTGGTGTCAGATCTTGGTTGTTGTAAGAGTCGACTATGGGAACCAGGCTGAGGTGTGTTGTGGGCGATGGGTAAGCAATCTGTCACTGCAATATCACATTTTCTCCATCTATCTACTTAGTCGGCTCATAAGGTCTGTCACTGGCCTTTAAAATTTAAATTTGGAACTCCTAAAACAAAAACCGTTGTGCATTTGAATTTCGAATCTTTTTTAAATATTTGAGTAGTATAATTTTGCAATTTTCTGTTTTCTTTAACATGGAGTGGACGCTTAAAGATAGCCGTACCGCAATAATTGCACTATATCGTTGTGGACACTCGCCGACTAAAATTTTTAAGCTACTTGAAAATTTTAAATTCTCTCTAAGATTTGTGTATCGTACCATAGAAAGATACAGTGAGGTCTCTAGTTTAAATGACAAGAAAAGAAGCGGTCGTCCGCGTACAGCTAGGACTCCAGCGGTTGTACAAGCAATTAGGGCACGCATTGCCAGAAATCCCGCTAGGAAACAAAAAGTTATGGCCCTCCAGATGGGTTTGAGCAGAAACACGGTGAAAAGAGTGCTTAATCAAGACCTGAGACTTCGTGCTTATAAACGAAAAACTGGCCATCTTTTCAATGGTCGGCTTAAAGCTTTAAGGCTTAAAAGATCTAAAGCTTTATTGAAGAAGTACGCTAAAAATAAGCATCGTTGTATAGTGTTTTCGGACGAGAAAAATTTTGACATAGAAGAAAACTGTAATAAACAAAATGATAGAGTGTACGCTCGCAATAGTAAAGAAGCGTCTAATAGCATTCTCCGTATTCAAAGAGGTCATCACCCGTCATCTGTGATGGTTTGGCTGGGAGTTTCTTATGCGGGCGTCACTAGTATGCATTTTTGTCAGAAAGGAGTAAAAACTAGTGCCAAAGTGTACCAAGACACGGTGTTGACTAATATTGTGAAACCACTATCTCATACGATGTTTCTAAACCAGCATTGGGTTTTCCAGCAGGACTCTGCTCCAGCCCATGAGGCAAAGTCTACACAAGCCTGGCTCGCCTCCAATAAAATCGACTTTATACGGCATGAAGATTGGCCCTCCTCTAGCCCAGATCTTAATCCGTTAGACTATAAAATATGGCAGTATTTAGAGGAAAAGGTGTGCTCAAAACCTCATGCAAATCTAGACTCGCTGAAAAAATCCCTTGCTACGGTTTATAAGCTTTCAAACGCTGTACAAATTATACGGAATAAACTTAAACTTTTATTTTTATTTGATACTATGTATATGACAGAACTTATGAGCCGACTAAGTATACAATAGCTATATAAAATGGCACTGAAAAATAATTTTGGTGTGCTCTGCCTACCCCTTTTGGTGTCCCTTATGTATGTAAGTACTATAAAAGTATGTACATCGAATTAGGTACACTAGACACTTCTAGAATCTAAACTGTGTAAATAAATGAATCAAAATAAATACTTGTTATGTTATTAATCCACTTATATCCTGATGACATCATACTCTTTACTGAGAACCAAAGCAAGCATTATGGTCGTAACAATTATTATGGGGTTCGTCCCGAATAAACCACGAACCCATTGCAGAAAACCGTATCCAAATCGGTCAAGCCGTTTTGGAGATATTGAGGTGCACACACAAACAAACAAACAAACAACCTCTCACCCTAAACACATATACCTTCTCCGTTCCGTCGTGGGTAAAAATTTAATTTTACTTATAAGATCGTAATAAACATGTCTTTCAATGTGAGAGTTTAGATATATGAAAAGCTTTTATTTTAATAATTTGGTGTAACTTAATTACCTTCAACTCCGTGGCTAATCGTGACAATACAAAAAATACTTTCCACCCTAGGGAATAAAAAGCAATTTTCCACCCGGCTATCTACCTATGAAAATTAAACTTTCAGAATAGGAGATGAAAAATAATTTATTATTAAATAAATAAATAAATTACTAATATGTTTGTTTTTTACCACATTTTACTTTTTGTAATTTTCCTACTATTTTTCTACACATTTATTTATTTCATCCTATGGCATCATAAATTTAACTTTACAAATTTATATCTCCTTTTCAGTATTAAATTTAATAGTAATTTGCAATTTCTGTACTGTAACATTTAATATAGATGATATTGTTTACAACAAATTACCAATATAGTGGATAATCTGCAGATCAAATATGTGTGGGTTTTTTAAGGTTTTTCCATTCATTTGAATACCAGAGGAGAAGGGTTAAATTTATGTGGCCATGATGGCAGGCTCGCTTAGCCCCCAGTTTTATATTTAAATGTTCATAGCTTGCATTACCATTACTACCAACACATTATATTAAAACAAAAATTATATACCTACTAATTCACTACTTATTATTCCGTTATATTTTTTATTTATTTCAATATGTATATTAATGCCACAAAAACTAAAGATTGGAATAAGTGGGGAAGTCGTTTGCGGTGCGGTGGTATTTAGAACTCTCTTCATAAATATCAATGTAAATGTATAAAAAATAATATACAGTATTTGTGTAGTACAATATGAAAAAAATTGGTAAGTATTATAAAGATAACATATATTCAACTCAAAATTAATATAAACAGTCTAACTATTATCAAGCAACTGAATCGCACTAAGATTTAAAAATAAATCTTAGACAAGTTCAAGGATTTATAAAAATAATCGTTTAATAGTCCATATTCTAACACCTACCTGTTATAGTCAATTGAAACTCCAATATCTTCTGTTTACCATCCGCACACTCGTTATCTCAGCTCTACATCCTTATCAACACGATAAACTAAATAGAAAATAAATAGTATATTTACCAGATATAACTAATATACTTTAAAACTTGTTTTATCTAAATAAACACTATATAACTTCTTAAGGAAATTGTTGCACTGGCTAAGTTTTATATGCGAGACGCGTGATATAAATTAATTCCCGGTATTTAAGGTGAAAGTGAGTTTTTCAACTAAAATTCGTGTCGAGAAAGGAAGGTCGGCCCGTCTGAAGAAAAGAATAAATTTGAAATCTGCCAAACGTCAGCCTGACGTTTAGAAGCATTTACGAGGTTCGTTTTGTAAGGATGACGAGACTCGGTTAAACTTAAATGAGTACGATATTCTTAATCGTCAAAAACAGCAGTAAGAGTTAAATTTTGGGGGCAAGATAAATTTTGCGAGGCCCTCTGCCAGCTTCATTCTTTTTAGGGCGGTCACGGTTTTTAACTAGTGTCAAAACCTCCGGGCGCGAGGCCGAGGCCCCCTGCATCGCAAGGCCGTAGGCGGTGGCCTACGTCACCTACGCCTAATGCCGCCTTTAGTCAAAAATTACGTTCCTTCGAAGCGACAAGTGATCCATCATCATCATATCACCCGAAGGACATAGGCTTCTCCCATCCCCCAAAGAGTTCCACAGTGATCGGTCCTGCGAGTGATCCAAATGTAGTCATTCTTTTAGCTGAGTACAACAAACGATATCTTGGTTACTTCAAAACAAAAAGGATAGGTGTATGTCTTAAGCTTCTCTGCTACTGACTCAGGAGTCAAGTTTACTGATTTATAACTGGTGGTTGAGTCCTCCTTCTAAGTAAACATATACCTGCACCGGAATCAGTAAGACCACCATTTTTAGGATTAAATTCACAATATACGATAAGTAGGTATGTGCAACCAACCAGGACAAGGAGTCTACATACGGTTTAATGAAACAACATAACAATACAAATTGATTTTCTTATTACATCTTTACAAATGAGCATTTAAATAGGCCTCATCAACTGATGTATACATGTAGTTAACTGTCAATAATATTAAAAACACCGCGTTATCTCTAATATATGTCAATCTCTGCTTAAACTAGGGTCAATTATTGACAGAGCCGCTCCCACTAAATAAAGAGAGCCAGTTAGAAGTACGGAGCTCTTATCTATTGAGTCATAGGAGCGCTTAATACTTATCAATGCTTCAGAGACATTTTCCTTAATGTGTACTTCACAGCTATCGTCATAATGGCCCATAGCCTTCCAGACCTCAGCGCAACTGCGGCATCTTTCAATCAACTCTTTCTGTTCCGTTATGGAATAGTTATCATTTTTCTTTGTCACATCACTATATGCTGTTGGAATAACGAAATATACTGCACTGAAGTTAAGGTTGTTTAAAGGTTTAAGAAGGATTTCAGCATCACGATCACCAGTTACGCTAAATATGAGGACTCGGTTTTCAGACCTGTGAACAAAAATATTTCTAGTTTAATAATATTCTAGTTAACTATCGATTATTTCCTTTTCTTAACACATAATTCGATTTGGTTGTTGACTATCTTTGTAAACACTTTCATACGTTTAGTAGTAGAGTAGACGAAAAATAATTGAATAAAAATAATGCACACTATATATTATACGCGTACATGACCATACATTTTAAAAAATCGCTATTTTTATAAAAGGAAATCTTCAAATAGTTCAAAATATGTAGGAAACATTTAAAAACTAATCTGCTAGTCAATGAATGACCCAAGAAACTATGCTATTTCTAAACTGACAAAAAACTCTTTTAAACTGTCACTGTCAAACTAGCTAGACCATGACCAATATGACCATAGTGTTTGTGATTATGTGATATGATAATACGTGTTGACAACAATTAAAGGAAAAAGATTATAAAAATCCTTCAAATCAGACACTATAAGTTATCCTTCGAGCGTTTTAACATTAAAATGGAATCCCCGGCCGTTAAACCCAAAAAGAAACCAACCAAGATCGAGGATATGACTAAGGAGCAAATACGACAAGCGATCCTCAAAAAACGTGAAAGCAATGCTAAAGCCCAAACTATAGTGGAGAATTTGCTAGAAAAGAACATTTCTGAGGCGTATTTTCTACAATGTCTTCCTGAAATCAACCAGAGCCACTTTGAGGATGTTGTTGAAGAGAGATCGATCATACACCTTTGCGGTTACCCTTTATGCGATAAATCTATTTCCCAGAAAGATATACCTAAACAAAAGTACCGAATATCGGTCAAAACGAACAAAGTTTACGATATAACTGACAGGAAAAGCTTCTGCAGTAACCATTGCTACAATGCCGCAACACATGTGAAAAAACAAATGTTGACCAGTCCTCTGTGGTTCAGAGAGTATGACGTCATCCCAACATTTCATTTGTTACCTTTAGACTCTGTAGGAATCATGGGGCAAGAGATAGATGTGTCGATCATAGAGAAAGTGAAGATAGTTGAGCGACCCACATTTACATCTATAAATGACTTTGCAAAGGCCAGTTTGAATGAAATTGATGGTGATCTTAATGAGAATGATGATGAATCTAAAGAGAAAGCAACAGAGACTGAATCTGACAATCCTGAGAAGCCAAATAATGTACCAAACACTAGCAACATTAATGAAGTTGAATCCAATACAACGACAAACACTGTACAAGAAAATACAAAGCCTGACAGCACTAAACCGAAAGCTGCACCAAATCCATTAAACATTGTCGGAGAGATCATAGAGAGGCCAGAACGCAAACTAGACCCTATACTCACCAACACACCCCCGGAACTTAAAACTGAAGCTTCTCAACCTAAAAAGGTCCAACAGAAAAAGCAACCAATTATAAGTGCTATTACAATTGAAGTTGAAAAATGCCTGGCAGAATGGTTCACTTTAGACACCATGATGTTTTTATTAGGTGAAGAAAAGGTAAGGGAACTAGTCACAGACAAAGGTGAATGCATCAAGGAATACATGGATAACTATGCCCAGAGCATATTCTACACATCCAACAACTATGATCAATACCAAGCATTATGCAAAAAACTGAACATGCTAGAACTAGAAGAACGTAAGGCAGATTCCAAAGTGAAGCGAGAATTGAAACCATTGCCAGACTACTCAATTCTCCAAGAAGAAAGCAAACGAATGCAATTGAAAGTCAAAGCATACTTAGAAGGCAAAATGGACATTCCGGAACCACCAATAGAGTCAACTGGCAATAGTGAAGACTCAAACTTAACACAGTTACCCCTGGTGGACAAGAATGCCCAAAATGCACTGCGAAGGCAAATAGTGTGTCAGCATTTGAACAAAGTTTTGCCGGATTTGCTGCGGTCACTTGGCTTATCAACTTTCTCTGTTGGTGCGGAATTAAAACTACTTGTAAATACCTTTAAGCTAAGTGCAAACAATATCATGTTTAAACCTATACAGTGGACTCTTATATCGATTATTGTTTTGAAGCTACTTTCATTGCGGGATAAACGGTTGGAGTATAATTTGGAGCAGCCAACAGCTTTTCAGCACATGCAGCTGTTACTGTTGAGTTACAAGCATGATGGAGGTTATGTTGACAGGCTGATATCCTGGCTGACAGACATAGACAGGCTGTTGGACAGTAATGACTCACAATTGACAATCGAGTGAACTAGAGTATCTGAGGAACGGTGCAAATCTGTGCACTGCTGTGTAATTATAATTAATCATATTCATTAATGGAATATTAATATCTGGATTGTTCAGTGTGAATCCAGTAGAATAAAACCTATACATAGATATTTCTGAATGTTTTTTTCGTGAATTCTGCCAAAACTTGCTTCTCTAATAGACAGGATTTATGCATAAGTTACCAACCATACCCCATTTGAAGACCAAAAAATACATTACTGTATAAAAAAACAATTCTTAGTCTTCTTTATATTAACAATCATAACATAATTTGAAATAAAGGTTAATGCAGAGCCTAGCAAAGCGAATAAACTATTGGCTAGTCCTTAGCATAAGCGAAATTTAATTTTGTAAGCGTGTTTGTTTAACTCATCAAGGCCCATGACGACATGGTTCTATCTACATGCGACTTTCGCAACATGCCAGAAAAATGCCGCTACATTGTAGAGTGTAGCAAACAGCCGTGTGCCTCAAATGAGTTAACAGATTCGGTGCCAGTGACACGAAACCGTGTCATTTTTGTATGTATAATTGCTTTGTCGGCGCCGAATGTGTTAAGCAGTCACAGCTAGCCGATCAGCCGAAAGAATTCAACGAGCGAGTGCGAAGCGTCTCTGTTTCAGCTTGAGCAAAAACGCTATCGTATGTCCAGATGTTCGGCTGTTCTCCTCTACAGGACTCAGTTCTCGACCGATTTTCGTGAAATTTTGTGAGCCTGTTCGATAATTATACGAGTCAGAGGTCATTGGGCGGCTTGAGCTTCTAACAGTCAAGATGTCCACTCACTTGACAAGCCTAATCCCAAAAAGGCCTAGTTTCCCCCTTGGGTTGTGAGGTCAGATGGCATTCGCTTCCTAAAAACAGTGCCTCTGCCTACACCAATTCTTGGGATTAGGTAGCGGACCCCGGCCATCCTTCGGGATACAACTGTACTGGGTTAACACTACGATGACGATGATGATGATGATCGATAATGCATGTTTTTTGTGGGTTTTGTCTGCTAGGTCTACAGCTCAGAGCCGCTAGTAGGAATGAATTAAAACAACGAGAAACTACCATTCCAGTATTTGTAGTCATTTGAGTTCGCCAATTCAAAACACACTTTTGGGCCAAGTGGTGACGTAAGATTGTGTACAAAACACGGGTCGTATAAGAGAAAGCCTTCTCTCGCATATTTGTGACCCTCGCCTGCGGCTCGGGCCTCAAACATCTGCGATATCGGCCTTTCTATGTTTTACAACCCTTGTATTGTAATGTACTATTATGTTATGTATTTATCGATTTTATAAATAGAAATAAAAAAATCCACTTGTTTATTACTTACTTTTCAAAAAGGGAAGACATTATCGTTGTCAGGTGACAATATGTCAAGTTGAAGAAATAGGGGCCTGGCATCTGTAGTTACTTTGACATTTACCTTACATTTTAGTATTTTATTCAACAGTTACATAATAAGGGTTCTTTAATAAAGCTTTGTTAATAAAGACTCGACAATTTTAAGACCTAATCATGTAATGTTGCATACAATACAATACTTTTTCTACGACGGCAAAAAGATTTGAAATAAATTAAAAATCGCTATGGTGGCAGATACGGGCATGAACGTGTGCCACAATAATTTAAAAAAGAAAGTTGTATAATAATGTATGAAATTCCATTAAGATTCTCCTAAAACTCATATAATGACTTGTCTATGGTATACATAGACATGCATTTGTATAAAAAGTTGATTGTTTTAATACTACTGTCAGTTATTTAACTGACAGATTATAATGCTGGAGTATAAAAACAATATTATGGATGTTTGATGACACTGGCAGTAAGTACCTAAAAAAAGTCAATCCCCAAGTCAATAAAGGGTCGTTAACGCACTTGTGATTCCTCTGGAATCGCAAATGTCCATAGGCTACGGTGTCTGCTTACCATCAGGCAGGCCGTAAGCTTATTTTCCACCGTCGTAGTATTAAAAAAAGTAAAAGAATCGTCAACTACCTTGCAATATCTCTGAACCATTTCGCGCAAATATCCATAGACTCCGCCGTATGTGCTCCGTCTAAATAAAAAGTTGCGTAATCCGCTTCGATCTTTTGATATCGCCCCGGCCAATAACATTCTTTCAGACCAACAACAGTCTCAACAGGGACAAAATTCTCATCAAAATCTTTCCCATGCTCAGTTAAGATGGCGTCAATAGAGATAGATGTCAAAATCTTCCCGCCAACTTTTTCTTTTTTCGAATTTTGTTTTTTTATAAGTGCGTTCCGTTTCGCGTGCCGTAGCCACGCGTGGGCGAGTTGGATGGCGAGGGAGGCGTTCGTTTGGTACGCTGGCAGGTTGACTTGGAGTATGTTGTCGGTCGGTAGATTGTAGGTTGCGTATGACGGGACGACGGTCAGGGGACACTGGAACAATATTAATTAGGTTACCTTGTGCATTTACTCTTTCCAAATATATTAGGAGCTAGAATGTTCGGAGTCAAACATATTCCGAGACGTGATTTTCAAACTTGAACTAGATGGTTGCGCCTAACATTTTACTTTGCCTGGATTGTCATTCTTGACAGTCTAGTTACCGCAAAATGTATGGTGCCCAAGTGCAACTCCGAACATCTATTATAAAATTGAAGGATACAATCAGCATCAAAAGTTGCTACGCATACGAATAGACTACAAGCAAGAGCTTGTCTTGCTTGCTTTAATTCCCTAAAGCGTAATGGGCATCTTTGCCCCTGGAATGCACGAATGACACAGGGCGGGTTGTTTGACCAATTCTTTATATTTGTTAGTCATTTTTTTGTTTGGCTGTACAGTTAGTGTATTTTAATTGTCATCTTAGTGATTTTTAGAATTGAATAGTATATTAGGTTTTCGTAATAATTTTTGAATTTTTCAAATGCGTCGCTACTTTCGATGCTGTATTGTACATATTTGAGGAGTTCATTCGATTCTTCATGCATCTTGTCATCAACTCTTTACCAAACATATAGGGGACCAACGAGTTCTGAGGCAACAAACAGATACCGATGCCAAATATGCCTTTTTTATGCCACGTCGGTGGAAAACAAGCGTACGGCCCGCCTGGTAACAAGCGGTCACATGCCTTCAAAAATGTATACACCCCTTTTTTGTATAGAACCCCACGCTGTAGTCCCTCGGGAAAACCTCGGCAGGGAGATTTCACAACAGGAGCGTTTGTGTGTGTGTGTTCTCGTGTGTGTGTACCTGCACATCGCTCGCGACGCTTCTAAGCACATCCATCGCTTCGTCAGGCTGACGGACAGTGTAAGCTTCGCAGCCTCGCTTCATGATGCCCGCCTTCAAAGAAACATTTCATAAGTACAAATATAAAATTATTTTTGCAAAGGTGATATATCGATTGTCATTCATAACCTGCTTCATAAAGATATTGTTTTAATTTACGATTATACAGTATGTAACCAAACGTAAGGCAAAGGAATGTACCACATATTTTTTAGATCTTACTCTCATGAGTAAGGATGATAATGCTACCTTGTATAAGTATATTGAAATTCAGTAACTTTTACTCGGTTGAAAAAAAGCACAACTTAAACATTTTTTATAACCTCCTAGTATTATTTGTTTCCAGTGAACGAAATTTGTTTCCCATATTATCAATGACAAGAACGATACAAACATAAATGTCATAATGTCAAAAATATAATGACGTTAAGAACCTTCACCTGCATAAGATGTTATAAATCATTTTAATCTACTTGCAAATAACAAGTACTAAACAATTTTTTCTAATAATTAGATTTTAAAAACTACTGCAAATGACAACAAACTTCTGCTACAAATCATGCCATTACACTGTACTGTACCCCATTTCGACGTTAGCCAGCTTAAGGTTGTTTTAACGTGCCCACTAACACCACTCGTAAATAATTCTGATTATTTAAATTTAACGATAGATATTGAAAATAGAAGGACTTTAGAATATGCAACACCGAGTTTAGTATTCATATTTTTTTTATAAATAGTACTCACTATTAGAAAGCTTTTCACAAAATTTCAAGTTGCGGCGACGTACGGTTTACGAGAAAAAAAAATGGAAAGTTGAAAGTTTCTATACTAAAATCGGTAATTAATACCACGCCATGACAGTCGGACTCCGCCTTAGCTTCGGCGCTGCGGGACGAGCAGCCCTTCCGCCCTCGCGTAACAAAGCACGGTCATCTATGCTCGGCTCCGCAGCTTCGCCTTGCTGACCAGGCTTAGCCGCTCCACCTCGCATGGTTCCCGCGCTTTGTCACGGCGGGCGAGGGCCGCTCTCCCAACGCGTCTCCGATTTTTTATATACACTCTAGGGGTAGGGCAGACAAGACCTCGTGGATAGTGGGGTGCTCTGATTCGGTTTTTGATATACCTATGCCCCTGTGACGTGAGTGACGTAAATCATCTGTCATGGTGTGCTATTAATTACCGATTTTAGTATAGAAACTGTCCAATTTTTTTTTTATATTTCCGCAACTCGAAATTTTGGGAAAAGCTTTTTAATCATGAGTACAGTTTATAAAAAAAATATGAACGCTAAACTCGGTGTTGCATATTCTAATGTTGAGCCAAAAGGGGGCCACTATGTAAAGTATTTCATATTCATTTTTTTTTATATACCACGTCGGTTGCAAACAAGCGTAAGCCTGATGGTAAGCGGTCACCGCAGCCTATGGACTCCTGCAACTCCAGGGGGATCACATGCACGTTGCCGACCCTTTCAAAATTTATACACTCTTTTCTTGAAGAATCCCATACTGTAGTCCTCGGGAAAACCTCGGCAGGGAGCTCATTCCACAACCGGAGCGTCCGAGGGAGGAAGTTCCTCTGAAACCGTACCGTACGCGACCATTTAGGTTCTAAGTTGTGAGGATGAATGCCCTACCGACGGCGAGCAGTGCCATGATAGAAAGCGGCCGTGGGCATCATATCGAACAGTTCTTCGGAGCACAACCCATTATACAAGCGATAGAACACGCACAAGGATTCGTCGATCTGTGAGTTCAAAATAATTCGGCCGTTTTTACTTTGAGCGCATAGATCGGTGGCATCCTTTCTTCACATATTTTCATGAATATCTTGAAAACTATAAAAATATTACAAAATTATTTTTGGATTTCTTGTTAACAAAATTAATTAGTATGAAAATGAGTTCTCTAAAACGGCTCGAACGATATTGATGAGATTTGCTGCACAGCTCTGCATAGATAGATAGGTACAATAAGCCAAGAAAGCGAAACCAAGAAAATGATTGGTAAACCATTTTATTCTGTCATTTTTTTACACAAGTCGGTTTAGTTCCATAGTAAGCTCAATAAGACTTGTGTTATGGATACTTGGCAACGATACATTCAATATATATGTATTACTTAAATACATAGAAAATATCCAAGTCTTAGGAGCGAATGTTTTTGCACACCGCAGAAACAAATGCCTTTACTGAGAATCAAACCCAGGACCTCTAGCTTCTCTAGACAATGTCACTTCCAACTAGGCTTAACAGGCCGGCGAAAAATATACAAATAATGAATCAAAAATTGGTAGAAAACTTTCTTAGCCGGTTGTATTTGAATCTTAGTAAACGTGAATAAACAATGTAAACCTTTGCTCTGGCGATCTCAGGTAGTGTGAGGCCGAGTATCGAAGTGTGGTCCAGTCCCAGCGTGGTGATGCCCACTATTGGGACTCGTCTGTAACACAATACTGATTAACTAAGCGTGAATTATTAAAAAAAACAGCTTCACTATCTTCGTCAACATTTCCAATACCGTACAGTGTAGAGGCAATCCTAAAAATCTGGGCATAACCAGAGACTAGCACCATCTACGGACTCAACAGAGATCTCAATATAGTGAAATTGGTACAGCAGGCTCATTATTTAAAAGATGCACCAAAATGTATACACATTGGCAGTCTATATAATTTACTAGTCTCTGGTAAACACATACATAAAGAGAATGATCTTTTGACCCTTCCAACAACATTTATATTGTACAACCACTAGCTGCTGCATCCCGAAAAACAGGGTTACCAAATTTTACTTTGTTATATAGACGATCATCAAGGCGAAGCACTTGGGCTTGTCAACTCATTTTGAACCTTATTACTATTAAATTAGATTTTGTACGCCAACAACGTCAGGAAGGCGAAGAATATAGGCATGCCACACCATTGTAAGCTTTATTACTATTACATTAACACCGTATTTGTATACCTGAGCACGTTAGTGTAGTCCACGACACCGCCGATTCCGACCTCGACCACCGCCACATCGACTCGCTCCTCGAGGAATATGTTGTACGCCAACACCGTCAGGAAAGCGAAGTACTTGGGCATATCGCCTTCGAACGTCTGTCGAAGAAAATCTAGCATGTTACTTTACAGTTCGTCTCTTCGACTACTTCCTAGAATTTTCTATTGATTGGCGGAAGTGTTACAACATAAGAATCAGCACCGCTGTACATTTTTAAATTTCAAATTGAAGGGCAAATTTTGAAAAAAATTGTGCCCGGAGTAGGATTCGATCCTGCGACATCTGGCATACGCAGCCAATCGTCCTAGCCCTTAAGCCCTAGCCACTGAGCTATCGTCCTTCCGTCCGAAATCCTTCACCAGTTCCCTCTTACAACGCGTTAAGGGAGGCGTACAGCGAGACTTAAGGCTTCTTTTAACGGCACCAACGCGGCGGTAAAAGACAATACAATAAAAACAAATAAAACTAACCTGTGAGTCAGCGAGCGCGTCGTACACGCGGTGGCAGTACGCCGCGAACTGTTCGCGCGGTAGCATGCGTCCTGATAGGCGTACGCGCTCCCGCACGGAGCATAAATGTGGCGACGAGAAGAACCCTGTGCGGTGGCCGTGGGCGCGCAGTATCGACTCGCACATGGCACTTGTGGAACCCTAGATGAGGTTCAAATTGCTTTACTACTCTGTAGTCAGAGTAATGAAGTCTGACTGGACTGGATCATCAACAGACTGGACATCAAAGTTTCTTTAATTTAACATATTATGTACATGCAACGTATGATTCCTAGTTATCCTATGAATGTCAATAAACTACCAACGGAGTCGGAAAAATAAACCTCTGCCACGAAAAGAACCGGCGTCAAAAATTAGCGAGTAATCATTATTATTCAAATATGTATACCAACATCGGGCTCGGTCGGTAGAGACATAGGCCACTAGCGGCTAGTGGAATACATCTACCGACATCGGCTCTGAAACTGAGGGTAAATCAGCAATTCTGTGCGGGTAACAGAGAGTAGGTGTCATCAAAGACGGTGATATGGGTCTTTACGGTGGCGAATGCACTGGTTCCAAAACGCACTATTAGTCAATACGCGTATTGACTAATAGTGCGACGTGTGACTAGGAGCAAAACGCACTATTGGTTAATACACTCTGATTTCGAAAGTCCCTCTTCTCATAAGAAACTAGACCCAAAACACCATATTTCCAAAAAGTATTACGCCACCTACAGGTGAACACAATTTGGGAAAGGTGTATTTTGGGACTAGTTCTCAATGGTTCTCGTGTAAATCGAGAATGAGCCTTTTTGGAAATATGGTGTTTTGGGCCTAGTTCCTTATGAGAAGAGGGGCTTTCGAAATCAGAGTGTATTAAACAAAACGCACTATTCGTTTTGCTCCTAGTGCATTCGCCACCGGAAAGATATGGGTGAGGGGGATGGGCTAGTGGTTATTATATGAGGGGTAAAATTAGTTTTACTAATAAATAAATAATTTAGTGACGATATTGTAAAGGTTAGGAACAGCTCTAACCGCCCTTCCCTTCGAAAAACCCTTCCCTTTGAGCCCCTTGGACCTCATGTTCCGCTTCTGACTGTGCATATGAGGCGCTCACCTTTCCTTTCGTTCCGGCGACGTGTATAACCGACAGCTCATCGAGACGATCGAGCGACACGCCCGTCCTCTGCAGGTAGTTCGCCATCTCTTCCAAATTATTACATTTCTGCAACACGTACAATTATCAGCGTCAATATCTGCGACAAAGAGGCGCGCTTTTTTGGACCATTCTATAAACTAACGCTGGTCATTTCTGGCCAGCACATGCTGGGATTGGTGGGTCCAAACCCATTAGGTATACAGGCGATTCTTCTTTTTTCTTTAGCTTTGATTTTGTGTGGAAACATTACATCTCCGATGTCCAGGCAGCATCATAAACTTGTATACATTCGAGGACTGCTCAAGGTCGAAAAGTGTACGCATATTATATTTATTATGCTGACTGTATGTACAGTCGCGGAATGAAAAGGTTCGTCACTTTTCAAGTCTACGTTGTTTAATGTGTTTGATATCGAAAAGTGACGAACCGTTTCTTTCGGCGTCTATATATAAATGATTCTGGTTAAATGAATTTACCTGGCCAGCCTTATTATTCCTCCGGATCTGATCTATAGTGGCCTTGTTAGACTGCAGCAGATTCAACTTACGCACCGCCTCCTAAAACATGCGGAACATATCGTTAATGAAATGTATATCTGGCTGGAGATCTTGAGGCAGAAAAGTCTTGGTCGTGCTCTACCACCTCCTCAGGACTCGCGTTGTGTTTGCGATCGATGTGGCAAGAAATGCCGAGCTAATATAGGACTTTATAGCCATCAACGACGATGCGGGAACTCGTAAACCCACGAGCGCAGCAACGAACATCTACGATAGATGCTGTGGCCAATGATGAAGTGTATAAATATATACTGATTTAAACTTGCATGGTGTATAAGATTCCTTAGTCAACTAGGAACCCTTATAGTTTCGCCATGTTCGTCTGTCAGTCCGAGGTTTTACTCTGTGATTGTTAGTGGTAGAAAGCTGCAATTTGGCATAAATCAATAAATCTGACAGTGTTAATATAAAATCTAAAAAAAGTTGGGTTCCTCCTGTACACGTAAAGTGGGGATGAATTTTTACTTCGACCCTATGGGTGGGGTGTTGTTGGATAGGTATATCAAAATATATATCGGCCTTCTTCAAAAAAATTTAGAGAAAGTTAATTATTTCGGAAATAATAGCATCAACAAAAAATCGTGTCTCCTTTCTCTAACTTTTGAACTATAATTCCAATTCCAATGGAAGTGTTAGTATTTACGTAAATATTAATAAATATCTTTTTTTAAATATCTTTTTTGCTAGGATTGATCTAGCAAGTGCTACAAGCATATATATATATTTATATATATTCTATACTTTTTGACCGAGCGAGTGAAGCGTCTCCATTTTAGCTTTCGACAAAAATTCTTTCGTATATCTGTCTATCTATCCGGATGTTTTCCTCTACAGGTCGCATTTCTCAGCCGCTTCTCGTGAAATTTTGCAAGCAGATTCGATAATTATATAGATTTTTTTGTAGAGTCAGTTTTTGGAAATTTGCAATGTCTACAGCTCACAGAACCTAGTTAATACATTATTCAGTTAAGTATATTAAGTATCTATTTGTTTTCTAACCAAGTTGGTCTCTTGGTTGACTGGTAGAGAATGCCTTAAGGCATTTAGTTCTGATTTGTTTTGTACAATACAGTTAAATTAAAAAAATAGGGATAAAAAAACTTTTAGGCTAACATGATTAATAAAAAAATAGGGTTGGTTAACATGATTTAAAAAAAATAGGGATGAAAAATCTTTTAGGCTAACATGATTTTCATCAAACAAAGGAGCCATAAATGACAACTTAGAAAAGATTTAAATCCCCTGACATTTTCATTTCAAAACATCAGAACTGATTTTGATAAAACATGTCTAAGAACTATTTATATGGATTGCCTGCTTTCAAATAAAAAAACCGCAATGCCACAGAGAGACGCACACATACACAGACACCCCTATTTTTAGTTCCGCATCAGGGGTTTAAATCTTATAGACATTTTGCTAGAGAAACTGCTCTAACACCAATATTCAATTGTTTTAATGGTGGCACTAACTGTTCTGTGATTCTATAGTTTTGAATTGGTTTGGTAGATGGAGTTTAAAATTTGATGAATATAAATTTTCATAAAAAATTAATGCAGCAGACGCTAATCTAATGCTCAAGTTATCACATAAAATACCCAATTATATGAATTACACTCGAGTATAAAACCAATCAACAAACAGTTGAATTCTGGAACTCCAATTTTTAGAAAGTAACAGTAGCAACTTTTTAATTTTGTAAACTTTCCTTCTCCCACAATTCCTAATAGTTTTTATTACTCAATCATAGCTTGTAAGTCAAATTTGCTTTTAAATTGCAAGTGGCTGTAGCTTCCTAAATAGGCTTATTGACCTGGCCTTGTGGGCCATTAAAGATATATTCAAACCAAATTCACTTCAATTGATGGCTATTAATCCAAAGTTTTATCATTGTATGCTTATTAACACTTTTGAGAGTGAGTGTGAAACAACAATGGAATTATTTTATTGGTACAGATATTCAACTGTTTAGTTCAGCCTATGTTAGTCTATTCATAACTAATCATAACACTATAAGACAAATTAAAGAAAAAAGATATTGATAGTAATATGCATGCTCTTGTAAAAGTAAACATCGTATGAAAAAAAACATAAATAGCATTACTGGGAGCGAAAGAGCATTACTAAAGTATAAACAAACTCCGCACTAATCTATAACATCATAACATAAAAATGACGACGTACCTCGTACGAATACTTGAATGAAGACATCCTTCTTGCGAAAAGTATCAAGCCCAGACTGGCAGGTTTGCATGAAGCACTAATCATCGGCTGAATGAGTGTTGGTTCAAGGTTGACTATAGAAAAAACCGTTTTCCCTAAAGTATTAAATCACATGGCGCACGAACGTGGCTCAAGCCCCTAAGCTTATCACTCGTTTAAACTGACATCTGACCTCACAGTAAACATCGTAACATTCGTAACTGGAAACCGATTAAGACCGGACCGATGCACAATCTGAGCATTATATTGTATTGTATTGTATTAGGAATTTCATAACATAACCTCAACTAGCCGCGTGTCATGTTGACAATCAGCTGTTTACTCATTTACAACAGCTGAGGACTAAGGAAAGTTTATTCAGGATGTTATGTCCGTTTTTGTATTTTAAACCTCAGATTTTAAGTAAATTTTAAATAACGACAAGTGATGTTATAGTAAACCGCATTTATTTAAGTTATACTGCTTTTAGTTAACAATACTAAATAAATATAAAATTGACACCTACGTCAATATTTGCTATTTACTTGTCATTTAATTAAATAACCCTTGAGTAATCAATAGTTTTTAATAAAATAAATATTCGTTTGAAATTATATTCGTACGAATTATCAAGCAATTATGACTGAAACCGACGCAGCAGCGGAGCCTGTTGATATACCTGTAACATTTTTGCCATACTTAGAAAAATATAGGCTTTATAAATTATTTAAGGTACTTACCTTATTTTAAAACTAACTGTTCATATTTTTATTTTATGGGCCTTTGGCAGGGACACAAGGGCGCCAGAACGTACGATAGTAAGTCGAGCGAGTCGAGTACCTAGTACTTAATTCGGTATCGCAGTTGGATAAAGCTGTCGTCCCAGTCTAGTAGGTACCTTTAAAGCTTAGCTTTAAAGGCGCAGGTTCGAATCTGGCGAATTATCATATCATATTAGGTAATTGTTAATTCGCTAATAGATTTCTCTTAGAACCCGACATAAGACATTGGCGAGAAATAAACGAGCCTGATTCTATTCTTTGACCTTTCCCAATATTAATATAAAATTGGTAATTTCCGGCCTCTAATCAAACTCCACTTGTATTGAACGTCACCTGAGTGTACATAGAAATTAATTATTTGAAAATTTACCTGGTTCGTAACATATTATTGTACATTTCAGGACATGATGCAAGACCTGGTGATACACACGCCCAGGGACCCCCTGTTACACATGAAGAACTTCCTTAGGAACAGGGATGGAGCTGAATCAGTTCGAATTATGCTACTGATATCGCCCGAACTTGATTTGGGTAGGTACTGAGATCAGATGCTATGCGATTATGATTTTGGTCAAGCAAAAACGTCAGCTAAAGAAATCATCGTTTTATATAAGGCTGGTGGAAAATAAAGACCACCGGGGATGGGCAGCAGCATCCTTGGAATGCGGTTGTTATACTGTGACCGCCAATCCGCATGCCAATCGTGGCGATTATATGATTTACCCCCCATGAAATTAGGGGAGGCCTATGTCCAGCAGCGGACGTCCTTCGGCTGATATGGTGGTGGTGATGAAAAATAATTGCGACAATTAGGTTTGAATCCACGATCAGGCCCATTCCGAAGCGGCGTCTCTGCTGACCACCACCACCATATCAGCGCAAGGACATCCACTGCTGGACATCGGCCTCCCCCAATTTCATGGGGTGTAAATGCCATGATTGCCACGCTTGGCATGCGGGTTGGCGATCGCAGTATCTGCACCGCACTCCAGGGATGCTGCTGCCCATCCCACGGTGGTCTTGGTCGTAGTTTTAGGGCATACCCGGGTATCTGCTAACGTGTTGGTGTCATACTGTAAGTTTATATGTGAAGAAATAAAGGTCTATTATTATTATTAACAGAGCTATTAATAATTGACTCCCGACGTCCTCGACGTCCCGTCATCATTTCACTTGTTACGACGCCTCACCCCTGCCCCTGCCCGGCTAGTATGATAGCTTATACCGCCACGTTTTATGTGACGTTTCAGTACATTTTCGCCATATAACGTAACGGTATAAGCTATCATACTAGCCGGGCTGGAGGGAGTAAATCATCTATTCCGAACAGTTTTATTGGCGATTCACAAATAGACACAAGAACAAAAAAAAGAACCGTGATCTCGCACGCAGCCTATGACGGGAATCAAACCCGCCTCTGGTTTGCCGGAGCGGTTTTCTTTTAAACTCACCATTAATTCCTTTTTTTATCATAGAGAAAAACTACGAACCTTTGGTAGATATAGTGTCAGTTTCCTTAAGTTTTCCCCAGACTTTTATGAAATTCAACCTCATCACTGCTATAAAATTGGTCCCAGATGTAGCCTGCGTCGTCAGAGGAATGATTAAAGATTTTGGCGTCTTCGTTATCACCAGACGATCCGTTCTAGACCACTATGGAAAGGTAATGATAACTTAAAATTAACCACATAAAATAACCATGTAGTGCTAGTATAACAGTTATAAATGCCACGAGTTGCAACCGATTTTCGTAGCCAAATTCCTCTCGAGCGATAACTTGTAAAATGGACGGATCCGAGAGGGTTCATATCCCGCCATTCCCGCCCGGGATGTTCAACTTTTCACTCCTGTTAATTATAATTTCGCTAAGTGGATGATTCCGCTTGTAAACATATTTACAGTTAAATTGGGTTAGCATATTGTTACTAACGATTCCCAATGTAACTTGAGACGTTGGTGCCGTTTCTGAAGTTGTGGCACGCGAGCGATGCCCGCGCCGCGGTAGCTCAGTTGGTAAAAGTGATAGACGGATTCCAGAAAGAACATTTCACTCCGGTCGGAAATTACAACTTGTAAAATGTCTTAGACTTGTTTCTTGGGATCATAGAATGCATATAAAGAAAAGTTGTTTCATGACACTCTGTGGTTGTAAGCTGCGGTTCCGCGTAGGTGATGAGTTTAGCAGCGGTAGCCCCACACTCCCAGTAGTACCAGTTGCTCAATATTTGAAATAAATTATTTCTCAGTGTAAAATAATTTCGTGTGCAGGCATTAATGACTATTTCCAATCAAAAGGCGGCGACGCCGCACGTGCGGATGACGAGATTCGATCGCCGCCGCTTTCTCTCACGTAGGTTCTATCAGAATAACACCTTATCGCAACGAGATGGTCAGGTATTTAATAGTATGGCGCACTGCTACCGTAGTCCATTTCTCTAAAAACGGTTTTCTGTTGGCAGCACGACGACTTCAAACCGGGCTGCGTGGACCCAGCCCTTATGTCGGAGGTGACTAAATGCATCACGATGAAAGACGAGGTGGTGCAAAACGGCTGGCTTATGTATGGTATGTCCTAACCTACGTATATCAACACAGGTATTACGGATGCCTCTTTGGTGGCGAGGGTGCCGGTCGATGATGCAGCATGTGAAACGCGCGTGAAGAGTTTATATGTTGTTTATTCGTCACAAATAACTCGATACAACTTAAATATAAAATCAACAGAATCTCGGACACAATATCATGTGCTATTTTGTGTTACATAAAATTGACCAAAGAGAATATAATACTCCTTACAAATTGACAGCTGAAAACTGTCAAACAAAAAGAAGGCTTACTTCGCCTTATAAAGAAGGTCGCCACACCTCTTATTCGTAGAACCTACCTTTGTCTGACTGTACTCGTAGACATTACCGATACTTAACTTAATCCTTAACACAATCACAACCAGAAACCCGCGTAGCGGATGCTTCGTAACTGTCGCCATAGGTATAAATCGCTACATCCGTTTCTGGAGTATATTCATGATATAAATAAAATAAATAAATAATATTGGGGGACAATCTTACACAAATCGACCTAGTCCCAAACTAAGTCTGATAGTGAGTGTTTAAAATGGTTTTCATATCAACCAGATCACCCGTGTACACTTCGCGAGGCCCGCTGCCTGCAACAAGACGGCGTGATCCCGACCGTAGCGCTCTCCGTGATACCGACGCCGCCGGTCGCACCCCCTGCCCACAATCACCTCACCAAGAAGAGGCTTTTCTTCCAGCAGGACTTCGAGGCGCTCACGTACGCGTATAGAACGTCGCTGAAGGTCAGATCCTGGTATTTTAGACCAGCTTGGTAGGTATCACTCTTATGTAGCCATTGGACCACATGACAAACTTCGCGAGGAGCACTTCCTCCACCAAGATGGCGTAGTACTGACGCCGCCCGTCGTGCCATCCGCCCTCGACGAAGAAGAGGCCTTGTTCCAGCAAGACTTCGAGGCGCTCAAGTACGTGTACAGGACGTCGCTGAAGGTCAGATTCTCATGGCTCTTATGTAACCATTGGACCCCATGACTCACATCACTCTTATGGCTCTTATGTAACCATTGGACCACATGACAAACTTCGCGAGGACGTCGCTGAAGGTCGGAGCTCCTACTGTGTCGCAAAATCAAGATCGGTACTAGGGTACGGTCTCGCTCTTAATTTGTGACCAATTTCTCAATATTTTTCTTTGAATTTCTATAATGTTGAACAGAGGACGGTCAACCTTAAGGCGGTTCCAAATAATGTTTGATGCTGCTTTTGCGACCTTAATGACGCGGCGTAATTAAAGTGGAACTCTAAGGCCTTAATATGAGTGAGAAATTAATTATTCTATTTTTAAGCAGATATGTACAGTTCTTTTAACAATATTTTGCTTGGCATAAATTTAAAACTCCTGCTGTACATGTATTCGTGGTACTTCGGAACTGGACTCCAACAAAATTGCTATGTACCTAAGGGTACTTAAAGTGCAACAATCGTTCCCATGAAAATGTAGTTACCTAAATAGTTAATAGCCTGGTGAAACAGCATATATAGCGTAACACTTACTAATTTATTTATTTTCATCCAGCTGGACACGACATGTCCGACTATTGTGATGTGTCCGTAGATTTTCTTATTCCATATCATATTCAGTCTTTAATCTTAACCAGGAAGTACATATCGACCCCACCGACACCACCGAAATAGTGTCCAGCAAATGCTTCAACGCGATCCGCGCGAGCAGCGCGGGCGCCCAGGGCGCGTGGCAGGGCCTCCACGCCGTCGGCGCCCCGGGCGTGTACCGCGTGGCGCTGGTGGGGCCTCGGGGCGCCGGCCGTAAAACGCAGGCCGCGCTGCTGGCGAAGCAATTCGGACTGGTTTGCTGTTAGTGAAATTGAAGAATATAGGTAGTACAAATGTGTTAGGAGGATCAATCGCATCCGGAACACCGCGCTGCGCTCCAAAACACGCATAGCAGATGTATCATGTAGGAGTAAAAACTCTAAAGCCACCAAATGGATGCCGCAAGGGAGGTGGCGGGATGGCTTAGATGCCTTCCTCGGCAATTGGCCGCAAGAAGCACAGACACGAGAGTTATGGAAATCAAGGGGAGCCTATGTCCAGCAGTGGGACATCCATTTTTTTTTGTTCGGTTTTCATACATTTGCTATGATTCTGGGTAATTTTTGGGTGGTGAGTATACAGTGAGTCAACACGATGCGTGCGAGCACCGCGGGCGCGCAGGGTGCCTGACTGCACGCCATCGGCGTCCGTGGACCCGCGGAACGCTGCTCTTAAACGCAGGTCGCGCTGCTGGCAAAACTATTCGGGCTAGTTTGCTGTGAGTGTACCTAATTTAAGAATATTATACGAATGTGTCAGCAGCAACACTATGTCTACTTGTCAATAAGGAGGAGATATTTCCATTAAGACGCAATTATAATTTTTTTTTCCATTAAAACCCTTATTGACATTGATATAGCGGGACCTTTTGTTTGGGAATTATACAAATATAGGTTAAACAACAACAAATCAGCGCCAAATATCGCTCAAATTTGGTTTGGTATTCATATATACATATATTTTTTTAATATCCTTTCGATCTCGCAATCTGCCTGTGACAAGCAAGCATTTAGCTAGAGGTTGTATGCTTAGGTAATATCAATAACGGTATTTGTCTATTGACAAATCCATGAGGTTCATGTCTGTTGCGACTATTGGCTATGTGCGAAGTAGGTGGTGGGGGTAAGCTAGGCGATCGTAGCGCACACCATGGCAGAAATGTGTACTTACCGGGGACCACTGTCAAATTTACTTTCACGTTTTCTATTGGTTTCTTATCGGTTTCCTACAATTCGTTTCGTTTGTATGTATTTATTTATTCTCTTATTTATTTCGGTAAAATTTCCAATAGAATAGGTCTTTCTCGTTTACTAAAGTAAATAAAATATTCATGTGTCATTATTTGACATCTCTGAGTTTTGACATTGTCTCGGGACCTTTAACGTTTGACGTTTCCGACGTGCACATAGCCAATATTAGGTCTTGCGGAGCTTTCGTTTTTAACCTCGTAAAGGGGCAGGTAGTTTTGTCCATTAAATTACAGGCCAGCTGGTTTGGGTGATTCCCGATTCCTTTTGCGTAAAATTTCAGTTTGGTTGATATATCTTGTTTGACGGTTGGTATGTTCAGGTCGTGGTGAATTTGATGGTTAGTGATATACCATGGCGCATCTGTTATCATACGCAACATTTTGGATTGAAATCGCTCTAGGATCTCTATATTTGAGCTCGCTGCAGTGCCCCACAGCTCCACTCCGTAGGACCAAATGGGCTTCAGTATACATTTGTATAGAATTGATTGTTTTCTAATGATAATTTAGACTTTCTCGCCATTAGCCAGTATAGTTTTCGCAGTTGCTGGCTAAGTGCTTTCCTCTTGGTAAAAATATGTTTCCTCCATGTAAGACGTCTGTCTACGAGTAAGTAGATACCCAGGTAGCGTACATCTTCGCATTGTGGTATCTGAATTTCATTCAATTTTACAGGTGGGCAAGTGGCACGGCGGAGTGTGAATGATACGTGCACAGATTTAGTTTCGTTTGCCTTGATGCGCCAGTCCTTCGCCATGCAGAGACCTTGTCGAGACTTTTCTGTAATATAATAGATGCCATTTCTGGATCATTATGAGTGGCCAATAGGGCAGTATCGTCGGCAAAAGTGCCCATGACGACGTTCTGCGTTGAGGGTAAGTCTGAGGGATATAAAAGGTACAGAACTGGACCAAGTACACTGCCCTGCGGGACACCAGCCTTTAGTACATGGAGTCTTGTTCTTTCTTCACCGTGCTTGACGTAGAAGTGTCGCTGTTTGAAATATGACTTAAGCAATAAGTAGAAACTTGGTAGGTTTTTCAAGATTTTAAAAAGCAATCTCTCGTGCCATACGCGATCGAACGCTTGGGATATATCCAAGAAAGCAGCTGAGCAGTATGCTTTCTGTTCAATGTATTGATGCTGTATTGATGCTGTTTACTAGGCGATGTAGTTTTTCGATGATCCTATGGGCCTGCCGGAACCCAAATCGATGAGCAGGTATGAGTTGCGATTTAGAGATTTCGGGGATTCTTTTGATGAGAAGGATTTCTAGAACCTTCGACGTTATAGGCAGCAAGCTTATGGGTCGGTAAGAAGTTACATTGTCAGGCTCTTTGCCAGGCTTGAGGCACAGACTTCGAATTGCGCCTACGTCCTAATTCTATGGTTTGAGGATCAAAATGAAATGATTTCAGCAATTTTGAATTGCGGCGGGATAAATTCTTTTCTTAAGACAACATTATATATTTGTGTTAGAAATTTTATGGCTGTATCTGGCAGTTCTTTCATTATTTTGGCTGTTTAGTATAAATATATTCATATATTTATGGGCCGATTTGCATGCGTATAATTCGATCCGCGCGAGCACGTGTAAAGCAGTGACGGCCAACAGCTGGGTTTCTGTGGTATTTTTATTGGAGCCGTTTCTGCGGTGATATTTTACACGCGATACACTCATATCATATTACAATCCGATCCACGTGGATATTTAAGGAATTTTGAAATTTTGGATACGTAATATTGATAATCCCAGTATTTTGATACACACACCATATAAACGGCCCCATTCTGCTATTTGCAACTGGGTTTAGGCTATTATTCATTTTTCAGTAAACTTCGAGAGCTTGTTCAACGAAGCATCAGCCCGGGACGACGAAATAGGGAAGTGGCTGCGCAAGCACGGTCCCAGCGTGGAGATGAAGGCTAAGATAGTCCGCGCGCGTCTTCTCGAGCAGGTTGTTGCAAACACCTTAACTATCTATGTGCCCCGGGAGTCATGCATTAGGCGCTCTTTTATATTTCATAGTAGCAGCGCCAGCCCTAGCTCCTGATCAGGATGTGAGCCGAGTCACAGTAGAAATATAGCTTATAATATTTGACGCACCCAACAGACTCACTTCTAGTGCAGAGTTTTCACGATGCAAACGGATTATTCACTATCTGTACCTAATATGGCCGGGTTTAACCTAAGTGCCAAGAGGAACAGAGGCGCTACCGCGAAGCGAAAACGAAATATCTACCTCTCTGTCGCACTCGCGTATTCGAGCGACAGAGAGGCATATGGCAGAATTGGCAGATATTTGAACTTCGTTCTTCAGCCCGCCTGCTTGATGTTTTATTAGTGTGCACATACCTTTGTCAATTTGTACACCTACATATTCTAATTGTATTCTATTTTCAGGATTGCATTAACCACGGCTATGTAATAACTGGGTTCCCAACGTCGGGAGCTGAGTTCGAGTTGTTTGAACACATGGAGACTCCGCCTAATCGGTTGGTACTGTAATTTCCACCATCTACAAACAGATTGGGTACCTAGACGGTACAGCATGGCAGTCAACAATATAGGCGCATTTCCTGTAGACAATACAGTTCCACTTGTACATTTACTTATTGTGTGACAGTTCAGAATCATACAAGTGACGATCTAATCAGAAATCTCGATATTCTTAATTCGTAGGTGCTTTACGTGACGTATTTACTTCATTGTATGGGCTATTAGGTCTTAAAACTTTGCATGTCTAGTACTGTCCTCAGCAAAGAAAGACTTAACAAAAAGGGCCGGTTGGACCCCTTCGGCCGCCGACGAAACCATGCTACGTAACCGGTTACGTGAGAAGAATTGTTTTTCTTGCTACGAAACCAGTTACGTACAAAGAGGTTTTTTTCTTCCTACGAAACTAGTTCGAATTGAATTAAATTTCATAAAGTTCAAAGTATAATATTTTTACGTCATATAGGTTTACAAAAGTTTTAAAAACAAGTTATACCCCTCTTTTATAAAAAAAAAAACCTAATATCCGCGATCCGAGTCGGTTTCGCCATTACCAATTCCCCGTGCCCTCTCAAACCAACTTACGATTACATACTGATCATCTGATCAACGTTAAATATGGCGCCGATAGCTGTCCACCCAATGAAAAACTTGTAAACTTACGATTAAGTAGGTACGCGGTTTCGCGCAAACCCGATCCATAGGTACAGTCAGCGTCCTATACTACGTAGCAGCTAAAGTGGCCAAATAATAATAATAATAATAATAATAAACATTTATTGCAACCATGTACTTAAGCTAAGATACAATGGACCCAGGAAGGGTGTAGCAACAACTATGTAATATATAACTAGGTACAATATCTTACCTAATTTCGTTCTAACATTTGCAACATTTATGATTATGACTGTTAACATATTATTAAATTACTATACGAATACATTCTTATCTTCCATGAACTCAGTTATGGAATAATAACACTTTTTAATCAATTTTGATTTTAGACTATTTATGAAGGAAGAGTCCGTAGGTACAGTTTTTATGTGGGTGGGTATTTTATTGTATATTTTTATTGCTCTATAATATGGTCCATTTTTATATATTTCTAATTTAGGTTCTGGAAGTTCCAGGTTGTGACAGCGACGAGTGTTTTGGTTAAATTTAAATAGGTGAAGGTTTTTACGGACGAAAATTGCAGTTTCTAATACATATAGTGAAGGGAGAGTTAGGAGATTCAGGTTTCTAAAATGGGGCCTGCAGCTATGAGGTTGGTGGATGTTGGCTAGGATTCGGATGCACTTCTTTTGCATGACAAATATCTGGTGGATGTCAGTGCTGTGACCCCACAACAGGAGACCATAGCGCATCCAGGCGACCGCCTGCGAGTGGTACGCTGCCAGGGCGCACTCTATACCCGTATTTGCTTTCAACATGCTCAGTGCAAAAACGAAACGAGATAATCTATTTTTTATTTTTTCAAGGTGTGCTTTCCAGTTTAAATTACAATCTAATGTTAGGCCTAACAGAGTACAGTCGGTTACTTCTTGTACACCTAGATTATATGATATAGTGCTTAGGTTAAGAGGTTGCTTTTGCCTCGGTCGGAATTGTATTATTTTGGTTTTATTGTTATTTATAATGAGGTTATGGTCTCTTAACCAACGCGTTATTGAGTTAAATGTTTCCTCTATGTGTGTGTTACTCTGGTCATCTTTTGGACATTGGAATAAGAGAGATACGTCGTCAGCAAACATTATTATTTTATGGGGTGTGATTTTCGGAAGATCGTTTATGTAGATGAGAAACAGTACGCATCCTAAAACACTGCCCTGTGGTATTGAACTATCGATCATTTGCATGTTAGATTTTATATAATTTATGTTTCCTGAATGATTATCAATGTGTTCAATTTCAACATACTGCTGTCGCGATGTTAGATATGATCTCATCCAATTCAGAGCTTTCCCGCGAAGTTCGGTACACCATTCAAAATATATGGTGTACCGAACTATTCTGGCCACTTTGGCTGCTACGTACTAAATGACGCTGACCGTATAATACAAACTAGAATACACTAACGTACACAATAAAATAATGATGACGAAACACGATCAAAGACTTTGATTACTTATTTCGCGTCACGGACGGGGTCAGTTCTAAGAATAATACTTATAATAGTATACAGTACAGTAGGTGTAGTAGTATACTTATAATAGTTATAAGTCGCGTTGAGTGGTACCTATATACTATAAAGTTTGAATTGCAATCCACAGCATAGTGATCATGAACACCGACTTAGAGAAGTGCAAGCAGCGGATACTGTCGCGCGGTGTCGACTATTGCACGGGCAAGCACACGGCGCGCGGGGCACCGCGGTCGCTGGTGCACCCGCGGGATTACGAGCATACTGTCGAGACTGAGGTATTTGGCTCTTAGTCATACTTAGTGATGGAGATGAAGAGCTAGGTGTAGGTAGACGCGTGCAAGCACACGGTGTGCGGGGCACCGCGGTCGCTGGTGCATCCGCGGGATTACGAGCATACTGTCGAGACTGAGGTATTTGGCTCTTAGGCTGGGTTGCACCGACTTACGATCACAGACTGATCAACGTTAAATATGGCGCCGGCAGCTGTCATCCCATAGAAACTTGTCAAACTTTCCATACATTCAAATTTTAACGAACACAGCTTACGATTACAGACGGTTTGGTGCAACCCAGCCTTAGTCATACTTAGTGATGGAGATGAAGAGCTAGGTGTAGGTAGACGCGTGCAAGCACACGGTGCGCGGGGCACCGCGGTCGCTGGTGCACCCGCGGGATTACGAGCATACTGTCGAGACTGAGGTATTTGGCTCTTAGTCATACTTAGTGATGGAGATGAAGAGCTAGGTGTAGGTAGACGCGTGCAAGCACACGGTGTGCGGGGCACCGCGGTCGCTGGTGCACCCGCGGGATTACGAGCATACTGTCGAGACTGAGGTATTTGGCTCTTAGTCATACTTAGTGATGGAGATGAAGAGCTAGGTGTAGGTAGACGCGTGCAAGCACACGGTGCGCGGGGCACCGCGGTCGCTGGTGCACCCGCGGGATTACGAGCATACTGTCGAGACTGAGGTATTTGGCTCTTAGTCATACTTAGTGATGGAGATGAAGAGCTAGGTGTAGGTAGACGCGTGCAAGCACACGGTGTGCGGGGCACCGCGGTCGCTGGTGCACCCGCGGGATTACGAGCATACTGTCGAGACTGAGGTATTTGGCTCTTAGGCTGGGTTGCACCGACTTATGATCACAGACTGATCAACGTTAAATATGGCGCCGGCAGCTGTCATCCCATAGAAACTTGTCAAACTTTCCATACATTCAAATTTTAACGAACACAGCTTACGATTACAGACGGTTTGGTGCAACCCAGCCTTAGTCATACTTAGTGATGGAGATGAAGAGCTAGGTGTAGGTAGACGCGTGCAAGCACACGGTGCGCGGGGCACCGCGGTCGCTGGTGCACCCGCGGGATTACGAGCATACTGTCGAGACTGAGGTATTTGGCTCTTAGTCATACTTAGTGATGGAGATGAAGAGCTAGGTGTAGGTAGACGCGTGCAAGCACACGGTGTGCGGGGCACCGCGGTCGCTGGTGCACCCGCGGGATTACGCGCTTTCTTCTGACGGCCAGTTTAGCCTAGTTGGTAGTGACTCTGCCTCTGAAGCTAGAGGTCCCGGGTTCGAATCCCGGCCAGGGCATTTATTTGTGCATTTTTCACGGATATTTGTTCTTGGGTCTTGGATGTTTTCTATGTATTTAAGTATGTATTTATCTATATAAGTATGAATGTCGTCGTCTAGTACCCATAGTACAAGCTTTGCTTAGTTTGGGACTAGGTCGATTTGTGTAAGATTGTCCCCCTATATTTATTTATTATTATTATTATTACAACTGTGGTCATCACCAGTTCCGCTTCACCAAATTTGTGGTTTCTGAGTGGTAAACTACAGAAAATACCGAAATCGGTATATGCGTGCCTATCAAATTCGAAGAGTTCCTTCGATTCCTCCTAGATCTCATCATCAGACCTTTACCAAATTTATATAGGACCAACTTGGGGGTACCTACTTTGAAATAAAAAAAAAGAATTATCAAAATCGGCCGAAGTGGTCAAGAGTTATCGGGGAACATACATGCTTACGGTACGATTTCAGAGGAACTTCCTCCCTCCTACGCTCCAGTTGTGGAATCCGAGGTTTTCCCGAGGAACTACAGTATGGAATTTTTTAAGAATATTTTTTTAAAGGGACGGCAACGATCATTTGACACCCCTGGAGTTGCAGGCGTCCATCGGCTGCGGTGACCGCTTACCATCAGGCGGGCCGTACGCTTGTTTGCTACCGACGTGGTGTAAAAAAAACATTAAAAAAAGCAAACCTGCAGACGAGCTGACATCGTCTTTCCTTCTATTGAAGTCGGTTTAAATTACACACGGGTGATGTGTGCTTTATACTGGGCGTATATAACATTTAGATCGCTCAGTATGGGAAAGTCTGGAACAAAGACATGTATACGTACGAAGATCTGTGCCCTATCCCACAAAACTTACAATTACAATTTTACAAATGTCAAGTTACAAGTTTGTAATTATGCAAGTGTGCGTACCACAAAATATACAATTAAAAAATTGTAGTGGAAAATTCTTACAAATATGTAAATTGCATTGACAAGTCTACAATTTATTGTATCACAAAACTTTACATACGATACATGTATTTTCTGGAAAACGTACAAATTTGTGGCTGACAATTGTTTTATGCTACATTAAATTGTAGTAATATTTATACATTTATGTAGAATACTACCTACAAGTTAACAATTCTCTAAACGTGTGTCACACCCTCTTGCTACTATACGAATACTAGTAATTGCAGTATACAGGGTGATTCAGGAGACGTCAGCAAGATCAACACTACAGATTCAGTAGATCATAAGCTACGCTTCGTGCCACTATTAGTGACATTAACGTTCAGTTATCTTTGGTGTTGAAAACAAAATGTTTTATAGTACATTACGATACAAGTGCAGAAAACAGGAAATTCGCAACGAGTGGTGATAAATTAAAACACGACCGAAGGGAGTGTTTTAAATCGACACGAGTTGCGAATTACCTATTCGCACGTGTATCGTACAACGTTTTACAGTACATATGGCTCTTTAAAGTTTCGACATATGCACGTAATCTGCTGATTATCGCACTCGTGCGGTAATGTAGCACCATATGTACTGTAATAGTACATTACGATACAAGTGCAGGAACAGGAAATTCGCAACGAGTGGTGATAAATTAAAACACGACCGAAGGGAGTGTTTTAAATCGACACGAGTTGAGTAAATTGTCACATTGAGTGAGATACGATATTTCAAAAGTAATCGGACTGAGATGACATTCAATTTGACACATATCACTTGACTGAAGTATTCTGATTGTAGAGTGACCATGAATTTCGTAAATATTTTTACAGTACATATGGTGCTACGTTACCGCACAAGTGCGGTAATCAGCAGATTACGCGTGCATATGTCGAAACTTTAAATCGACACGAGTTGCGAATTACCTGTTCGCACGTGTATCGTACAACGTTTTACAGTACATATGGCTCTTTAAAGATTCGACATATGCACGTAATCTGCTGATTACCGCACTCGTGCGGTAATGTAGCACCATATGTACTGTAAAAATATTTACGAAATTCATGGTCACTCTACAATCAGAATACTTCAGTCAAGTGATATGTGTCAAATTGAATGTCATCTCAGTCCGATTACTTTTGAAATATCGTATCTCACTCAATGTGACAATTTTGAATTTACTTTCTTCGTAATCAAAGTGCTGTCATAAAAGTTAGAAGTTTAATCTTTATAAACTAGTTGTTGTTGGGTGAACATGATTGTAGAGAATTAAACTTTAACTTAATAAAAATTAAAATACAGGAAAAAGGTATGGGTGTTTCACTTAAATACAATGGTGAACGATTCATTACCATTTACTGTGTATGTAGTGTTGGTCCTGCTCACGTCTCCTGAATCAGCCTGTATTTTATAATATTTAGCGGATCCAACCCTTTGTAACTACAACGAAATGTTTAGTTCAAGTAGAGTGATAGTGAAGAAGAATTCATTGTAAGACGTCCTGGGACATACAGAGAACGTATAAATTTAACTTTGACCATAACGGATTTTACATTTAATCAGAGGTTCAGAGTGAGTAAATCTACCGTCGAATATCTACTACAGACTATTGGTGGAATCCTTAGTCATCCGACACGAAGAAGTCACGCTCTTGATCCTAAAGAACAGTAACTGACTGTTTTAAGACGGATGGGCTCAGGATCCCAATATCACGTCACTGGTGATGCTCATGGTGTTTCCAAAATGACAATGTGTCGAGATGAATCATTAATACCGATAGATATTCCAAGCTGGTTTTGTTGATCGACACGGAGATCATTCTATATATGTTATGGTAGTTTGTGGACCGAATTTAGATTTTTTTATGTCAATGCACGATGGCCTGTCTTGGTACATGATTCGCGGGTTTTAAGGTGTTCATCGTTATCTCTGCAATGGGATGACGGATGAAGACCTTTTCCCAATGTCGTAATATTGGGAGACAGTGAATATAGTTTTTAACCGACTTCAAGATTTCAAAAGAGGAGGTTATCAATTCGGTTGTATGTTTTTTTTTTATGTTTGTTGCTCCATAACTCCGTCATTTCTTAACCGGTTTGGAAAATTATTCTTTTGATCGTAAGTATATATATCCAAGTTGGTCCCGTTTTTGTCAAAACGCAGTTCTGATGATGGGATCCATGAGGAATTGAGGGAACTCCTCAAATCATTAAGGCAAAATATAGTGATTTTTGTGTTTTGATTAACAAGTACACGGTAACAGTAACAACGATACCTCGGAGTCGAGATCGACCAACACGTTTCTTTTAAGCAACACATTGGTTCTCTCACGAGTACGGAAACTCATTTATGTTATGCGTCGGCTTCGTTGCTCGGCGGAGAAAAATGTCCTGAGGCTAGTTTATGTAGCGCTGTGCCAGTCGATCCTGGGATACTGCATCTCGGTGTGGGGTGGAGCTGGTACTACAACTATGATCGGTCTCGAGAGAGCTCAGAGAGCTGTTCTTAAAGTAATGAGCCGAAAACCGGTTCAATTTCCAACAGACAAACTGCTCTCTGAGACTCAGTTGCTTTCTGTCCGCCAACTATTTATCTATAAAATAGCTGCAATAATGCACCGCAGAGCTTCTGACATATATGACCTCCATATCACAGGGAAGAAGATTGTTCCGTGTCCCAGTCGCCACAATTAAAACTTCGTTTGCACGTCGATTCACTCCATTTCTTCACCCATTTATTTACAATAAATTGATAAAGACACTAAAGTTAAACATACAGACGCTGCCTCGAAACAAAATGCTGACTAAAACCAAAAATTGGTTACTAACACTCTCATACAAGGACACAGAAAGCTTACTAATTCCTCTGCAATAAACTTCACTTGAAATACATACGTGGGATGCACACACACACACAAACACACACACACACACACACGCACACACACACACTCACACAAACACACAAATCAATTACTTGCACACACACCACACGCCTAGATACCATAACCCACTGTTCTTTATTCTATTTTTTTAATTTAATACTTTAATTTTTGTCTAGAACTAGCCTTAATAATGTCTTGGTAATGCATCTGTACACGCATCTCTAAACTGTAAACCACTAGTTATCACATCGCGGTCCTCACGACACAGGCTCGACCTAGTGTGAGGACCACTGTTGCGCTATAAGTACTTACATAACACAATACAATGCTGTTAAAACTTTTTTGCATGCTCTTGTTTATATTTTTTTGGGAAATAAAGCAATTTGTATTTGTATTTGTAAGTCAACCATTTTCATCCAAAAATGTGACATTGGATGAAGTGGAACTGCTGATGATGATCAGATCAGAACTCTTCAACCACGAAAAGTTCACGTTTGGCGATTTGTCCTCCTAGCTGTGTTTGTTAAGCAATTTCTATTTTCACGATTAATTTTTGTCGTGCTTACTCGAATTGAGGGAACTCCTCAAAGCTTAAAGGCAAACATATAGTAATTTTTGTGTTTTTATCAACAAATCGAGCATTACCATACAAAAATGTGACATTTGATGAAGTGGAACTGCTGATGATGATCAGAACAGAACTCTTCAATGACCAAAACTTCACGTTTGGCGATTTGTCCTTCTAGCTGTGTTTGTTAAGCAAGTTGTATTTTGTCATGCTCGAGTTCTGATGATGGGATCCATTAGGAATCGAGGGAACTCCTCAAATGTGAAAGGCACACGAATAGTGATTTTATTCTTTTCATGAACTAATCAAGCATTTTCATTCATAAAAGTGACATTTGATGAAGTGGAACTGCTGAAGATGATCAGAACGGAACTTTTCAACGACGCGTGGTTCACGTTTGGCGATTTGTTGTCTTCGTTTTGTTTGTCAAGCAAACAAGGTTTTTCCATGATTCCATGAGGAATTGAGGGTACTTAGTCTTCTACCATTATAAACATACTTATAGCCATTTTTATTTTATTGTATGGAATCTAAGAGTGCACCATCTAAGTATAATAATCTTTCACCGGCCTCCCCCATTGAAGTCGGTTTTTTTTTCTTAAAAATTATTTTGCCAATTTTGCCACATAATGTCCCTTAAGTATTTCCAATCTTTCTGCATTATTCCTAAATCATTTAAATTTTGCGTGATCTCCTTCCATTTGTTTATTTTCATTTAGCTTGCAACTTCTTAGCAACCATGTAACCGATTTCAGTAACAAGGAAAACTGCATTCATACCTTTATAAAAACTTGTACTCGGCTCGGGAATCGAACCTGGACGTATTGAAATATAAACCTAACACTATTTCTATATATTTAGATATGGATTGTGTAGGTCTTATAAGCAGGAAATTCCATTTTTTTTAATGTATGAATGCAGTTTTCTTTGTTTCTAAGATCCCCGAAACAAATAAATTATTTACAAAGATTGCTCGTTTTAGAGATTGGATACTCTAATTAAAATGTCAACCGGGTCCCGCAATGCGGGGCTCCTTCCGTGCGGGAATGAGGGAATGTAACTGTTGTTTATTTCTCTACAGCTAGATCACTATTTCTCGGACGGCATTGCCGAGATGCGGGCTGCTGCGGGCCTTTCAGCCTGGGAGATAGACAGCAACCACCCGATCGGTAAACTGATTGCATAACTATAGTACTTAGGTACTTCTTTCGTACAGCCACTATAACAAAGCGATCAAAGATATCTGACACTTCCTAACTACCCTTGAAATACATCAGTTGCCCTCGATGAACTTAAAAATACCTCCCGGCCTATATTTCATGTACACTCATCATCCTCCTAGCGTTACTCCCAGTCCCAGTACAGTTGCATCCTGAAAGATGCCTGGGGTCCGCTACCTAATCCCAAGAATTGGCGTAGGCACTAGTTTTTACGGAAGCGACTACTATTTCATGTACACTACCGCTCATAATATTTATGCACCCGTACCTTTTTCCATACATCAGTATACAAAAATGACTTTCAGAAATATACTGCCAAGTAGTCCCTTGACAGTTTTGCGTGCATTTTGCATTTTTTATTTAGCCGACTTATTAAGCCTTAAATCGGTGCCAGAGATTCATAGAAAAGTGTAGTGTGTTTGTAATGTAATAAAGACCATAAACTAATTACGAGTAAAAATATTTGACTATTTCGGGGTTCCGAGCCCTGCTTTAAAATGACACTTGTAGTTTTGTTCCAGACCAAGTGCAGACGAAGATCCAAGCTGCGGTGATGGCAGCGCCGTCCTCCGACATCAAGTGTAACTTCGCTGCAGGGACACTTGAGAACGCTCGCGCAGATTAAGACGAGAACTACGAAAATGTTTCCTTGACCTATGTACGGTCAACCAATTTGATTTCTGGGCCGCTTAGTCCAGTCAAGTGAGTGCAATAATATGGGTACATACAACTTGCTCAAAAGTTTGTCCCATAGACGGCGGATTATGGTACGTATTTGTACCTTGTCATTGTCACAGTGAAAATCAAAAAAACTGCTAGTGATCTCTTATTGTTGTTACTGAGACACTCAGACCAAGAGCTGTGACAAGGTACCAAGTGACCCAGAAATAAAATCGATTGACTCTGTATTACTCACAGTGAATGCTATGAGAGGTATATCTATATGTTTGTGCTGTTTTAATGAAATAACAAGTAACGTGCTCTTTGTCTGGCCGGCAGGGCAGTTGAATTATGTCAGGCGAAAGTCAGTGGAATGTGTTTGATAAAACCTATCCTCGTTCCGATGGGACGGCAGAGGATAATGTCTATTTTTAACCGACTTCAAGATTTCAAAAGAGGAGATTATCAATTCGGTACCTAGTGTTTTTAGGGTTCCGTAGTCAACTAGGAACCCTTATAGTTTCGCCATGTCTGTCCGTCCGTCTGTCCGTCCGTCCGCGGATAATCTCAGTGACCGTTAGCACTAGAAAGCTGAAATTTGGTACTAATATGTATATCAATTACGCCGACAAAGTGGTAAAATAAAAAGTGGAAAAAAATATTTTATTAGGGTACCTCCCCTATACGTAAAGTGGGGAGTAATTTTTATTTTCATTTTAACCCTAACGTGTGATATATTGTTAGATAGGTATTTAAAAATAAATAGGGGTTTACTAAAATCATTTTTTGATAATGTTAATATTTTCGGAAATAATCGCTCCAGAAGTAAAAAAAAATGTGTCCCCCCCCCTCTAACTTTTGAACCATAAGTTTTAAAAATATGAAAAAATCTCAAAAGTAGAACTTTATAAAAACTTTGTAGGAAAATTATTTTGAACTTGATAGGTTGAATAGTTTTTGTAATTTAAAAAAAAAAAAAAAAAAAGTGACGGACGGATTACTACGGAACCCTACACTGAGCGTGGCCCGACACGCTCTTGGCCGGTTTTTTTTAATGCTTGTTACTCCCATAACTCCGTTCATTTCTTAACCGATTTTGAAAATTCTTTTTTTGATTGTAAGTATATATATCCAAGTTGGTTCCGTTTGTGTCAAAATGCAGTTCTGATGATGGGATCCATGAGGAATTGAGGAAAATCCTCAAAACTTAAAGGCAAACATAGTGATTTTAATGTTTTTACCAAAAAATCGAGATTTTCATACAATAATTTTTAAGAAAAAAAAACCGACTTCAATGGGGGAGTCCGGTGAAAGATTATTAATCTTAGATAGTGCACTCTTAGATTCCATACAATAAAATACAAAAATGGCTATAAGTATGTTTATAATGGTTATAGAAGACTAAGTACCCTCAATTCCTCATGAAATCATGGAAAAACCTTGCTTGCTTGACAAACAAAACGAAGAGAACAAATCGCCAAACGTGAACTACGCGTCGTTGAAGAGTTCCGTTCTGATCATCATCAGCAGTTCCACTTCATCAAATGTCACTTTTATGAATGAAAATGCTTGATTAGTTCATGAAAATACTAAAATCACTATTTGTGTGCCTTTCACATTTGAGGAGTTTCCTCGATTCCTAATGGATCCCGTCATCAGAACTCGAGCATGACAAAAATCAATCGTGAAAATAGAACTTGCTTAACAAACACAGCTAGAAGGACAAATCGCCAAACGTGAACTTTTCGTCGTTGAAGAGTTCTGTTCTGATCATCATCAGCAGTTCCACTTCATCAAATGTCACATTTTTGTATGATAATGCTCGATTTGTTGATAAAAACACAAAAATCACTATATGTTTGCCTTTAAGATTTGAGGAGTTTCCTCAATTCCTCATGGATCCCATCATCAGAACTCGAGCATGACAAAAATTAATCGTGAAAATAGAACTTGCTTAACAAACACAGCTAGGAGGACAAATCGCCAAACGTGAACTTTTCGTCGTTGAAGAGTTCTGTTCTGATCATCATCAGCAGTTCCACTTCATCCAATGTCACATTTTTGGATGCAAATGCTTGACTTGTTGATAAAAACACAAAAATCACTATATGTTTGCCTTAAAGATTTGAGGAGTTCCTTCAATTCCTCATGGATCCCATCATCAGAACTGTCTTTTGACAAAAACGGGACCAACTTGGATATATATACATACAATCAAAAAAAGATTTTTTCAAATCGGTTAAGAAATGACGGAGTTATGGAGTAACAAACATTAAAAAAAAAAAAAAAAAAAAAAAAAAAAACATACAACCGAATTGATAACCTCCTCTTTTGAAATCTTGAAGTCGGTTAAAAATGTGACATTTGATGAAGTGGAACTGCTGATGATGATCAGAACAGAACTCTTCAACGACGAAAAGTTCACGTTTGGCGATTTGTCCTCCTAGCTGTGTTTGTTAAGCAAGTTCTATTTTCACTATAAATTTTTGTCATGCTCGATTTCTGATGATGGGATCCATGAGGAATTGAGGGAACTCCTCAAATGTGAAAGGCACACAAATAGTGATTTAAGTATTTTCATGAATTAAGCAAGCATTTTCATTCAAAAATCTGACATTTGATGATCAGAACGGAACTCTTCAACGAAGCGTAGTTCACGTTTGGCGATTTGTTCTCTTCGTTATGTTTGTCAAGTCAGCAAGGTTTTCAAGAAACATTTTTGACAAGCTCGAGTTCTGATGGACGATTTCATGAGGAATTGATACTATTGATAGGGTACTTAGTTTTCGACCATTTATAAACATACTTATAGCCATTTTATTGTAGGGAATCTAGGAGTGTACCAACTAAGTATAATAATCTTTCACCGGCCTCCCCCATTGAAGTCGGTTTTTAATCTTAAAAAATATTTGCTGTCGGTTGGTATTTATACTTCTGTGCACGCAGCGGATGTCTCTCCGCGGCATCGAAGAGCGCCTTAGGGCACAATAAGTAATATATAGCATTAGCGTATCCTCGAGCGCGTTAGAGGATACCGCGCCGTTATGAGAGGGCATCCAACGCTGTGCTGGAGTAGATGGTAGTAGTAGTGTGCGCCGGGGTATTGAGCGGAAGAATTAACGGAAACCTGCGGACGGCTGGGTGGAGCATCGAAAAGGACTTTCATCAATCATCAGACATAAAGTGTGCGCTGCGGACGACGAAATTATCTTGGATGCTCCGCCGCAGGTTTGCGCTGGCCTTAAATCCGGTTTATAGTCAGTTGGGGCAAGGGCGTGGGGAGAGCGCCTATCATAAAATATCTCTGAGAATTTTGGGATATTTTAAGTTTGGTGCCCTTTACGACAAGACACATCGCCTTTGGGCGTTTGGCGTCCAAAGGATTAATAGGGGATCTAGAAATAAAAATAAATAGTACATAAAAATTGTTTTATTATGTATTCCTCCCTCCTTCAATTTGAAATTAACTTCTACATAATTAACTTGCTAATTATACCTAAAAAGGATGCAGTCTCACGATAATTACATACAATACAGACACTGAGGTTGCCTCCGGGCGGGTATGTCTACGGAACAAGAGCACGGGTCCCAACGGACTAATACGCAAATATTAGTCATATCTATCAAATAAAAATGCCATAATCAACACTTGAAGCAAATTGTTAAGAAATTATTATCAAAATGAATGTTATTGTTGGGACCACGAAAACATTAAAATAATGTTATAATTGAGACATGATTAATTAAAACATGCATTAACCAGTTAAACATTTGACTAAATACTCCTATTTATATTATAATTTCTTAAAAAAGGCTGTTCCATTTTAAAATTTACACTGTAGACACACTTGACCAAAGGCGGCAGCAGGCTATCGTTTCAAGCGTCCCTCTCTGTCTAACAGATCTACTGCGAAAGAGACGCCGATAGACGCAGCTAGCCGCCGCCCAAGAGACTTGGTTGTCTATCACTCGCCTCCAACACTTTTTAACAAAATCTCAACTGTTTTTAACGTCCGTAGACAATTCATTAATTAAAAAGATAATTCATACATATAAAAAACACACTAGCCAAGAACAATCGACTTTTGCTAATAGAGAAGTTGTTAAAAAGCAATGGTGCAGAAAGAACGTAAGTCATATGAGTCATAGTACTTACGTCCTTAACGCACGAGTAATAGAGAGCAGAATTGAAACATCTAATAGAAATGCATATACGGGACAGCCACCGGCTTGATCGCTAGATTAAAAATGCCAGCGTGCTGCCCCCACACACGCATACTCTCAACCGAATCGCGCAAATTTACGTTACGTCACAAACCTAACGTAAAACCACTCGTTACGGCGCCACACACACAATAAATATTCACTACGCGCTTCTTCATACAGATTATTCACAAATTGTACTTCGCTCATAATCCGTATAGGCAGGAGATCACAAAAGACCGTTCCAAATCTGAAATTCGCGACTAAATAATATGGTAAGAGAAATTTGAATGGGTTAATGGGTGTTCTACAGTTCTTTGAGTTTCAGATCCGGATGGTCTAACGGGCTTGGGTCTCTCTGTCCGTGCAGGCCTTCTGGTTACAACTCATCCTTAAAGTCTTCATCATCTCCTGCCCCGGGAGGCGGGACTCCGCCAGTACCCTGGTACAGCTTAGCGATGATGGGCTGGACAACGTCTTCTAGAGATTTCTTCTGTTTCTTGTATTCTTCGGCGTCAGTGTCCTGGTTGTCTTCCAGCCATTTGATGGCCGCGTCGATGGCTTCCTCCATCTTGGACTTCTCGTCGTCTGATACCTGTTGGCAAGGGGATGATGAGGTTAGATATGCAGGCACTTTCTATCAAATATTTTGGTCATCAGTCTCTTGAAATAGATGTAACATAACATTTCCAAATATGATATTGTTCAGTAAGTATTCCAAAAACTGAACTAACAAGTCTTCAAGTTTGGATCTAAAGATTTGGAATTGAACAGAATTATCAATATTATATTGGGGGACTTAAAATCAAGTTAAGATGTGGAAGACAAAAAAAGCATCAAGCGATGAAAGTTCTACATACCTTGGCACCAAGCTTCTCCTTGTCTTGCAGTTGGTTCTTGATGGAGTATGCATAGCTCTCCAGCTCGTTCCTGGCCTCCACTCGCTCCTTCAGCTTCTTGTCGTCATCAGCGAACTTCTCGGCGTCCTTGATCATCCTCTCGATGTCCTCCGGCGTTAGCCTGTTTTGGTCGTTGGTGATGACGATCTTCTCCCGGTTGCCTGTGCCCTTGTCTTCCGCCGATACTTGGAGGATACCATTAGCGTCGATCTCGAAGGTGACCTCGATTTGAGGGATGCCTCGCGGCGCGGGCGGGATACCGGTCAGATCGAACTTTCCAAGCAGATGGTTGTCCTTGGTCATCGGTCGCTCGCCCTCGTACACCTGGATGGTGACGGTGTGCTGGTTGTCGCTGGCGGTAGAGAAGATCTGGGACTTCTTGGTGGGGATGACGGTGTTACGGGGGATGAGCTTAGTCATTACGCCTCCGACGGTCTCGATACCCATAGTCAGAGGGTTCACGTCGAGAAGTACGATCGCGTCAGTGTCTTGCTCGCCGCTGAGCACTCCGGCCTGCACAGCGGCACCGTACGCGACAGCCTCGTCGGGGTTGATGCCTCGGGAAGGCTCCTTGCCGTTGAAGAACTCCTTGACCAGCTGCTGCACCTTGGGGATACGGGTCGAACCTCCGACGAGCACGATCTCGTCGACGTCCTTCTTGTTCATGTCGGCGTCTTCCAAGACCTTCTGGACGGGCTTGAGGGTTGATCTGAAGAGATCCATGTTCAGCTCCTCGAACTTGGCACGGGTGAGGGTTTCCGAGAAGTCTTCACCTTCGAAGAAGGACTCGATCTCGATCTTGACCTGGTGGCTGGAGGACAGAGCGCGCTTAGCCTTCTCGACTTCACGACGGAGCTTCTGCACGGCGCGGTTGTCTTTCCTGATGTCCTTGCCCTTCTTCTTCTTGTACAGTTTGATAAAGTGCTCCATGACGCGCTGATCGAAATCTTCACCTCCAAGATGGGTATCACCATTGGTAGCTACCACTTCGAAGACTCCGTTATCGATGGTGAGAAGGGACACGTCGAAAGTACCGCCACCAAGATCGAAGACGAGGACATTCTTCTCTCCCTCCCTCTTGTCGAGACCATAGGCGATGGCGGCGGCGGTGGGCTCGTTGATGATTCTCATGACGTTGAGGCCAGCAATGACTCCGGCGTCTTTGGTGGCCTGTCGCTGAGCGTCGTTGAAGTAAGCGGGGACGGTGACGACGGCATGGGTGACCTTCTTTCCTAAATACGCTTCGGCGGTTTCCTTCATCTTGGTGAGGACCATGGCGGAGATTTCTTCCGGGGCGAAGATCTTGTCGCCTTGCGCGGTCATGACGGAGACGTGGGGTTTGCTGTTCTTTTCGACGACCTTGAAGGGGAAGAATTTGACGTCGTGTTGGACAGTGGAGTCGCTCCATTCTCTACCGATGAGACGCTTGGCGTCGAAGACGGTGTTCTCGGGGTTGGTGGTCAGCTGGTTCTTGGCGGCGTCTCCGATGAGACGCTCGCCGTCCTGCGTGAAGGCTACGTAAGAGGGCGTGATACGGTTACCCTGGTCGTTGGCGATTATTTCAACGCGTCCATTCTTGTACACACCGACGCTGGGGACAAGGAAACGTGCTAGTTAGCATTGGATTGCTAAACATTTGCGTTAAACATGGCTAGAAAAATAGTCAATGAGTGCGGTTTTTTTTTTTTTTTTAAATTTAATATAGTTCATCAATATCATAGCTGTTTGTGTCAGGTTTTTAATTCATTTCTTAATTACAAGATATTCATTCAAGATATATATTTATTTTTGATTACAAGATATTCTTTTGTACCATTATACATGTGTCATTGATCATTCACAAATTCATTCATTTTTATGCAACAAATATTTTTTACTGTGCATTCCTTTTTGTACTCAATTTTTACTTTAATATTTCCGTCTATTGTAGATTGAATGGAAAAATCTAATTCAGAAGATCGCATATTAAAAAAAACCATTTTGAAGAGTAGGTATTTTAGAGTTCCGTAGCCAAGCAATACTAGATCTCTTATATTATAGTTTCATCGTAGTAGGTAGGGAACCCTTTAATGTGCGTGGTTCGACACGCACTTGGCGTGTTTATTTTAACTTATGGTATAGAACAGTGGTTTTTAAAGTGAAATAAAAACAGTTTAGTTATCTCAAAAGTTATGTTGAGTATTATCAAAATAATTCCGAATCTAATGACTGATAAAAAATACCCACAGTAATCTGGAAAATTTGCGCAATGTTTATCAATTAACTGATATTTCTAGACGAATTACCTGTGGTAAAACTTTTATTATCTTGCCGGGTATACCAGCGTAACATTTTTTTAAATATTACGGTCTGGCTTTTGATAAACAGACGCCTTCGCCTATGGACGCTTAGATAGTATAAAAAATATTGTTTTCAGGATTATATTGGTTTAGCATAGCAATCTAGCTTTTCTGAAGGGAAGTGATGAGATAGAAATGAGACTTTTTTTAATATGGAATTTTCTCAGCATATTCAATTTAGGATATAAAAACACGGCTACTGACATGCACCACACCATGCATTACTGGCTAAATTATAAATGCACTTAACTATTTTCTTGGCAATCTTTTTGTGAATCTTGGAAGATAAACTCACTGTTTGAATGAAATACTTTAAACAACACAACTGTATAATGTCAACTATTTATACCTGCTGTATGCTCACATGAATAAAACAGTTATGCCAAGATGGATGCCTCTTGCCTAAGCCTAAGAGCAACTGTTGCTATGCTAACAATATCTGTTTGCTGAACACATGTAGGCAGACATACACGAAATTACCCTACTCAACAGTTTTGTTATATTAGTTTAATGCTGACCACAAAACTCATGACTGTATTCCGAAAAGGGGTAGGCAGAGCACATAGTTCATTATAATTGCACTTTCAAAGATGGAGATGTGGTATTGCTGTGATAGGTTGCTAGACCATCACCTACAGAACACTTTAAATGTGTCCATAGACTCCACCCAAAGGTTCTCTGGATCACCTTTTAGATAACACCACATGTTATCTGCCATTTTACATTTCTAATTTCATTTTTTGATTTTTTTCTTCAATGAACTATTTTTGGTGAGCTATAATGAATATTCTTGTAAAATTAGGAGTATTTTACAACAATATTCTATTAAATAATTACAAGGAGTAAGAGGGTGATGTTAATACTAACAAAACATCACAGGTTGGTTGTAAAACTTATAATTTGATTTTATGAAAGTTATTAATTACCATCTCTTGAAATAGAATAGATTATTACACACACTTTTTGATGAATTTTTTACTTCATATATTTGGGAACATATTTCTTTCATCAAAACATATTCATGATATGTACTTGCTCATTGATATCTGATTATAATAATTAAACAGTAATTTTAGCTTTTAAATTATACAGTTATAGTATTAATTTGAAAATATACTTATATGGCTACAGAATACCATGTAACTGCTATCAGATGATGTGTAAAAATAAAGAGTATAATTCTTGTAATATAAAGCAATACCGCATGAAATCCTAAATTAATACTGAGTCCATGAACTTTATTTTGACAAGACAAGACTATTCAGTCATTTTCCAGGATATGCAGTGCCTATCCTAAAAAAAAAACAAATTTTTCAAGCAACTGTACTAAATAGGATGTAAGAGCCATTGCAAAGCTTGACAAAGTATGTATAATAAGACATAGTCAGTTGAAATATGTTTACGGAATACTCTTGATTTCTAACTGATAAGCTAGGAATAACAATGGAAATTTGTACTTGCGTTGCATACTTTTACATATCAAAAAGAAAAAAAGATAGTGGTTGGGACAAAGTGAGATATACCCACAGCCGGCTCAAAGTTACAGATAAAAATGTACCACATCATGGGTCATCATTCATTATACCACCACATCATCAATGGGGAACATAACCTAGAAAATTAACTAGTTTCCAAACTTACCAGGAATATGTGGTTCCCAAGTCGATACCGATGACGGTGCCGATATCCTTGTCCTTTTCTTTTTTGTCGTCGGCGTACACCGCCGCCACGACGCAAGCTAACGCCAGTAAACTCCACCGCATTGTTGCACCAATATATTAACTGGAACAATAAAAAACCTTTTAAACGACTAGTCTCCTTAAAAAAATACTTTTAAGCAGCCGTATTGTCTTCGGAAGAGTCGACGCGGCATACGTGGTACGTACTCGGATGGACACGTCACTCCCGAAATGTGGCTGACCGGAATGTCCAAATACAACTGTGATTTTGCAAACGCCGGCTTTAGAAGGGGAAAGTCACTTTAAAGAGTAGTAACGGGATAAAACTTAATAACGGTACATGTATACGCCTACGACTAAGTAGGGCAGTGCGCCGGCCTGTCTCGCGCCGCGCATCGAGAATTTTCTCTACGTAGGTGCTGATCGAAATCTGTTTGAGTAAAAGCTAAATTCCAATAAGATTAGACTAAAATGACAGTAAAATGTTTAAAACAATATGTACAATGCTGAAATAAGTTAAACTTATTGAAATAATGCCACAGAGACAGGTTATAATTAACGCAAGCTATGATTCTGAGGAATTTGACAAAGAAAGTTATACATCTGTAGTTATTACTAAAAAGAACACTTACCGATTTATATAGACAATTATAATAAAGTTATTATTCAGGTAATAAGTAATTCACAGCCACGACAGCACTGGAATGGTTATCTTGCTTGAACAGTAACGATATACTATGATCCTTCGCTTTTGATTTCCCAGAGTGAACTGAAGTTTCGCACGCCGCCGCCGCTATTATTTAGCGCTGGCGTTGATCGTGGGCAAACCTGATTGGCCTACAGATTCATGACGTATTTGACGCTCGCACGAGATTGGTACAAGTGTACATATTTGGCTCAACGCGATTGGCCCACGTCTATAACTGGCATAGAAAAGTTACTATCTCTTTGGCGTAATTTTTAAAATTTGTTGCTCAATGTAGTTATTCAAAGTTTACCATTGAAATATTTTCCAGGTGTGACTAGAATGTTCTATAATGAGTCTTATACGCATATTCCTTTATAACAACATAATTAGAAACCAGTATTTTATTCAGAATTATTACTTTTGTAGCCTTTTAATGATACACGGGTTAAACTTACGTGTTACCTCTTTGTATGACCACGAGTTAAGTGCTGGCTTTAGGCTTAGGGCTTTAGGTGATACCCTCGTGATACCTACAAAATACGTTAGAATAAAATACTTTCTAAGCACAAATCTCAAATTCTAGAAGTTTCTTAATTCATATCATTGATGTGTAAATGAGTGTGTAAGTCAACTCGTCTGCTTATTTCACGCCAAGGGAATTGGTATTATTAACTCATTCGCTGATTATTACAAAGAGAATATAATTATTTTTCTAAGATTATTAATCTAAGAGACATAGACAATAGTATGATATTTGTCAAATGTCTGTCAATTGGTTAAATGATTAGTTCCAAAGAGAATATAATCACGACTAGATAATAACATTTTTAGACTATAAAATTAAATATGAAACCAAGTCAAATTGTACATTAAATATTTTTCGAGGATATAAAGATGCATCCAGGAGGTCCTCTCCCCCTCGTCAACAACCGTCCTGCTCAGGTAATACTTGTCATAGCGTTACCCTGGTTGCATCCTCAAGGCGGTGTGCTCATATGATCACCTACTAGTAGGTGCATGTATGGCTAATTTGAAGAATAAACTGCTTTTACCTTTTAGTGTTGGCCTGTCAGGTGCTCATTATTAGAGGCACCTGACAGACCAACAACAGTAGCGGGAGTGAGATTGCAGAGAAATGCAGGATGCAGTAAAACTTCTTCCTTTGTAGGGTGGCATTCCACTTATCAATCCAATATCTTGGACCAATGTGCATTTGATCTAAGATGTTTTCGTTGGAAATATTTATTAAACAAAACTGGTACAAACCTTATCCGCAACGCAGGCTTCATCAATTTTCCAAAACAGCATCAGCAACAGGCGTCGTCGAAATACGCATGCAGGCTCAACTTTAGAATGTGCAACTCCGAAGATAGCGTTCATATTTTTTTTTATAATTAGTATTCATGATTAGAAAGCTTTTCACAAAAGTTTAAGTTACGGAGACGTAAAAAGAATTAGAAAGTTTATTAACTAAAATCAGTAATTAATACCATGCCATGACAGTCAGACTCATCACGTCACTGGGGCGTGTAAGTATATCGAAACCGAGCCGAGCATGGATGACCGTGCTTTGTTACGCAAGGGCGGAAGGGCTGTTCATCCCGCAGCGCCGAAGCTAAGGCAGAGTCCGACTGCTGAGGTCATTCCGTCGTACCCAAGCCAAAAGTGCGTCCAGATTGGACTTTTAACACTGGCGTAACCCTTCAATCATCAATATCTTGGCAACCTAGCATCTCCGTTGGACACCCCTCACCCTCTACGTGGCATATTCTAAAGTCCTACCCGCATGTATTGCACAAATTATAAAACCTCAACGGTTTCGTCAGCTATCATACCTACTAAATTAAATTATTCAGTTTACACCCAGTTCATAACACTCCCCGGACTAAACATGCCTAAGACACCGGCGGCATCAAAGAAGTTGGATTGATTGTTGGAAGTCCAGGAAATTAAAATTGATCTAACATTTGACATCGCGGTTGGGCCACGGTATTGGATAAGTGGAATTCAACCCGTTGGTATGTGGGTGTTGGTATGGTGAGTGAGGTCGCCAGAGCTCCAGCAAGGTTACGCTATGTTATATGTTAACACAGTAACTACCTAATTCTCAAATCAATACACGGTTAGAAAGGCGCGACTGATTCTCCCGCGTTCACAACACAAGCGTCTTTAGGCTAGGGTGTCTGCTTACGGCTTACCACCAGGCCATATATGCTTGTTTGCCACCGTATAAAATCTAGCGGCAGATGAAGTGAGATGATGGCAAAACAACACGATGCTAGTAATATTACTTATACTGTGACGATTCTTGCACCATGCAGCTTTGGAAACGGTCTGCACTATGAGAGTGAGCGCGTTGTATTGCTATCTCACTCTCACTCATCCTTAGGTGCGGTGTACCGAATCCGGCTGTTGGATGTGAACTTCAGTCATTTGGTACAGTCAACAACAAAAGTAAATGACCATTTTAGTACCTTGTCACTTTCAACTACTTTGACGCATCCCAACTGTTGTTATGTTAGTGCGATAAAGTAGTAAAATGATCATCTACTTTTGCTGTTGACTGTACCTGATCTCAGGAACTGGTGCAGGACTGCGAAGTCTTTGAACACAAACACTAGACACGAACCGCATGCAAAGTTTCAAGTTAGTGTTTTTTATTTTTTAATTAAATTGTTTATGTTAAATGATAATTTTGTTACCTATCCGTGATTAAAAGTGACTAGTTTTCCATGTACTTACTTACATCCATTCACAGACTAATCCCAGTTTTATAATCCGTACACATAATTGTCGAGTAGGTAGGTACCTCCCAACTATTGTCTTTGTTCTTGTATTCAGTACTTAAAAAGAAAGCCTTAATAGAGGGAAGGGGTTTCGTGAAAAGGAAGTTTGTTTTCCGGCTTCTACAGTGTCACTTCACAATTCACAATCATGAATAGCACAAGTATCGTTGTATCGTGATGTTGATAATCACAACGAGAATATTCTCAGTATTCGAGGGTCATTCCAACTGTACTGGTGTTTCCCGCGAAATTTCCTTTCATACTTACACAATAGGGTTGTGGTTAAAAGTATACGTTATATTTTTGCACCTTATTCCTTTGTGACAAGACGCAGATGTCACTGAATATTTAAGATCAGCACACAACAGCGATTACTTTGCTACTCAAAAGATGTAGGCTAACTGAGGAGGACAAGGCCTACTGAAGTTTCTTTGGGCTACTTTTTAGAAATACTTTAGGCACTATTTGCCTTCTTCATTTATAATATTACATTCTTCATTCAGACAATTTGTAGGTTGCTAAATCCTGTAAATATGGCTAAGTAAATATTTATATATGCCCACTGGATGCGGGCGGCGCAGGACCGGTCATTGTGGCACTCTGGGGGAAGCCTATGTCCAGCAGTGGATGCCCTTTGGCTGATATGATAATGATGATATGTAACTAAAGACAATGTATTTTTAAATGGTTTTACTCTGCGGTATCCCTAATTGATATAGTGGTTGGTGTTAACAGAAGCGCGCTAACGCCGCAGAGCAATTCCGCAACGAGCATACACCGCCGAAGCCCCGCCCGGACAAGTTCTGCCCGGAGAAGGCCAACCAACAGCATCCCGTGCTGTCTGAGGAGCTGGCCAAGAGGCGGTTGATCCGGAACCCTACTTTAGCTAAATAAGGGCAGAATTATGTAGTCACGAGCATTAATATCAACCAAAACAAATGACTACTACTACGCTGGCTCGATGACCTAAATAGTATCCTGTCCTTTGACACAAGAGAACGCCACCCTTTTTTATTTTGCGGCACCTCACGCCGGTCTAGCCCTTTACGCCGGTTCTTCTCGTGACAGAGGTTTTTCCGAACCAGTGATAGTTTATTTACATTATAGGTGCACATAACATGCCTAAATTGAAGAATAGTCTAATTAACTTTAACCTTGACATTTAAGTTCTTCGCTATACCAGGGTCAAACGTCAGCGATATAATTTCGTACAAGTACTATGTATCAGCATTTGATAAGTAAATATCCGTGAATCAATATTAAAAAGATACTAAGCGTGATCGTTTAGCCAAGGCGTTTAGTACGTACTTCCACTGAGCACAGACATAATTAAAAGCCACGTAAGATTGGTTTTACATTGTTTCAACAGCTGTTTTTATTGTAGAATAATCGAGAATATGATAAGTATAGGTATTGAAGCAGATGCGACGCAATGTATGGTTGATGTCGAAATGGTACAGTCAGCGTCATATAGTAACGTAGCAGCCAAAGTGGCCAAATAGTTCAGTACACCAAATATTAATGTATGGATGGTGTACCGAACTATATAACAGAGCTACGTACTATATGACGCTGACTGTACTTTATTGAGGCAACTTACCTAGGTATCCTTTAGGGTTGCCATTTGCGATAAATATGGGTACGAAGACCGGGACAATTAATGAGTATTAGTGTAGGTGGAGATCAAAAAGTTCAATAGGAACGGACAACAGCTAGCGCTTGCCTCATCTTTCTAAGTCAAAGGAAATGGCATGTGAGCGGGCAGATCCATACCACCCGTTCTCCATCTGCTACCCTCGGAAGTCACCTTTCTTGAGCTGTGTGCCGCGTAAGCACAGTCTGACCATAGCGGCAGTGGCAGTACAGTCACGGAAATAGAAACACGTACCTTTTACGCTTTTGTCACAATGACAATAAGGCATAAACAGGTACCTGTACGCGGTAGACGTAAAGCTGAGCGTTCATTCCCAGTAGTACCGTGGAAGTAGTTCCATGGCGGAACTAGTGAGACTTTTATTCACAAATAGTTCCGTTCCAAATGTTTAGTTGTGGCGCTTCACCGGCCGCTGCCGCGGCACGCTCGCTTCGCTCACTCGGCTCGCAGTTTTACTAACACTCCTACTACCACTCTGTACCGATGACGGAACTATTGGGAAAAAAGTTTCACTAGTTCCACCATCGAACTTCTTCCACGGGACTACTGGGAATGAACTGAGCTGAGATTCAGAGGGAATTCCGTAACTCCTCCAATACAGCAATTCGATTAATTATAATATAATATACAACCCGCTCATAAGTATTTCACACTACACTTGTCTATGAACCAGCAATTAGTAGTTATTTAAGTCATTGCAAAAAGAAAACTACCATTTTAAAAAGGGGGGGGGGGGTCTCTGGCACCGATTTAAGGCTCAATAAGTCAGCTAAATAAAAAATGTAAAATGCACGCAAAACTGTCAAGGGACTCTCTGACTTGGCAGTGTATTTCTGAAAGTCATTTTTGTATACTGATGTATGGAAAAAGGTATGGGTGCCAAAATACTTATGAGCGTATTCATGTACTTTTTTAGAAGATACCTACCTACGTACTGCAATTTCGTCATAGCTTGGTATTTCACTTAACCATTACCTTTGTCCAATTTCTATGCCCTACGTATAATTCTATGAAAATTTGATGACAGAGGCCTATTCCGCTTAGCCAATTTCTTTGATCAAATCACATTAGTCAAATACACACACTATTTATACATTTTAATGTTTGAAACAAAACTATTATCGATATAGTTTATAATTCCGTAGTTCGAATGAAATAAAATCAATAAAAATTAACATTCATTTATTAAAAATATCAAAAATCAAATAAACAACAGTCTCTGTACTTATCAAGCCTATTAAAAACTGATTATGATACCGTTTACCCACCATTTTATTAATTTTTTGGGAATGGGACAAAGACATTGTTATGAGGTCCGCTAAGATTCATGAGTAGGAAGTATTTTACTAAGGAACAACCTTTTTTTCGACATTCTCTTAACCAAATCCATATTGCACTTAAATAAAAACTATAAATATAGGAGGACAATCTAACACAAAATGACCTAGTCCCAAACTAAACAAAGCTTGCACTAGATAGGCTTACTAAACGACGATATACATACTTGTATAGACAAATACTTAAATACATATAAAACATGAGACTCGGGGACAAATATTCGTGTCGTGTTAAAGAGTTCACCACACAAATAAATGCCCTGACCAGGATTTGAACCCGGGACCTCCTGCTTCGCAGGCAGATTCACTACCAACTAAGCCAAAGTGGCTGTCACCCTTAAACATAGTACCCTCACCAATCTTAAATTCTAATTATACTTCGTTCAATCCACGGAAAAGGTAACAAAAAAACAGTCAAACATCAACAGCGTTCATAGGCTACGGTGTCTGCTTGCCATCAGGCAGGCCGTATGCTTGTGTACCACCGGTACAAAAAAAAAGGACTAATTCATAATGGATTTTGTTACCAGATCTTCACCAAGATTATATGAGACCAACTGGGAGGTCCTCTCAACAAAAAAAAAATCCAAATTGGTTTATAAATTACCAAGTCCTAAAAAAGTAAAAAAAAAAATACAACGAAATTGAGACCCTCCTCGATTTTTTAAGTAGGTTAAAAAATAATACAAAACAGAAACTAATACACTCCGCTCTTCGTCATCTGATTGAACGATCTGTGAAACACTTACTGTGATTTGTCTGTATAAGAATGTCATAATAAATAAATAAATAATAAATATTAGGGGACATTTTTTTACACAAATCGAACTAGTCCCACAGTAAGCTCAATAAGGCTTGTGTTATGGGTACTAGACGACGATATATTTAATAGATATGTACTTAAATACAGGCGGCGTGTGTGACATATGAAGCAGTAATAGACAGTAGACAGTTTAGGAAAGATCAAAAGTGCAAAACCGCCTCCGGCCCGCACCGCGCCGCGCCCGCTCTGTGCGTTTCGAGCTTCATAGAGAACCCCAAACGCAGGCTGCTGGATAGCACCATCAAAAACTTGCAACATCACCACTCCTTGTCGGAATCCTTGTTCCGTGAAAACTACAACCTTACGGTCTTCAAGACGAGAGTGAACCGGTTTTTACTAGGTAAGCGCTCCATCCTAGACCACAATATCGCTTAGCATCAGGTGATTTGAGGTCAAGCGCAAACCTATCCAAAGTATAAAATTAAAAAAAACTTACAGTCGGTTTGTTTAGCGAGTCGGTGAGTAAAACGAACGACGGACGTAACCCTTGTCAGTGCGCGTGTGGCCTTAGTGTTTTCTAGATTTCAATGTATTGAAATATATAAAACACTAAGGGCAAAACGGCAAAATCTATTAAGTAAACTTTGATTCACTATGGCTTGGAAACTGTAACTCGTATCAAAATAAACGTAAGTTTGTACTTATACGCGTAGGTTAATTAGTAACAATTACTATAGCCTAACCCCCTTATTCATAAAATGTCATGTCCAAGTGACAGATAAGGACAAACCAACTTTAGCGGCTTGTTAACTAATAGAGGCTTGATGGACGTTTATGAATAAGGGGATAAGACCATTTTGTCCTAGCTTGTCATGTATTCAAAATTGAGTAGAATAGTATCTGTAAAACGGGACACTACAGGGGTAGGGGAGTGTTTCCTTGTGTTAGTTATTCATACAATATATTAGTCACTAGCCCCCTTATTCATAAGACTTAACAAACCTGTTAACTAAAATTTTTATCCTCCCTTTCTCACATAGTGACAGATAAGGACAAACCAACTTTAGCAGCTTGATAACTAATATTAGGCTTGATGGACGTTTATGAATAAGGGGGTAACAGTATACGAGTACACTAGACATGACTTATGGATAACATACATTTGACATATAATTACATTTAATATAATAAATGTCAACACTGAAATAATAAGTTATAGTTGAGATTATTCGAAACGTCTGAATTGTATCAAATTAATTATTAGGTTCTATTATTAGGTTCTAAAAGCGACCTTACTCTTCAAGCAAGAAGTTACAAATTGAAATGTCGATTTTTTAGTCAGACATTTCAAATAACAAGAAGTATGTAACTATCATTAACCCATTAACCGCCCTCGTCTAATATATCAGATAGACAGTGTAAATGACACCTTGATTTACGACAGAGTTGAAAATTGCGAGTGACTCTTTCAACGTCGGGCGGTTTAAGGGTTGATAATTGAAGTTTTACTTTTTGACGCTGTTGTCACGCCCACAGACGAAAAAAGTACTATTCATTGCATAGATAACCCCCTCTAGATGGAGATTATAGGGCGACGTGCGGTCACCTCACCTATGTACCACTAGTACATGTAAGCAGCAAAGCGTCGCGCTCTCAGTCAGACTCGTCCAGGTTCGCGATCTATACGTACGTCAAATAAACGAGCATCAAAAATCGATTTCATCCATTAAAAATGGTTTTTTGCTGTGTAAAGTTGTGTGGGAAAAGCTCGAACAGCAAACTACAAGGATGACGGAATAATATTTCACAGGAAGTTAAATTAATTACAAAAGGCATATTTTATTCTGCCAGGCGGAGTTCATTTTACACTAGCCATTAAGAAGTACTGAAGTATTCTTGTCCCTTTCCAACCAATTCAAATGTCAATATACTCTCCCTTCTGACGAAAGTATATGCTCGGCCTAGTGATGTGCCAGAGATGCTTTCGACATTACCGTATAAGTCCCGATTTCAATTAATTATGTGTTCGTCCGTGTTTTGTTGCACTATTTTAATATTGAAATTCTATTGGAAAAGGTTATTTGTTATTTAACATTTTTGACATTAAATTGTCAGTGAAGTTTATTGATATAACAATCTTAGTACCAAAAGCATAATAAATAAAATAAAAAAATAACCCAATTAAAATTAACTGTCAGTGTTACCAGTGTTCTTTTAATTAAAGTAGTAATTTAGTGTCTCGTTCTATTTTATTTATATGCAATAGGTACGATACGGGTACAAATCAGTGTAGTTGAATGGAATATTTAGTTTAGAAGTAGTTATTCTGTAGTTTTATTTTATTATAAAGTTTATTAAGCGGTTGTGTCATATTTGTTGCTATGTAATATCGAGTAAAATAACAAATTAGTAACAGTATTACCACTAGGACATGGATTTCCCTAGCAATTAGATCTAGTGTCACGAGGTGGACCCAAGCTGGACTTTGAGGAAGTGTAAAGGATCTCGGAATCGATTAAAAAAGGAGCCATTGCGATTGGGTTTTTTCGAATCGTCTTTGTGAGCAATTAGGACTGGTATCACGAGGTGGACCCTATGCTGGACTTCGAAGAAGTATAAGGGATCTCGGTATTGGTTAGAGGTGGAGCCATTGCAATTGCGTTTTTTTAATCGTCTTAGTGAGCAGTTAGGACGAGTTGTCACGAGGGGGACCCAATGCTTTTATCTGGCTGCCCCGCCATTTTGTCTGGCTGCGCTAAGCGAGAGAGTACTAGTTCACCTGTCATTGCATATTCTACCTTACGTATAACGCAACAAGGTCTTTATTTAATTGGTCATACATTCGATTTCATTTGGTACTTGTCTGCACTCGTCAATGTGAACGAAGATTGCCGATGTAACTTATATTTGTGGTTTTAGTGTACTTATGGATATAGATAAACCAAATACCTAAATAGAAGACTCAGAAACAAATATTCGTGTTCGTTCATCACACAAATAAATACTCTGGCCGGGATTCGAGCCCGGGACCTCTGCCTTCGTAGGCAGGACCACTACCAACTAAGCAAAAGCGGTCGTTATAATATTCCGCAATTTTTCAAAAATTCACCAGTGCTTCAGTCGTACTACTGTATTACACTATGTATAAACATGCCTAAAATATTATTCTAGATACCAAATCAGTAGATGAGCATATACGCTATGTAAAATTGTTAACCTAAAATAAATGGCATTACCGGTAAAAGCCGGTAATAAACAACGTGTCACATCCCTACGCCGCGAGCGCCATATGTTGAACCAAAGCGCGCGCTTTATGAAACAGCCAATGGCAGCGACATTACCGACCTCCCCGCGACCCGCACATACCGCTTACTTTGGTGACTTTTGATTCGAACTAAATCGTCCATAGGGGCTATCAAGAGGGGGTTATCTATGATTCAGTGCAATGACGCGTATGTCATATGAAAAAAAGTTCAAGTTGGCTCACATCCGGTTGCACAGGGCGGTTCCACAACACTTCAGGAGCTCAAGTACCGCGAGCCATCCGGCTTCTTCTTGGATACTAACCCCCTTATTCATTAACGTCCATCAAGCCTCTATTAGTTAACAAGCCGCTAAAGTTGGTTTGTCCTTATCTGTCACTTGGACATTTATGTTTGTGAGAAAGGGACATAAAAACTTTTAGTTAACAGAGGTTTGTTAAGTTTTATGAATAAGGGGGTAATGTTTTAACTACACAACTTTGATCCCTCGTTTGAGCTCAACAATACGGTATTTTACTGATAGTCAAATGAGTAACTTACGAATACAGACGTGAGTACATACAATGTTTTTACCGCATTATTATGACACTTCAGGTTTCTCGCCTGGTCGTTCCAAAAAGCTCCTTACAGTCCGTTTAGGTGTAGCCTCACTTCACTTGTTCGCTATCATGCTCAACACCATCGGAGCGAAATAGGTTATGATACAGTCAGCACCTGGAAAAATACATAAATGTCAAATATATGATTAGTTAATTATGTGGCATAATGAACTCGTGTGAACAAACCCGCACTCGTATTTTAATGCCCAATTATGTACAGTTGCATACATAACTTTATATACTTTTACCTTCTTTAGGGTTCCGTACCTCGAAAGGAAAAACGGAACCGTTGTAGGATCACTTTGTTGTCCGTCCGTCCGTCTGTCTGTCTGTCAAGACCCTTATTCTCAGGAACGCGTGAAGGTATCAAGCTGGAATTTATATCAAATACTCAGGTACTGCCCCTTGGAGTTGAGAAAAAATCAAACTTCTAAGCCAACGCAATCAAAAGATATAGCCGTTTATACCGCAAATTTTCGACACTCGCAAGGGAATCAAAGCTTACATATAATAAAAATATTATATACGGAACCCTGGGCGCGCGAGTCCGGCTCGCACTTGGCCTGTTATTTCTTACTTCATGCATATCATAAGTTTAAAAAAATATGTATTAACTATGTGCGAAGTAGGTGGTGGGGGTAAGCTAGGCGATTGCAGCGCATGGCATGGCAGAGATGTGTAGCTACCGGCATAGATAAAATAAGTAAGAATAGAGAGCTAACTCCATACATCATTTTTTACTTATTATTTCGTAGTCGACATCTAGCGTCAAATAGCGGAATTATCAGTAATGGGGGCCAATTCTCGGTCCAAGTGAGATACATGTCTATCGTGACATTGTATAGAATGGTAGAGTCACTTGTATGGAATCTCGAATAGAGATCATCTCGATCGAGCCCGAGAATTGGCCCCTGCTATAAAGATAATAGATGTCGCGTATGTCGCTACTGACAAAAAGTGTATTTCTCAACAATTTACTACTAATATTTAAAGCAGAATGAGTTCAAAACAGAGTTCCGGTTAATCCGGTTATAATATTAGTTAAAAATGGTTGAGCATTCGATTGTTCGTTCGTCACGGCGTCTATTGTCGAGTAGCAGTACTGATAATTCCGCTATTTGACGCTAGATGTCGACTTCGAAATAATAATTAAAAAATTATGTATGAAGTCATATGGAGTTAGCTCTCTATTCTTACTTATTTACTCTATGCTACCGGGGACATCATTCACAGTGTCACATTTACTTTCATGTTTCCTATTGGTTTCCTACGCAGACTCCTTTAGAATACAACCGTGACACGCTTCAAATGTGATTCTTTTGTTTTAGAAGATGTTCGAAATATGAATATAATTAAAGTATCGATTAGGATCAGGTGTTAAAGCGGACCCCAAGCTCCATTAGAATACAATTCTTCTTTAAGAATGACTACTATACAGAAGGTTCTGTCTACCAAAACCCATCATTTAAATATGGAATGTAACCGCTGTGTAGAAGGTTCAAATTTGTTTGACTCTAAGGGTGGTAATTCCACTCGTCCAATATCTTTGTTCAATCATTGATCAAATTTCTTTGACGTAGGCCCATTCCACTCATCCAATATCTTTGTCCAACTTTTTTTTTTCATGCGTAGCCATATTGATTTAACTGTAATCGGAATCTTTGATCAAATGTCGGGGTCCCATCCAAGTTTGATGAAATCATCCAATTTCTCTGATCAAAGATATTGGATGAGTGGAATACCACCCTAATCCTACATACAGTGTGCGTACCTGCTCGTCTCATGCACGTGAGAGTCTCCATCAGCGTCGCTTGAATCTCGGAGATGTCGCCGCACTTGCATATCATCGCGTATTCACCAGAAACCTGCGTGACAATAATAAGTTAAGCACTAGGGAGAAAAGGCAGTCTTTCCCTTCTTAACCTCATGACCGCCACACTACGAATGAAGTGACGTGCTCTGTACGCCACGGAACTGACGGAGTCTGCAGCTCACAGAGCCACTATATCTCTGGAATCTGTTGCGAAATGCAACCTGTAGAAGGGAACAGCCGGACATACAAAAGCATTTTTGCCGAAGCTGAAACGGTTACCTCCGTTTCACTCGGTCAATTATCGATCGGTAATATTTCTCATTATCGAATAACAGACGAAGCTATATATTGCTTAAGCTGGATCTTACTCTATTATTATTTGATGGATAGTTTCGTTAGTCTGAGTCTCAGAGTGAAATTTTTGCATAATCTGTGGTAGTATTACATAATCTGTGGTAAAGATTCAGGGGCGTAGCGAAGTAAAACGGCGCCCAGGGCAAGCATCCAAACTAAATTTTCACTTTGTAAATTATTTTAAAAACACAAACCTACACCTTTTTTTTTTTTTCCTAGAGCATCCTACAAATATTGACCTGGTCTCAAGGTAAGATCACGGCTGTTTATCTACGTAGAACGAAACGTGTATGATAGCGTCCATATTGTGTCAAAAGATTTTGACGACATACTGAGCTTTGATTGGCTACTGCCTACGTCAAATGTCAAAATAAAGTGACAAATAAAAATAAAATGGCGTCTTCTCGGAATTTCGTCTAGTCGTCTCTGAAGATTTTTTTTTTTTTTCGAATGTTGTTATTTAAATTGTAGTATTGATAGTTTACTATGCAGTAAACAAACGAAACAGTGTGTAGCTAATCGAAAATTCATCTGGAAGCGCGTATTAACCATTGTTTGGACAACAAATGGAAGATAGTGAAGTGCATCGTATGTGGCAAGGCATGCAAGTTCTCATTTTGCAAAATGTACGAGTGTTGTGGTTGTAAAACGTAGAACTCTGTGAAAGGACGAAGATATATCGTTTTCCCCGCTTTGAGATGAGATACATTAAAAAATAAATCTGCTGATAAGTAAAATGTTTGTTTAATTTCATTTAACTAAGATATGGCTCAACATAGTTCACGGTATTTCAATTGAACACCAGTGGTGTTCAATTGGAAATGCCGTGAGCTTCTACACAAAGTTAAATTTAAATGAGCTATATATATATTTATTGTTGGATGTTCACAGTAAGTTCCATTGCCACAGTGCCATTAAATAATAATAAAAAAGAAACGTCAAAAATCTACCAGCGGGTACAGATTAAATATAGTTGCTTACGGTCTATATATTTTCTTCGTGAGTTGGCGGTCTGAACCCTTACTAGTCTGTGGGTAAGATAGCTTAAGAAGGCTTGCCTTAAGGGTACTATGAGGTCTATGAGTATCCATACCTACTAGGACAACGATATACAACATTAAATTTATACCTGGTAGATGAAAAGCGGGTGGTTCGGGAACTGGTTCTTGGTTTCCCGCACGATGTCTAAATATGGCAGTCCTGGCTTCACCATCAGGAAATCGGCTCCTTCCGCGACGTCGCGGGCCTGTTACAAACAAGCTAAGTTACATACAGTCGAGTTCACTGAACTATATTTTTATAGGTTGCTTTGATATTTATGAACCTTTTTTCAGGCCGTCGTCGAATGGACGGAAGCAGACTATATTTTATCAGGTATTTGTCTGTTAGTTCATTGTCGCTATGTATTCATGACATGTAAAAAAGCCCTTGAAAATCGACTTGAGAAGTTAGGCCTACTTGTAGAACAAATATTTCATTTTGATATAATTCCGTATTAAGGTCTATATATCATGGCCTTGCCAAGGCTTCAGTCCCACTGAGGCGATCAAAGACTTAAGATAAACAAGGTGCTTAGACGGGGAACTCTCCGTCGGGCCGTACATGCTCACGGACTTGCTCGACACTAGTGCAAGGCGGTCACCGCGGCCCTGGCGGCGGTAGCACTTCCAATCTCCCTCCACCGGGGTGCTTCATGTCCCGGAGCGGGCCATATTTGCTCGCGGACTTGCTCGACACTAGTACAGTAACAAGGTACTCACCGCGGCCCTGGCGGCGAGCCCGGCGCTGCCCGGCGGCAGCTGGTAGCACTTGCGGTCTCCCTCCATCGGGGAGCTCTTCATCGTGTCCCGGAACGGGCCGTACATGCTCGACGCGAACTTGCACGAGTACGACAGCACGGATACCTGGAAGGGAATGTAATACAGATGTTGAAGCAAGGAGAGAAGAGGTGATGAGGAATTTCAATTGACGATTGAACCTCCTATTCGAGCATTTCGTTGTCAAATTACTCCTACAACCATACAATACGAGTATAGAATAATCAATACCACCGTGATAGAAACCAACCTACTAAGGTTTTAAAAAAAATCGGTAATCAGATATACGACGGAGCAATAATCACCGAACTACTAGACTGAAGGTATAGTCAAAAGCTTCACTCCATTACGTCGGGCGCACCCTGCTCACGAGAGTCACGAGTTACGACTACCTAGTACCTAGACCTAGTTTAGATAAGACACTGGGATGATAGCAGGGCTGTTCTTCATGTCGCTTCGGCTAATCTCGACTCTAGCACACTTACGTGGTGTCGATATACACGATCGCGCTACGAACGAAAGAGCACGGGCTATGCTGCGGGCGAGATGCCATTATTTGCTGTCAAACATCGGATTTATCCGACAGAAATCCTTCTGTACGATAGTACTATTACGAGGTAAAGAAATTTTAAATAGTATTGAAATCTAATGATGACAATAGTATATATCATTCTCATAAACTGATTAAAAGATACGTTGTTTTTTATTAAAGGTATACTTTTATTGTCATGATCATCATATTTTTATTTATCATGGATGTCCACTGCTGGACATAGGCCTCCCCAAAAAGAGTGCCACAATAACTGGTCCTGCGCCACCCGCATCCAAATTGCTTGCGTGCTTTTATTGTGTATTACTCGTAATAGTTTCAGCGAAAAAATAACTGCTTTTAGCTTGATAATTGTCGATTTGGAGTGATATTTGAAACAATATTTCTGAATAAAAAATCAACAGAACAAATAGCAGTGTTATTATGGCTGCGACTGTATGTATAAAGTACTTCTGTAGTTGGGATAGTCCAAATACAAGCGTGGTGACATTTCGCTGTACCATACCTCTCCTTAGTTCACATTTTATTGTTTGTCAGTTATCTTACCTGGTTTTGCAATTTGGCAGAGATGAGAGCGTCTTTGATGGCTTTAATTCGGTTGTCCATCATGTCCGATGGGGCTACCACATGAGCACCTGAAAAATGCTTGTTTTTCGTTATGTGTTTAAAAGCTCCTGGCCTTTCTAATTATATATAATATCACTTTATGGACATTGTCTGGAATAAAAGCATTTCATTTCATTCATTCTTCATTTCATTTCATTTCATTTCAAAAGCTTATTTATATATTATGTACTTGTATTTAAGTTAGTCTACCGGTCATTGTGGAAGTCTTTGGGGGAGGCCTATGTCCAGCAATGGACGTCTTTCGGCTGACATGATGATGATGATGGAGTTAGTATATTTACAGTGTAGCAGCGAGACGAGATATACTTTATCCTTGTCTGATGCGTCATTATTTTTTATTAGTATCTCGCTCTCAAGGCCGACCCTAGGATAGAGCGGACGAGCGCCCACTTTAGGCGCCAGGACGGCTAGCATAACTTGGCGCGCGAGCTATCTCACGCGCGAGATAGACTATCCGCCTCTTTCTAATTGGTACACACAGAAAGAGACGGATTGTCTATCTCGCGCGTGAGATAGCTCGCCGGCCAAGTTGCGCTAGCCGGGCAGGAGCCTTTCTTTTTCTTGTTCGTAGGAACGTCCGTTATGGAGGTACCGCGGGGACTGACTGTGAAGGTTATGTTGGACTTGCACCGACTACCCCCCGATGATCGTCCTCAACTCATTTCAGACGTCGCTGGGATCACCTGCGGAAAGCTCCAGTGCCGCCCTAGAGTCACACAGAGGTAGGTCCCACAATCTGTTTCCATGGACGATCGCAGTCCCCAACTTTGACTCCAAAGACCCCCTTTTAGTAACCTTATACGACTGGCAGGGTATACTGAAGCTGTATTCTATGCCCGGGTTACACGGCACAGGTGCCCAGGTTCGCCTAAATGCCGATGAGAAAAAATCAAGGGAAAGATACATAAGTTTCTGTCAAAAGGTAACTTTTGGTACAAGCTTTTATTGCAGACTGTACGTTTTTCCAGTCATTAACTACTCGTTGAGCCGCGCCCAATAAGCCCAAAAACGCCGGGTTTATCTTATATAGGTAGTATAGGAGTTGCTACGGCCACCTTGTTGCCGTTATCAGAGCAGCTCGGTGGTGTTATAAAATTATAATATTGCATTGCCACCGAACTTCTTAAGTCTAAACCAATTTTGTATAACCAGTAACGTCATACAAGTCCATTTGTTTTACTTTGTATGCTACACCAAGTTTCGTTCTGTCTGTGAGTTCTGAATTACTTATTTTGTGTATCCTGCTCTTATTAAGTATGCTTCTTTCCTTTGTACACTAGTACATTATACACAGTATAAGTCAAATAACAATAGCATTATGGCTTGCCAATAAAAGTTTTAAGGGTGGGTTGATCACAGACCGATTAACGTTATACATGGCACCAGCAGCTGTTATTCCATAGAAACTTGTCAAGCTTACCATACAATCAGATTTTAACGAACGCCGCTTACGATGACAGACGGTTTGTTGCAACCACGTTGCAACCCACCCAAAAGCCTTATTTACACACGTACGAGACTCGTACGCGAGTTTCACTACATTACGCTGTTTGACGGATCGATTGAACTCATTATACCACGCTAACCCGCAATGTACTTAATGCGAGTGTCATACTCGCATTCGAATCTTCTGTGTGTACAGTGGGCCTACTCCGAACTTCGAATTACGTGTCGTGCCGTCCCTTTCACTCTCGTGTTATACACTATATGACGGAAAGGGACGGCACGATACGAAGTTCGATTATCGAAGTTCGGAGTAGGCCCTCAGATCCCGAGGATGTGTAAGCTACGCAACGAAAACCCGTTTCCACCAGTGCTATGCTATGTGGACCAATGAATATGATTGGTGGATCCATAGCAACGTAGCGTAGCACATAGGCACCCTTAGACACAAAATTGATTTTATAACACATTTTCCCAAAAGGTCAACGTCATTTACCTGCTCTAGCATAGGTGAGCGCGACTTCTGCTATCCTCTTCACACTCGCTGCGTGGTCAATGACCCCATCCGGCGTCAGCACCTAAAACAACCATTTTGGTAATGTGTCATTCTAGTGCGTATTCGGAAATACGCCCAGAAACTTTCCCAAAAAACATCCCATAGAGGAGAAATATTAAGTGAGGAGAAGCATACTCTCCTAAGCCCAATAATTTATCTGGATGTCCTTGTAAACTTGTACATCTTGTCAAGTTTATTAAAATGTAATGTCGTTAAGGTCTAATATCGCTCGTTATATTTCAAACCTGTATAGCAGACCCAAGTAATAAGGCGCGCAGTTTATGCAATAATGGCCTCTCGGTCAACTATGTTAAGAGCTTTGACACGCGTCATATTAATTGGGTTCTCCTATACACTGTCCGCAGTCATGAGCACTCGTGCCAAGTTTAGCAATGTGACGAACTTATATACGTGAATGATCTGTTCAATTGTTTTAATATATCTAAAACTCACAGGAGTTTTATAACATCGGAGACGTAATCAGAAGCTAATTTTTCAGACTCTACACATGATCGCCTTTTCAATGCAATAGTTGTTACATCGAATAATACACGTTTATTTTTTCAAATTTTTAATATAAAAATAATAACGCCATACTCAAATCATGGTCACCCTATCACTTTTGACACACGTTGTATGAGGGATGACAATACGTCGTGTGGTGTAGGGTGACTAATTTGCATGAAAACTTATTTTTTCTGTTAATAATTTGAGAAATAATAGTCAATATTGCAAGTAGTAACTGTATATCGTCTTTATTGAGTTTATCTATCAATACTTCATCGAGTCAAATAATTTCTGATCACGTCTCCGATGTCACCCTGTATATAAACTTGTCAAGTTTTTAAACATTACCCAACATGGATCCGGGTATTGTCCTAAAACTACGGCCAAGACCACCGTGGGATGGGCAGCAGCATGCCTGGAATGCGGTGGAGATACTGTGATCGCCAACCCGCAGGCCCCATGAAATTGGGGGAGGTCTATGTCCAGCAGTGGACGTTCTTGGGCTGATATGGCTACGGTGGTGGTTATTAGACATTACCCCACAATGTCCATGCGACGTGTACGGACATAGGCACACGTCAGCAGCGATGAGGAGAGACGGGAATGTGGTTCGGAGGATCGGGAGCGCCTTCACGACCGGGTTGGACGGCGAGTCAGCATTGGAGCCTGTTGCATCCTGAAATGACATGCTTTATTTCATTTAATTTATTTATTGCAATTATCATGTTCATTATACGAGTACAGTGGATGTTCAAATGTAATAATTAGTCGGTACATGATACCCTGCAATGATAAATTAATATAAATTTTGAGATTAATAATTATTTGATGTAGTAGATAGTAGATTCTCTGTGTAGATAATTGTGAATGTGTTATAGTGCTTAGTTAATTCTGCTGCTGACTGTACAGAGAAGAAACTTACAGATTAATTATTTAATTTACTCGTATATATAATATATTCATATACAGTAAACTGATATTTACATTTTTTAACTCCAATAGTACCAGTTAGTTATGTTTCAATTGATCGATGTAACCTCAGTTTACAAGTGCTAAACTAGAAAATGGATTCTAAATAGTTCCCACCGAGACATACTATTATGTTCTCAGATTTCAAGCTAACGTGTTCATTAACATTAGAATTACTATTCAAAAGGGGGTATTTACTGGGGTATTTTATGTTATATTTGTTCATCGCTGTTGCAAGCAACATTTTAATTTTTTTTGTGTCAGTTAAGCCTTGAAAACAGTGCTTGCAATAGCGCCGAAATATCCCGTTTTGAACAGTAATTCTAATACTATTATGTTGTTTGAACAATTATAACTTATAATTTATGTTACTCGATTTAATTACATAAAAATATACAGGAAGTTAAGTAGTAAGCTAAGTGCAATGGCTTTAGGTGGTGAAAAAACTACAACAATTTAATTCAATAGTTAAAGAAGTTGTCCCAAATCTTCATAATGGCAGTATTTAGTACACAGGGGTACGAGGGTAAAACTGAAAGTTTCGGGAATAGAAGAAAATATGCAGTATAAGTGAGTTTATTTATTTTTATTGTTTTTCAAAATATTCTCCTTTGTATTTCATGCACTTATGCATGCGTTCAAACCAGTCCATAAAGCACTTTTTGAACTCTGAAGTAGGGGTCGACAAAATGGCTATTTTATAGGCCTCCACTGCTTCTTCTGGCGTCTGAAACCGCTGACCACGCAGTTTGTCCTTGATTCTGGGGAATGTAAAAAAGTCGTTGGGACTTAAGTCAGGGCTATATGGAGGGTGGTCCAATATTTCGACTTTTTCACCGTCCAGGTACTCAGTTGTTGTCCGAGCGGTGTGTGGGCTGGCGTTGTCGTGGTGAAGGATGATGCGACGACTAGGGTTTGTTTTTCGGAGTTCAGCAAAGACGTTCGGCAAACAAATAGTGGTGTACCAATCAGCATTGACTGTTCTACGATCCTCAAGAGCCACAGTAGCTACGTGACCAGATTTAGAGATAAACGTAGCCACCATCTTCTTAGCCGTACTGCGAGAACGAACAACTTTTGTGCGTTTGAGCTCGTCTTCGAAGACCCATACTCGGGATTGGTTTTTAGTTTCAGGCTCATAAGCGTATATCCACGACTCGTCACCTGATACTATGCTAAAAACAGCATTTGAGCGTCCCTTGTTAAATCTTTTCAAAGTTTTGCGGCACCAATTGACACGGACTATTTTCTGCTCGTCAGACAATAGGTGAGGTATCCAACGGGAAAATAACTTTTTCACGCCTAATTCTTCTTTTAAAATAATTATTCCAATACCCAGGTGCTCTTGAATTTCCCGATATGTCACATGTCGGTCTTCATTTATCAGACGACGCACAACATCGACGTTTTCTTGCGTGACTGCCGATTTTGGTCGACCTTCACGCACTTCGTCGGTGAGGGATACACGGCCACGTTGAAATTCTGAATACCACCTGTATATTGTAGTCTTTGAAGGAGCTTCAATATTAAAAGCAGCAACCATCCGCTCTTCACATTGTTTTTGTGTTAGTCCACTTTTAAAGTCATAATAAATCATAGCTCTGAAATTTTCACGGCACAATTCCATTTTAAGCAGTGACTCGACGACTTCAATAAACAATTGAAACCGAACCATACTTTTTTTTTTCTAAGTGGCCAGTGTGTTGAGATAAGGAAACTTCAGAGATTATAAAAAGGTATAATACATGTTAAAAATAAATTAATAAGTATTCGATTCCCGCCACTTTCAGTGCAAGCCTCGTATACAGTGCCGATTAGCCATAAGCAAATTAATCAATTGCTGAGGGCATCACATCTTGGGGGGGCACCAGAAAAAAGCACAGGAAAAGATGTTGCTAGTGAGGACGGGCCACAGGCGTGTATTGTTTGGGCACCAAGTAGTCTTAACACTTTCACTGTCAGACTTAAAGCTCGAAACGCACAGAGCGGGCGCGGCGCGGTGCGGGGCGGAGGCGGTTTTGCATTTTTGATCTTTCCTTCGTCAAATACTGCTTCATACCTCGACGGCCTGCCGGCCGCTTGACGCGCGCGCAGGGTGCGGCGGCCTGTTTAGCCTAGTTGGTAGTGACACTAGTTTTATAAGTACTGGCCGTCTCAAGTGTCAATAAAATATCCGTGTACTAAAGAGGCCAATAAGTTCTTAGTGATTAATGATTATCTATCATCTAAATAAAAACACTCTGTATTAAGCCGCTACGTCATACGTCTGTCATCGGCACCAAAGTTTCGCTGCCTGGCTGTTACACACAATTATTATCATTGCCGAACGCCTATCTACTCGTACGATGGCCACAATGCCTTCCGACGATTGAAGTTTTGGCTGTGCTGTGTTGATCAATTTAGTCCACATCTCTCTCAGCCCGCGGGCCTAAATTACCAGTATAAAATTTGTTTATATTTTTATATTCATACCTAGTCAACTCAACCCACGGATCTAAACGACTACAATGAAATATGTACCTAGACATAGAGTGTGTCCGAACTCAAAAAAAAGAGGGATATTCAAAAGAATTTTTGACCTCTCTTTTTTGGAAGTTGGAGTTTTCCATTCAATTTTAGCGGTACCTTTATCAAAGTTTACAATATTTGTATATGGTTTTTTAATAAATAATTGTATACCAAATTTGTATTTTTTTTTGTTTTTAGGGTATAAATGTTTGTTGTATATTTAATTTCAAGAAGACTGTAGTTTTAGGGGTTTCCTGGAGCTGACATCGTTATATAAGTCAACTTAGCCCGTGGGCCTATAATCGTCACTACGACATGTTTCTTTTTTTCGTAGTCATTCCAGCCCGCAAGGGCCGCATGTCCTGTAATTTAACCATAAAAACAAACATATTTCATAGTGTTCATTCAGGCCCGCGCGCTGATATGAGCTGAATAGACCAACATTTATTAAGCCCATTGGGGCCTTTTACACGGTGAATATTATCTCGCGATACACTCATATCACGATCCGTATCACGTGAATATTAATGAATATTGAACACAGATATCAGAGTAGGTAAAACAGATCCGATCATTTTAAGTTGAACGATTTCTGTACATCTGATCTTTTCTCACTAAACCACAATCAGTAAGTTTGAGAGACACGGATAAGTGATATCTGACAGGCCTTCACATGTCAGTGTCTCCATTTTCATAACATGCAAATTATACTGAATTGACGTTTGTGACGTTTTGGTTTGTATGGGATTTGACATTTGGTGTGCTTCTATATGGAGACTCGTCAACAGTCGAAATGATCGTACTATCTGTCCCGTCCTAACTCATCTTAGTTAACCATAAGGATTCAAAGAGACAACTATATGAAAAATCATCTTGCTTGACACTACGGGTCTGTTGGTATTATTAATTTAAGATATTGAAGCAAAGTATAAACAATTAGGAAAACCGAGATAATATTGACACCCCAGCATAATTGAGATAAGATAATATTAATCGTGTATAGGTCCCCATTAAAAATAAATTAAAAAATGACACAATACGTCTGTCATTCATAAAAACATTGTAAACAGTTTATTTGGTGATTAGTTATTTTACTGGTGATGCGGATATATAAAAGTGACTCAAAACTCATATTTTATTTTGCTGCAGAGCTTACTACAGGTTTGAGCTCTATTATATTTCCTCAATTTATTTGAAATATTTCAGTGAGTCAAAGGACTTGCGCATGTATTATTGCGTACCGTACGTGAAATGCCAAAGAATTGATATCAATGCCATCTATAGTACAGGATTGTTTAGCAGATCCGTTTTTTTCATGAAAACGCGATAACGACGCCACCTACCGGGTCCAATTGTATTTTCAAACCATCCAGGAATCCCCTCGAATATACACACAAAATTTAATCCAAATCGGTCCAGCCGTTTAGGAGGAGTAAGGTGACAAACACACGTACAGAAGAATTATATATATAAAAATGTATATCGTCGTCTAGTAACCATAGTACAAGCTTTGCTTAGTTTGGGACTAGGTCGATTTGTGTAAGATTGTCCCCCCATATTATTTTTATATTATATGTCACACACGGCGCCTCCGCTCTACCGAATACCGCGCTTTTTTTGTGCGACGTGCGTGACCGCGTTCGCTTAACTGCAAAACCGCCTCCGCTTCACAACGACGCTGCGCTGCGCTCTGTGCAAATGCCAGAAACCGATGTAGCGATGCTTGCTTTGCTCAGTTGCTAGGTAGCAACTGAGCAATGTTACGGAGCGCCGCCTTGGCAGTGAAAGTGTTAATACGGCGCTGCCTGTATAGACCTGCCTTTGACTTTAGAAATCTGGTACCGATGTAGTGAACAACTCGTTCCCATCGTGAAAACTCGGAATACGACTAGACCCAAAGTGTATCAATTATCGTATTAAATGATTGACGCTGTCATGTCTGTAAATGTGAAACTTTATTATGTCAAATGTCAGAATGAAAACTGTTACTATTTTGCCTTTCTTATCTTTCATATCAAAGATATTAAATAATACTAATTAAGGTTGACACTCCTTCGGGTCAAGTTGTGTTTCGAGTTTATGGGAACAGATTATTCTCCACATATGTAATCTAATCGGTCAGCCTGTTTAGCCTAGTTGGTAGTGTCACTGCCTCCGAAGCTAGAGGTCCCGGGTTCGAATCCGGGTAAGGGCATTTGTTTCTGTGGTGAGCAGAGACATTTGTTGCATGTTTTCCATGTATTTAAGTATATATCTATTAAATACAATATCATCCTCTAGTACTCATAATACAAGCCTTATTGAGCTTACTATTGGACTAGTTTGATTTGTGTAAAAATTGTCCCCTAATATTTAATATTATTATTAATAATCTGTATGTTAATGACCTTAGGCAGAGTTTCAACAATGCCAAATATTAGAATGGATTGAAGCCCCTTCTCCACTAGCTCCGTGAGTGCTGGTATTAACTGGTTCACGCCGTAGCGGTTCACATTTGGAAGGCTGCTCACGGGTTGGATGGCGTCATCATTTTCCCTGAAACAATGGTTCTTGCAGCATGTTGTTTATATAAAGAATTTTCCATCTAAAAAGACTATAGTATTCTGGTTAATAGTGAGAAGGATGAATAAATTACATTCCACCGCTTCTTTTAAACAATGTGCCAATAAAGCAGGTATCACAGTTCAAATATTTGGGTGATATATTGAAGGATGATCTCAAAGATGATAAGGACCTAGAGCGTGAGCGAAGGTCATTGTCAGTGCGTGGCAACATGCTGCAAATAGATTTACTTGCTGTTCTGTGCCTGTAAAGTTAACTCTTTTTAGAGCCTATTGCCAAAGTTTTTATACAAGTGGTTTATGGGTCAGTTTCACGCAGCGAGCGTATAGTGCACTGAGAGTGCAATACAATAATGTTTTCAGGGCCCTGTTTCGACTCCCCCGCTTTTGTAGTGCGTCAGGAATGTTTGCGGACGCAGCTGTGGACGACTTCTACGCCATAATGCGCAAAAAGTCTACATCCATTATAAGGCGTATGCGGGGGAGTGGGAACAGGATCCTGCAGATGATCTCGGACAGGGTGGACTCTGCCGTCCTCGCCCGCTTTATGGATCTCCATGTGAGGGGTGATTGATGAGGGGGAGGGGTCTTTTTTGTGTGTGGACCCAATGTGTTTATATTATATAACATAGATTATAAGTGGCTTGTTATTAACAAAATATGGAACTTGTTTTCTGAATTAAATGATTTTTATTTTTATTTTATTTATTTTTTTATAAATAAAAAATGCTAACTTAATTTTATTTTCAAAGTTCTTTTTTTTTGTTTACCGTTATTTGTTGACTGCACTGCACTTGTTGCTAGTGTTTTAATAACTCGTAACATAATAATCAAACATCATTATGACCTATCTGACTAAAAGGATCTGCCTATAATGAGTAAGAATCATGAAATAACATCCAAGAGACCACAGCTTAAAGATTACTTGGGGACCCAGCACAAGCAATCCTAGGAAGCATTTTTTACCAAATTGTGTAGTGCATGAGTGGAATAAATTACCCGAGACAGTGATAAGTGCCCCTTCAGTAAACAGTTTCAGAAATAGACTAGACAAATATTTAAGACAAAAAATTTACATTATTTTAAAAATGACAAGTGCAGTAATATACCTACATGCATCAGCTTGTAGCTGATAGTGTATAAGGAAATAATAATAATCTTTAAGCAGGCGCCCCTTGTATCACTCAATAGCCCAGCCATTATGGGTGTATCCCTTGCATTGCATTAAAATGTCAAAAGGGCCCCTTTGTGTTGGCTATGTGATATTCTTTTGGAACTTCAGCTCCGCGCCTTCCCAAGGTCCGGGACACCTATGTCTTGTGAACAGGAAATATATACAACGCTTAGGCCCGCCTCGCTGCCAGCGGCACCCTAGGTTAGGTTTTTTTATAATGTGTATGTATTTATTCTATATGTTTTGTTTTCATTTTAATTTTATGTACATATTGCGAAAGCCTAGCTTAAGATTAAAAAGATAATAATAAAACACTAATAAAATATAATTCAGCGTCATTCATTCCAAATTATTGCGATTATTTTTCTAGCGTTTTCTTCAAAAATAATGAACAGAGAAATTATCTTGCTCTATATACTTACAGTAAGAACACAGGGTACATAATATTGTGGGGTGCAATACTGGTGTCCGGTTCTTGCAATTTACGTAAAGTAGAATGGAAATAGCCCCCCTGCAATATATGTTCGCGGCTTACAAAAAGATCACTCATTTTGACTCTTTCGTGGCGTCACTAAAAATATAGGGAGATGTTCGAAGACAAACTACTACTAATAAATGTAAAATGGTGACGTTCGCATGAGGTAAAAGGTATTTAATTTATCTTAATAGAACAAACAGGAAAGTTATGGCAATGGCACTATCGAAATGAACAATATCGATATCGGTTCATGGAAGGGTCATGTCAAAGTGACAATTCTGCGATGTCTGCGTTTTATAATTGCAAGTTGCTGTACTTTATGAACACCACATTAACACTGAATGGGTTACTGATGGAGTGTGTTCGGACCGAGCCTTTGAGAGCTGCCTGGTTCGAGAGGAATCAGTTGGACACGGGATTCCTAAATAGTATTCTGTCTGTTCCTATATCGGATGATGCCGAGATTTTGTACAAATTAATAGAGGTAGGTTTAAGATCTAGAGTTTAAGTTTTTCTTTGATGTAATATTTTCTTTTTGTTGGCCTTACGGGGCGGTATGTTCGCCTGGCGACAAGCCCCTTTTTATCAATAAATAAAAAAAAAAAAAAAAAAAACACTGAATGGCAGTACAATCATGGTACAACACTTACTTTTAATATATAGTATGCCTGACATACAAGTCCCATTTTTTTTATTATATATGACTTAATATGTCTATTGATAAAAATCAATTTTGGTTGAACATAGACAACGGAATCAATGGTTTCGTTCCGTTCCAACTTGGATGATTAGAGCATTGAGTGAGTTGAGTTGAGTCTGGCAGCACCGCCTGTCGCTGCCAAACCTGCCATTTTATTTTGGCTGAGTTTTGTTGTCATAATATTTTAATGAAATTAAAAATAAACCTTAACATGCAATTGCGTTTAAACTACTATGTGACTCGACGTGATAGTATAATATTTTATTTATAATCTTTAATTCAAAATAATTGATTAAAATTTGTTTACATATCCCGTTAAGTGGTTCATTGTTTGAAGGATACAATCGTAAGAAAGAGGTCTCAACATCTCGCAGGGACTCATGATGTCATGAATTGGTAAGTGTAGCGTAGAACTAACTAATAACGAACTTTGCGTCAGTATTAAAGTCTCCGGTGCACTTGCGGGCCGAGCGGCACCGTCGAGTCTCCAATTGATTTTAATTACTTTCCTCGCGAGTGCAAGGGGCATGGACCTGTGCCAAGTCGGGCGGACGAACGTAACTACTAAACTGAATGCGTAATTCTAGTAATACGTGTTGATAAAAATGGTGAATTTTCAAGAAACGTTCATTGTGCCTGCTTGTTGTAAGTACAGTTTGTTTATGAATGGATGAAGGCTAAAAGCTTCAGGCGAACATAATAACATAATGTGTTAGCCTCTACATGCGCACGAATATTATGAGGAAGATAAAAGTGGTATGAATCAACTCTTTATTTTTATCTACTAGTTTTCCTGCAAAGCCAACAATATTTGTTTTGTTCATTACATATTGAAAATGATACTCATATGTTTGACAAGGCAGAACTTATAAGAAAACTTAGTAAAAAATCTCGCCCTATTAATGAAGTAGATAAACTAGTTTCCATGACAATATGCTGAGCAAAATTTAGCAGCCCTATTAGTTATCCACTAATTATCCTTGGTTTAGGGACATTCTGTATAGTTACTGCAGAAACATTATAAATAAATAATAAATAAATATTGAGGGACAACTTACACAAATCGACCTGACCTAGTCCCGAACTAAGCAAAGCTTGAACTATGGGTACTAGACGACAATGTACATACTTATACAGGATGGGCCCTGTAACAGAAGCAAAAAATTAAACAGTCCACTATTGAGCAAGACGGAAATTATATCCAACTGAACTCAAAAGAAAAAAGCTTTTTCTTGAGATATTTCTCTTCCAAGGTATTTTACAAGTATTTTCTTTGCTCTTGTGGAGTGATATTAGTAACTATTTATTTTAAAAACACTAAAAATTAGACAAAAGGACACTAAAAATATCCTTGAAAACTAAAAATTGCAATAACTATCAACTCATAAATTGATGCTACCTCAAAAATGCTGCATTGACTAATGTGCTATAATTTGGTGATGTCAAGATCCATTACTTGGAGGTCATAAGATTAGATCAAGATTTCTTAGAATCGTAAACAATAATTTGGACACAAAACGTTATTGCAGATGCTCTTAAGTTTTTTTTTGTAGGTGCTTTCCTGCAGCCTTTCGGCTTTTGCTGGCAGTCTTGGCTTGCTGTAGGTAGACGTCACTATGGGGCCATCCAACAGCTCGAATTGTGCTCTAAGAAATGCTTTGTTCCTTTCAAATATTACATCCTGTATATACATAGAAAAATTCAAAGACTCAGGAACAAATATTGTGCTTGTTACATAAATAAATACCCTGGGATTGAAACCTGGGACCTCCGGCTTCAAAGGCCTAAAGGGTTTATTAAGGGCTCTCTGCCTAGAGATGCTTAATCCATAAATTGTTTTTTTTTACTTACCTCTGTGGGTGTCCCACTGCTGGGCAAAGGCCTCGCCTCTTGATTTCCATGACTCCCGTGTCTATGCCTCTTGCAGCCATAGAATTTGGTTAACAGTAAAAATTATTGAATGAAATCATTGGTGTTGATCTTGGATATTACCCTCAAGTATCAATGTCCCCCCCTCCACCCCTGTGGAGATCTTTGGTTTCCAAGTTATTGATGATTGAAATTTGAGGTTATGACAGTGCTAAAAGTCCAATTTGGCCGCATTTTTGATTTGGGTCCAACCTCAGCTGTCGTACTCCGCCTTAGTTCCGGCACTGCAGGATGAACAACCCTTCTACCCCCTCGGGTAAAAAAGCATCCATGCTCGACTCTGCAGCTTCGCCTTCGGCGACCAGGCTGCCAAGCTCCACCTCGCACGGTTCCCGCGCTTTGTCACGGCAGGCAAGGGACTAGACCATGTGGATAGTGGGGTGCTCTGATTCGGTTTTTGATATACACGCCCCAGCAGTGGCTTGAGTGACGTAGATCATCTGTCATGGCGTGGTATTAATTACCAATTGTAGTATAGAGACTTTCCAATTTGTTAGTCTAATCATGAATACTCTTTAGAAAAAAAATATGAATGCTATATTTGGTGTTGCATATTCTTAAGTTGAGTCGCTTTGGAGCGGAAAAGGAACACACACACAAGGTGCATCAACCTTTCAATTTTGGATATTCCTTTCACCAACTGCAGTGTCTCTGTCCCACTCGTAGCTCACAAAACACATGGGCGCGCCCAGATTGGTGTACACCACATTTTCAAATTTAAAGTTAATATATATAGTAACACGAGGCGTTCAGCGTTATCGCCGTTGGGACCATGCAAGGGATTATAGCAAACTGCTGTCTAAGTCTTGTTACAGGGACAATAATTGCTTTCTTAGCATTAATTAATTTGAGTGGAGTGCAATCAAGGTTACTTCAATTACATCAGTGAACTAACTAAAACATATTTTAAATTATATACATATTTTTGAAACTATTGATATTTAAAAAAAAATTGTACAAAAAATGTCAGAGTGATGTCAATATATTTGCATCTTATTCTTTGTGATAAGATGAACATTTATACATTTCGTTGACATCAACTGACAAAAGACATTAAATAAAATCGGTCAAGAGCATGTCGAGCCATGCTCAGTATAGAGTTCCAGAGTAGCTCAATGAACATACTTAAAAAAAAACAAGCAAAAGGGAGTACTTTCGCACCGTTTTTCATACGTCTTTTACTAAGAAGGGAAGACTTTTTACGAAAACTCAAACTTTTCAAGATATAGTTTAAAAGTTAGAGGGAGAGAAAAAAAATTGTGCCCTTGAGGGGGGGGGGGGGGGGGGGGGGGGGGGGAGGCACATTTATTTTTTCTTGGAGTGATGATTTCCGAAAATATTCACTTTATCAAAAAATAATTGATGAAAACCTTTATTAATTTTGGATGACCTATCCAACAACACACCACACCATAGGGCAGAAGCAAAAAAAAAATTCATGCTCACTTTACGTGTAGGGGAGGTACCCTAAGAAAAAGAAATATTTAGATATTATTTTACGACTTTGTCTGTTTTATTGCTTTATATATACATACCAAATCGTAGCATCCTACAATAGCACTAACAATCACTGAGCAAAGCCTCGGACAGACAGACAGACGGACATGGCGAAACTATAAGGGTTCCTAGTTGACTACGGATTCAACCTTGCTGATATAATTAATTATTTTGTATATTTTTTATGCTAGAATATTGAAAAACAAAATATGCTACCTCGTTTATATGCTTCAAAGAACGGAAATCAATAAAAACATCCTGTACCTATAGATGAATACACCTACAAACTTAAGTTCATTAACCCGAGAGGTTGTTGCATTCTCGTAAATCTATGTGTCAAGGTAAAATAGTCTCTACTGCAATGCTTTAGTAACTTGTAGGTGTTAATTTGGTAAGGCAACGTGCTCTACAACAACGCTAATTATTAAATGACCTCCTTTCTTCTGAGTAACAGTTACACCTACACTAGAATTTGAGAGTGCTATAAAATGTACAGTTAGGACAGTAAGTAAATTGTGCACGCAAGCTTTTTCGCCGTAATAAGTCAAATGAGCTCGGAGAAGGTCATGAATATGATAGAAGGGATCTCAAGGTGACTATTTGTATTTACAGGTGTCTCTTAAAACGAGAATAATTCGCAGAAAGTTTTTCACTAAAAACTGGCCAAGTGCGAGTCGGACTCGTGCACGAAGGGTTTTATAGGTAATGGTACGGACCATTATCTATAAAAACGGCAAAGAGTCCGACTCGCACTTGGCCGGTTTTTAATATTGGTGATAGACAGACGGACGGACAGACGGCGAAGTCTTAGTAATAGGGTTCCGTTTTTACCGTTTGGGTACGGAACCCTAAAAATGCTAAAATCTCGAAAAATGCATTTTTATTTCTATACCTCATAATTAGATAGTCCTCATAATTAGTAGTATAGAGGTATTCTGCAGCGCTATCAGCTGTTCACGGTTTAAGGGCCCATATATGTATATAATAAAAGTTCAGCGTAAGGATGTCTATAGAGATCCTATACAAGTTCCACCAAGAGGTCCCTCTTGCGCTAAATTGAGAACTCGTCTTAAACGTGTGGAGGCTTTATTTGCCTCAAATTATTTGACATGACGTAGAAGAAAGAAAAGAAAAACTATGACAAAGACAAAAAACCGTCCCGTCCGTCCGTCTCGTCCGTCTGAAGAGCTACCGCGAACCAAAAAAAAAATGCTTCTCTGTCGCATTTGCATATTCAAACGACAGAGAGGGACGTACTTGTTTTCTCGGTAGGCCCTCTGATATATTTATCCCTCTCCGTCGCTTTCCGTCCGTTGTTTTTACTTAATCAATTTAGTATATGACCATCTTTCTCGGTAGCGGTATTATTATTTGAGGTCTCTGGAGTACTCTGAGATATGAAAGGTTAAACTATGAGACTGTACTTTTTGGTTTCGTTCGTTATCGTTATCAGTTTATGATTTATCTCATACTATCAGCATCACAGTTAACTGACCCTTGGTAGTCCTTATTTCTTTGCAATACGGTTCACGAACGGTCAATTGTAATGCTGATAGTGTATCTGCGGCTTTGTCCACATAAAATCGGTAAAACTCGTTAATTGGAGTCTCATGTACAGTCAACCAATTTATGTAGTCCTTCATGAAAGATAAAGACGGATAATGAACTCTAGGGCATTTGCCAAAAGTTTAAATTGCTTTAACGTTAGACGTATCGTATTCCGCATTTTATAGCTGCCAGGTAGCTGAACACCTGAGAGTGGTATAAGTAGAAAAATATAAATAATAATTATGTATATATGGACCGCCATTTTACTATTAGTGCACTCGTAATCTATTGCTTAGGGAGGTATTCCACTCATCCAATATCTTTGTCCAAAATACATTTGATCAAAGAAATTGAATGATTTCATCCAACTTGGATGGGACCCCGACATTTGATCAAAGATTCTGATGACAGTTAAATCAATATGGCTACGCATGAAAAATAATAAAACTTGGACAAAGATATTGGATGAGTGGAATGGGCCTCCGTCAAAGAACTTTGATTAAAGATATGACAAAGAAATTGGACAAAGACATTGGATAAGTAGAATACCACCCCGTATCAAACTCATCCAATATATTTGATCAAAGAAATTGGATGATTTCATCAAACTTGGATGGGACCCCGACATTTGATCAAAGATTGCGATGACAGTTAAATAAATATGACTACGCATGAAAAAAAATAAAACTTGGACAAAGATATTGGATGAGTGGAATGGGCCTACGTCAAAGAACTTTGATCAAAGATTTGACAAAGATGTTGGACCAGTGGAATACCACCCTTACGGAGATAGAGTCGATAATCAATTGAACTTTCTAAGTGGCTGTAACGACTTTTTACAATATGGTTATATTGGTGTTTTGCTTTAGTAAACAAAAGCTTTTGTTCCTTTAAGACCCTTAAGTGGATTACACAAAACTATAAACCAACGAGTATCCCTTTTCCGCTCTTGTCACAATGACAATAAGAGTTAAAAATTTACGTACGTGCGTACGTGTTAGTTAGTTTATATTTCATTGACTTCAATACTGGACATAGAGGTCTAGATAAAGTGAGGAAAGTTTTTCCTGGCGGCGTTTTTGACATTGACATAAGATGTACTATAAGATTAAGGCGCTCTTTGAATTGGCCTCTGGAAAAGGTTATTTCACTTTACCAATACCAATAACAAACAGACGGACTAACATACTGTCGCATTTAATAATAACTCCCTATTCTTAATTGCTTACTAAGAAATATCCATGAGTAATTACGAATATATGTAATATCTCACAGATGATGAATCATGTGTCACTACAAGGATTCACCATTAACCTAATGACTGTAATGACTAAACGTTTAGATTTAATTTTAATTACTACGGTTTCCTTAGTGCCGCCTCGTGGCAGCGAAATTTGGGGACAGACAATATAAAAGTCAGCATGTAAGTGTAATACACATTACACAGAAACTGAAACCAAAGGGTCTCTCCGTTTCAGCTTCGATAAAAATTGTTACTTATGTCTAGATGTCCGGGTTTCCGATTGTTCTACAGGTCACATTTCTCTACCGATTCTCGTCAAATTTTGTAAGCGGGTTGAATAATTACATATATTTTTTTGTCATGTCTGTTCATGGCATTGTGAAATTTAAAAAAAGACAATTTTTCGCGAGGATACTGCTCACAGAGCCACTAGTATTCTGTGGTTACGGGCCTCTATTATCACAGTTGAACAACATAATTGTAATACTAAGGCTGGTTTGCACCAACTGACGACCACAGACCGATCAATGTAAAACATGGCACCGGCAGATATCATCCCGTAGAAACTTGGCAATCTTTCCATAGAAGGAACAGCTTACGATTTTACTGAGTCGATTTGGTGCAACCCACCCTGTGTCGCTGTGTCGGTCCGGCACTCGAGATTCTCGAATCATCGCGACTTCGACGTGCAGAATTCGCTGGCCTACCGCGAACCGTAAACGAAGTGTGACCCTCTCTGTAGGTCGAATATGCAAGTGTGACATACTCGACAGACAGGAAGATTCACCGTTTTTAGTTCGCGGTAGGATCTCGGCATATCTACGCTCGGCTCCACTTTAGTGGAAACGCACCCACGCACGCACGCTTGCAAAAAGAAAAAGTTGTAGACCCAAGTACTATCTATTCTGCCCGTATTTTAATAATAAACAAAACTCTCTAAAATACTCGGAATACGTCACGCTTCAACCTATCTTTACTATTTTACCATATTTAAATACACAAACCATGGACGCTATTTGACTACAAATCATATTCCTATTTCTCTACAAACCTCATACCAACAGATCGTTTTTGACGTTTCATTAAAAGTTCCTGATTCGATCATCAGCCAACATCCCTATTATAAAGTTCAATACATTGGCTCGCTCGAATAGAGATAACGTAATCAACTAACTAATTACATAACTGGTTATAGTTTAAAAGTTTATCACGTCAACTGTGGGCTCTGTGAACTGGTATTTTAGTAGTCAAAGGTTGTTACGGTTTTACAAAGAGAGCTGTCTATGCTTGTATATGAATATTACAATGAGGTAACGTTAGTGAGCTTGTAGCTTTGTAAAGTCAAAGTTATAATTATAACTAATGGTTCTGTGAGTTGTAACACGCGCTTATTTTTCAAATGCTTCAAAATCTGAATCTACAAAAAAAACTTTAATTATCGAACCTGCTCACAAAATTTTCCGGGAATCGGTTGAAGTAATGCTGAGGAGGAGAACATCCGAAAATCCGCCGGACAGAAATACTAAAGGATTATACGGATACGAAGGACGGAGACGCTTCGCTCGCTCGGAGAAATATATGTATACGCTCCCACAGCGACAACCATTTTGTCTTTACGCCCTTATCATTTATTACTTATTAGATAAGTTATGTTAGCATATATTTTCCCTGAATGCGTATAGGTTGTTAGTAGTATTACGATGTTAACTGTGATATGTAAAGCCCAAGGGAATAAATATGTATACATTTTTATACTTATTCCACTACAATAAGGCCTATAATTGTATACACATTTATGCCCTTGACTGTGTGTGGGTGAGGACTCAATTTATGGACCATCGTGGGGCATGCAAAGGCATGTTATTACACAATATTTTTTTTCCGCTGTTACACGTTTGTGATACAATTAATATCTTTGTGTCACAACGGAATCAATTAAATTGTAGACGGAATTAAATGCCTTAACGATGTTCCAAAATTTTTGGTCTCGATGTAGGATTGTAGCGGTAATCTCCGGAACAACTCATTCAATTCTTTCACCTGTGTAAAGGGGACTTTCTAGGTGGACATCTTTTATACTCCGGCTTTCCCTGCGTAGGCGCAGTTGCCGAGACAGCTAGTCTTCTTATACTTTACGGGCTGCCAACGATTTGAAGAAGCGGCTATAGCGGCAGCGGTTTTGCTCATACATTGCATATATTACAATCGCAGTCACAGAATAATACAATAGACTCTACTCTCGACCGTGCTATGAACAGATAAAAAACGCTTGCTGCACCGCAGTGACCGCAATTCTCGTAATGTCGTGTCCGGACCGATACTACGTGGTTAGTACAGTCAACAGGAAGGTAGATAATCATTTTAGTACCTTGTCACTTTCACAACTTTGACGTATGCCAACTGTCGCAGTATTGTTATTACGTTAGTGCGACAAAGTATTAAAATGATCATCTTCATTTGCTGTTGACTGTACCTATATACAATGTCTATTTGGTTTTAGCTATGTATTTAGAGCCCAGAGACGGCAGAACAAGTTTGCGGCGATTTACCAAGTCTAGCGAGTTATTGTGTGCCTACGATGCAGTCATAATAATGTGGGCAGTTGTGAACCTTAGTGCCCCGTAATAACCTTATCCGAAAGAGCCTTTAACCTTAATTGCTTTTATTCATAAACTTTTGTCAAACCTATGCTTCATAGTTCATCTGGTATTAAAAATCATTGGTTTCTGTCCAAGACAGATACAAATACTAGTTTGAATAACAGACGTTCTTTGTCTTTTACTAGAACTTTGGCTAGCGGCCTAATTTTTTACACCGTAAATGTCACGAAACATTACGAGTAGTATGATGTAGACTCAAGTCTCCTGATTTTTTTTGTACGAGTACATAACTGCTTCAGAATTATATTTTCATAAGTAATCACTATAATGTATCGATATAATATGTAGATCGTATGTCGATAAATGAGAAGTCCCTATGACAGCTCAAAAGTGCTACGAGAATTCCGACCCCTGGTAATCAAGTCTATATTTTCTTATGTTTGTGAGAAAGTTGCTACAAATACCAAAGCTTTGTTACAACTGCAGCAATTCAAGAACTTATTCGTATAATCATCGATAGTTAATTAGTTAATGGATGTTTGATAGCGTTTGTTAATGACGTTTCTGACATGTTGATGATGATGTACAGGGCAAAGAGGAGCATTTCCGGAAAAGAGGTTCTTAATGTTACGTACATATATTTTGTATGAAACAACTAAATTGATTATTTATGAAAGTATAATTTTGAGATAGTTATGCCCGTACAAAAAAATATCAGGGGACTTTAGTCTAGGTACGTCATACCAACTTTTCCTGGCGTTTGCTACGGGTTCCAGATCAATTACATTGTAAATTAAGTCCAGTTGGTAAAGTCACTTCGCAGTTTGGTTTTGAGTTTTGCGTTTACTGACAGTCGAGTTCTAAAATATGTATTTCGACAGAGTGATCAATAATATGTGACTTCATCGTTAAAAGAATCAAGTTGATCAGATGCTAATAAATAACATTAATGGGGTACTTGATAGCAATATTTTTTTTTTACATTACTAATAAACAATTCATACGTAAATACTCGGAAAAAAAACAAAATTCAGCTTATTTATGCAATTTTAAAGATCTTTAAATATATGAACATGACAAAAGTACGCAGTTTGTCCACAGAAAATTGTGACGTCATTAGACATATTTCCCTAGAAATTTCATACTAACCGAGCGTTTTTGACGTTTCGTAAAAAGTTGCTGATTTGACTATCAGTAACATACCTTATTGGAAATGTACATATATTTAAGATCACACTGTTCATAAATACTCGTATTGCCGTATATTATCTCTAGTTGCAAAATAACATAGTAGAATCATGACTACAAATACTCGCACCTACAGTTACACGTTGTCCTGATTGATATGTCATGCTGGCTTTTAAAAATGTATTTATAATTATAAAATGCTTGGTTTAATAATGTTGCGTGCGCTTAATTGTCTGTTCATTTATATTGGCATTGATTGTTCAAGGGCAGGCCAGTTAATTTTTAACATGCTCAATTCGTTGAACATGTATATACGTAAAGGAGTTTGTATAGGAAATAAATAATTTGGAACTAGAACTCTATAAAAAGACTTCACTAAGCTCAGTCAGCGAAACAGGCTGCGCAACCCTATACTCGTACAAGGAGGAATCTAAATAATTTTACCAGTGTATTCCTGACCTTGTTCAGGTAATAAAGCTGGAGTTTGCCCAATTTTTTTGTGTGTATTTTAAAAATAAGAGCGTTGGATGGAGTATAGGTCGATTGAGCTGGCGCGGAACGTCTATGAAATTAATGACAGTTTCATACATTTTCCGCGCCAGCTCTTGTAAATCGACCTATACCATAGGCCTGCTGTCGCCGGATCGGTAACGCGATGTGGAGAAAATTATAGACTAGTTCTGGAATAAATTAAATTAATTTCATTTTCCATGAAATAACAATTTCTTTAATCTATGATATTTAATTGATAACTATAACAAACCTTGCCAGTGTATGCCTTTAATGACAAGGTCCTACAGATATTTTTTTGTCAGTTTGGGAATGCACAATTTTTTATGACTTGACTGTGCAGACTGTGCAGTAAGTTTAGATATGTATGTAGGTTCAAAAATATCTGCGCAACCTTATGCCCAAACAGTAAAGTTGTGTCCACATATTTTTGATCGCTCGGTACGTGCAGATTTTTTCAAATTCGACTGCACAGAAATTGTAAATAAAAATCTTATGAGCACCGCCTTGTAACCAATGAGAACCGAGAATTTCCATAATTTATAGTTCGATCTAACCCTCTCATAAATACCACCACATCAGCCCTAGGACGTCCACTGCTGGACATAGGCCTCCCCCAATTTCATGGGGGGTAAATGCCATAATCGCCACGCTTGGCATGCGGGTTGGCGATCGCAGTATCTCCACCGCACTCTAGGAATGCTGCTGCCCATTCCCCGGTGGTCTTGGTCGTAGTTTAAGGACATACTCGGGTCCTCATAAATACGTACTGCAACAATAACCTGCCGACGTAAGTTATGGGTTATGGAACATATTTTTGAGCAAGTTGTATGCACCCATATTTTTGTACCTATAGGTACAGTACGCCGAGACAAGTCCCTAGGTACGTTAATCCTTCGTTCGATTACGGCGAGTCGTCTAGAGTCTAGACTTCGGTCTGTCTCGCCGTATCTGCGTAGAATACACCGGGGGCTTATGGCTTATTGAACTGCGTTCAAGTTGTTTTAACTACCTAGACTTCAATTTGGCGTGAGTCTAATTCGATTGTGGATGTTGTTTGTTGTTCGTCGATCTGTTAGGTATAGGAGCTTTGTTAACATGTATAGTTTTATATTTCACTTCTCCGCTACCCAAAGGTCTGAAACCATACAATTGACTACTAGCTGTAGAGGTGTGTGTGTGTATAGGTCAAGTAATAACGGGACACGACACAGTCCTCTTCATGTCTGGTTTCGAGCGAAGGAAATAGAATAGCTTCCCTCTTATAACTATATAATTTATCGATACGCTAGTTCGTGTGGCGAAATTAAGAGTTAATGATTAATTCGTTCGTTCTAAGTACAGCAATTTTTCCCTCATAATTAGTACAATTGGACCAGGGTATCGTAATAATAACTTCACATTTATCGACGGCCGGTTTTATTTTTTCGTACTAAAGTATTCAAGTTCTAATTGCTTAGGGTGATTACTGTTTAATTAATAGAACAGTTTAATTATAAAGTATATTTAATAATAATATTTATCAAGAGAGTCGTGCGCATTAATTAAAAGATGTGATCGATACAAGGCAACTAACAAAAAGCTTCACAATAATCTCTAAAGAAAAACAACACAGAGTGCATTAGTAGTCACAAGAGTGAAAGAGAAAGTTGTACAAACTCCAAGATAGAGCAGGAGACATGGTTTGTTTTTGTGAAATAGTTCTAGTGTACTTTTATTGGAGCGAGGCTAGCCAAAGGCGAAGAAAGCTCCGCAACCCCCGATTCGCGTATTTAGTTGTGACTCTACTCCTACTGAACCATACGACATAGAATAACCAAAGAACCCTGCGTCAAACTGGACCTAAAACGAACAGAGCTGAGAGTCAGGTTATTAAATAGGTTTTTAAATCTACTATTAGCTCGTATTCACTGACTAAACAATAAATTGCATCAAAATGGTTCTAAAAACAACAAACCTGAGAATTAGGTCAATAAATATAAGTAGATCTTTAAATCTACTATCAGCAACGTATTCACTTTGACTGCAATGGAACTGAACTTGGTGCCGATAGAAGTCATAGTCGATAAATATCCTACCTAAAATAATATATTATTCATATATTTTTATTCACTCCACCACGAAGAATACTATAAGGTACAGTAATTTCATGCTTCCTTATATCTACATACAAGACTTGTGTGGTGGAGACTGGTGCCTGAACTAGGAGGAAACCTGTATGTCTACCTAAAATAATGAACGTATGCGTATGGCAAAGAAACTTCTCAAACTGATTTTCCATTCTCATTAGTGATCCTAATAATGACTAATCTTAACATCTTAGTAATAAACTGTAATAAAATGTAGTGTTTGCCCAACCCTTAAATAATTATTTTTAGTGTCCGACCGAAGTTTCGGTTTCGGCCAGTTTCGGCCTAAAAATCATGTTTCGGCCGAAGGTTCGGTCTCGGCCAAAAAAGTGCCGAACCTTTCGGCCGTGCCGAAACTTACAACATTGTATCTACTTTCGGATCGTGAATTTTAATTAGTCTTTCGAGGCTGGCTGATTGTGATCTGTTAACATTAAGGATCATAATATTATTTTAGTTCATTTTATAAGTATATCTATATCTTGTAATCTGTTATTTCAACCATTTGACACATCACAACACCCATCGAACGTAAACACGCAAGACTTATCGGAATTATAAATAAAATCACGTAATAGTATTAGGGCTTTTCAAGTAAATAAACATAATATTTTGCTTTTCTTAATCATAATTTAAGTTGTTAATTTTTTTTAGTTCATTGTTATTGAGTATTTTACGATAATAATTCACTACCCAAACAGTTTTTCCAATGTCGTTTTATTTTAAAAACTAGTGTTGTGACCAAGTCTCGTTTCGATTCAGAAGATATTTCCGTAAATTGATAGAAATCGATTAGGTACGCATATATTTATAACGATAAATTTATAACCAAAAAAATCTGTTGACGCTGTAAACCTAAATATTAGTAAAACTCCGTAAAGTTAGAAAATATACGCAATTTTATTGATTGTCTTAAATGACAGAGAAAAATCTGTGACAGCTGTAAAAACATATACAACATAAGAGCCACTGATACCAGGGGCCTTTCAGCTCGTAATACGATTTTTTCTATGGAGATGTTAGTTTACTTGTTTGTACCAGATGTCACTCTCTTTTTCTTTCTTTCGTTGTTTGGCCTTTAGTTCCAGACCCTTCTTTCGTGCTAACATGGATGTGAATGCGGACGGTACCTTATTATGCGGTGAAAGCGGGTTCGGTACAGCGCCGTCCCTCAACGGCGGCGCCTTATTTGTCATACGGCTGCTGCCTGCCACGAACGTCGTGTCTGCGGCATGACATGTCAGCGATACTGGTGAAGAGCCTGGTGCCTTCGCAGCCGTCGACACTTTTGCTTCTGCCTTGCGTTCAGCGCGAGTAACACCACGGGTTTTTATTCCACTCGACGTGCGAAACACATAACATAACATATTCCGCGGTGTACGCGGTGTGTGTATGTGTATTATGCGATTCAAACAACCATTCGTTAATAATCGCTTCATTTGACAAACGATACGTCTTAGCCTCATCATTACAAGCGTCAATTCATAAATGCCAAATGGTTGAAGTAACAGATTACAAGGTATAGTTTAGAAGCTGTTCGATTTAGTTATTCTCAAAGGCATTGGACAGGAGTTTGGTTGTTCTTCTTCAAAACTGAGACCATGGAGAACTTAAGTACTATGCTCGATGATCTAAGGTGCGCTTCTGAAGAAGTTGTGGTTAAGATGAACATGGACCAAACGAAGATCATAACTAACATCCATGTACCTATGTAGTACGTACTCCAGTTAAGATCAGACACTCTACGTTCAAAGTTGTCGACAAATTTTTGTACTGTCCCTGAGCCTAGAACAAACGATTCAGTTGGGCAGGTGCAATTTCGAGAAGGAGATCAATTTTCAAAAATTACTTGGCTGGGTGGCGTTCGGGAGACGCAGTATCTTTTCGTCATGTATCGATTTACCTCTCGTCAATAGTTAAAGTCTTTGACCAGTGCGTGTTGCCATTGATGACCAATGGCTCCGAAAAAGGAGGCTCAAAGTCACTCAAAGAGCGATGGAGAGGGCTATGGCCTATGCTCGAAATTACTCCGCGAGATCTAAAAAATGACGATATCCGCGGACGAATCAAAGTAACTGACATAGCCTGAAGGCTTGCCCAGAGAACCGATGGTCGGTGGGGCAAGAGAGTTCTCGAGTGGCGACCACGTACTGGATGAAGTAGCGTAGGAACAAGGAATGCCCCCACAAGGTTGCTGAGGCTTGAGGTGGGCTGATGCCCTGATTAAGGTCGCGTGGGTCTGCTGGATGCGGGTAGCTCCTAATTGATTGTTTGGGCATTCTCTGGAGGAGGGCTATGTATGACATGATGCCCGCGGTTACCTATCATCATCGCACCTCTCGCCATCGAGCTCATCCCCACACCTTGGAGCCATTGCGTTCTCGTACAGTACAGTTTCAGTAGGTACTTTATACCCAGAACACTTAGGTTGTGGAATGAGCTTCCTGCCGAGGTATTACCAAAAGGTTTACAGCATTGGACTCTTCAAAAAGAGACGTGTATAAGGATAATCTGGTCCAGTTCAACCCCACCAAGACACAAGTATACGCGTGCACTACGAAAAAAATCCCATTCACTGTTGCCCATTCCAAGACACAGCCCTCTCCATCTTAGAGAGTTATTGGGATCCTTGGTGTCGACATTTCCAGTGACGTCTAGTTTCGGAGCCACTTAGAAGACAAAGCCAGGCTGGCATCCAAAAAGCTGTGCTCAATAGATCGAAGCGATACATCACCCCTGGACAGAGACTTCTGTAATATAAGTCACAAGTCCGTCCCCACTGAGTTGGCTGTCACCTCTGGGCGGGAGCACCTGGATACCAGCTTGGGCCTTTTGAATTGTTTCAGAGACGTGCTGTGCGAATCGTGGACGATCCCAAACTCACGAGCGATATTGAACCGTTAAGTTTAAGGAGAAACTTTGCCTCCTTGTGCGTGTCCTATGGCTTGTTTAATGGGTTATGCTCCTAAGAACTGTTCATTGATGCCTACGGCCCCTTTCTACCATCGCACAGCTCGCCGTCCGCAGGGCATTCACCCTCACACCTTAGCACCTAAATGGTCACGTACGGTACGATTTCAGAGAAATTTCCTCTTTTCGGGCGCTCCGGTTGTGGAATGAGCTCCCTGCCGAGGTTTTCCCTAGGGATTACAGTATGGGGTTCTTCAAGAAAGGAGTGTATAAAATTTTAAAGAGTCGGCTACGCGCATGTGTCACCCCCAGAGTTGCAGCCGTCCATAGGCTGGGGTGACCGTTTACCATCAGGCGGGCCATACGCTTGTTTGCCACCGACGTGGTATTTAAAAAAAACTTGTTTATTTTATACCACCTACACGTATTATAGGTGTTTCATTGATCATATGATTCCTATGTCTAAAAAGAATGGCCTACTAACTTTTTATTCAACGATTTTAACACATCTATAAAAGTTTCGGCCGAAACTAGAGCCAAAACCGAGCCTTCAGTTTCGGTTTCGGCCAAAAAACATGTTTCCGTCGGACACTAATTATTTTTGTTAATGACTAACTAAATTTGCCTGTATCTGTACTTATAATTTTACAATATCCTCGTAGTTAAACCTTCACAGCACTGGAATATAATCTAAATTCGATTGGTTGATTGCTAGAGAATGCTTTACGGCATCAAGTCCGCCTTTTTGTACTATAAGGTTTTCTTTTGTGCAATAAAGATATAAATAAATAAATTCCCTTCTCTAACTCCAATCATTTTTCCAGAAACCGAACGATGTGACAATGTCCAAAGTACTCAGTGCGCTGAACGGAGCGTTGCCAGACGAGCGGCCACTGCTCTCGCTCCAGATCGTAGAAACGATCGCCAAGTGCCCAGCCGGCTACGTGGCCGTCAGCCGGACGTACGATGAAGACGCCGATGCCGGACTGTTGCGGCAAAACGGGCTGTTCGGCAAGAAGCCGAGCCACTACATATGTCTGTCCAAGTCTGAAGGTGAGTCTACGAGAAGAAAGAAAGCGTCTTGCTCTAGATCGTAGAGACGGTTGCCAAGTGCCCAGCAGGCTACGTGGCCGTCAGCCGGACATACGATGATGACGCTGATGCCGGACGGATGCGGTAAAACGGGTTGTTCGGCAAGAAACCGATCCACATATGCCTGTCCGAGTCTGAAGGTGAGTTTTTATTATTATTATTAAGCTTTATTTATTCCATAATACTAATTACTTAATCTAAATAGTGTTTTTTATTTAATAGTATTTCATATGGACCCCTTTTGGGTAAAAGCCTCCTCTATCCCGTGCTATTTTCATCTTTGGCCAATTTCATCCAGTTTGGTCCAGCGACCTCGGTTATGTCGTCCGGCCATCGTCTTCGTGGTCTACCTTTGCTTCTTTTGCCTATTGGCGCTGGCCATTTTGTTGCTTCTAGTGCCCATCTTTTCTTTTTATATCTTGCGATATGGCCTGCCCATTTCCATTTTGGACACAGGGCTTGTTGAAGAGCGTCGGTGAGTTTGGTTCTTTTTCTCATATCGTTGTTTCTGGTGTTAGGTGAGTTTACGAGAAGATTCTATTTTCTATTTTTTATATATTTTTTATTATTATTATTATTTATGTTTTGACGATCCTATTGTGAATTTTACTACAAAATAATTTCTTACTTTGACATGTCTACAACAATACAATATTTATTTTAAAGAATAATAATAGCATCAATAAATTGCTCTATAATATATAATACATTATTATATATATTAATATATAATACATGTTATAACTGACGATTCGAAAGTGCTTGTTGCTAGGCCTATTTTAATAAAGAATATTTTTGACTTTGTCTTTGATAATAGATAGATAAACTCCCGGCATAGACCTCTCCATTGCTCTTTGGGTGACTTTGAGCCTTCTTATGAGGCCCATAGTAAGCGACCACGTTTCAGTGCCATATGTTGTCAGACACTGAGTAAAGAAGATGTATTTAAATGTTCCCCAGGTGTTCCCGGCTACGTGATGGACGGCATAGCCGTGGTCGGCGAGCGCGAGGCGGCGCCGTCGGGCTTCAGCGTGGCGGGGCGCGCGGGCAAGCGGCGGCTGTGCACGCGCGTGTCGCGGGGCACCGCCGAGCCGCGCGCGCCGCGCGTCACCGACGTCATCGTGTGCTCGCGCATGCGCCAGGCGCCGCAGGGGTTCATACTCGCCGGGTGAGCTGAACCCCTTTGTACAAGATGTAGAGAAATATGCTTTCCCGTCGGCTGAACTCGGAATACGACTAGACCCGAAGTGACTATTTAATTATCCTATTAAATAATTGACAAGTTCATATCTGTTAATGTGAAACTTTATCAGTCAATGTCAAATGTCAGAATGAATACTGGTAGTATTTGACATGACAGATGTTACTGTAATTGATTGGCAGGTCTTCGGGTCTAGACGTATTCCGAATTTAGCCGATGAGAAATCATTACTCACTACAACTGTACACATTTTTATGTGAACTTTGTAACAGGACTTATATAGTGTTACAGTTTGGTGCCTTGACCAGGATTAATAAATCATTCATACAATACTAATCCTTATTACCAGGGAGATAAACGGCAAAATGGTGTGCTACAAGGTGAGCGGCGGCAGCGTCGAGACGTCGCCGACACACGCGCCGAACGAGTACGAGAATATCGTCTCCAATACTACGCCTGAAGCCAATAGAAGGTGAAATTTCAGTTCCTTTTGTCAACATGCCTGAACGATGGCCATGAATAAATTTTACAGTCGGAAGTTATAGGACAGGGTCAGAAGGTTGGAGGGGGAGGTCAGGTTATGTTTCATAAGATGGCGAGGACAGTATTGCCAAGACTCTGAAACTAAGGGATTGCCTGATGAGGTGGTTGTCGGAATATAAGGAATAAGTCTAAGATTTAACCTTTTAATCTTAGGTGTTCGTTTGTCAAACAAAATACGGCCATTTCCGAGCATGTTTAAGAAAAAATAATTTAGCTTGTCCAGTAATAAATATGCCTTAGAACGAGCTGGCTACGAACTACATAATAGAAATCTGCTATACAGCTGTTAACTATACATACTCGACAGTTTCTTTAAAAAACTATAAACAATACTGTAGAGATGCCGTCTTGATGAAAACAATTTAACTTTTTTGTAAGAGTGTTTACTTAGAAATAATATTATGGTACTTTTAATTTAAAAAAAACTTGCGATACATAACATAAGACAATGAACCTTGCTTGGCACCCATGGGGTTTAAGGTACTAAAACAACTTGAGTAAGACGTTAAGAACAGTATTTTCTGTTCACGGTCCAACAGTGCGAACCGTGGAATCGTGTTCGAATGGCCCTTTTATAATTAACCACGGTGCTGTAAGCTAAGAAAGCTTGCCTACCACGTTTGTGTCTTAACTTATAAATAATAGAGTCGGAAGTGGTTGACCAATTTCCTGACTGTATGACCGATGACCGGGCATTGTTTTATTGCTTCCCTTGTTCCATAAGGTGTTTCAAGTAAACCTGTATACAATCAAAAGCAGAAATATTACAACTTATTCAAAAATATGTTCAATGCAGAGATCACAATTTTCGCGACAAAACATAAGACTGTCGCAATCTAACTTCTAGTTTTGTTTGGCCCTATGTTTGACTGCTAGAAAATGTCATTTGGCATTAAGTTAGCCATTTGTTAATTTGTTTTTTTGTGCAATAACTCTATAATATACTTGAGTAAATAAAGAAATCACACAAAATTTTAAGAGGCTGGTAAAGTCGAAAAAGTTGGATTTGGGAAATTGTATTAAACTTTACAATTAAACTCCCTAAACACATTACTGACCTTAAAGATTCTAAATTCAAATCTGTAGGAAAACAAACACTTATTTTAAAAGCATATTATAAGTTAAACGAAACGACTACATCATGGATAGGGATGTTTGTCAATGATAGAGTCCTGCACGGGTATTCTATCGCAATAATAGGTTTTCTACTGTAGCATTGTAATTAATAATTACGAGGGCCGATCCGAAAGTTTTTAGCTGCTCTCACTCTGTTCATGCGCACGTTTTAATGATACCATTATGCGGGTAATTTCTATAAATATTTGTTCGGGTGAAACTGTTAATGAAAGTCGCTTGGGTTTTTTTTGTGTTTTAAGTACGTATTTAATTTTAATTACGTGTCAACAGCCCTATCGATATGCGATCTATAATCGATGAATGAATCACAATACCAATTTTGTGTTGCGGTTCAGATTAATAAATAGTCACCACAACTAAACGAAATTTTATACACCGCAAGCTATGACTCTTCCCTGTCTCTACCCACATAGTCTGTTTCGTTTGCATGAACATTAGTGACAATGAGAAGGTGTGTCAAATATTACTCTAGGTCGCGAGACTAGGAACGGGGACTGTTCATCATCACAAAAAAAAAAACTTAAATAAAATAAAATCATTTAGTGATTTAACATGAAAATCAGCAAAACTAAGTTAAGCAGTTATTCCGGGCATTTTCGTTGCCAAAAACCATTTTTAGGTATCAAAAATAGTACTATATTCGTAAATTTTGTTGTGTTGTGAAAAAAATACTTGCTGCTTAATAACGGTTTTATCTCAGCTCAGAACTATTGAAATTACCTACATAATGGTATATATAAAAAATATATCGCATGCATAGAGTGAGAGCAACTAAAAACTTTCGGATCGGCCCTCGTACGTATTACAGCGATACTTTAATTTTATTTTTATTTATACATATATAATGTATAAATATATGTATGTATGTTTTGGTTTTTCACACCGGTTCTACTCGGGGAAGAGTTTATTTTTCCGAACCGGTGGTAGTTTATTGACATTCATAGGTGCATATAATATGCCTAAATAGAAGAATTAATAAAAAAATCCCACAACGAACATTACTTTGGTAGCTATTGAGGTTCTCTATCATTAAAATATTTGATCTATATGAAACTGCGCAACTGCGCATTCCCGTTCCCTCTAATATAAAGCATGATTCACACTAGAACAGTCCGTGTCCGTGCCGGGACGGATCGGGCTGAGACCGGGCTGCTTCCGAGCCTAGGCCGTAGCTAGATCAACCGTCAATTGAAACGTTTACATTGACTATAGAGCGGACGGGCCTTGCTGGCATGGGACCGCTTCCGAGCGCCGCTGGGCCCGGGGTCTTGCTGTCATAGAAATCGGGCCGACCCGTACAAGGAACGACCTACTGTGAATCATCTTTCAGAAGAGGCATGTGCCCAGTGGGCCTTATAAATAAGCTGATGATGGTGACGTGTAACCCTAAATATAAATCAACAGGAATATGTGCGCAGCACCTAGCGGCCTATCAGTATTGTACACGTTTGTACTCCCGGGGTTAAAAATTTCGGGTCATCTTGAATTTAATAACCGCAATTAGGTTTTTTCTAAAGTTACATAATATAATATTAACAACCACCACCCAACCCATCTATACCCAACTTTTATTTAATCGTATGGCATTTATTTAGGAACCGTGAGATCTTCGAGAAGACAAGTACGGTTGCCAGTTTATGTTGCACTTTTAACACCACCCAGGGGTCACGTGTAGGGTAACACTATACCCAACTATATAAGTAATTTCCGAGATCCTATCATAAAAATACCGAAATCCAAAAATGACGTTTTTGCGACATCTCGGTCCGTTAACGTAGTTTTATTCATGGGTTTTACGAGCCCGATTTAAACCTGGTAACGATATGTTTTTAACTGTTATTTATGCAGTTTAAATGTAAAATTAAATGAAGATTATGTCAGGATTAAAAATCTGTACAACCTTATATTATTTTGGGAATATATGTCGATATTCTACCGACCCGTATTGTTTGACCGCGAGTTTATATGAAGTATATTATGTTTATGTATTGTCTATTTCCAGTTCTATATCATCGAAACTATACAATGACATCTTACTATGGACACATAGGTACTGTTAAAACCCGAGTAACTTTTTGCATTAACTAATGATTTTGGTCATCTAACAACACTTCATTATATTATTAATATTATTTACATTTTTACAGTGCATATTGACTATACCATAATCATTAAACCAGTACAATTTATGTAAACAAATCACATTTGAGCAGTTAATCATATTTATAGGGACACCTTCATGTTCCGGACTTTAGACATTGGTCACGCAATAACACGGTCCATTTGTTGTTTTACTAGTAATATTTTTATTTAGCATCCCTGGAGTGCGGTGGAGATACTGCGATCGCCAACCCGCATGCCAAGCGTGTTCATTATCGCTTGTAACCCCCCATAAAATTGAAGGAGGCCTATGTCCAGCAGTCGGTGTCCTTCGGCTGATTTGGTGGTGATGGTGGTTAGATCTAGCATACACCTTTCCATCTTTCCCTGTGCTACGAGTATTTACACATACGGATCTCTTACACCATTATCATGATGAGTTTTATATTGTAGACCAGTCGGGTAATTGTATTTCATTGTTCTAGTTAACAATTTAACATGAATTGTGCCGGTACAATGAATATGGTATAGTAGCGGAAACCTCTATCCAGATGGATAGCGGATGTGTCTAATAAGGAGATCCCTACTAGTCAATTCCGCCTGTTCCAATTGTTACCTATGGCCCTGGCTTTGATTAATGCTACTACACATTACACCCATTTTATCTTGTTCTTCCAAATCGAATGTGAAACTTGGGGTCTAACTAAACGTTTTATGAATTGTATGCATGATAGGTTAAAAAATATACAATACATGTCATGTTTTAGGCTGAGTTGCACCAAACCGTCTGTAATCATAAGCGGTGTTCGTTAAAATTTGATTGTATGAAAAGTTTGACAGGTTTTTATAGGATGACAGCTGCCAGCGCCATATTCAACCCGTGGAATGATATGTCAATGAAAACTGTATTGTATTTTCAACTATAACTATAGAAAAATATGCTTCTAAATTGAAAATTTGTTAGCATCACGTGTGTGATACTAGCGCGGTTAACGTTGACCGGTCTGTAATTGTAAGTCGGTGCAACCAAGCCTTAGGCTGGGTTGCACCAAACCCTCTGTAACCGTCAGCTGTGTTCGTTAACATTTAAATGTATGGAAAGTTTGACAAGTTTCTATGGGATGACAGCTGCCGGCGCCATATTTAACGTCGATCAGTCTGTGCAACCCAGCCTTAAACTACAAACGTCAAATAGTTCCTATATGGGATTTTGTCTTTGTATTTAACACCGATTCTCTAAATTCTTCTCTAAATTCCGAAATTCTCTAGTAATATTGGGAGACCCAATAGAAAATAGTAGTAATCCCATATTTGAAAGCACAAAACACTTTTAACAGGTTCACTGTCCCATGTGTCAATTATGACTCATTGGCTTTGGTTTTATATCAACTGTCAGTAGCGGAGTACACACGTGGCGAGCATTAGCCGTGCGAGGTGGCGTCGGAGAGCCTACTCGCGCAGTGTTATACAATATACATGCCTCGTTACTTGTGCCTCGTTCACACTGATCGATCGACCTCGCTGAGACTGCCTCGTGCGGCGAATGCTATAATACGGGCAGTACACTCGTTTGCTACCTCTCGCAATAAAGACTCGCCTCTTCTTCAGACTGCGAGCGGCGCCGGAGCGGCCGCCCAAACTGTCTCCGATCATATCCGACTTGAAGAATATGAACGTGAGCGCTTACCCGGACATAGACGAGTTCTGTACAGCGCACGACTACGAGGCGTTGAGTCCGTCTTACAACATCAAGCCGGCGAGGCCCGCGCCCAGGTACTGTACTAATTATATACAATAACATTGTTTCTTCTTGCGTACACTGTCTCCGGTCATATCCGACTTGAAGAATATGAACGAGAGCGCTTATCCGGACATAGACGAGTTCTGTACAGCGCACGACTACGAGGCGTTGAGTCCGTCTTACAACATCAAGCCGGCGAGGCCCGCGCCCAGGTACTGTACTAATTATATACAAAAACATTGTTTCTTCTTGCCTACACTGTCTCCGGTCATATCCGACTTGAAGAATATGAACGTGAGCGCTTACCCGGACATAGACGTGTTCTGTACAGCGCACGACTACGAGGCGTTGAGTCCGTCTTACAACATCAAGCCGGCGAGGCCCGCGCCCAGGTACTGTACTAATTATATACAAAAACATTGTTTCTTCTTGCCTACACTGTCTCCGGTCATATCCGACTTGAAGAATGTGAACGTGAGCGCTTAACCAGATTACTGGCCATCAATTTTGTTTTCACACCTTCAATTCAGTAAATAATCACTTTTGCCTTCAGAGGGATCAAAGTTGTACTTTTCTTACCTCTTTCAAGGGCAACTATGACTCTTTCTTGAATAGCACGTGTAAAATGCGCCATTTGTTAGCAAAATTATTTCCGACTTGGACTGGGCGTAAGCACTTCAATCCCTCGTTCCGATCAAGATTCTAACTGTCGGCCTGTTTAGCTTAGTTGATAGTGACACTGCCTACGAAGCTAGAGGTCCCAGGTTCGAATCCCGGTAAGGGTATTTGTTTCTGAGCTGAGCAGAAACATTTGTTCCTGAGTCGGATGTTTTATATGTATTTAAGTATTTATCTATTATGTCGTTGTCTAGTACCCTTAACATAACACAAGCCTTATTGAGCTTACTATGGGACCAGTTCGATTCGTCTGATATTTATTTATTTAGGCAGTCGCTTCCGTAAAAACTAGTACCTACGCCAATTCTTGGGATTAAGTAGCGGACACCATGCATCCTTCAGGAGGATGCAACTGTACTGGGAATAACGCTAGGAGGATGATGATTTATTTATTTAATCTGTGTTCCTCAGGCCTCCGTCATCCGAGGGCGCTACGTCCCCTCCCGCCCCCGTCCGGCGGAAGGGCCCCGCCCCTCTGCCACGCAACACCAACTACCAGACACTGGGCGGCTACAGCGGTCTAGAGGGCGTGCCGTTCGTACTCAACCCGAGGCTGAGAGGGCTGCCCAATGATAATATAGTGAGTATATTTTAAGGTGCCCGAATCCCGGTCAGGGCATTTATTTGGGAGATAAACACGAATATTATTTCCCGTGTATTGAATAATTTCTATGTATTTAAGTATTTATTTATCTTTGAATGTATGTATATCGTCGCTATGTACCCATAGTACGGTCACGAACATTAATTGTTGAGCCATTTAGAGCTCACTTTATACTGGTCACTTTATAGCTAACTATGATGTCCAGTATGAAATGAGCTCTAAATGGCTCATCAATTAAAGTGTGAGGGTACAGGCTCTGTTTAGCTTGGGACTGGGTCGTTTTGTGTAAGATTATCCACCAATATTTATTTATTTTCCTTACAGGCCCAATTCCCAATGATAAAGAAGCGTACGCGGTTCGAACTTGACCGCGACTACTCCTACGCGTTCACAGTGGAGCGGCAGACGTGAGACACGCCGAAATGTACCTTCAACACAAGCGCATAAGCTCCAATCTGACTGCAGGGCGCCGAGGTATTCCGTGGCTTGATTCTTGAAATCTAAACTATTGGAGTCGTATCACACAACGTTGCTACGCCTCCAATAGTGTGTTAGCGCAGTTTTCGCTGCAAAAATCGCTGGTTAAATGTATTACGAATTCGATCAGGCGTGCTCCAAGCCTCTGAGTAGCCTGAAATGACTTGTGCTAATTTTCCACTTCGGGTCTTGTCGTATTCCGAGTTTAGCCGATGGGAAAGTGTCTCTGTCGTGCTCTGACGCGACGTCTCTAACTGTGTCGCACACACGTCAGATAATTAGGAAACCGGAGCTGGTACCGCGGAACCCTCGAGTACCATTCGTGATCCTTATTACAATGCTAATAAAGTGCACAAATGGTCAATTAACTATGTTCGCGATTGTACCCCAGAGAGGACGTCAAATAATAATACCGCTACCCACGAGATTGTCATATCCTTCCTCTGGGGCGAAACCAAATCGTACAAAGTTCTTGTATATCCCTCTTTGTCGCACTTTTTTTTTATTGTAAATGGGATTACGTTTGACCTTAGTCTAACCTGATGGAAAACCTTATTCGAGCGATAAAGAGGTAGACATTCGAACTTCGTTCGTTTTTGTTTCGCGGCAGCGTCCCGGTTTTAAATATCGAAAAGACTGGCTGGAATGAATTTCTTGAGGAGGTTTACATAATATTATGTATATACGGAGAACTTATGACTTTTTTACACCTCTTTTATAAATGATCGATAGGTTGGATTTTTGTATTACACCGATTCACTAAAGTATCACAAGGACAGAAAATATTTTACTAATTGACAGTACAATCATCATCACAGTCAACTGATCGTGAATCATATCTCAACGAGATATGGTCTACCTGACTGTATAGACACTCGCCATCAGACTATCGAATCGATCAAATTGCTCATGATTCTCTGATTACGACTCTATTCCTAAAGTGCTAGAGTGCATTTTCAAATGTTTTAAGCCACTTGAAAACTACATTTTCTTTATGACTACTGTACAGTCAACAACAAGATGGTTGCCACTTTAGAACCCAGTCGACTACAAAGAGATGTATATATACACTTTTGTACCATGTTACAATGCAGTGAGGTGAAAAAGTGGATACAATACATCTCTTTGTAGTCGACTGTACAAATAATAGAGTCAGTACACCAATGTTTTTGGTTGACTGTACACGAAAACCAATACGGTTACTCTAAATGTACACTAGATAAGTAAGTAACTTTTGTATTATTATTATTAATAAAGACATTTTAAAAGAAAGAAGAAGAATACGGTTCATTCGTATGTCAACATAAATCGTGTTTATTTTGTTGGAACTATATTCACAATAAATAAAAATTGGTACAGTTAGTATAGAATTGATTCTTCAACAAAGTGATCTGTTTATTTGCTCTGTATTTGTTCTAGAAGCTAGTGATACTTACATAGCTCGGTGTAATCTTAAAATCACATTGTAAAGTGGACATAATGGATGTACAGAAGTTATATGAATTGCCTTAATAGTGAAATAATGTGTCATGTATATTACTTTTATTATAATTATAATATACAGTTTTAATACCATTTTTAATAGACCAATGTTTTGCATAATTTGTTGTAGTTCATTATACAATTATGCACGTTTACGAAGATATCCAATAAAATAATCTCAGCAATGGGCCAGGGCGTCTTTTTTAAAATAATTTTAACAAAAATAATTATGTAGGTTTTTGTTATGAATTATGCTAGCGGCAAGTTACGGTACAAACTAAACAGAAAAACACCATATAGTATAGTATCTTAAGTCTAAGAAATTCTCGCACTATTGGCATAGACAAAAGCGTTTCTATAAGTCGCGCCAACAAAGAATTATAATTATTATGGAGGCTTGTGCAGTCGTCTATAAAGAGATGTATCCACTTTTACACCTTATGGTATTGTAATAAATCCCAAAAGTTTATACTACCCTTTATAGTCGACTGTACTATTATGAGTTATGACTGACAAAAGGTACGAGACAGTAGTACAGGTATAATAAGGTAGTGTGAGCGAGATGCCCGAGAGTGGCAGCTGTTTCAGCATCTATCCTTTACTGGCGTGACTTATAGAGACGGGCTAAGTCCCACAATGTTTTACGCCGTCATTTTGACAGTCGCCATACATTTTGAGGTGAATAGATTGCAGTGGCGGTACGTTTGGTAAAACTCGATTCCCCGGGATTGTTTATTTTAAAACTATTAAGCACATTGCCCTATAATGCATGGGAAGCAAATAGCTCAAACTAGATCCGACTTTCCTAAGATTAATGACTGATGATTAACTGATTTGAGGCGCCATCTAGTACTGTTGTCAAAATTGTGTCTAGTAATATTGTTGGACTTGGTAGTCTCTTTAAATTCTTATGTCTATGCTATCGGTTAAACGAAGGCTTATCTTACAATCAAGATAAATTCTTTTAAAAAATAGTAGTTTACCTTTAGGCGGCTGGTAAGATAATGTATATCAATATATATTATTCTTGTAATTATTATTATTAATATGACTATAAAGTAATTATTATAAAGTAAACACTTAAACTATAGTCTATTATACCATGTGACGCAAATACCAAACTTGCGTCGTACATAATTAATCAATAAATATAAAGAATAAAAAGGAACGTAAAATACTGGTAGGTATATTATGAAAAATGAGACACGTGCGTCATGTTTAATTATAACGCGGTACGGATAATCTTTTATACTATCAATTATAAGTCTATATAAAGTGACCACGGGCGTAGTCAAAAATCATAGTATTATAGAAACATGTCACAGTAATTAGAAAAGCGCTGCATAACAAATTCATTCAACAAATGTCTTAAGAGTCCCCAGTACGCTCGGCTGAACGCGATTCTCCATACAAACGTAGTTTCGTTCTCATTTTATAACGCCTTGCTGAAATAACATGAAACTTTGTATACACAATGGGAGCCGCCATATCTAGGTCGGAAATTAGTTTCTGTTGCTAGAAATTGTAATAGAAAATAATACAGCGAGTTATTGAGATTTTACGTCTTGTATGAAAACCTTAGTAATCGCTGTATTTTTTCTCCATTATAATTTCAAGCAACAGAAACTAATTTCCGACCTAGATCTGCCGGATCCCAAGGTGTATACAAAGTTTCATGTTATTATAGCATGACTTTTAAAATGAGAACGTAACTACGTTTGTATAGAGAAGCTAGCTTCCTGCGGACCCTTAAACTGTGCTGAAATGCCTAACTACTGGTTATCAAGCGCAACCGTAATAATTAATGTTACGATACCATTCAGTTCAGAAGTAGGTAAGCTTTTATCTATTAATAACCAATAATCACTCACTTGTGACTATGCCGTGGTCACTTTACTTTATTGGAAATATTATATCCAAAGTATTATCTCGACTTGTTTGTCCTCAAAGTTTTGTAGTAGCCATGAAATATTATAGACATTATAGTCAGAGGTAGGCGGGTCCGAGCTATTTTTACGTCATTAATGTCATGTAGTGGTGTCTTGTAGATATTAATATGGATAAGGTATATCCATAAAAAATATCAAAAGAAGACAAAACCTGACATGATTAAACTAAAGTGAAAATGCATTACAAAACGAGTAGTAAGTTTTTTATTTATTGTAAATTATCTGTCTTGTAAGTTGTAATAAATAACTATATTTTTTTCTATATTTTCAATGACTTTCGACTTATGTTCCATATCCATTTATGGATAGAAAATGTGAGCTGTTTTCAGTTTTTGCATAACATGGACATACCGTGTCATTTAATGGTAAATGTCCCATGTGTAATTATGAACTAATGAAATGAATTTATTTAGGCTGCCTTTCTGCTACGAGCTTAACGTCGCCATCAAAACAAATTGTTTTTATTAGAACCTACGGAATGTGTTTAATCTATTTTGCACAGCTTTCCGCTTAAGTAGGAATACAATTTCAACTAGAAGCAAAGCCGATAAGAGTGGCGAAAAGAATTATACAATCCCAAAATTTACGAATTAACTTAAAATATATTGTTGAGAATTTTCATATAATTGAATATGCCTTCAAGAAATTCCAAGAATCTAAACCGTCTATTGTAGATGCATTTTTAACTTTAGATTCAAGTGAGAGCTGTTATACACTGGTCTTCATCTGCTTTTGTCAGTTAGAAATTAGAAGACTGCATTGTACTGTTTAATGTACAATTTCACTCCAATCACTTCAGTTGATGTAGAAAGATTTTTTCTATCCATAAATGGATATTGAACTTAAGTCGAAACTCATTAAAAATTGAAAATATGGAAAAAATTATAGTTATTCATTACAAGACAGATAATTTACAATAAATAAAAAAGCTTAATACCCGTTTGTAATGCATTTTCACTTTAGTTTAATCATGTCAGTTTTGTCTTCTTTTAATATTTCTTTATGGATAAACCTTATCCATATTAATATCTATAAGACACTACTACATGACATTAATGACGTAAAAATAGCTCGGCCCCGCCGACCTCTGCTCACTACTTCAAGCCATAGCGGTGCGACATATATCTGAGCGAGACGGCACGTCCCACGTCGAGTCGTTGTATTTGGATTGAATTTCGTTCCGTGGTTTTGTTGTAATTATCTATCCATACTCAAACCTTTTAGAACCATGTAGCCAATAAGGTACTTTATGTACTGTACAATAATAGTTATTATTGGATACAAGTTAAGGCTCAGTGAAATTAGTGATGGCATTAAACTTTACCCGACTAGCTCGAATTGTGGGTTGTACTAGCATATCAAGTGTAATTATAATGATAATGCCTTGATCTATTTTGCTGATTTAATGTTAATATAGAAATGCAGTGGCCTTGTGCTATAGACTGATTGGGCTCTCAACTCCGAAACAAAGATGTGTAAGTACAGCGCCACCTAATTCAGGTGTCATAATCACAACACTCCCTTTTGTTCAACTTGAACAGTTTATTGTAATAGTCTATGTTATAGTGCTCAGAGGGTCCACTTCGAAAATCGAACTTCGTATCGTGCCGTCCCTTTCAATCTCGTGTTGTACACTATATGACGGAAAGGGACGGCACGATACAAAGTTCGGAATAGGCCCTCAGGACTGCCAAACACGACAACGCGAGAGTCGCGCGCGAGGTAAACTACCTGTCTCTTTCTAAGTTTTCTAATTAGACATACCTCACACGCGATCTTATGGTCGCCATTTTAAATCTCTTAATGGGGCCCTTTACATGATTAATATTATCACAATACTGGGGTGTCAATATTATCGCTGTTTTCAAAATTATATGGATTATGCTTAAATATTCATCAATATTCACGTGTTTTGAGTGTATCGCGTCATATTATTAACCGTATAAAAGGCCCCTATAGTTGTATGTCATATTCATGTTATTAATATTCTAATACAGTTCATGTGTGTCCCGAGTTGTTGAGCCCTAGCCAAAAAGCAATGCAGAAATACGCTTTATCGATGTTTAATTGTACATCATTACGTGTATCAGCTGGCAATTTTTTGCAATAGTAAATGTCTAGTTCCTTAGTATTAGTGTGTCTTATTATTCAGATAAAAAAAGTGTTACGGCAGGAAATTGTAAAATTTATATTGCTTGCGGAATATCATGTATTGTGAGTCACAATTTGTGACTTAATCTGGTGTTAGATACTCATCTGCCGGACAGACATGCGTCATATGTGATAAGCTCTGATCGTATGTCAGATGTGTATCAGCCTAGCCGTTATATGGCCGAAATGTATTAAATCGCCACATAAAGCGTGACGGTATAAGCTCCAGGCCTTTAAAATATTATGAAAATAAGCGATATTATAACAATATATTTCGTATACGAGTTTAAAATACGTATTTAAAATTTCGTTATACGAGGGGTGATCCATAAGTTTTGATAATCAGTATTAAATATGGGAGATATGTAAATCGTTATATTTTTAACACAATATGCACACTTTCTATATTTTCAAATACTTATTAACGTCATTCAATTGTTTTATTTTACCCCAATAAATATAATTTTACTTTTTGAGGTCAAATTTTATACCTTCACTAAGTCATCACCAGCTCTTAATTTTCATGTAGTTGGTTTTGAACATAAGTGAATGAGAAGTAGTAGTCGGAAGTTAGGGCTAAATAACAATAGGAACGGTTATCAGTTCTGATCTTTACTCGAAGAGCAGCACCTTTGTCAATTAGAAGGCTCTGAAGTACAATTTCTCCCGAAAATTCGTGTTTTTTTTTCTTCAGCTTATTTATAATATTTAACACAACTCTGTTAGAATAATGTTATACAACTCTCCAACAATATTTGAGCTCAATTAGTGAAAGCTAATTTCGCAGTTTTTATTGGTAGGCCTCAATAGTCCAGGAAGAAGTCGAAAAATACTCCCTAATATTGGTGACAGAGCTGGAGATAAAAAAAAAACAAGGCACAGATAACTTGCTTATCCTTTAAATCATAATGATAAACCAAGGTTTTATTTTCAATTACAATATTCTTCATTAGTGCATCAGGACTTTTTCAACACCGCTCCAAATAATTACAAAACCAACTCTTATATCCGCCATCTTCTTATTTTATCAATTCGGATTTTTTTTTGTTCAGCAATTACAGAAAAACAAATGAATAATGTTTATATATTTATACTCTAATTTAATGTTGATTAGTGTCATGGTACAGCCCACATTAAAAGAATATCATTAACGGGGTGTTTTATACCGATTGTCAAAACTTATGGATCACCCCTCGTAATCGTAATCGATATTCCTCATAACGATATTTCATATCATAACAAAATGAAAATCATAACCTTATATGATAATGTTATAATATCGTTTAAGATGGTGGCGGTGGCGACAATGACGTGCTCGAGTTCGTAAATGTCACAGCGCACATAAGAGCGAGACTGTGTGCAGGACAGAGATAGCCTATAACGTTATTATAGCGCTTCACAAAATATCGCTTTATATATATTGCTTTTTATTTATAACGATTTGATTGATAGCGCTATAAATGCGCGCCAAATATCGTTTTAGTAAAGGGTTTTATTGACAAAGTAGCGTTATGAATCATAACGATATGCGAAAAGAGCGCTATTTCAAGGCCTGATAAGTTCTTGGCTAGCTAGGCCGAAGTCAACATATGAATGCGCGTACTATGATGACACTGAATGCAATTGTATATTGTGTAGTTTTTTATCATGAAACTATAATTAAATCAAATAAGACTATAAAATCAATTGTGCCAACGTAAGACAAATTGATTTAACTCGAACGTAGAAAGTTTTTATAACAGTTTTTTGTTGGCTTTTACTATTGTAGTTTATCTGTAAACTTTTTGACTAACTTTTTTTTTGTTTTTAATTTGGTGACAACTTTTTAAAACCACATTGTAATTTTTAAGACTCTATACGCAGGCTCATTTTACTTATTTTTTTTAATTTTTGGATGGTTACCATGCTACGTGTTGCCAGTTAAAACGCTAGTCGGAATTTCAGATGCTGGCATAAACAACGTTGTTTTCATAAAGGTGCAAATATCATCTTACCGATGTTTATGAAATGGTTTTTCTAACTATAAAGTATTGAGCCTGCACACGCGTGTGTTGCTTCTTTCAAATAACTTGTGTTCTAAATAAGGGCTTAGGTGGCGTAAGAAACATCTCCTGATGATTCCTGGTAGAGAGACGATACACGCGTGTGTGTGTGTGTGTGCAATAATACATTGCATTATCACTAATAGACCTACCCGTTCTTTAACGGAATAGCAAAGAAACATTTTTCAAGAGATTCACTATAGAATATGTCATTTCATTACTCTTAGGGGCCTTTACATGTTTAATATTATCACAATAGTGGTGTGTCAATATTATCGCGGTTTTAAAAATTGGAATTTGCTTCCATGTTCATCGATATTCATGTGATACGGATCGTGATATGAGTGTATCGCGTGATAATAATAACCGTGTAAAAGACCCCAATGATGTGTGGGTTGTTGCCTGCGACTCCCCCAACGATAGGTGTCACAAACATTGAGTAGCTTCTCTTCCATCTGCCCGGCCACTAATGCTAAATTACTTAGTTGTATTTCGTTATTTTAATTGTACTTTCTAATATTATTAGGATAAATTTTGTGGCTCCCCATACTTTCGTCAATTCTTGTACATATCTTTAAGTTTTAAGTCGAAATGATTAGTTGCCTTATATGATTCACAAATGTAGCAATTTAACCATCAACGTGTCATTGATAGAGACACTACTAGGTGTTAGAACGGCAAGTACATAAATGCATTGGAAAGCGTGTTGCAACACATCCAATATCGTGGCAATTAGTTGTCTGAAAACAAGTTGGTGGTCGGATTGCCTTAGGCTGGGTTGCACCAAACTGTTTGTAATCGTAAGCTGTGTTCGTTAAAATTTCAATGTATGGAAAGTTTGACAAGATTGTAGAGGGTGACAGCTGTCGGCGACATATTTAACATTGATCGGTCTGTGATCGTAAGTTGGTGCAACCCAGCCTTAGTCTTTCAATCTCTAAGCAGTTCGTTGAAAAGTTAATTTGATACCAGTATATCGGCATACGCCTTCAAAATAGGAATGTATAATTTAAATTGTTCACGAGGTATTACAACATGTTGCAATTTATTACCACAACTAACGGAGCCGCAGCGCAGATATCTGTGTAAACTATATAAAGTATATTGGAACGAGACGACAATATATTATTGTATTTGTGCAAATATTCGAGATGCATTTCTTTCTTTTATATCAAAAAAGAAAGGAAGGCAAACACGCAACGTGAGGTGTGTTCCTATCTGTTAAGCCGCATCTGCTGCGCCATGTTTTCGATATTATGGTGGCACCATACTTCGAGTATTTGTGCAAATATTCGTGTTGTATCTCTTCTTTAATATCGTAAAAGAAAGGGAGGCAAACACGCAACTCGAAGTTAGGTCCCCACCATGACATATTTTAGCCGCATCTTCTGCGTGCTGTTTTTTGGTTTTCAAATATCTAACACATTTTTTTGCCGAGACTGATGGATAGCATGTTAGATGTTTGAAAATAGCGCAGCTGTCTCGATTTTCATCTAACTATAGTTGGTTCTTTCCAGTCTGGTGAGAAATAACAGCAATTGTATTGCCGTCGGGTAAATTATTTGATTGCTAGTGCCATATTACAAACAAATACATAGTACAAGCTTTGCTTAGTTTGGGTCTAGGTCGATATGTGTAAGATTGTCCCCCAATATTATTATTATTAAATGTTTATGTTAATGTACCTATAAGTAGCTGTTGATTCTCTGAATAAATAAATAAATACATTATCAGTCAGGGACATTGGTATTATCTTGAAATTGTAACTTCTTTCATTGCTTAACCCGGCCGTGATAGCACCGATTATCGACACTTAAAGCATTCGTCTCTTTTTAAGTGTATAAGTGCAAGAGAAGCGAATGCTTATCTCGTTGATAAGCGGGGTGCTGAATAATTTATATTTAGAGTCAATAGTGGAGTTTGCGGACGTAACAATCTCACCATCAACTTATCGTTCCAATCTGTCTCATGCCGAGAAGTTGCTATGCTGAAAAGTAACGGTTATATTATATTCTCTTTGGGACAGATCGGTGGCCAGATTGATATGTTTGTATAGTCAAATAGATTAATTTTATGCTATTATAAACTGTTACAAATTAAATGAGAGCCATTAGAATACATCCAGTCTTGTTGAGATTGTAACATTTACTTTAGTAAATTCGGTGGCTGCATAAAAAGGTTATCGCTACCAAATACATCAGTGCGAAAGAGACACAGAAGTGACTGCAAAAGAGAATAATGCTTTGAGGTCGTACTTATCAATATCTTAAATCGTAATCGACCGTGATTACTGATGAATATTGGAGCAAAATATAGACATTACTTATATTGTGATACACGATTTCCACGGTGATTATTATCGTTTAAACGGTCCCATTCCGCCAATCTCTTTATCCAACCACAAAGATCCCTAGTTAGACGTGTAAATATTTTTGTATCGGTTAGACGATTAGTGGCGCTTTTTACCTATTAGACTTTTTAATTCATGTAATTTTTGTTTAGAGCAATAATTATTAATAAAATTTTAAATTATTGACTGAACTAAGTGAAGTTTTATTTAATTATCGTGTTAGGTGGGGTTCAATTCCCGGTAAAGTAGTATGAATTTCTATTTCATTGAATTTTGGAATCATTTCATTTTCCTGTATTTGAACGAAAATTTTAATAAAGGTTTCCTCACACAGAGGGAGGTGAGGTCCGTTCGGCCAGAGGGCTCTATTTCAGCCAGCAAGTACGAGTCAATGTAAGTACATTATTGCTGAATAATAGGGTAGCACCAAATGTGACCAAACTGTGCACCAAACCGTCTGTATACGTAAGCGGTGTTCAACATCATCGTCAGGCTACTGCTGAACATAGGCCTCTCCCAAGGCGCGCTACAAAGAGCGGTCCTCTGCTTTGCGCATCCAGCCCGGCTAGTATGATAGCTTATACCGTCACGTTTTATGTGACGTTTCAGTACATTTTGTCATATAACGGGACGGTATAAGCTATCATCTAGCCGGGCAGTTGCTTCCCGCTCTAAAGCGGTGTTCGTTGATTCCGATTGTATAGTAAGTTTAACCAGTTTCTATGTCAGCGCCATATTTAACATTGATCGGTCTGCCAGGCTAGTATGATAGCTTATACAGTCACGTTTTATGTGACGTTTCAGTACATTTTCGCCATATAACGTGACGGTATAAGCTATCATACTAGCCGGGCTGTAGTTCGTACAGTGCGACACAAAAGAGTTGAAATTAAAAAGTGGCAACACTGTCGTGTCATGCCTTTCAAATCAATCTAGGAAAATAGGGACTACACTACAGTGTTGCCACTTTTTAATTTCTACTCTTTTATGTCGCACTGTACGTTGGTGCCACTCGCTCAGAGGGTCTATTCTGAAAAACACGAGAGTGAAAGGGACGGCACGATACGAAGTTCGGAGTAGGCTCTCAGTCTCGGACTCGATGAATCCAGAATCCTCATGGATTCCTTGGCCCCATTTCCCACCAAGCCAAACTCCGAATCGGGGACAGGCAGGAATCTCATGTCTCGAAATAATCACGAAATAATATATGTATGATTCGAATCCAGGCTGGGAACTGAATACCATTTTTTTACTAAATAATTACTTGCTGAACTAACAAAAATTTTCTCCAAATTGCTTCTTTAATATTATCTAAGTACGGCAACTTTCGTTTTTTTCGGAGATAGGCACCAAGTACTTACCAGCAAATTTCATCGAAATCTTTAGAGCCATTTCCAAGATCCCCGAAGTTAATAAATAAATATACAGGAATTGCTCGCTTAAAGATATTAGATTACATTAATACTGTTTTGAATAATTATACATGATGAGATTTATGAGAGTAGAATAAGTTATATATTTCGCCACGGCACTATTAATGATTTGGTCCGTCGTTCGCTTGCCACCGTCTCTTTGCCTGCAGTCCTTGAACCCGCGGGAATGGCGAGAGACGACGGCAAGCGACCCGACGGAGCCACATTAGTGCCGTGGAATTTAGGAAAGGCTCTAGTGTGGGACGCAAGGTGCGTAGTCAACTTTGCACAGTGCCACATACAGGCGACCCGCTCAAAGGCTGGTGCTGCGGCTGACCAGGCCCAGCCCGGCTAGTATGATAGCTTATACCGTTACGTTATATGGCCAAAATGCACTGAAACGTCACATAAAACGTGACGGTATAAGCTATCATACTAGCCGGACAGGTTCTCAAGCGCCGCAAATACTCTTCCTTACTTAAGGACTACGAATTTGCGGCGCTCGCAGTGGAGACGCTGGGCCCTTGGTCTGCCGACATGAAGGCTTTTATTAGGGCATTGTCAGTCCGGCTGGTCGACTCTACAGGGGACCCCAGGGCTGGTGCGTACTTCTCTCAGCGTATCGCTCTAGCGGTGCAGAGAGGCAACGCTGCCAGCATAATGGGGTCCATGCCGCAGGTGGACCTGTTAGATGGGGTTTTCTTTTTATAATTGGGAGATTTTTATAGGTAGGTATTTAGTTTCTTAAAATTAATTTATTTTTAGTTTAATTTTAATAGTCGTTGTTTTAATTATCCTTTTTTCTTGTTTGTTGAATAAAATTATTGAAGTTTCCATGGTAACCGAAAAAAAAAGTTATATCATTCATTCACAAAAATGTACGCCCAAGACAAATACCGATGGGAAACAAAATTGCTTATTTTAAGCGAAAAGAGACTAATTTAGCTATTAGAGATTCTATTTGGAATTATTGTTAACTTTAATTTTTTGAAATACCATATCTACTTACTTACTTCAGTAAATATAGATTATCATTCAAATTATACATTTTTGGATATGTTCTATTATTAAGTTCTATCGATTAATATTCGAAACATTGGTATCGGTATCCGAGTCGTTTCGGTAGGTGGCAACACTAGCTTACTGTCATGTCAAACGATCGACCCATTCATCATTTCATTCTCTTTTTCTTTTCTCTGGCGTCGCAGCAGACATCGGTTCACGCCAGCCCGTGTAAGTTATTTCGTTATTAGTGTGTTCAAAACTTAAGTTACTTGATAAATAAGGCTATCCACGCGAATATCAACATCGTTCCAATCTATCGTAGTAGTTTTTATCTGAAAATACTAAACATAACCTGAGATGGAAACGGATGAAACCGACGTGTTCGTACACCGCTTGAAACAGCTCACCGACGAAGAAAAACGGCGTTTAGAGGCACAAAATTCCCGTTTAATACCAGAAGTCAAAGCTCAAAGGCTTGAACGTGAAGCGAAGCGGCACTGGGACATATTTTATAAGCGGAACGAGACTAAATTCTTTCGCGACCGTCATTGGACCACACGCGAATTCCAGGAGCTTATAAACTTCGATCCTGAGCTGAAAATCGTGTTTCTGGAGCTCGGTTGCGGCGTCGGCAACATGCTCTTCCCGCTTGTCGAAGAGGGGTTCGACAATTTCTATTTCTACGCATGTGATTTTTCGCCGCGCGCCGTGGAGTTCGTGAAGAGTAATAAGCTCTACGATCCTAGTAAAATGACCGCTTTTTGCGCTGATCTGACAACTGATGAGTTGTTCGAGAACGTTCCAGAAGCCAGCGTGGATATAGCGAGCCTTATATTCGTTTTGTCCGCGATCCAGCCGGCGTGTTGGGCACGTGTTGCCAAGAACGCTTTTAGAGTTCTCCGCCCGGGCGGGACACTGTTGTTCAGAGACTACGGTCGCTACGATATGGCGCAGCTAAGGTTCAAGCCGGGGCACAAGATTGCAGAGAATTTCTATATGCGGCAAGATGGGACTAGGTAATCATGTCTTCAATTTTATATACTTTCACTAGGACCACATAATACTAATATGCTATGCTTCCAGCGATTCTAGCATATGAGTTGTGTAATAATTTCCTTTTCGTTTTCTCCCGTGACAGCTCTACAGCAAGTTGTCCTAGGTCCTTTTGCACCTTTCACTAGTGGCACAGGGAAGTTAAACTTGATAACTAATTTCATGCATACTTTCAGGAGCTACTATTTCACGGAGGAAGAACTGGCAACACTGTTTATGGATGCCGGCTTCGAAGTCCTTGCTAACAGCTATGTTCAGCGCAGAACTGTCAACTTCAAGGAAGGTGTGGATGTTCCCAGGATCTTCGTACAGGGGAAATATAGAAAGAAAGAGGGTAAGGTTTATTTTATGTATATTGTTGTTTAAGGTATGATTCCACAGGCAGTGGCAAACAACCATGGTAGTGCTAAAACTATGTTCTTATTATGTTATAAGTTTCTTTAGTATGTGATAAGATACAGATATTGTCTCGGGTTTTGAGCTCAGTATGCTTCAATTAGCTGACACGAAAATTAGAAGATCTGCGAATGTTGTCTTTATGTTGCCTGTGGTATTGTAACTTCACTGCTAAGTTTTTAATTGGCCTGTTTTTATTGTAGTTAGTGACTACCAACTGTTGTGATAGCTGTTTTTTTTAAATTCACCATTTATTAAGTGTTATTTATACATTTGATTGGTTCATGTAGCTGTAATTCTATGTTGCCAATTTATCTTTGTTCAAAGTAATTTTAAGATTTTGTATTTCCATTATATTGATATAATATTTGTTTGAGCTATTTCCTGTATTTTTGCACATTATATTTATTTCTTGTAAGTATTGCCCTTTCAATGTCATATGTACTTTTCAGAGGAATTATTACGATTTCTGATGATTGATGATTATAGTATTATTCAAGGCAACTTCTCATTCCAGAAGTGCCTAAACCACACTCTCAGTGGAGAAAAAAAACATACACAGCTATCTTCGAAATTGATAATTATATTAGCATACAATTTGTTGGATAATATTGTAACTGGCCGTTCAAATATATTTTCATTTCATGATGAAAAGTGCTAACCATTGATGTACCTGATTTTTGCATGTATATTAGCTCTATCTGAAGATACAGACAGTGGAAAAACTATTTTATCAATTAAGATCAGTTTTCATCAATTCCTTCTTTGTTTCAGAGTGAAAGTTGTATTGGCAATCCTGGAGTGAGCTAGAAGACTGCAATGGGTATGTAGCTTTTATAATTTTAACTACATGATTCCCAATATGTTTTATATATATTTGGTTTTTTATCTTTGTTATGTATAACATACTGTGTAACATTGTTTTACTTTACATTAAAATTAATTAAAAATATTGCGAGTACAGTGACATCATGATCAAAACCCAGTCATGATGACAGCGCAGTGCAGCTGAGAGTTTGCTCACCTAACAAGAGTGTATTACAGAGCTTTAGTTTGTATGCTAGTTGTAGGTTCATCACTATGAGCATCGAGTTGGTTCACCCAAGTATGACTAGATTGATGAATGAATGAATGTATGGTAGGGTTGTTTTTAGGGCCATTCTTGTGAGGTCTGATGCACAACTAGCTTTAAAGCGGACTGAACTGGTTGTTGTTCTTTAAATCTAAAGGTTTGGTGGGTCATTGACATTTTGTAATTAATGGTCTGCTCTTTGCAGGTACTATGGGCTTGTTCCTAGCATGGTAAGTTTTCCCTATGTTATACTTTGTGGGTTTTGTTTTACAGAGACTTTAAAGGGAAATCCTTACGAAATATCAACTATTATTTGAATATAACTATCATCATTACTAAGCAAATTAGAATTCGACCTTAGTAAACCATGTTTCATATACAGAACAACAAATTTTATTCGGAGTTTAGTTATTTCGTTCGCGCATAAGTCAATAATAAATCGGTTTATATAAACCATTGCTATTATAGAAATCTATACTAAGTTCAACAGCAACAGTTTCTTGTCGAGCATCTACTTAAAATGATGATTTCATAGTTCAGCTGAATATTTTGATGCACACACTGCTTTTGTCTTTCGCTCCTATCTGATTCAGCGTTTTCTTATAACACCCTCTTCCTCTATTGAGCGATTTTTGATGTGTTCGTCTCCCACAGGTGAAACCAGTCTATGCTGATGGAATCTGCTGTACTCATGAGGTATGTTACTGTTCTCTCTACGTATGATATATAACGAGTAGTTCTCGTATATTTTTTTCGGAATTTCAGAAAGTGCTCTAACGTTTACGATGAAATTTACAATTCTGGGGTTTACCGGGGTGAAAAATTGATCTAGCTAGGTTTCATTTCTCACTCTTATTCTTATTATTATCTGGGAAAATTCGAAAGTTGCCTATAAAAGCTCGATCGCCTAGAAGCTAAGGGTGTTAGGTTTAAAACTAGGCTTAAGCTTACGGATGTACCGTATTCGGACATATACAATAAAGAAGAGGAACATTTTGAATGAAATGGCACAGGAAATATAAGTACATTTGTTTTGTAAATAAAATATACTGAGATGATGATTACATAGTTCAGCTGACTGTTGTGATGCATAACTTGCTTTTGTCTTTCGCTCCTATCTGATGATGAACAAGATATGCATTAGAGGTGTGTTGTAATAGTCGCCTATTGAAGTTTACACTTTGTTATCCTCAGGTACTCCGCAATTTGCAACAGCACAGCTGCGATATCGATATTATTAGAATACTAAGGTATGTTTTATTTACAAGTTTTGAATTTACATATCTGCCTCTCTGTCGCACTTGCATATTCGACCGACAAAGAGGGAGATACTTCGTTTTCTGTTCGCGGTAGGCCCTCTGTCCTTTCTTTCTAATTGCACAGTGCGAGTGAGACAGGAGTCGTGTGGGATGCTGTTTGGTAGCGAGTGAGCAAACGCGATGTTATCGATCCGCTCTCTTCCACGCCATCCCCCAAATTACCAAGTCTAGATCAAATAATAAATATTTTTCATTCCATTCCAAATTGGTGGGCACGGGTATTAATTGTGTATCGCTGTTCTGATAAAGAAAGACAACATATAATTCCAAACTCTGAAGTAGGGTTGCCAGGTCCTAAACTCAAAAGCCGGACATACCATTTTTACTCGGTGCCGATGGTTAATTTGCAAAAGGCCGTACAGCAGGACCGTGATGAACCGGAACCCTATCTGAAGGGCTTCTTCAATACAAAGGTTGGTTTTCTTCTATGATGATTTTTGATAGGGACATCTGAATATGATGCTGTTAATATAACTATCCCTACTGATTAGTCATTAAGGCTTCTTAATTAATAATGTGTTTAAGTGCAAATGCTAATTTGGAGTTTTGTTGCAGTTACTGGTAAGGCTGGCAGAGGAGGGGAGGTAGGAGTGGTGCTGCAGATGAAGCAGTGGCATGGTGAGTTTTGAGACATAACATCCACAATTCCCTGCCCTACATATATTCGTATTGGCTATGTGCACGTCGGAAACGTCAAACGTTAAAGGTCCCGAGACAATGTCAAAACTCAGAGATGTCAAATAATGACACATGAATATTTCATTTACTTTAGTAAACGAGAAAGACCCCGTATTGGAATTTTTACCGAAATAAATAAGAGAATAAATAAATACATACAAACGAAACGAATTGTAGGAAACCGTTAAGAAACCAATAGAAAACGTGAAAGTAAATTTGACAGTGGTCCCCGGTAAGTACACATTTCTGCCATGGTGTGCGCTACGATCCGCCTAGCTTACCCCCACCACCTACTTCGCACATAGCCAATACAAACACATGCTGCAGTGTTTAAAATAATGCAGTGACCTCCACAATTTTCAATTTAAGATAATACTTTTTACACACCCTATAGAAACAGTGAGTTGTATGTATACATTTATATTGGTAGTTATTGAATGGGCATCCATTAAAAGCGTCAATATCCTTTCAGTTCATCAACTCATCCAAGTTGGTCGCAAACCGGCACACCTAATAAGCTGGTCACTAACTAGCCTATATCGACCTTACATTAGGAGTAATAAAAAAATATTAATTTATTATTTTCTTTGGATAGGTACTACACATTATGATGACTTCTTGATAGGGACATCTGACTATGATGCTGTTGGCATAACTATCTCAACTGAACCCAGTGACACATGAACTTGTACATACCTATACCATATACACCGTGTTAATCGGCCCGTTCTTTGCAGTTTGCGCCCAGAGAGACGATCAGCGATTCACGAATACAATAGGTAAGTTGAACTTTACACAACATTGGTCTTGGTTAATCATTTCCGTCTGTAATCGTAAACGGTGGTCGTTAAAATTTTAATGTATGGAAAATTTGACAAGTTTCTATGACATGACAGTTGTTGGCGCCATATTTAACGTTGATCGGACTGTGATCGTAAGTTGGTGCAACTCAACCTAAGGCTGGGTTGCACCAAACCGTCTGTAATCGTAAGCTGTATTCGTTAAAATTTCAATGTATGGAAAGTTTGACAAGTTTCTATGGGATGACAGCTGCCGCCGCCATATTTAACGTTCATCAGCCTGTCATCGTAAGTCGGTGCAACCCAGCCTTAGTCTCATTCTGTATTCGTAATTCATTCTTTATTCTTTTTCCGTCACTGGTTTTTGTCAAATTCTGTAACTTGTCTCTGCAATAGAGGCAGTATGAAGGCGTCTACGGTCCTCTTATACTGAGACTGGTGCTCCTACAGAATGTCATTTATTTAAATTACATGTCACTTCCTTTAAAATGATGACTCGACCATCAGGTCTCCCTCAACAGAGCGAACCCAACTTATACTGTTGACCACATTCACGTCTGATACCTATACCTATACAAACCAAACTGCTCGCTTAATAACTTAGTAACATTAAATTAACCAGCTTTTTCTTTGTTTAAAGATATTCTAATGGGACGCATCATTAACTCCTCCAAATTTCCAAAATTAAGGTAAGACTTCGGGAACTTATATTGATAACAGTTACAATAACATTCCGAAACAGGTTACACAGCACGGCGCAGCGTCGTTTAGGGGCGGAGGCGGTTTTGCGGTAAAGCAAACGCGGTCCGGGGCGCGTCGCACCAAAAAACCGCGCGGTATGCTGACCTGTAAGCTCGGAACGCCCAGAGCGGGCGCGGCACGGTGCGGGCAAGACGCGGTTTTGCATTTTAGATCTTTCCGCAACTGTCAACTGTCGATTTACCGCTACATGCCACAGACGCCGCCTGCGAGCTACCGAATACCGCGCGGTCAGAACAAGGCGTCCTTTCAGTGCCGCTTGAAAATTTGTATATACAAAATGTATAAAAGCGGCGTGGCGCGCTGGCATGTCGCGTCGTTGCCACTCCGCAAATTTTCATGATGACTTTGACCTTCAGGTCTCCCTCAACAGAGAGAACCCAATAAACCCTGTTGACAACTATCGCGTCTGATCCAAATAAAATATAGATTTTATCAAATTATCGATGAATTAGTATTTGCTAAAAATTACATGTATTTCTTGCACAGATACAACCCTGTCACTGGAACAGAAAAACCACATTTACATGATCAGAAAAGGAACATCGAGCAGGTACCGTTAGCTTCCTTGATTTTATAAACACTAGTGAAACAAGAGCTACCAAAATAATTTCCTGGCATATCTCAAATAGTACATATTTTACTTGTGGTACTACAAACACACGCACCACAGTAATTAACCGCTGTTTTAATCGATATGATGACCTCGACCTTCAGGTCTCCCTCAACAGAGCGAACCCAATAAACCATGTTGACCACAATTGCGTCTGATCTCTAAGACAACAACACTGTCTTTACCCAAAGCGAATATTATGTATTTAGTTTTATTTTTTAAAACAGGTACATGCGGCGCTTTTGTTCTGAGAAGACCAGTGATGAGGAGGTTGGTTTTAGACTTTATTACACATCATAAGCCATGACCCTATTAACCGGACTTAATACCCAGTTATTTAGAATAATGCAACCACTCGAGTCGTCTAAAAAGTAAAAATCAAATGAGTACTCGGTTGATTGGGTTAAGTGGCTTTTATCATTGTCCTTGGGTACTATTTATTCCGCGTTAAACTGAAGATGCTTCTCTGGTGGCGAATCAATATCTTCAGTCGAGCGTGAATACATGCTTAACATTAGACCTTCACTATGACTTAATAATACATTGCGAATAATTAAGGGCCTGGTTACACTTTGGTTAGTGTTAAGTGCGAGTTCATACATTTGCTGCAATGCGAGTAAGAAATGTATGAACTCGCACTAATCACTAATAAAAGTGTAACCAGGCCCTAAGACGTAGTAGCGAATGTCACACATGCGAAACTAAGAAGTGAATTTTAAAATTGTGACTACTAACATGACATGACATTGTGACTTGTGTAACATGACGAGTGTAAGTGTCAGTTAATAATTGGTTATTTATTGCAAAATATGGGCTCTGTCACGATTTCGAGCGGAGGCACCAGCGGGGAATGTCAGCGAGAAGCCGCTCGTCGCATGCTCGTTCCAACTTATAGCGCGCCGCTGTCGCCGGAGTTAAAAATCGTGGCAGGGCCATTAGTTCATTAGTGGGCTCATTAAATTTATTGAGGTGGTTACAGACCCGCGTCCCGCGTGCGAGCTAGTGTTATCCTGTTTTCCTTTCAACAAAAACAAGAATAGCACGAGCCTCCCGCAGGATGTGGGCACTAACAGCCATTGTAAATGAACCTTTATGCTTCATTCTTCTACGTCTTGCTTTCATACATGGCGGGAATAAGTCTAGATAAATATTGTAAGAAATTTAAACCTTATGCGATACAAAGTTCAAATAAAAACTTATTCGACGAGTTGTCAACTTATTCCCGCCATTTACAGTTTTAACCTGGGTGAGCTTGTCAGAGGCATTTGGCATGGTGGCGGGTCGCTGTGGAGACGAACGCGTGTTCAATGCTTTTATCATTATATCATTACTAATCACAACACTATTTACTAACTGCTATTAACAAAATTACAATAGGGATGTTTATGGCTTTAACAATTGGTTCTTAAGGATAAGTATTTCATTTCGCATGAAACAATCTATCGTATTGCTTTATTTTCCGCGGACAAGCAAATTGTCTAATACGAAAATATCTTTCGTCTTAACTTTTAGGAAGCTCGTTAGCGGCCTTGATTGTTTTTTTCCGGTCCGAATATTGTTTGTGCAGGGGCATAGGGTGCAACAGAATGTAGGTTCGGTTTTATAAACGTTCGACCTTATATATTGCCCCGTCATTTCGGTATGTTATGTTGTCTATCTTCTGTTCAGTTTGGGAACTCGTCAAAATATTAATAGAATATAAACTAACTTATTAACTTGATTAAAATTTTTGAAATATTAATATAAACGTGCAACCCCGGTTAAGACTACATATTCTTACAAGTATTAAAGTGGTACACAATCGTATCTTATTTAATGCAGAGTAAAACCTAACTGGCTATCTTCTTTTTATTACACTTGGAACTGAAGATATATTTGTCGTCAAAAACGGATACACGAGTGCTGTTAATATTATTATAAGACCGCGAGTAGTTTACAATTGCAATATCTGTCAATTCATATACACTCTGACAAGACATATATATTTGTATGGAAAAAACCACATATCAGAATAGCACATCCGCTCATTTAATTTGAACGATTTCTGTACATCTGATTTATTCTAACTAATGCACAAATCAGTAACTTTGAATGAGACAGAGAAGTGATATCTGACAGGACTTCACCTGTCAGTGTCTCCGTTTTCCATTAAATTTAAAGCAACATTGTCTGGTCCCTTGCTCCCAAAGTAAACGTAATATTCCTAACTGAGGTCTTGACTGAACTAGTGTAAAAAATGTACAAGTACCTGTGTATGCTACGAAGGCGTATTTAATGGTTAGTTAATATTAGCTACAAAATCAATAAAATATTTTTTATTATCACCTTTATACCATGCACTCGCGGGAAGTGTGATTTCCTGCGAGGGTTGAGAGCAGTAACTTTACGGCCAAGAGTGATGTAACTGTAGTATACAGGGTGGGCCCTGTTACAGGAGCATAAAATAAAACTGTGGACTATTTAGCGGGCCAGCAATTATGACCAATGGTCGCAGTTGAAAAAAGGCTACTTTAAAAAGAAAAATCTTTCTAAGATAGTTTACGTGTATTTTTATTACTTATTGATGTCAGGTTATTTTAAAATCTCAATAAAATTGAACATAAACCGTAAAAAAATACTAAAATTATCCTTGAAAACAAAAAATGCAACTACAATTATGACACTTAACATAACTTGATACTACCTCAAACACTGCGTTGACTGATGCGCTACAATCCCGTGGTGTCAAAATCCATTACTCGGAGGTTACACTTTAGATCAAAATTTCTCTGAATTGAAAAGTATTTTTGCATACCAGTAGTTACTGCAGATGCTCTAAGGAAGCGTCCTTTTAAATATTTGCTCCAGTTACAGGGCTCACTCAATATATGATAACTTCCGGGTCAACAGAAACAAGTAAATTGTAGATAGTAGACTAATTAAAAGCCGTAACTACCAGTTAAATCCTTAAATTTAGTCCTTATCCATATAAAATTCCATTAATAAATAATATTGCGACTCCAAATAGTAATAAGAATTACCAATAAACGTAAATTTTGTAAAATTTTAACCAGGACCCCATTTGACGCAAGCCAACAATGCCTCGTCTGACAAGGTCACCCAGTGTCTCTGACACTGTCTGACCTTTGGGAGCACGGTTTCCCTGGCCGAGCTCCCTGTACCACAGACGGACAGTAGCGTGGTCAAAACTGCCGTGCCAGCTGGCTGGTTGGTGCGGTTATATAGACGCACTACAATCTATTTAATTTATTGTAGAACAAAAACATAGATTATGAAAATAGCTAGTTATAGTAGTAGAGGATACTGAATATTGTCACTTGCCATGTGTAACTTACACCGCCACGATTATGTTGTATAACACGAAATAGGAAACCTTCGGCAACGCATGAATGGTCCTATTAACCCTTAACTTTGCAAGAAATAGAGAATGTCCCTGATTCTAGCTTCGGTGACGCTGAATAGTCATACTCATACTGACCAAGATAAAAATACTAAAAGACGGTCAGAGTGTGGGAAACCCAGGGGACGTTGCCAAGTTACGGGTTAAACATCTGTTGTAATATTCATCACGTGACTGTGGGTGGCGGCCAAAAGGTTTATAGTCCGAAAGTGACAAACTCAGTCTCCTTCACTGTACACAATGCCCTCACTCGTAAACATCTATCATATCTCTCAATCATTCTGACTGGGCTTAGAGTGTTCATATTGCACGACACGATATCGTTCACATTCCCATACATTAATCGGGGTCGTGCATTGTGAATTCGCATTTACTCAAGTCTTCGCTAACCTCGGGCTCCCTTCATGGTGGAAGTTCAGTTTTTCATATTAACTGCCTGCATTCATATTTTGCAAAAATGTTCTGCATAGTCATGCTACGATTTCCGATGCTACACATAGAAAATGGATGATTACTGATTATTTCGTTGTTTCCAGGTACACAATCGATGCTGGCGTGTTGAAAAAAAGACCGCGTTTTAAAAGTAGTATCTTATTTTGACATGTGTTGAAGTAAGACTAGCGTTACTGCTTAATAAAGTTTCTATCTGCCACATTGGTCGTTTTCTTTTTTTAATTATAAGTACAGTCTAGTGCAAAGATATTTTGCATGGCTCTTATATCGGCCAATTAGTTTCGGAATATAGTCATGAGAAAAATCCGATATTATTTTGCAATTTGGGAAAGGAAACTACGGGCACAGGGGGTCTACTCCGAAATTCGAACGTCGTATATTGCCGTCCCTTTCACTATCCTGTTATATACTATGAGTGAATGGGATGGCACCGTACGAAGTTCGGATTTCGAATTTTAGAGTAGGCCCTCAGTATATATACACAGGGTGTGGCCTGTAATAGGAGCAATAAAAGGAGGCTACCTTAGAACATCTGCAGTAACCTCTTGTCAAAAAAAAATCTTCCAATTGGGAGAAATTTTGATCTAAAGTTATGACCTCCAAGTAATGGATCTTGGCACCCAGAGATTATAGCGCGGCAGTCAATGCTGATTTTGAGGTTGCTTCAAGTTATGACTCATAATCGTCGCGTTTTTGGTTTTTTGTCGCATAAAGAAACACCATAACCCTAAGATTCCCAGAAATTATGTCTTAATAGGTACATAGATACTCTCGAAAAACATAACCCTCCTTCTGGCGCAGTCGGGTAAAACTCAAACTACGAGTACAGCTTCACTGAAAAAAGGACTCAATTTGAGTATCAAAAATTGTGACGTCATAGGCACATTTCTCTACAAAGTTGATAGGTACTAACCGTATGTGTTTGATGTTTCGTAAAAAGTTACTGATTTGAATATCAGTGAGGTATTAGTAGGTTTGTGTCAACGGGACGATTAGCTTGAAAACCATGCTGTGACTCGCCTAGGGATGGCTTCAACTGCTTAGATAAAGCCCGATGGAGTATGGACTTATACAATTTCGCAAGGGTTGACAAAATGGCAATTGGCCTGTATCACAGACCACTTCACACACACGTTCCCTGTCCCCATACAAAATTATCCTTCAATGTCACAAGTCCAAGTGACAGTTGTAGTTCGTAGCCGTGAACAACCCGTGGACCCACAGTGGGGACACGGACTCCTGAAAAAAAGCTTCATGTCCCCACATTGGGGGCCTTCGGACAGGGAACGTGTTAATTAAGAAGGCGCAGTACGCTCAGTTCTCTATACAAACGTATTTAAGCTCTTAATTTTAAAACGCCATGCTAGAATAACATTAAATTTTGTATACACAATGGAATCCGTCGGCATATCTAGGTCGAAAGTTAGTTTCTGTTGCTAAAAATTGTAAAAGAATAAAAATACAGCGGTTTTTTTAGTTTTTTACGGTTTGTATGAAAACCTTAATAATCGTTGTATTTTTTTCTCCATTATTATTTCAAGCAACAAACTAATTTCTGACCTAGATATGCCGAATTCAATTGTATATACAAAGTTTCACGTTATTCTAGCATGGCGTTTTAAAATGAGAACGTAAATACGTTTGTATAGAGAACCGAACGTACTGCGCACTCTTATGCGGCTGTATTGTATGTACTGCGGCTTTATTCTCGTTATTTTCCACTGTTGAGGATACACGCCAGATGAGACTAAATTAAACATAGTATAAAGAATTGTGTTTTTAAATAATTGATGCATCCTTTAACAATTTATGCAGGAAAATTATCAGGCCCCACCGAACTGTTGGGGTTCAAGTTCTTAATTGCCGTTTCTACTTCCTGAAAGGTAATAACATTCAAGTGAATGAGGTGAGCCGAGGGCTTTTGTCTCGTGTCAGTCGCAAAGTCACCATTGAGGCGAGGAACATCAGGCAAAAAGACACTAGAAAAGAATTCAGCGAAAGCCTGAGCTGACTCAGATCCAACAAACTGTTTCCCCTGAAAGGTAACCTGTGACATAAAGCCACCCTTAGCCTTAACTTTCAATGTGCTGCCAAAACGCTCGCGGATTACTTTTTAACTTACGTTGTATGTTTCGCGTATGTGTCATTTTGCGAAGTCAGAATGTGTCATTATGCGTGTAAAGGCAACGAGATTTCTTCGGGATACAGACATCAAAAATATTATACCTACATGATTCTATAAAACGAGTCTACAGCCTTCTCAACATTTTGTATCTCTAGAACATCCTTCCAGTTTACTTCAGAAATTAGTTTGTATAACTGCTTATAGTTCCCTTTTCCAACGTTCCAGCCCCGTTGCAAATTAAAATTACTTGGATCCAATTTTTCAGAAGGAGACGCCCGAATGGCTTTGACAAGTGGGACTAAAATGTCCAAGGGTGGGTGATAAGCGTCACGTCTAGGGACGAGATCACCTCCCCCAATCTCCTGGACATTTACACCACGAATACTTTCTGACACCACAACAAGCTTTCCACCTCGCTCATTCAACACGTCCTTCCGCTCACTTAATCCACATACATATAGCCTATAGCAGTAAAACAAATCCATACAAACGTCCGATTTGACGCACCCACACAGACACACGTCATTACAGTAAACTTAAGGTCTCGGGGGGTTTCGAATTAGGCCTCCCCCAATTTCATGGGGGGTAAATGCCATAATCGCAGTATCTCCACCGCAATAAAGGTATGCTGCTGCCCATGCCCCGACGGTCTCGGTCGTAGTTTTAGGACATATCCGGGCCCCAGGTAGAAGGCTTATCACACATTGTAACGCGTCACTTAACCCAAACTAGCCTCCTGAGGGCCTAGCTGGGGAAGTATAAGAAAATATAGTATAATTTACATTCGAAGCGCTAGTAGACACATTTGCTATAGGTTTGTTGCAATTAGGGCCAGGTTCTGGTGAAGTTTCACCAGGATTTCGCCCGCTTCCGTTGTTGAGGCCTTGCGGCGTTTCTCCTCATCATACAGCGCGGATTCCGAAACGCTAGTAGACGCATTTGCTAGGTAGAACCATTATCTTTATGGTTTAGTCTCTTTTCTAACTGATTTTTATCCCGAGAGCTCGAAAAGGACATCTGGTCACGACATTCTAGATCTCATGGGTGGGAAAACTTCTAGTCTTTCAAGGAAGCAAGGAAGTCTTATATCATCCTGTTGGGTCTGATACCATAAAGGGTCAGATTCAACAATTACTTATGTTATGACACGTTACAACATGATGCGGAAAGTTGACTCTCCCAATTGCACCATATGTGGGGTTGTGGAAGATGTGTAGGTACCACGTTACAATGGAGTGTGGTCGGATGCCCAGCGACTTCTACTTAATATAAATAAGGACGATCTCAGTAAGATAAATAGCATTTTAGCTTGTCCGACCTCAGAAGAGAGTAGGGGGTTCAAAAGTAAATTATGTTGGTTTGTCAAATTTACTATTATGGTTGGTCAGTATGGTTTTGTATGGGACGATTTATATAGGTTGGTCAGAGATATTATGTTGGTTAATCACGATAATTAATTATGTTGGTTGGTCAAGCTGCTGTTGATTGCTTATACTGATTGTATCAGTTATATAGGGTATTCAAAAGGCTGTTAATAAGGTATTTGAAAATCAAATGCACCTAATTGGTAATTGTTTTTTAATTCATTTAATTTGTAGTTTGGCAAAATTTAGTTTTAATTTGATAACTCAAGTGAAACCCAAAAATTACAATAAAACTATTAACTCTTATTACAACATATTTAACCTTAATCTCGTGACCTGTTACGTAAGTTACCCGTCTGTATTCAGTAAGGTCTAATTGCTGGTGTAGTCGTGTATAGTGTTGGACCCGCGCGCGTTCTTGAGCGCGGCCAACCGGTTGTCGGGGTCCTCCAGCCAGTCGTAGTCGCACGGCCCGGTCACCAGCCGGGATATCAACCAGCGCATCATTTCCATCTTCCGGATCAGGGACTGCAGTTTGCTAGGGATAAAATAATGTGACAATAGTAATTCGTGGACAAGTTGATTTTGCTATTCCCACATCCCATCCTCGAATTGCTATTCCGGCCAAGTCATATACAGGATGTTTTTATTGATTTCTGTTCCTTCTAGCATATAGTCGTGATGCCGTGAATAGCCATAGAAACGGCGTAGCATATTAAGTTTTTCCAAGGTCAAGAAAAAAGTACCTACTTTTGCCATTTTCATACAAATTAATTAATTATATCACCAAGGGTGAATGAAAACTAGCCTTAAGAGTTAACGTGGAGTTAAGCAAAAGTTAATGTCAAGTATGACAATTCGAAATTGGAACGACACGCACGTCAACATTGTTTAATTGTTAAGGGTTTTTTATACTATACTAGGGGTGTTAATTAACGAAAATGAATACTTGAATATCTTCGAAATGGTACGAATTGGGATACTAGGGTCTTAGAGAAGATTACTTTATTTCATCTCGCGATTACCGGAATTTAATAAAAACACCCTGTATAGGGCTTTTCTCCAAGAAAAACAATAATGAAAACATATAATGAATAATAATTAAACATTACTAAATAATCATACAATGATACAATAACCATATCCCAACAAAAACAAATGTGAAAACATCAAAAACAAATGTGAAAATGGGAGCCAAGTTAAATATTAAAAATATGCGATGCGTGGTTGTCGCCTTCACCGACAAAAGAATTTAGATCTAAATGGGTGCCAAATTCCGTAGATAATCTGGAAAGGTGCCAAGTCTGGCGCTAGATTGTTAACAGAAAAACTAATTTATAGCGGCTTAATGCATTTTGAGCTTTAACTTAGCTTTAATATCCAACAGCGTTCAAGGTATTATAACATACTGCATAGCCCTCCCTTTTGAAAAAGGTAGAGTAAGTGCATAACATAATGTTTTTAGTACTGATATACAGGTTGTTTGGCAGATGGACGGACATAGTACAAAGCGGATAGATGAGATCATCTGCTACGTGGTCAAGCACAAAAAAATTGACTCCGAAACCGCCTCCGGCCCGCAACGACGCTGCGCCGTGCTCTGTGCGTTTTCAGTTTTAATAGTGGTTAAGGGAACATTATTTCTACAAAGAAAGGTTTAGGCTGGTTTGCACCGACTGATCACAGAGCCAGCAGCTGTCATCCTATAGAAACTTGTCAAACTTTCCATACATTGGAATTTTAACGAACACAGCTTACGATTACAGACGGTTTGGTGCAACCCAGGCTTAGTGACCGGACCATAAAAATAGATAAAACTTACAAGTATAATGGTCCTTGTTGCATTTTCTCATTACGTGCCTGCTCAGTCAAATCCCGAAGGTCTCCTAACTCCTCGTCCCACTGAGCCCGGAGAACACTGTGTTCCTCCTCAGCCTTCGTCAATTGGGCTTCGCTTTCACGTAGCTGTTCCTCTTTTGACCGGTACTCTTTTAGTTTTGAGATTATATCCCTGCAAACATTTTTTATAATAGTAGTAGTAATAAAATATAGTAGTAGTAGTAATAAAACTCTATTTTGTACACAGTAACACATAGTAAAGATAAAAAATCAAAGGCGAACTTTTCCCTTTAATGGATCTCTTCCAGTAAATATTAACAACATTTCAAAATTCTAAGTAGTATGAAATCTTTGTTTATCTTAGAGGAAATTTAAAACCAGTTATCGAAGAAAATAAAATACTAAAGTCTGAAATAGAATTCATGAAAAGAAAGGTGGATTATCTCGAAACTAGTGCAAAAAGCAACAACGTAACTGTCTGAATAAAGGTGAAACCCGGTCATTTGGAAGGCGTGCGTGGGGATATAAATCCAACATGTAGAGGCCTTTTGGAGAAGAAGTTTAATGTGATGTAGTAGCAAGATAATGCACAGAATATAGAAAATCACAGTACACCTGCTAGAACCCATTCACCGGTACATCGATAGATACCCGTGAACCGGTTCCAGCAGGCGATCGGACTATTGTGGGTAAAATGAAAAAAAAAAGATACTGACTATGGATGAAATTTAAAAGGAAAAGTAATGGGGCTATTGCTTGAGTTCCGTTTTGATGCTGGCCAAGAGCAATCCCATTTTTAATTTAAAAAAAGTTCCGGACGCCTGCCATAACATAGTAAAATGCTATCGAGGCAGGCGGTGACTAGCCACTCGCTAGATGGGCTCCTGAAATTGCCGTCGTGAAGACGGCCAGGAGCAACACCGGTGTGAGCAGCTCAGGGGTGTCAAGAGTCTCCGTGGTTACTCGCGGCGTTATGCCCTTTAACACTTGCACCCCTGGAGCATTAGGCTCTAATGACTCCTCTCTGGACGGCCAATGAAGGCAAGCCAGGGCTGAGAGACCTGCGGGCCTCCTTGGGATTCCACTACGACCGACGAAGACACGACGGAGATGGAGGCCCTGACCGACTCTCGGGAGCACTCGGGTCTGTGGGATCGTTACTCCCCAACAGCTCGCCACAAGCTGCCCTGCGGGCTTATTATTAATATTATTATGAAATCTTGACTTTCGTTATTTTGGTATGGACTGTTGTAAATATTTTTATAGCTATTATTTTCAAGATATTAACGAAAATGTTAAGAAAGCTTACTTTCGTCTATATGACGTGAAAAGGCTGAATTGTGACGGTCACAATGCTCAAAAAGACAAGCAGAACAACTTTCTTTATTAAATCCGCCTTAGTAATAGTAGTGGACGAAGGAAAACAAACGCGCCTCAAAAAGCCCTTTCATACTCTTATAACACTAAATACGATCGGCTACGAGGGCTTCTGAAAAAAAAAAACGTTTTCCTATACAAAACAAAATAATGACTTGGCAATCCCCTCCTAAGGGACTTTTTTAATATGTGGGGAAAAAAATGTTTTAATCTCTAGTATGCTTGTGCCAATGCAGATGACCTTGAAAAAGTTTCTAAAGACTGGCTCACAGAGGCACAAGATCGTGAAAGGTGGAAAAGTTTGGAGGAGGCCTATACCCAGAAGGGGTCCTAAACACTTTAGTAAGTAAGAAAACATTGAAAAAAAAATCATAAACTAAAAATTGTATTTTGTCTTGTAGTGGTTATGGAATAAAAAGGCTTTTTATTTTTATTAATATTTTATTTATGCTTGTGCCAAATGGCTAAACTGTACATCGATATGCGGTTTTTCTTTTGCGTACACTTTCCACTATAGTGCTTCTGTATGATTTTGTGCGCTGGGAAGCCTTACTTGTCGCTTACTCTCTTTTAGAATGAGGAACTTTTGAAATTAGTTTCTGTGTAATGAAATTGGGATATTTTGGAGAATTTAAAAATGTGGTTACGACCCGTGTGGTGCCGGGTTAAAATAGCACCATCCCCTTTCTTCCCTTCGGTGTCGTAACTAGCTGATTACCAGCCCAGGGCCCAGCTAGCATAATAATTTATATGGTTATATTCATGACCTTAAATGTAACACTCGACCATATAATAAAATATTATGCTAGCTAGGGAGACTAGCCTGTATGTTCTATTATATCAACCGTGGGAATTATGCAAATGAGAGTAAGATGAATGTTAAATTTCCAACGGCAACATACAACATAGCCAAATAAATTAATATATAGTTAAAAAGACATAAAAATGCTATAGTTATAGGCAAGCCAGAACTAATTGCCAGATAATGAGGTTTCAGCTCAGAATGTCCACCAGTTTAAAAACAAATTAAATAAGCACTTCAAATTCAGCCCAACAATGATATTGTGCTCAACGATAACAGGCTTCATCAATTGTTTCAACTGCCTGCCTGATAAATAAATAATATATAAATAAATAATTCAGCTAGCTTTTTATTTTGTTGAATAACATAAGTACTGAGTTAGTTCCAATAATTTGTTTTAATTCTAAACACTGATGATGTACTTTATACATTTTGATGCATGAACCCCCACTCCCTCTCTCCAATTCCGCTTATACGGCAAATTCCAATTTCTACCAGCCAAAAAAAACTGCATCTGGCATACCCCCCTGCAGGACAGTCAGTAGGTACTCTGTTTTGATGTGATTTTGAGTGCCTAAAACTGGTTCTGCACTGCTCTAACGCATAACAATGGGAGATCATCTGATGTGAATTTGAGTGCCAAAAACTGGTTATGCACTGCTCTAACTCTAACGCAAAACAATGGGAGATCATCGAACAAAGACAGGCTAGTTACTTCTTTCTCTGAACTAAGCTTGTAACAGCGGGGCCTCCCATTAAGGCCGATTTTTTAGTGAACCTTCCTACTGATAAAAAATGTATGGAGTGATCTGTTTTTCATTCTATGTTTTTAAGAAGAGTATGTTATTGTAAACTTGGACAAATGAACAAAAGAAATTGTGGAATGGTATCCAAGAGGAAATCAAGGAAAAGAGAGAGACCTAATCTTAGATGGTCAGATGACCAACAATATATAGGAGGTATCTGGCTGCAAAAAGCAAGGGATCGTGACAAATGGAAAGATCTGGAAGAGGCCTTTGTCAAGAGACAAGTTGAGGTTGACAAGAGAAGTAATATAGTAATTAAATATTTTAATAAAAGAAATAAAATAATAGATATATACATAAGCATAGATAATTAGAAAAATATAACTTCAGCAATAAAGGCTATTTTTATTTATTTATTTTATTATGTTATTGTAAATTAAATGCAAATAAAAACGAAAATTGTGTTATTTAATAATTTTGGAAGATTTTATACAGAAGATTTCTTTATAGCTTGTTGTTTAAATTGCTTTATTGTTTGACATGGACAACATCGACTCCCCTTGCCTGCCAAATGTGCCAAAATGTGCAAAATGGAGGCCGCCAAAATAGTATTTTTTTCGCTCACTCAATGCTAGAATTTGAAACTTAAAGAATTTTATAAATACTCACTTTTTCTTTTCAATCAGTACTGGGTCCAGCTCGCTGTCCGGTGTGGTTATAAGCTGCCTCACATCCTCGAACTGGCTGATGCTGTTCACAGTCTTCTGTTCCAGCGCTTTCCACATGGCTGTATCTTCATATTCGGCCATAGTCATCTCTTCTGAGGTTGGCTCGGGGCAATCGGGACTCACTGAGGACAATATCACAAGTACATATGGAATGGCAGTGGCAAACATTCTTACGGCTGGCCTGATGGTAAGCCTGTAGGCCGTAAGACAACCCGGTCCAATGCACTATCCAGAAGTTTCACAGGCGCGTTACCGACTCTTTATTGATTTGAGGATTTATAACACTAATGTTACATGAAGTAGCACTTTCTCACTGTCTGTCTGGTTATTCGAGCAATTATGTGACACAGTTTAGATGATATTTAGAAGGAAGGCAGTTTTTTAATCCTCATTGAAACGCGAATTGGCGTACATAAACGGGAATGCATAATAACACTTTTTTATTAGCCTAAATAACTCTCACCCATTAGCTAGAAAATTGCCTGTGAATGGAAAAATATATATAAATATACTTACCAGAAATATAATGCGCGTGTAAAAGTCTCAACTTTGCTGAAAATAAGGATAAATCTTGCATCTTCTTCGTGATCTCGTCATCGTAAGATTGTCTGCTTCTGGCAGAGAATACCTGTGAAGAATCATTTTTAAGGTCCTCTTCGAATTTAATACACATATCCCTCAAGTTTTTGAAGACCGACATCATTAAATTCGTGTTAATTATTGGAATTGAAATGAATCTGAACAAACTTATAAATAGCTAGCAGTACTCAGTGGCAAACCGTTGAGTTTTAAGTTTGATTTGATCTTATTAGTAGTCTGTGGTTTGATTAGCAACATAGATAAGTATGTGTAATAACTGAAATAGATAAGCAACTCTAAGCCTCCTAATGGCGATACTTAGTGCTGCCATCTATGCCTGGAAATCTAAACAATTACTTCTTTTTTTTACCACGTTGGTGGCAAAACAGCACCCGGCCCACCTTCTACCATAGCTTTTACTACTTAAAATGCCTATATAGGTATAATATAGTAAACCAATCTTAAAATGAACGTGCCTCCGATACGAGTACGCAATTTTACACATAATCAGCTGTTATTATGATTATTGAAGATTCTCACATTATGTTGGAAGTGCTTCATGAATCTTTAGTAATCATAACAACGTCTAATTTTGTGTAAAATTACGTACTCGTATTGGAGGCACGTTTTTTTTAAGATTGGTTTTACTACTAGCCTCAAGCAGTTGTTTTTCAAATATATATTGGCTTTGTGCGAAGTAGGTGGTGGGGGTAAGCTAGGCGATCGTAGCGCACACCATGGCAGAAATGTGTACTTACCGGGGACCACTGTCAAATTTACTTTCACGTTTTCTATTGGTTTCTTAACGGTTTCCTACGATTCGTTTCGTTTGTATGTATTTATTTATTCTCTTATTTATTTCAGTAAAATTTCCAATACGGGGTCTTTCTCGTCTACTAAAGTAAACGACGACCTGTTTAGCCTAGTTGGTAGTGACTCTGCCTCCGAAGCTAGAGGTCCTGGGTTCGAATCCCGGCCAGGGCATTTATTTGTGCATTTTTCACGGATATTTGTTCTTGGGTCTTGGATGTTTTCTATGTATTTAAGTATGTATTTATCTATATAAGTATGTATATCGTCGTCTAGTACCCATAGTACAAGCTTTGCTTAGTTTGGGACTAGGTCGATTTGTGTAAGATTGTCCCCCAATATTATTATTATTATTATTATAAATATTCATGTGTCATTATTTGACATCTCTAAATTTTGACATTGCCTCGGGACCTTTGACGTTTGACGTTTCAGACGTGCGCATAGCCTGGCTATGTGCGAAGTAGGTGGTGGGGGTAAGCTAGGCGATCGTAGCGCACACCATGGCAGAAATGTGTACTTACCGGGGACCACTGTCAAATTTACTTTCACGTTTTCTATTGGTTTCTTAACGGTTTCCTACGATTCGTTTCATTTGTATGTATTTATTTATTCTCTTATTTATTTCAGTAAAATTTCCAATACGGGGTCTATCTCGTTTACTAAAGTAAATAAAATATTCATGTGTCATTATTTGACATCTCTGAGTTTTGACATTGTCTCGGGACCTTTGACGTTTGACGTTTCAGACGTGCACATAGCCAATAATAAGTTGAACGATTTCTGTACATCTGATCTATTCTCACTAATGCCAAAATCAGTAAATTTGAGAGAGACGGATAAGTATTTGATTCATTATAAGTCTCACCATTTCCTTGAATAACCGTGCAAGGAGGTACACAACACCGTTTTGGAGCCATGATAACATCACGAAAAGCACTGAACACAGGCAGAATTCCAAAATCCGACGCGAAACACAAATGAAACTGTGTGACGAATTAAATTTTAATTTTGGCGGACATTGGCATAAGAAATGACAATCCAGTGTTACCACATAATTTCTACTCTACCGTTTATAACTTTCTAGCTGGCGTTGTATTAAAATTCTTTGAAAGCATTATTTTGACTTAATAAATACAAAAGATGTTTTTCTGGCAAAAAAATTAAGATACTTATAAATAACTAAATGTAAAAGCCCAAAATTTTAGTAGAACACTACTAAAATTACCAAATATTATTATACAGCCACACTGGAGAGGAACTGGAAAACAGCGCTGTCTGATGTAATAAATAGAAAGCATTTGCAACGTCGTTCTTATTTAGGAAATACAGCAAAGAGGGCGTCTGTACCAATCTCAAGAGGATTTCAAGGGTGTACCCTGTTTCAAGGCCGTTAAACTAAGATAGCATGGGCAAGTGTGCAAACGTTTATTGGCGAATAACGTACTGGCCGTTAATCAGATTTTAAAACGTCGGGAGTCGTTGGTGAAGTGTGAAGTTTTCTTTATCACTCTTTAGACTAAGGTCTCGTTCACAAGAAAGTACTATCATTAATTTTTTTTGTTCCAGAAATTAAATAAGCTAATGAGGCAGTTTTGGACCCATGTTGATATTGGCTATGTGCACGTCTGAAACGTCAAACGTCAAAGGTCCCGAGACAATGTCAAAACTCAGAGATGTCAAATAATGACACATGAATATTTTATTTACTTTAGTAAACGAGAAAGACCCCGTATTGGAAATTTTACTGAAATAAATAAGAGAATAAATAAATACATACAAACGAAACGAATCGTAGGAAAGCGTTAAGAAACCAATAGAAAACGTGAAAGTAAATTTGACAGACAGTTCCGGGTAAGTGCACATTTCTGCCATGGTGTGCGCTACGATCGCCTAGCTTACCCCCACCACCTACTTCGCACATAGCCAATAACATTACTCGTATGTACTCGTAATACCAGGGGTGCTACCGCGAACTTCGTATCGTACCGTCCCTTTCCGTCATATAGAGTATAACACGAGAGTGAAAGGGACAGCACGATACGAAGTTCGATTTTCGAAGTTCGCGGTAGCACAGCAGTGCAACAGCATCTGGATTTTATAAGCGCCTTCAGGAAATCGGTCCGTAGCATTACCATGAGTTTGCAGTGACCGTACTCGCTAGCGACTGCGTAAACAATCAGTATGGAGCACAGATATCAGAGTAAAGCAGATCCGCTCATTTAAGTTGAACGATTTTTGTACGTCTGATCTATTCTCACTAATGTACAAATCAGAAAGTTTGAGAGAGACAGACAAGTGACATCTGACACGTCTTCACCTGTCAGTGTCTCCGTCTTCATAAGTGAAAATTGTACTGTACTGACGTTATGGTGTGTTAAGTTTATATGGGATTTGACATCCTGGTGTGCTCGCAAATCGAGACAACTTGTTAACAGCCGAAAATGATTGTATTATCTGTCGCATTCTAACTCATTTTGGTGCACCATAAGGATTAAAGAGACAACTATATGGAAAATCATTTGGCTTAATACTGCGAGTCTGCTTTTCTCTGATGTCTGTGGTATGGAGAATAAGTACAGCGCCTCTGGTGGTCACTCATAGAACTACAGATCGGTACTCGTACCATGAGTCAATTACACGTTTACTATACTCGCTAACGTTAACTCGATTCATCGAGTAGTTTACGTTACGATCGGAGTGACGTGCCTAACTTCACAGCATACAAAGCTCTCTTTCTAACTATACTGAAAAGACAGAGCAAGGACGATATTGGACAAAAGGCTAAGTACCCAAGGCTTCCTTTCAAAAGTATAGAAATAAACCTGCTAATTTAAAGTGTCGTAGAACAGTAGCACAAGGTCAAATGTTAGTGAATCTTGTATTTGCTTTGGTTATTTTTAGTTATTATTGCCATACCTATAAACTGAGTGATGCAGTCTTCCCAGTTTTATGATGATTTTTTTTAGTTTCATGTGATTAGATGTACATAGATTATATATAATTAATAAACCTAATCTCATTTTATAGTATATTGAAGCGGATTTTTTTTATTTATTTCTCATATCAGCCTCAATTTATCTCTGTTATTTGTCGTTCATCTTCTTACGCAGCCGTCGCTAACATATTCCACACAAAATAATGCCTTACCGATATTATTTAGATAAATAATTATTACAATAACTTACGAAACAAGATCTCTAATAAGCTTTCACGCTCCAATTTGCTAGTGAAATAGTTTACTACAGTCGATACGGTATTTTTCGATAGCGACTGTCAAATTGGTGACTCATGGTACCGATCTACGGCAACCGCTACAAAACGTTAGTCGCTAGCGAATATTACGTTAGCTTCTGGCGGGCGCAGTGAACGCACGGTTGACTCATGGTACGAGCACAATCGAAATCTACTCGAAACGCGTTTATTCGGTAGCGACTGTAGTAACGTAATGTATATTTTCGATAGCATCTCATGGTAGCGGTACCGGAAACCTGACGTGTTCTTTAAGGTTTATACGGAACGGTTTTATCCTCTTTGGGATAAGCATAAATTAAATAGAACGTATTGTTTATATTCTCTTTGGGCAAACTCAGGACATTAAATGACTCTTGGATATCTCAGTATATATAATTGTAGTCTTTGGATATCATTGACACTGTCAAAGGTGTTGACACTACATACTTTATGTGAGTGGCAGAGTAATTTTCTCTAAATGTAACAAGGAGTCCTCAGGTTTAATATTGCAGTCTTTGAGAACGATGGCTCTATCGAAAGGGTAAAATCGTAGTTTTACGGTGCTTACCTATTTCTAGTTTGTAATTTAAAAACCCTAAAAATAAGTATACCATGACTGTAAGACAGTGTTCTTCCTTGCAAAGTTATATTTAACATCAAGTACCTAAACGGTAACGAATAACATAGTCTACGACCGCTTGCAACTTGGGCTACAGAATAAGTAGTACTACGCTCGGGCTGACGGGCTGCCACGTGCGGTGCGGTCGGCTCTGATTAGGTTCTGGATTCTCACCAGGGGCGGTAATGAAGAAGGTATGCGGTCGCATATTTATCGCCCTTGCATTCGGCAAAGGTGACGATAGGTATCTGGGTTTTTAGGGTTCCGTACCCAAAGGGTAAAACGGGACCCTATTACTAAGACTCCACTGTCCGTCCGTCCGTCCGTCTGTCACCAGGCTGTATCTCATGAAACGTGATAGATGATGTATTTCTGTGGCCGCTATAACAACAAATATTAAAAACCGGCCAAATGCGAGTCGGACTCTTTGCCGTCTTTATTTTTTGTACGGAACCCTCGGTGAGCGAGTCCGACTCGCACTTAGCCGGTATTTTTATCTGTAGCGTCCTAGGGTTGTAATGATTTATTGGTAATTTATTTCGACGGTGTGGTGTCGGGAATGCGGCTCTATGTCAGCGTGATTTGACAGTCTTTATTAAATAGCTCGCAAAACCACTCACTGCCTTTGAGCACAGTATTACAATATATTCCCTAAACACAGTATTACAATATATTCCTTTGTTAAAATGTACTTGGGCAACTCGAGTTGCCAGAAATCGCCCTTATTACAAGGGAAGTTATGGTGAAATGGAATATAAGTAATGGTGGATTGGAATATAAGTAAATAAAACCGGCCAAGTGCGTCTCGGACCACGCACAAAGAAGGGTTCCTTACCGACACTGTCCTAATCTACATTTAAAACCATAGTGGTACATTACATACATACATTGAATCAAAAAAAGGTCGTATTTGCATAGGAAACTCACTACACTTATACCCTTTTGTTTAGGCAAGACAGTTTTTCAGCAATAACACAAAAACCGTTAGACTTATCTTGTTTAAACTAAAAATTGTTGCAAGTATTTAGGTACTAATTTTCATCAACTTGATTTTTTCAGAATTTTATACTTTTTAGTTTGGAAATTAGAGGGGGGTGGGGGCACATTTTATACGACTTTGACAGCTAATATCTCACCAACGGTTAAATGGAAAAGTTTTTTAGAAATCCCTACGTATGCCATTTTTGAAGGCCTATCCATAGATATTTCACACGCTTATGTGCAATAAAAAAAATGTACCCCCCTGTTACATGTATGTGGTGCCCTCGCAGATAATATTTATTTTCATAATTTCACATCATATTTCTGTAGCGGTTCATAGCATACATCTTCCTACCAAATTTCGTAATTGTAGTGCTCATAGTCTCCAAGTAATTGGCTGTGACATACGGACGGACGCGGGACGGATGGACAGACATGACGAACCTATAAGGGTTCCGTTTTCGCCATTTTGGCTACGAAACCCTAAAAACGGCCGTTTTTAATTTGGACGCATGGATCTACGAATCCAACAACGTAAAAACTAGTTTGATGTATTCCAAGGGTACTTAAGAAATTCTGTACATAGTGACCTCCTTTTTTCAATAATTATTGTTAAATTTAAATAATCCGCTAGTGGGCCCGTTAAAGCACCCTTAATACTTTACGAGATTCACAGTTGGCACATTTGCTAAAAGGACGAATGCTTATGTAATTATGTCCGACATACATTAAGTATTAATTAGAATCTAAATCAAGACTTGGTTGTAGCCTAGTATTGTAGGTAGGTTATCACATCACACTGAAAAATGTATAACCAATGATATTTTAAGCACTTACTTAAAATATCATTGTGTATAACCGAATCACTAGCACCTTTTTTTAGTTACACAATTTAACAACCTTACACTCCTCACAGTTTACCTTACGCCATGGCGTTGATAAACTAAATACATAACTTATCTATTCAGTGGCGGCCACGGTAACTTCACAGTGCCGGCCGTAGACCACCTAGACGTAGCGAGGAATCGGACAGGCCCCAATCAGATCCTTGCGACGCCCTTTACGTGGGTTGTTGCATCGTTATGGTGGCACCACATTTCGGGTATTGTGCACACATACTCGTGTTACACCTCTATCTTTAATATCGAAAAACCAAGAGGCAAGCACGCAACGTAAACAGCGAACACGCAACCCGAAGTGTGGTCCCGCCATTACGTGTCAATGATTGGTTTGCTCTTCTTTCATTTTCTTTCTAGTGAAAGAGAGTTTCCCTGAGAGTTCCTGACTGGTGGTAAATCATTAAACACAAAATTAAAAGAAAATGTTGACGGTCTGAATCTGTATTCCCTGACGAGCGAAACCAAAAATCTCGATACGTTTACCGCACGATTGAAGCCAAAGTTTACGATGGAGATTGAAGGGGCGCAGTATGCATTATCCTCTCTAACTCATCTCCTGCTTCCAATAATATGCCGAAACTCTGAATGCGTTGCGAGATAAACACCCTTAACCGTCTAGGCAACTTACGTTTCCGCCACAACCTGACCTTTCAAGTATTTTTCTTACGGTTTCAGTTTCAGACGTTTCTAACGCTATCGGATCATTTTACAATGGCAAACTTGGACGGCCTTCGCCCGCAACACTTAAAGGAACTTACGTCTCCAAATGCCGGTGATAACGGTTCCAAATTGCTAAAATCCCTGGCTAAGCTATGCAATTTCGTCATGCGTGGTATGCTTAACCCTCAAGTGTGCCGTTACCTCTATGAGGCGTCCCTATGTGCTCTAGAAAAGAAAGATGGCGGCCATTAGGCCGATCGCCATTTGGTCCGCATCCGCAATTAGGAGACTAGTTGCTAAACTAGGCTGTCGTTCGGTGATAAAGGAAATGGCTACCTATCTTCAGCCACTCGCTAAGGCTGCGAGGCGGCTATCCATGCAGCGTGATATTTTGGGTTAGCTCGCGAAAACAGCAGTGACGTCATCGTAAAACTGGACATATACAAAGCGTTGTTGTTGGGCTGCAAAGCGTGAGCTTTTCCCTTGTGGTTCCTCCGCTTTAAATTCTTTCACTTGATTTCAAGCTTTATCGCTAGACATCATCTTTTGCCTTCTAGGAGCACCTACGTATACATATTAATGCTTATGTCCTGACTGACTCATTCACTAACTCATCAACGCACAGCCGAAACTACTGGGGCTAGAGAGTTGAAATTTTCACTGTAATTCAGGTTAATGGTCTAGACAACCGATAAAAAAGGGGTTTTTTAAAAATTCAACTTCTAAGGGTGTTAAAAGGGGGTTTGAAAGTTTGTATGGGGAAGGAGTAAAATTTTAAGTGAGATACTTGAAACTTTGTGTATGGACTCCTTATTACATTTGCGGGTTGGCGAGCAAAATGGGGGTATGCACTTAGCAACCATTCTTAATTGACCCGTCTCGGCCCCTACTGCAGCGGCGCATTACGCGTCGGCGCAACGGCCAGAGCGTCCACCGAGGTTCCTATTATACTGGACAATTATTTGGTGCGATGGCGATGGAGTAAAATTTAAGTGAGAGACTTGAAACTTTGTGTAAAGACTCCTTATTACAATACAAGAAAAGTAATATTCATCATCATCATGTCAGCCGAAAGACGTCCACTGCTGGACATAGGCCTCCCCCAAAGACTTCCAAAATGACCGGTCCTGCGCCACCCGCATCCAGCGGACACCCGCGACCTTCACCAGGTCATCAGTCCACCGTGTGGGGGGCCTGCCCACGCTACGCCTTCCGGTACGTGGTCGCCACTCGAGAACCTTTCCGCCCCAACGGCCATCGGTTCTACGTGCTATGTGCCCCGCCCACTGCCACTTAAGTTTAGCGATTCGGAGGGCTATATCGGTCACTTTGGTTCTGCTGCGGATGGCCTCATTCCTGATGCGATCACGCAGAGAAACTCCCAACATAGCTCTCTCCATTGCCCTTTGGGTGACTTTGAGCCTTCTTATGAGGCCCATAGTAAGCGACCACGTTTCAGTGCCATATGTCATCACTGGCAACACACACTGGTCAAAGACTTTTGTCTTGAGACACTGTGGAATATTGGGCGAAAAGATGTGCCGTAGCTTCCCGAACGCTGCCCAGCCGAGTCGGATTCGACGATTAACCTCTTTCTCGAAGTTGGACCTACCTAACTGGACAGTCTGTCCTAGGTATACGTAATCGTCTACAACTTCGAGCGTAAAGTGTCCGATTGTTAAGGGAGTTGGTGCGACATGGACATTTGACATGATCTTCGTCTTGTCCATGTTCATCCTTAGACCAACTCGCTCGGAGGCTTTACTGAGGTCATTGAGCATTGTACTTAAATCCTCCATTGTCTCAGCCAAGACTACTATATCGTCAGCAAACCGAAGGTGAGTGAGGTAGTCGCCGTTTATGTTGATGCCTAGCCTTCTCCAGTCCAGAGTCTTGAAAACATCCTCCAGTGCAGCGGAGAACAGTTTAGGAGAAATAACATCTCCTTGCCTGACTCCCCGCTGCAACGGAATAGGCTTTGAGTTCTGGTCCTGGAGTCGGACTGACATAGTGGCGTTCTTGTACAAACTTTTCAGCACTTCGATATACCGGTAGTCCACTTGGCACCGCTGGAGAGATTGTAGTACAGCCCAGGTTTCGATCGAATCGAAGGCTTTCTCGTAGTCCACGAACGCTAAACAGAGGGGCAGGTTATACTCCTCAGTCTTCTGTATAACCTGACGGAGCGTATGGATGTGGTCTACGGTGCTAAAGCCTCTTCGGAAACCGGCTTGTTCGGGAGGCTGGAAGTCATCTAGCCTGCGTGCGAGACGGTTCGTAATGACTCTTGAAAACAGCTTATAGACATGGCTCAGAAGTGAGATGGGTCGGTAGTTCTTCAGTAAGGAGTTGTCACCCTTTTTGAAGAACAGCACCACCACACCTCTGTTCCATGCCTTTGGAGTTTTCCCTTCCAGTAAGACGGACTCGAACAACTTCTGAAGGGCCCTAAGGACCGGTTTTCCACCCGCCTTCAGGAGTTCAGCTGTAATTCCGTCTTCACCGGGTGCCCTGTTGTTCTTCAGCTGCTTAAAAGCCATTCTAATCTCGTACAGGCTGATGTCCGGGATATCTTCGGTATAGTGCCGGGTTAATGTAGCTCTAGGGTTTTCCGCCAGACCAACTTCGGGTCTGCTAGTTGACGTGTATAGCTGTCCATAAAAGCACTCTATCTCACTCAGAAGCTCAGGTTTGGACGAAACGATTCTACCATCCTCAGTTTTTAATCTGGCGAGCTGGCTCTGCCCAATAGACAGATCTCTTGAGAAAACTTTAGAGCCCTTATTCTGCTCGATGGCCTCTTCAATCCGATTTGTATTGAATTGGCGCAGATCGCGGGTAAGGGACTTAGAGATCTGTTTATTGAGCTGCCTGTATAATTTCGCATCGGCTGAAGACTGCAGAATCATCTCATTCCTTTCCTCGATGAGACTCTGAGTGGAGATAGAGAGCCTTTTGGCTCTTTGAGTTCGTTGGGCCTTAAAGAACTTAGACCCAATGCTATGGACAGCTTCCACAAACCCGTCGTTGCATTCGTCCTCATCGCCGCCTAGACAATCGAAACGGTTTTGGAGTTCCAGCTGAAAGCTCTCGGGGTTTTGGATTTGGACTGCTGCTGGACGGAGCGTGGACTTCATCAGTCGAGAGCGCTCTAGCTTGACGCATATATTCAATGTGCCTCTTACCAAACGATGATCACTTCCGGTTTTAACCGCATTGATCACAGAGACATCATTGAATATATGCCTCTTCGTCGACATGATGAAGTCAATCTCGTTTTTTGTTGCACCGTCGGGACTCATCCAGGTCCACTTCCTGTGCTCGCGTTTCTTGAAGAAGGAGTTCATCATGTAGAGTCCCTCCTCCAAGAAACCAGCCAGTAGTTGGCCCCGGTGGTTCCGACTTCCAACTCCAAATTGCCCCACTCTCGGCTCTTCGCCGTCTCTCTTGCCCAGTTTTGCGTTGAAATCCCCCATAACAACGGTGAAGTAGGTTTTGGAACTATGCATGACCTTTGATATATCCTCATACATAGCCTCCACCTCGTCGTCGGAGTGTGCCGAGGTCGGCGCGTACACCTGTATGACCGTCAACGAGTACCTCTCGGATACTCTGAGTATAAGGTACGCCACCCTAGCCGACACACTCTCGATCTTCACCACGTTGTTCACGAGGGATTTGTGGACGATAAACCCGACACCTCCCTGGGACTGTTGGTCGCCCTCCCGGAAATAGAGCAAGTTGCCGGACTTCAGGGTTATCGTGTCCTCCCCCTCTCTTCGGACTTCAGACAACCCTACGATATCCCAACGCAACTTGCTCAATCCTTCCTCCAGTTCCGCTATCTTTTCGTCGGTCCGCAGTGTTCGTGTGTTGTATGTTGCCAGGGCCAGAAGTCGTCGGTGGTGGTAGCCGGATCTTAACCGGAGATTCTTCGCACCCCTGACCCCGCTAGTACCCTGGCCGCTACCAGAACCAGGGTCGCCGGAACCTCGGGGCCGTGGCCTGTTTGTGTATGTCATGAGGGGTAATTGCCATAATCGCCACGCTTGGCATGCGGGTTGGCGATCGCAGTATCTCCACCGCACTCCAGGGATGCTGCTGCCCATCCTCCGGTGGTCTTGGTCGTAGTTTTAGGACATACCCGGGTCCAAAGTAATATTAGGGTTTTGGAAAACCCCACCCCTAAGCGGGTTAAATAGGGGCGCAAATTCCTGACGCCCAGCCCTAACCGTGTGACCAGGAAAGCTGAATTTTTCACAGTAGACTGTTTCTATGATGTAAGTAACCACTAAGAAGGGAATTTTAGAATTTCAACTACTACTACTAATCGTGTGATTTTTAAAGTTAAAGTGTAAGATTTTGCACAAAAACACTCCATCTTTAGAAACGGATATCTTTAGATTTTTAGAGCGGTATTTCGAAATTCACCTCTAAATGCGTAAAATTGGGATTGAAAGTTTGCGTGGAAAACATGTAATTCTTTGAATAAGAAGTCTAATATTCATTATACACATTCGTCATGAAGAAGCTAGAAAACTAATTTCAGCGTTTTTGGAAATTCATCCTCTAAGGGTGTTAAATAGGGGTTGAAATTTTTTATGGAGGTCGTAAGATTTTTAAAGTAAAAACATCGGGTCTTCGTACCCAATATCTAAAGATATGAAAAGAACTTTCACGGGATTTCGAAATTCACTCCCTAAAGAGGTAAAATTTTGCGTTGAAAGTTTGTATGCAAAACATGTAATCCTTTATATAAGAAGTATAATAGGTACTCCGTATACACATTTCTTATATAAACGTTAAAAAAATAATTTCAGCGTATTTGGAAATACGTCCCCTTAAGGGGGTTAAATAGAGCTTAAAAGTTTCTATAGAGAATGAATTCTTTTTAAAGTACGTAGGTTCGAGTATTCGTACAAGGATTCCGTATCAAAGGACATGAAACATATAATTTTATGGAATTTTGTAGTTCACCTCCCCACCCCGGTTAAATTTGGATATAACACTCACTTTAAACGCAAATGTTTCATTTCATTTAATATTTCGGGTCGTTTAAAGTAATATGTTGTATATCGGCAACCAGCATGCCAAGGGGGTATATGCCATAACCAGTGATAGGAATAGGCAGAGTATAAATACCTAAACTTAGGAGAACAAATTCATAAACTGGAGACTTCCTTCCTTACGGCTACATTTTTTTGCGTGACTAAAGTCCCGGGAAGTTACTAAGTAATTAATATTGTTATAAATACGATGTAAAACAACGTATTCTGCCCGAATAAAATCAAACAACCAATAACACAAATGGATTATTACATATTTATTTTTTGTAACATTGTTTACGGACATATATATACTTCTTAAATCTAAATACAAATAATATCGGGATTTAATCTACAAATACAAAATTATGTATCGTCGGTATCTTGATCATATTCATGATCATGAGCGTATTGGAAACTTAAGTAATTTATACACTTTCAAAGGGCTGTACTTTGTCTAGCATAGCTGCAAATGCTCGTATAAAACAAAACGTACAAACTTGCAAAGGGATACAAAACACCATTTTTAAGGCACTGGCAACCGTACTTGTCTTCTCGAAGATCTCACGGTTCGTAAATAAATGCCATACGATTAAATAAAAGGCACAAAATTCTACCCCAATTATATTCTTTCAACAGTTTTCCCAAAAAAAGTAATTAACAACTGCATGTAACATAACACAGCTAGCTGGTCATGTCACTTTCATATTAAAATAATTTCCCAAAGGACAGCATTACATTCATATTTTTTCTTATAAATCATTATGAAGTTATAAGGCATAATTGAGAGACTTGGCGAAGACACTGCCGTGTCCCATATATTATTTTAAGGTCAATTTATATATCTAAACAAAGTTTACCTAAAGTAAAAGAATTTTTGTTAAAGAAATATTTAAAAACAGGATTCATACGGAATAAATAGTTAAAAGGAAAGGAAATAAAAAGTAGTACAAACATTACGTACGAATACCTTTATTTATACCAGCTTAATCTATAACATAATATAAATACCACACTAGAAATAAATCTTTTACCTAATTTTTACGTTATTACTTACTTCGCATCAAGCTAAGACAAAGCACTCGGTAAACGAATTTCAACTCTATTCGTAAAGGCCTAAGACCTATTTCTTACCTTATTACTTGCCTCCCTTCAAATAAAGATAAAGAACTTGTCAGATGTCATACGATTTCCAACCTTATTAGTATGGGCATAAGGTGCATCTACTCGTAAGAATAGGGCGTTACAATCTCTTAATGACGGAAGAAGTGGGCGTGGCGCAAAATGTCCACAATGTCCACAGTGTCCAAGGTGTCCACAGTGTCCAAGATGTCCACAGTGTCCACAATGTCCAAAGTTTCCAAGTTGTCCACAGTGTCCAAAGTGTCCAAGATGTCCACAGTGTCCAAGATGTCCATAGTGTCCAAGATGTCCAAAGTGTCCAAGGTGTCCACAGTGTCCAAGATGTCCACAGTGTCCAAGTTGTCCACAGTGTCCAAGGTGTCCACAGTGTCCAAGATGTCCACAGTGTCCACAATGTCCAAAGTTTCCAAGTTGTCCACAGTGTCCAAAGTGTCCAAGATGTCCACAGTGTCCAAGATGTCCATAGTGTCCAAGATGTCCAAAGTGTCCAAGGTGTCCACAGTGTCCAAGATGTCCACAGTGTCCAAGTTGTCCACAGTGTTCAAGTTGTCCACACTGTCCAAAGTGTCCACAATGTCCAAAGTGTCCACAGTGTCCACAATGTCCAGTGTCCAAGATGTCCTCAATGTCCAAAGTGTCCACAATGTCCAAAGTGTCCACGATGCCCAAAGTGTCCACGATGTCCATGTCCAAGTTGTCCACAGTGTCCAAGATGTCCACAGTGTCCAAGATGTCCACAGTGTCCAAGTTGTCCAAAGTGTCCACAATGTCCAAAGTGTCCACAGTGTGCACAATGTCCAGAGTGACCAAGATTTCCACATTGTCCAAAGTGTCCACTATGTCCAAAGTGTCCACAATGTCCAAAGTGTCCACAATGTCCAGTGTCCACGATGTCCAAAATGTCCAAGATGTCCACAGTGTCCAAGATGTCCACAGTGTCCAAGATGTCCACAGTGTCCAGTGTCCAGGTTGTCCAAGATGTCCAGAGTGTCCAAGGTCTCCGGCGTCCACAGGTCCAAGGTGTCCACAGTGTCCAAGATGTCCACAGTGTCCAAGATGTCCACAGTGTCCAAGATGTCCACAGTGTCCTATGTCCACAGTGTCCTATGTCCACAGTGTCCAAGGTGTCCACAGTGTCCAAGGTGTCCACAGTGTCCGAGATGTCCACAGTGTCCACAATGTCCAAAGTGTCCAAGATGTTTACAGTGTCCAAGATGTCCACAGTGTCCACAATGTCCAAAGTGTCCAAGATGTCCACAGTGTCCAAAATGTCCACAGTGTCCAAGGAGTCCACAGTGTCCAAGGAGTCCACAGTGTCCAAGATGTCCACAGTGTCCAAGATGTCCACAGTGTCCAAGATGTCCACAGTGTCTAGGGTCGGATAGTATAAAAGGCGGAATTAGGGCGGGGCGCAAGTTAGTTGAGGTTGGTCGGTCGGACTGTCAGTGTCTCTGGCATTGCGGTATCAGTGTATTTTCGTGTTACTTACGGGAGTGTTCCTATTCATTAAGGTCCAGATTCCCGTACGGTGGGGAATCTTTCCTTGTTTTTAATTTATTTACTTACTCTTTCTTTTATGTGGTTGTGATTATTTATATAAGCCGAGCAGATCGCTGTCCATGTTTGCGGTATACTTGCGCGGGGTGCACGGTGTCGAGCTCTGTTTGCCCTGGAGTTACAGAGGAGTACCAGATTGGAGGTATCGTCTGGCGTCATCACTTTGCCAGCGTGGATGGCGCGTCTGGGCCCTCCATGCCCGATGTCCGGTTGCTGCGTGGAGGTGAGAACGGGCATGGTTTGGGTTGGCGTGAGGGTGTGTGCTCCGCTCGCAGAGGTTCGCAATATTCGAGGTATGGTCTTGATGTATTTATGTATCGATTACTTTTATATACATCTATAAATGCCCTTGGGTTGTGCGAGAGAAGGCATTTATACAGGCTGATGGTTTTTGCAATCCTCAATTTAGCCGACTGAACTTTATAGTTTAGAGTAGGGAAAACACATACTTATTTGAAGCTAAAATCCAGAATTGGTATTAATTTCAAATAAGCAGATTAGGGCAATATTTAGGGTAGAGATTTAGGATTAATTTCACACACTAAAGCTTGGGTAAAGGGTTTCAAGCAGGTTAATTTAGAACTTATATTCTAGGGCTATTTAGGAGACCTAAATATGAGAAACAAGGTTATAGGTTGATTTAGGGAACAAATAGGTATGGGAGTAGTCGTTGTAGGGTACATGTGTGTAGTATTCCTCTGATTTGGTATTCTAGGTTACTGTTGTGAAGACTTAGGTCTTAGGCATTTAGGTGGTCTAAACATAGGTATCAGAATAAGACTACCAGTTGTAGGGTGTTTTAGGGATAAATAGTTGCAATATCAGCTAAGATCTTAGGCATTAGAGGTCTAGGTTTCTGGTATCAAGGGTGGGAAGTGCCGAGTCTCTTATCATTTATAACTAAAGGTGTTCATAGTAAGTTATAGATAGGAAACCAATTTATTCTGGAATATGGAATAAATTGATTTAGGACCTAATGGTGAGGCGGAGCAATCCATTAGTTGTTGGTTACTGTGAGTAGATGAAAGTTCGTATCAGTAACTAACCAGTAACAGTTCACTTCTTCACGATCAGACTCAGAACTCCTGACCTTCATATATCAGAATTGGTAGTGTTAGAGCTTACTGGCTGTTAGGGACCCCTAGGGTTCAGAGGTTTTAGCACCTCCAAGTGAAATGGTTAGTTAGAGATGATTCGCAATCATCTATAAGACTTGACTAATGAGCTTATTCTCATTAGGGAGTCTAGATCGTTTTAGCTTAGCATAGAGGCCATACCCCATCCTACCGGTCCAGTAGCACGGTATGGAAGCCAGAGGTCGCTCCATACAACAATAAGCAATCAAAATTATTCTTAGCTAGCTAGGATATCAAGTAACAGAGTTCTATGTATTAGGGAATGATTAGGAAATAATTTTGATTTTAGGGAAACTGAGTGGCTTTTAAGGAAAATTTTGCCTTTCTTTAAAAACCCAATGGCTACTGACACCGGCAAGAGACCAGGCTAGGTTAAGGTTGGGGTTAAATTACCACAAACAATAATTATTTATCCTATTTTGAACTCTATGAACTTCGGAATAGCCAAAGTTCAATAATTAGTTTTCCCTGTAGCAAATAAAGTTCTATATGTAGGAAAGTCAGTATTACTAACGATTATGAGTAGCTAGGCTAAATAGGCTTCATTTTAGGTAGGTCTAGGTAAGCTAGGTATTTGAGGAGTCCAAGGATTTGACAAGTAATCACATTAAAGATCATGGGTTCTTACGGTTCACAACACTACGGGGTCCTACCACAGACGATCACATTGGCCAAATCTTCGTTAAACCTTAGATTATCTAAGGTTAGGAAATAAAGACACCATACGTTAATTTATTAGGGTAGAAAACTTAGTTCTAACAGGGGCGTCCGTGCTGCCGGGGTTGAGCAGGTTAGGTTAGGAAGAGGAAGAAGCTGAAGAAGAGGGAGGCCTATTACATGCAGCAAGTACAGGTTCAATTTTCACATATTCACGATTTAACCCTTTGCAAGTTAGCACGTGTTGATATACGTACAGTACAGTCAGTATTGATATAGGTTTAATACATTACACGGTCAAGTTATGAACATAGACAAGTGACCCAATAATAAGGTGCGCGACCATTGATTTGTGCCTTTCATTTTCTTACATTTTATTATACAAACGAAAGCTTAAAATACGTATAATAATTAATAAATAATATATCATCTTACCTTGAAACTTGGTAGTCTTGCAGTATCTGTGGTGTTTCGAGTATCCAGTAATCGTCAAATCCATTTAAAGCAAAGTCAAGTGTCCGAATGCAGGCCAGGTAATCAGGTATAGCAGGTGAAATTCCAGTAAATAAGCCAACGCCAAATATTATAAAAACACAGTATTGACATGTCCATACGTATGCGACAAAGGATTGTATGCGACTGTACTGTCAACTTATTATTTAATCCACAAAAAACAAAATAATAAATTTAAAAAACTCGACTGCGTAATAAATGTCTTTAGTGCCATTTGAACAATTAAGACGAATCGATTGACATAAGAATCATCAAAATCGGCCGACGCGTTTGGTTTTTAGAGTGCCACAGAGGACAGAGGAACAAATATACAAACATAGACTGTTAAACGCATTACCCTCCTTTGCGTCACGCAGTCGGGTCAAAAGAGTAGCAGTGACAATGGATAACGACGTCTGCTTTCCAGTGGCGTGCCTAGGGTTGCAGAGAAGGGCAAGCCGAGGGATACATTTATGTATTTTGTTTCACACACAATATCATTAAATTTATCTCCTACCTTGATACCTTGCCATATTACCATACTAGTAAATCTTCACTCTTCATTATCACTAACTGGTGTGGCGTAGACAGGACAGACCAACAAAACACACTGAAGGCATGCTATTACTAGATAAATTGTACAGACATCTCATCAATCGCACCGATCTTTGACATTGTCGTTTATGTGACTTGCTTATCTGAGAAATACTCAAGTCAGGCGTAGGTTTCGGTGAAAAAATAAGTTGCTTTTTTGTGCAAAGTTTAGCGTGCCTACCTTTTCTACGCCGATAACTTGTGTACATTTTAAATCGTCACACGGAACGACTTCATCCATCGTCACTTTCCACTTTAATAAACTTTTTAATACAAAACACTATCCGCTCAAACAAATTGTTCAGTTTCAAGTAATGTACATAATTGTAATCAATGAAGTTAGCATCACAATCCATCCAGTCATGAACGCGCACGCGCTAAATTCGCATTTGACTAACATCTGTTGATAACTTCACGTCGAAAGCCGGGCTTCTAGTCACAAACTATTTGCTAGATCTAGCTATAGATACGTATCTCTCGTTTTGTAGCAGTTTTCATAGTTAAGAAAGAGAGAAAAGATATCAGCATTAAAGCCCGCTTGCAAGCCCTCGTGTGCGAGCGAGATGACTAGCCCGTGTCTCAACTCTATCGTCTTAAGACCGCTCGTTTCGCGCGGCAGTAGCGCCACTTACTTGCTACGTCGAATTTTGTACTACTACCCCGACCAAGGTGAATAGAATATACAGATCAGGCGCCGTCGCGCGGATTTTAAGTTAGTTTGAAATGGAAAAAAGAATTAGTCGTACATATATTTGGTTTTTGCTAATTTTAGTAACGCAAGCCTGGCTTTTGGGCTTTTAAGGCCGTACCGCCACTGCTGCTTTCTCTTTTACGCGATAACAATAAAACCATAAGCAATACAATAGATAAGACTACTATTATGTCTATCTCTTTCACTTAAACACAATACGTGAACTGGCGTAATATATAAAAAAGTAATGTTATATTTTTACTAAATTAGTAAAACTTGTAGTGTTGTTACTACTGACTTTTGAATACCTTTGGGACAAAATAATGTTTTTTATTTTATTTTACTGACTTTTAAATCCGGAAAAAAATGTTATCGCAAGGAAGTCTCCACTTCATGACTTTGTTCTACTAAGTTTAGGTATTTATACTCTGCCTATTCCTATCACTGGCCATAACCGCCAGATTATGGCATATACCCCCCGTGCATTTGGGGGAGGCCTATGTTCAGCAGTGGACGTCCTTTGGCTGATATGGTGTTGGTTCAAACTTTTCGCACATAAACATCTTATACACGAATAAGAAAAGTACTTTTAGTGTGTTATTTAACGAGTCTGTTATTGTGGTTAAAGAAGTGATGGTTAATATTCGGCAAGATCATGTACCGGGTTTATCGGTTTTTTTTTTTCAATTTATACATAATAGGTTACATTGATACTTAGTCTCACAGAATACGTTTCCGTATTAATAGTTTTGTTTGAACGTTTCTTATTTCCAATTAAGATATTTATAATAACTCTGTACAGACAAAAATAATATAAAAGGTACCCTCGACCACTTCTCCAAGACAATCAGACGGGAGACGATGAATATCCTCAATAAAGGAGGAGATGTCGAACTGAGGGTGATCACACAATCTAGACACGCGGCAGCGTGTCCAGCCAAGTTCACCCCAGGAACTGGCGGACAGCAGCCGTGTGTTATATTACACGAACCATTTGGAGCCACTTTTGACCCCCCAATAACTCCAAATCTTTCTAACATAAAAAAAATGAAATTTGGTACATGTATTAAGATCCTTTAGAACAACTAGAACCCCAAATTTCATAAATATAGGTTTAATAGTTATTGAGATAATAAATTCCAAAAAACGGCATTTTTAACACTGACTGACTAACTGACTGACTGACTGACTGACTGACTAGTAATCAAAAACCTAACCCACTTTCAGGTGACCTAGAAAGCTGAAATTTGGCATGCAGCTTGATAATTGTGTGTGTACACCAGAATAAAATCAGAAAACAGTGATTTTATTATTAGTTTTTTCCGCTCACGGGACAATGGTGTCCCGGATCTTTGGAAGGCGTGCGCGGAGCCGAAGTACCGAGGTACCGAAGTACCAACCGAGTACCACATAGCCAACACGTAGAGGCCCTTTTGACAATTTAATGAAATGCAAGGGGTACACCGAGCGGATGCTGTGCCTGCCCGTGTCATGGGACGCACACAGAGACAGCACCCACCAGGGTGTACAGGAACTATTGCTGTTTGTTGGAATCTAAATGAACCGGACTATTGGGTGAATATGATGGACTAAGTAATGGCTGGGCTATTGAGTGAGACAACTGACGTCTGCATATAAAACTGTCTCACATTTTTATCTCAGGCAGACGGTGACTTGCCCTCTGCTAGATGGGCCCCTATAAATAGCGACATTAAAAATGGCCTAAGGGCAACACCGGCATTATTAGTTTTATTATTATTATTATTTATGCTAGTTACCTCAGAACTCCGTCATTTGTTAACCAATTTGGAAAATTCTTGTTTTGTTTGAAACGGTATAGTTCAAGGGTAGTCCCGTAGTTATCAGATAAGAATCTGATCATAGGCTCCTGGAGAAATTGAGGGAACTCTTCAAATATTTGAGGTGCACCCATAGCGATTTGGGTATTTTGTAAAGTAACTCGTGCATTTGCCATAGATTTATTTAATCGTATGGCATTTATTTACGAACCGTGAGATCTTCGAGAAGAAAAGTACGGTTGCCAGTTTTTGTTGCACTTTTAGCTCCACCCAGGGGTCACGTGTAGGGTAACTAACGGTGGGTACTCCCTACGGACGTGGTGCAACTTTGACCCCCCTTTGTCAAGTGAGTGGGCAACTTGACTGTTAGAAGTTTACAAGCCGCCCGAAGGCCTCTAACTTGGCTTAACGACTGCTGTCGTAGACAGCAGCCGGGATCAACGGCTTAACGTGCCTTCCAAAGCACGAGAGCGCTCAGTTAGTAACCACTCAAAGCGGTCACCCATCCAAGAACTGACCTGCGCCCATATTGCTTAACCTCGCATACCGCACGCGGTAGGCGGGTGCCGCTGGGCCACGAGCGCTCTATTGACAAAAAGTAATGATATCCCATCAAAAACATAAATGGGAAAATGAGAGCCAAGTTCAATATTAAGAAAATGCGATGCTTGGTTGTCTTCTTCACCGACCAAAGATTTGAGATCTAAATAGGTGCCAAGTCCCGTAGATTCTCTGAAATGGTGGCAAGTCCGGCACTATATTGTTTACATTAAAATTAATTTACTGCGGCTTAATGCATTTTGAGCCTTAACTTGGCAGTTTTCTATGCAGTATGTTATAATACCATAAAAGCTGTTGGATATTTAAGAAAACTGCCGTACTTGCCTACTTAAGAAAATTTACTTTAGTAAGTTTTTTGGACATTTCAGATCACCCTGCACTGCTTGCAGCCCAGTGCGACATTGGACGGAGTTTTTAAGAATACTCGACCGAGGTGACGTTGGTATCACAATTTATCGATATAGAGGACCGGCACCTGATGTGAGTTATGTTCTGTTTCGTAAAATTTAACCATATCACATTGAGATAAAGTTAACAAAAATAATAATAATAAATATTAGGGGACAATTTTTTACACAATTCGAACTAGTCCCATAGTAAGCTCAATAAGGCTCGTGTTATGGGTACTAGACGATGATATATTTAAGAGATATATACTTAAATACATAGAAAACATCCAAGTCTCAGGAACAAATGTTTCTGCTCACCACAGAAACAAATGCCCTAACCGGGATTCGAACCCGGGACCTCTAGCTTCGGAGGCAGTGACACTATCAACTAGGCTAAACAGGCCGACAAAATGAATCATGTTGGGAATTTATTTCCCTCAATCGTCAAATTTTAGGCTTTGATATGCATGTAGCGTTAGACTATAGGTAATTAATAGCTGTATATGTTTGGAAGGGTGTGGGATGGGTTCCTGATTCTGGTACATTGCAAATTCGCACCGCACCTCGCACCTTACGAGTGAAAAGGAGGTTGAGGCAGTATGCAGTAAATACATACTCCGTACTACGGAATATAATTATGTGAGCAAATCTAGTGCGAGGTTGATTTATTTTTAGGGTTCCGTAGCCAAATGGCAAAAACCGGAGTACCCTTATCGATTCGTGATGTCTGTCTGTCTGTCCGTCCGTATGTCACTGCCGATTTATTCGGCGACCATGACTTAATACTTGATTACTAGTCAGTCTGTCAGTCAGTCAGTGGTAAAAATGCTGTTTTTTGGACTTTAAAGCCTCAATAACTATTACACATATATTTGTGAAATTTGGGTTTCTAGTTGTTCTAAAGGATCTTAATACAATCATTTACCAAATTTCATTTTTAGGGTTCCGTAGTCAACTAGGAACCCTTATAGTTTCGCCATGTCTGTCCGTCCGTCTGTCCGTCCGTCCGCGGATAATCTCAGTGACCGTTAGCACTAGAAAGCTGAAATTTGGTACTAATATGTATATCAATTACGCCGACAAAGTGGTAAAATAAAAAGTAGAAAAAAATAATTTATTAGGGTACCTCCCGTATACGTAAAGTGGGGAGTGATTTTTTTTTTTCATTTTAACCCTAACGTGTGATATATTGTTAGAAAGGTATTTAAAAATAAATAGGGGTTTACTAAAATCATTTTTTGATAATGTTAATATTTTCGGAAATAATCGCTCCAGAAGTAAAAAAAAAATGTGTCCCCCCCCCTCTAACTTTTGAACCATAAGTTTTAAAAATATGAAAAAAATCTCAAAAGTAGAACTTTATAAAAACTTTGTAGGAAAATTATTTTGAACTTGATAGGTTGAATAGTTTTTGAAAAAATTACAAAAATAATTTCTGAACTAAGTTTGTAATTTAACCGTATAAACAGGTGTTTATTGTACCTGTCATTTCTACAAAATCACAATGAAATGACGTGATTTTTAGGGTTTTGTGTTTCTGTACTGAATATGTCAACTTAATGTGACGGACGGAAAACTACGGAACCCTACACTGAGCGTGGCCCGACACGCTCTTGGCCGGTTTTTTATGTTAAATAGATTTGAAGTTATCGAGGGGTCAAAAGTGGCTCCAAACGGTTCATGTAGTATAACACACGGCTGCTGTCCGCCAGTTCCTGGGTGAACTTGGCTGGACACGCTGCCGCGTGTCCAGATGTACAACTAGATAGACGAACTTATAACGTGTATAAAACGCACCAAAAGTGCAAAGTCAAGATGAATATATGTATGGCCTGACCAGGGCCTATTTGGACCTGAGACAATGTCGCTGCAAACAGCATCTTATATGGCAATAATATACATACGTCATGTATAGTCGGGACAGTGTGTATTGGCTTTCTTTGACATCTACCTTTTATAAAATGTTGTATTGGGTCGTTTTAGGGTTCTGTAGTCAACTAGGAACCCTTATAGTTTCGTCATGTCCGTCTGTCTCTCTATCCGTCCGTCTTTCCGAGAGATTTTTAGTGCTAGAAAGTTGCAATTTGGCATGGATATATAAAGCAATGAAGAAATCAAAGTCGTAAAAACAAACTAATATATATATATATATATATATATATATATATATATATATATATATATATGGGTAACTGTGTGTAGGGGTACACGTAAAGTGGGGGTGATTTTTTGGTTCAACCCTATGGTGTGGGGTGTTGTTGGATAGGTCTTTCATAATGAATAAAGTTCTTCATCAAACATTTTTGGTAAAGAAAATATTTTCGAAAATACTGACTCCAAAAAAAATGTGTCTCCCCCCCCCCCGTCTAACTTTTGAACTATGGGTCCATAAATACGAAAAAAGTAAAGCTTAATAAATACTTTTAATGAAAACATAAGCGGATATAACTGATCGTTAAGCTGTTTTTAAATTATCATAAAGTCTTCTTTTCTTAGAAAAAGTCGTATGAAACGCTGCGAAAGTATTCCATTTTGCTTGTTACTGATTTTTAGGGTTCCGTACCTTGAAAGGAAAAAACGGAACCCTTATAGGATCACATTGTTGTCCGTCCGTCCGTCCGCCGGTCTGTCTGTCTGTCAAGACCCTTTTTCTCAGGAACGCCTGGAGTATCAAGCTGGCATTTATATCAAATATTCAGGTCTACTGTCCCTTGGAGCTGTGAAAAAAGCCAACGCAATCAAAAGATACAGCCGTATATACCTCAAATTTCCACAAATTTTCGACACTCGCAAGGGAATCAAAACCTACAGGGTACTTCCCGTGAACTCGGAATCTGGAAATTTGGTACGAAGCAACGTCTTATAGCACAGATAAAGGAAAAATTGCGAAACCGTAAATTTTTTGTTACATCATATAATAAAAATAGTTTTACGGAACCCTCGGTGCGCGAGTCCGACTCGCACTTGACCGGTTTTAATTCTACTCCAGAATTGTAATCTGTCAATTCAATGATTGACAGCAGGATTAAAACAAAAAACTTTTTATAGGTATACTAATGCAAGTCCACCACAGACAACTCATCACATGACTGGTGGGAGAATCATAATGGGTTTCCATACAATATTATACAACTATTTATAAACGAGGCACGCGTTTTTAATTAAGCTCATTGGGCAACTACGGCAACATGACCAGAAAATCCGCAACATGGCCAGCCCGGCTGCACGGCACGAAGGGTTCCGTACCAGAAAAAAACGCCAACAACTACTCTGTTGTATGGGAACCCCCTTAATTATTATTATTATTTTGATTTTAATATTTGTTGTTGTAGCCACAATAAAAATACATAATCTGTGAAAATTTCAACTGTCTAGCTAGCTATTACGGTTCTTGAGATCTAGCTCGGCGAGTGGTAGCCATGAAAAAGGGCTAAAATATCACGTTTTTTGTATGGGAGCCCCCTTTAATTATTATTATTATTTTGTTTTTAGTATTTGTTGTTATAGCAGCAACAGAAACACACAATCTGTGAAAATTTTAACTGTCTAGCTATTACGGTTCTTGAGATACAGCCTGGTGACAGACGGACGGACAGCGAAGTCTTAGTAATAGGGTCCCGTTTTTATCCTTCGGGTACGGAACCCTAAAAATGATCACCCCAGGTGGGATTTGAACCCGCTACCTCTGGAATCCGTCCATCGCTCTTTCCAACTGAGAAACCGCGGGTTATCCCTAGGCAACGAATCTTTCAATCAGTTCACTCTTATTAAGCCTTAGGAAACTAGTATCGATATCTACCGTCAAAGTTGCTACAACTTCTGAAACGGCACCAACGTCTCAAGTAACATTGAGAATCGTTAGTGAATAGTGACAATGTGCTACCCCAATTCTAACTGTAAATATTTTTACAAGCGGAAACGTCCACTTAGCGGAATTATAATCTCCAACCGAAAATGAAGATTTGAACCCGCGACCTCTGGAATCCGTCCATCGCTATTTCCAATTCATCATCAACATTCATTTTCGGTGGTTTCCGCTTGAGCTAAATAAAAACGTGCAAATATATATATATACCGGGTGGATCAGAACGATGGACTTTCCTGTTAGCAGGAATAGGTTAGCCTTGGTACTATACTTTTGCCAAATAAACTATATTAAATTAATATTCGTAACCGTTTTCGAGTTATAGCTTGTTTGACATCTATTAAAAAACAGCATGTTTCAAACCTATCTTATAAGAAAGCTAGTGGCATGTGGCTCTTCAAAATACAAATACTTAAATGGTAATGTTAAAACAATAGGGTTGTTACTCATATTAAAAGTAATTATTTAATGATTTTTTTTCTTTCTAACAAGTTTCTAATGATTACAAGTCGATTGTAAATCATTTTAATGACAACATACTTTCAGGAAAGTTCGTGGTATTGTTCCTTCCTGTGTATATTATATGGGTGTTTTATTGATTTCCGTTCCTTCAATCATTAAGCCGTGTATAGAAACACAGTAGCATATTTATAGTTTTGCAGAATTCAAGTTGTTTTTTTTTCAGTTTCATACAAAATAATTAATTAATATCACCAAGGGTGAATGAAAAAAGGCCTTAAGAGTTAACGTGGTGGAGTTAAGCAAACATTAATTTCAATGAATTTTTGTTTTTGGAATTCGAATGACACGCACGTCAACATTGTTTAATTGTTAAGGATGTTTTATAGTATACTGTATACCATGTACATATACAGCGTGTTTTTATTGAATTCTGTTAATTGCGAGGGCACAATCCTGAGATGAAATAAAGTAATCTGCTCTAAGACACTAGTAACCCAATTCGTACCATTTCGAAGATATTCAAGAATTCATTTTCGTTAATTAACACCCCAGTATAGTATAAAAGATCCTTAACAATTAAACAAAGTTGACGTGCGTGTCATTCGAATTTCGAATTGTCATACATGACATTAACTTTTGCTTAACTCCACGTTTGCTCTTAAGGCCGGTTTTCATTCACCCTAGGCGTTATAATTAATTATTTTGTATGAAAATGAAAAAAAAAAAATTCTTGCAATTTGGAAACTAAATATGCTACGTCGTTTCTATGGCTATACACGGCTATATGCTAGAAGGAACGGAAAGCAATAAAAAATATATATTTATATGCTATATATTTAAATAAATATGTATATGCTATAAATATATATTTTCACAAATGAACAATAAATAAATACTACGCCATCATCATCATCCTAGCGTTATTCCCAGTACAGTTGCATCCTGAAAAATGCCCGTGGTCCGCTACCTAATCCCAAGAATTGGCGTAGGCACTAGTTTTTACGAAAGCCACTGCCATCTGACCTTCCAACCCAAGGCGGGACTAGACCTTATTGGGCTTAGGCTTGTCAAGTGAGTGGGTGGGTCCCTTGACTGTTAGAAGTTATCAAGCCGCCCGAAGGCCTCTAACTTAGCTTAACGACTACTATCTGCGACAGCAACCGGGATCAACGGCTTAGCGTGCCTTTCAAAGCACGGGAGCGCTCAGTTAGTAACCACTCAAAGCGGTCACCCATACAAGGACTGACCTCGCCCGACATTGCTTAACCTCGCATACCGCACGAGGTACGCGGGCGCCGCTGGGCCACGAGCGCTCCTGCGTATGTTCAACTAATTCACAAGTCATTGGAAAGCCACAGCTTCTTCAAATTATTCTTCAGCGACGCCACAGACTACGACTGTCTTAGACTTTATTGTTTGTTGCCTTTAGGGGATGAGCTCAGCTCAGAAAATTTCAAGTATAGGTATATTATACAACACCGCTTTATTGGTTGTCAGGCATCGGAGCGAAGCGACAGGAAGCCGAGAGTGACGTTCATATTTTACACGACGAAGAAAGCTACTGAGCCCTGCAGTGGGATGGCGCTGGGGATATATACTACTGGATACCGTAAATATTAATATAAATAACGTAAGGGCTCGATTACATTGGTCCAGGTGTTGTATTCAGGTTGTTTTTATTGAATTCCGTTCATTGCAAAGGCACATTCCTGCGATAAAATAAAGTAATCCCAATCCGTGCCGTTTCGGAGGTATTCACGAATTCATTTTCGTTAATTAACATCCCTAGTATAGCAAAAAAGATCCTTGACAATTAAACAATATTCACGTGCGTGTAATTCGAATTTAAAATATTGTCATACTTGACATTAGCTTTTGCTTAACTCCACGTTAACTCTTAAGGCCGTTTTGCATTCACCCTTGGTGATATAATTAATTATAATGTATATAAATGAAAAATTTTCATTCCCTTGAAATTTGAAAAAATAAAATACTCTGTCGTTAATATGCTTGAAAGAACAGAAATCAATAAAAACACCTTATAGATGTCGCGTGAACGTAAGTTTAAACAGCTTTACGGACTTATAATCCGACAAACCGGTAAATATGCTATTTCGTGTAACTGCGTGGTAGGTATAGCCTTGGTGGGTATAGTGAATTTGTATTGTATCGACTAACATACTACGGTAGATTGTCTACCTACAGTCTACCGTTCTGGCACATTACAATCTTCTTCCTATACCGTTGGGACTCATGACCATCGTAAGTCGCTTTGGCTCTCGAAACAGGCCGATTTTCTGCCTACCTCAAAAAGCCTCTGAGTTCCAAGTTCGTAACTTCCTTAATTACAACTTGCATACAACTGGATTTGTGTAATCTATATCACAATTATAACGCTTAAGACCCAAAATCATATCCTCATCGCTTCGTCTACATTACAGCTAAGTGTATAAACTACTGCCCGAGATGCATAGAGATGATGCGCCGAATAGAAACATTATTTAGAAACTCTCCATCTGATCGCGAGACTGATCTTTGCGAACTCTTCTCTTGCCCTCCCTGCACTGACATTGTTCACAAGTTCTGCAAATTTACCGCAGAAGAGGATCTACTTAAACAACACGATTCGGAGTTAATTCATCTTCAGCGTCTAATGTCTCCCAGCGAAGAAGATGCTTTCGGTAAAGCACGAACTAAATTCGAAGATTTAGTGAAAGTCGGTGTTTCAAAAGGAACAGACGCAGGAATCATAAAAGATAGTGAACAGATGAAGCAAGAAAATGCGGATGATAAAGATCTAAAAACGAAGTCCACTAAAGTACCGAAATCACTAGACAAAAACAAAGTGGGAGGCACAAAAAAAGATAAAGATCAAAAGAAGCAAGAAGCAGCACAAAGAACACTTGGCAAAGGCAGCAAAGATAAGGCAAGCGGCGACTACAAGTCGCGTGACAAGTTAGTAAGCAGCAGTAAATATGGTAAATCTTCGCCTGAAAGCAAAACTACTATGAGAGGACAGAAGGTAAAAGATGACCAACGTGATGTTGATAGCTCGCCCGGTAAAGGAGATAAAGCGCAGAGAGTGTCATACGATGGTAGATCAATGATAAGGGAGAAGATCAATGAACTTTTAAAACAAAAAGCACGTCAGGATAAAGCTCTTCAAGCACATGAACAAGATCTGTATAAACAGAGACAAGATATTGATGATAAACTGACCCGAGCAGCAAAATTGGAGGAGGAAGCTAGTCGCGCCAGAGCACAAGCTGAAGAGGCGAGGCAAATGAAATTTCAGGCTGCTTTGATGCTTGCAGGACCACAAATCGAGGAGCCAGAGAGTGAGGATTGTACTACTGTTGTATGCTCAGAGGAGCCATTAGATGATAATATGATAAAAGGGGATAGAATATGCAAGGCTAGTGAGGAAGTACGAGAAGAGATGCATGTGGCACCACGGCCGATAACAGCGCGGTCGCCGGACTTGCTGTCACCGCCGCCGACGCCGAACGCAAACGACATACCACCGGTAATTTATTATTTAACTAGCTGTTCCGACAAACTCCGTTCCGATACCGACCCATTTAGTACAAAATGTGTAAGATTATTTCTTTTTTAAGGTTCCTTAGTTCCGTCCGTCTGCTTGTCCGAGGCTTTGCTCTGTGATTATTTATTAGTTCTAGAAAGCTGCAATTTGGTATGGATATATAAATCAATACGAGTAAATCTGACAATCGTATACCTAATAAAACCAGAAAAAAATATATTTAATTGTTACCTGAGATACTGCGATCGCCAACCCGCATGCCAAGCGTGGCGACGATTATGGCATATACCCCCCGTGAATTTGGGGGAGGCCTATGTCCAGCAGTGGACGTCCTTTGGCTGATATGGTGGTGTAATGGGTGGCTCCCCTACAATTAAATTGGGGATACATTTTTTTTGCTTCAACCCTATGGTGTGGGGTGTTGTTGGATAGGTCTTCATCAATTTTTAACTCTAGATCTTGCCCAAAGCAGACCCGCATGCTGCAGGCGTGTCCCATCCAGATTGTCGACCTTTAAAAAAGATTATATCCACTACAAGCCCATACTTACTGTACCTCTAGTCCCTCTGGAACGGGCAGGAAACTATTTCCACAACCGGAGCATCCATACGGAAATTTCCCTGAGACCGTACTGTACGCGACCATTAAGCTACAACCACCATTGGGTCCATCGTCGTTACCACGTGAAACGTCATAGTGAAAATGCCTAGACAGGTGATAATGAAATAAAACCCTGAATTCCCTCAAATGACAATTGCAATTGATCGTTAAAAGGCTACTATAGCATACGAGTATGTATATGTTTGAAATAGTAGAATCCCGGGAGTCAAAATGGTATAAAAACTTTTTCATTTTCAGTCTAAAATGCACCAGCAAGACATGCAGCGCCAGAATCCGACGATCACTTATCTGTTATCCGAACGGAAGTACGTTGACAACGGCTGGACTCAGCTGCCCAAAGAGATGGTTATGCGAAGAGTAATAAGTTATTCAGTTCTCTTGTTTGTAGTTTGGAATGTTTGGATTCGATTCATTTTTTCGTTGAAAATCTTTTACGGAGTTTTTGAGGCGTAGGATCCAAAAACGGTGATCGTTATGGGTCTCAAGATAACACCATGTCAATTTTCGTTAAAGTTGTAACTGTCAAAGAGTCGTTTCCAGACGAAGCCAGGCGCGGATACAATAGGGGGGGGGGGGAGGGGGGCAATTGGGCCGTGGATGCGGACGCAGCTACGCGACGTACGAGCAGAATTCGTCCATATTGACTCAGCTACACTTTTACGTAGCTTAAGGCATTACGCATCCCGCCTGGTCAGTACGGGTATGACGGACTCCCAGGAACCGTCTGGACTACCATCTAAAACCCCATGGTGTTCCAACTCGTCACCATATTTCCGGATTACGGGCAGGCCAAATCACTCTTCTGCGACCCAGCCGGCGATACCACCAACCTAGGACGAATTCTAATTGCGTCGTTAAAAAAATGGCGTCTAATGGGAATGGCGTCAATAGACAACAAAATTGATAATAATTGATCGAAGATAATAAGACATATATTCCAGGTGACACTGTTCCACATGCACCCAGTCCGCAACGACTTCGACTGGCTGGAAATGAATCGGCACAGGGGGCGCGTGCTCTACGATTCGGGAGAGCAGCTCGCCACTTTTGATGAGAACGGCCGCGCAAGAGTTTACTACAGAAGCGGCGCGCTGGCCTTGGATTTCTACCAGGCTGAAGGTTTGAGGCTAGTCAAGTCATTCTATAGGCGTATCTTCCATCGCGGACTGTTGAGCAAGGTCAAAGGGGTGGGCTTCCGATCCAGTATGGTGTGACCTTGGTTTTGCCGTCCACTGTGCAACGGCACAGAAGGGCGATCATCACGCGGCCTAATATGACGGACAGATATGCTCACGCGTGGGGATGTGCCTTATCGTAGTCGAAATGTGATATGTGATGCATAAAAAATGCCTTTACATCTTCCGCCAATCAAGTTAGGCTCCCTCCACTTACTTATTTGCTGGAAGGGACGACAAACGCGATCAACGATCATGCTTGTTAGGCAGGTACTTAATGAGAAAAACTTTTTCCACGGGCCGGTTGAAATAGAATCTTATACCTAGGTACTTATAATACTTACAATTACAAGTTACAGTCTATGACATAGAAAAACAATTTCTCAGTTTACCTGATATGCAAGATCAACGAGATGGCTCAACAGACTTCCTGTTGAGCCATCTCGTTGATCTTGTTGCAGCTGGGGGCTAATAAATCCTATGACAGAACGAGCACATTTCATTAAGAGTCCGCAGTAAGCTCGGTTCTCCATACAAACGTAGTTCCGCTCTCATTTTAAAATGACATGCTGGAATTATCTGAATCCTAAAAAATTCAAAAACTCGCAGTATTTTTTTCCATTCCCTTTTATAGCAACAGAAATTAATTTCCGACCTAGATATGGCGGTTTCATGTTATTTGAGCATGGCGTTTTAAAATGAGAACGAAACTACGTTTGTATGGAGAATCGAGTTCGGTCGAGCTTACGGGGGACTCTTAATATAATTAATTACGTACCTACATCTGCAAAGTTCTTTCGTGTATCTTAAGTCCCCAAGCAGTACCCTATTTATCGCCTTGAGAAGCGTGGAGACTGCTAATCAGTTCGTCAAATGAGTCCCTGTTAATTATGATTCCAGACGAGCTCTCCGGCGGTTACCGCGTGGTGATACACAGTAACAGTAACGGTACTCCCGTGGAGCGAGGGCGCGCACCGCTTCCCGCGGTGCTTGCTGTGTTCGACTATAGCGGCAACGGGGCAGTGTTCGACCACACTGGACAGCCACGGTTGGTAACAACATACGATTGAGGATTCGTTGTTCGTTGTCGACGGATTTGTCCTAATGCATAGTGGGCCCGGGCCTATACGTAGGGTGGACAAGCGGGGCAAGTGGCCAATCGGAGATAAAAAAGGGGCGTCTGATACATAGGGGGGCTACATGGCTTCGAGTGCCCAAGACTAATCCGCCACTGTCTGGCATAATGACAGTGTAGTTTTATATTTAACTATGCAATGTATATGGTTTTGAAAAAATGACACCTCACCGAGTTTCTTACGCCGGTTCTTCTCGTGGCAGAGGTTTATTTTTTGCGAAACGACGGTAGTTTATTGACGTATACACGTAAGTAATGTGCCTGATTTGAAGAATAAATTACTTTTACTTTTTTACTTTTTACTGTCGGCCCTAGAGACAAATGCAGGTTCCTCTCAACACAGCCCATTCTCGAAAGCTCTGGCGCCCTCACGGGAGTCACGGGAACCGTAAATTGCCAGGTCCAGTAAAATAGTATGCCTACGAATATGTATAGGTAGTAGCGCGGTGCGAAAGAGATGACTGCACTAAATTGGGCAAACATCACAGAAACAAATCTCTCCCACACGATCTTGCAATCAAGCCCCAATAAAATCATTTCAGTCATTCCCCTTAATACTGTACCAAACTACGGCAATTCCCCTCCCCTTAATACTGTACCGTATTACTTTTTTCTAGGCTGAAGTATACTCAAAATGACGGGGTCGTCCTTGACAGAACCATCGGGCCGTACACTCACTGGAAGTGGCATAACTTAAACAACTCAGGCCGTCTCGAAACTGTCTTAATAGAAAACGAGCCAAGTCTAAAAGACCAGGAAATTATGAGACTAGTAGATTCACAGTCAGTTAAAGATGACAAGTCATCACGTAAAGGTGTTCGCGGTACAGAAAGTTTACGTCACGGTTCACGTGGTGACAAATCATGCACTAAAGCAGTTCGCCAAGGCGAAAAGTCAGTCCAGCAAGCAACTACCGGCGAAAAGTCAGCCGTAATTCAGGAACGAGAAACACTCGAGTCCTTATCGAACGATGAAACGGTTATGAGGAATATAGAAAAGCAGAACGTCGTCAAAGAGAACCGTCTTAAACGGTTCTCAGCTTACCAGATTAAAATGAAAGCGTTTAAAATCAACGACAAATTTTCGCTGAGAATTATAGATCAGTCGTCAGTGTTCTTGACGTTTACGGATGGGAAAACGAGATTGAGGCTAAACGTAGGTATGATTATGGATCCTACAATGGTACTTGGGCAGGAATTGGTTGAAGTGGGAGAAGTGGCAAGTAGTATAGAGAAGCTGCCGGCGTCGGAGAGTATGGAACAATTGCAGAGAGTAGTGCGAGGGGCGAGGGCGGCCGAGCGCGCGCGAGTCCTTCGTGAGCACAGATTGAATCCTCCTGTGTCGAGCGACCTATCGCTGGTAAAAGATAGACGCCGTACGAAATAGTAATAGAAAAGTTGTCCTTGGGCCTATTTCATAATGACTTGTAACTTCTATTATGAATCGAAGTCTATTATATTTTCAACTCATTTCATTAGACTTTCGCTCACAAGAAAGAGGGAGTTGAGTCATCATGAAATAGGCCCATATGTAATTAATAGTATAGTTATTATTCCCCCAACGATTCTTTATGGGTGTAGATAGTGTTGAAAAAGATTCAAATGCCGGAAATTTTCATTAGACCCAGATAATAGAGGGCTGTGTGAACTACGACGACTCAGACTCTCCCGTTCAGTTTCCCGAGCCATATTATCAGACTCGTGTCTACAATATTTGAACACGAGTATTTTATAATACTGAGTCAAACAATTTTTGACGACACGTCTTTTCTTTGACCTCGTATTTATAACGCAATCATGCTGATAAGTGCATAGTATGTATTGCATTGCTTTAACTCCGTTTTTAGTGTAATTAATTACTTATTTATTTTAGTGTACGATTTGAATTAGTATTTAATAAGTACCTTATTTATTACTTTTTAATAAATGTTGATGAACGAAACCAGTTGTTTATAAATTGCATAGATTTTTTTTATGTCAAACTTTTGCTGAGCGGCCTGGGCCAACACGCAACACATAACCAATAGTGGAAGGGAAGGAGACAGCAACTCATTGAAATGAAATATTTTTATTGACAAGAACATACAGTAATATACAACAGTTTGCTTATTGCTATCCTTTTTATTAATTTGTACAAAAGAAAACGGAAATTATACTTTACACCACCACATTTATTATTAGTTACTATGTACTTTAAATTCTACATCAGAGTCAGAATGATAGATACCGCCATTCACCTCACTACAATAGTCACAGGTTGACCATTGTTCCATAAAACATTAACTATACACGGTGCACTTGGTGTGTCGACACATTGCGTCGCGTCATGCTTCAATAGTGTTTCCGCCTGTACGTAAGAAAATTATTTATAAGACATTTCGTGTTTCTGCAGCGGATCGCAAAGGCTGTGTGAAATCATTATGTGTCACATTGACTTGAATCCCTCTCTACGCTCGGGATTTTATTGTACAATCTTTCGGTACACCCATGATTCACTATACGCCCTCGCCGTAAATATAACATTTGCTTCCTCGAGCTACCGATTCCGGCTTCATGGTACCGTCGGCATGCTTCCGGCGGTGCTATAGTCAGTCGCCTGGGCTACTATAAGGCCGGGGTCGGCGCGCATGCGCGGTATGCGCGCGAGCGGTATCCGGTGCGCGCGCATCAGGTGCAACTTCCGCTTCCAGCTGTCGGCGAACGAGCGCGCGCAGCCGGGGCACTTGTAGGGGCGCGCGCCCGTGTGAGAGCGCTCGTGACGCGTCTGTCAACCAAATTTTACTTTAACAGGGCTCTAACTTTTCGTGCCTATGACGTAAAATTGCATATAGGATGATTCCAATTGGTGTTATAGCAATTATCAATCTTTATCATATTCTTTGAAGTTTTATAATAGGTTATAGGAATGTTGAATCTAATTATGAACGTAAATTCTCTATGACGTTCGAGCCGATTATTGCTCAGCCCAGGGCACGATCTTTTTGTGCCGTGTGACGTCACGCTGAATATATTACCAACAATATCTACCATATATTACAAACCTCGTTGTCTTAAAGAGTTGAAGTTCATATTTAGATTCAACATACCTATAACCTGTTATAATACTATTTGGGAATACCATCATAAATGCATGATTAAAGATTGATAATTACTATAACACCAATTGGAATATGCGGTGTGACGTAAATTTTGCGTCATCGGCACGAAAAGTTCGAGCCCTGCTGTACTTTAATTATTTTTACACCACACCTTGCCAAAAACTCACTTTTTGGCCAAGTGGTGACGTAAAGTTGTGTACAAAACACGGGTCGTAAAACAGAAAGCCCTCTCGCATATTTATGACCCTCGCCTGCAGCTTGCAAGCCGTTTGAAGCCCATGGGCTTCAAACATCTGCGATATCGGCCATTCTTTGTTTTACAACCCTTGTATCGTAATGTATACGAAAACATGCAATGAAATTTCGTCATTAGGTGCGTTATAAACTTTTAACAGGCTTAAAACTGGAACTCTTCTACCTAAATAGGTTGGAACCTGTGCTATAGGATAACTCGGGTGAGCGCTTTGAGTGGTTACTAACTGAGAGCTCCCGTGTTTTGGAAGGCACGTTAAGCCGTTGATCCCGTTTGCTGTCTATGATAGTAGTCGTTGAGCCAAGTTAAAGGCCTTTTTGGGAGGTCAGATGGCAGTCGTTTCTGTAAAAACTAGTGCCTACGCAATTTTTTGGGATTAGGTACTGGACCCCAGGCATCCTTTAGGATGCAACTGTACTGGGAATAACGCTAGGATGATGATGACGATGAAAGGCCATTTTGGGACAAACTTAGTTCGCCGATAGCGGTCTTGCAAATGACCAAATGAATATTATATTGTGACGTCACACTGTAATATATATATAGAATCAACCGTTGTATGGAAAAATAAGTTAATTGCTGTTATATGATCTTGAAATACTGTGCAATAATTATTTTTTATTCTATTAAGGTGAAGGAGTGGGAAAATAAGTTAATTGCTGTTATATGATCTTGAAATACTGTGCAATAATTATTTTTTATTCTATTAAGGTGAAGGAGTGGGAAAATAAGTTAATTGCTGTTATATGATCTTGAAATACTGTACAATAATTATTTTTTATTCTATTAAGGTGAAGGAGTGGGAAAATAAGTTAATTGCTGTTATATGATCTTGATGCAATAATTATTTTTTTCAAAAATGCAATGAAATATTGATGTTATGTTCCTTATAATAGGCTGCGAAGTATGACGTTTCAGGTGCGGCTAGGACAAGAGGTCGTTTATGCAATTTCATACAAATGTTGCAGGCCTAGGCCGGCCAAGTCCTCTTTTTTAATTTCCATTCCACATAAATTTGTGGCACAGGCATCATGACATTCTGCCACTATGCGTATTAAAAATAAAACTTTGTTTTTTTTTTTGTTGTTTATTTCATTGCATGTTTGAGAAAAGCACTATACATACCTCGGCGGGAAATATGGGGTTGCCCGCCTGAGACCCCGGCCTCTGTAGTAATGTACACTATTATTTCTATTAAGGCGAAGGGGTAGGCAAGCTCTTTCCATACAAACTTTGTGCATGTTTTTCTTCGTTTATGTTTGCGCAACCGTTATTATTTTTGGTCAATAATGTTTTTTTTTTACTTTGGTGATTTTTGAATTTTTTCTTTTTTCGTAATAAAGCAAAATTTCAACATCAGGTTCGTATATCCGAAATGTACAAGCAAAAAATACAATTAAATGATGTAGTGCCAAAACTAACGAATAAAACTTGCACAACGTTTGTATGGAGAAGGCCTTGCCCTACCCTTCGGCTTCGGCTTAATTCATGTGCTTACCAGCGCGGCCTTGTCGTGGAACCGCTTGCCGCAGGCCCGGCAGCGGTGCTTGCGCGGTGCGTGGCGCGCCTCGTGGCGGCGCAGGCTGGACGCGCACGCGGCGCGGAACCCGCACGAGCACGCGTGCGGCTTCGCGCCCGTGTGCGTGCGCATGTGCACGGACAGGTTGCCCGCTGGAGACAATATTTATTCATTTATTTGGAGAAACTAACAGATACATGTACCACCACCATATCAGCCAAAGGACCACCACTGCTGGACATAGGCCTCCCCCAAATTCACGGGGAGTATATGCCATAATCGCCACGCTTGGCGTGCGGGTTGACGATCGCAGTATCTCCACCGCGATCCAGGGATGCCGCTACCCATCCCCCGGTGGTCTTTGTCGTAGTTTTAGGACATACCCGGGTCCAGATAGATGTACACATTAAAGTAACTTATTTTAGGTTTATGTTATACGCGCATCTAACAAATCTAACTCCTCAACAGGTCTCACCAAGACATAAAATTTCCATTGTCTTTGCACTATCCTATAGAAGAATATTACATCCTAAAAAGTAACAAAACTTACGAAGGAGCACTAAGCGAGCGGTTTAAATACCAACTTTTTATTTTATTTTAGATATATTTAAATATCAACATCTATATTAAATACCAACCAAAAATCTAATTAAAATACCAGCAAGCACTTTAGAGAAGCACTTAGTTACCATTCTTCCTTAGGAATAACATTTATGACTTGTTTTTTTAAATTGCGCTTTAGATGTATTACAAGTAAATTGCTTTCGAGACGTTTTTGCATCTGTAGTAGTATTTGTATATTTACAGGGACACGTACACGTTGACGTATACATACCCACGTCAACGTGTGTGTGAGGCTGGCTACAGAGGTCACAACTACAAATGCAAAAACGTCTCGGAAAGTAATTTACCTGTAAATATATCGACCGAGACGAGTGCGCGCGCGCCCCGGCGTTGCTGGCGTTCGCTGGCATGGCGAACAGGGCCGTGGACCGAGTCCTACGTATCTATGTACCGGTCGACTGGGGTCAACTTTAGAAAAAAAAATGGGGCTACTTTGATAATTTAGATGTCACATACAAGTAATACTATTGTCAATTCGGTAAATTTAATTAAGCAAACACCAAAATAATGTACTTATAATTTTACTGCCACAGGTCACAGGAAAATAAAACCAATAATTTATGAGAAAAACCGGTTTGAGCAAAGTCATCCCTTGAATCAAAGTAACCCCAGTTCACGGTACACAATAAACTAGTTTCTAAAAAATATTAGCGAAGCTATTCGAACCAGTTTTTAGAGGGGATTAAATAAAAAACCAACTACGATTAATATTAAAACATAACAAAAGCCGCAAATGAGGGTAAAAGATGGATATTGATCCTGGACACCAAGAACGCTCCATACCAATTGACAGAAAATTATGACGTCACAACGCACGAGCCCTGTACTTATACTAACGTTGTACGATAAATAAAACAAATACTATTTATTTAGAAACTTTCATGTCTCGTATTTTATTATTATTCTGATTTTATTTTGCAAATTTATTTTATTTTGTTAATTTGATGGTATACATATTAAGGACAATATGTTATAAAGTTTAAAATGAGTAAACTACCTTATTATGACCTGCGCGCGGAGCCTACCCTAGCTAGCTCGGCTCGTGTCACCAGAAGGACCAAATCGGAGATATTTTGCAGAAAGGCCAGGTACAAGAGTACCCTAAATCGGCGCGCATGCATGAAGAATGTTATGAGAGTTCATGAAGCGAAAGTATGTCAGGATCGTATCAAATGGAAATCTGTGATCTCTGCCCACCCCTCTGCGAAACAGGCATGATTATATGTATGTATGAACAGAAGAATACCTTATATTGATTTAAACTTGCACGTTTTTTACACTTATTGTGTATATGTTGTGATAAATTCGAAACGAAAACCTCTAAAAAGGTGGATCAATTCTAGTTGTACGTGATTAACGCATTCACTGCCACCGACGCACATGTGTGTTCACTTCCCTGCAAGTTTGTTCCTGGGGGGCGCGGCCGGCGGTGAATGTGTTAAGTCCCGTTTACCAATAATAAAATTACCTTGCTTGAAACTCCAGCCACAGATGTAGCAGAGATGCGGCTTATCAGGCTGGTGAACTACGAGATGGCTCTTCAAGACACTCTTCAGCTTGAAACTGCAACAAGAACGAATATTTTATGCATTACACCGCGTCAGTTGCGAAATGCACAGCAAATAATATTGTTTAGAGCCTACTGCCAGTCTTTTTACACATGTAACCTGTGAGATCAACTATACGAAGACAGCTTATTGCGCCCTGCGCGTCCTTTTTAACGACTTTGTCGGCCTGTTTAACCTAGTTGGTAGGTCGTGGCAGCTTCCAAACATATACAGCTATTAGTCTAATGCTACATGCATATCAAAGCCTAAAATTTGTCGATTGAGGGAAATATATTCCCACCATGATTCATTTTGTCGGCCTGTTTAGCCTAGTTGATAGTGTCACTGCCTCCGAAGCTAGAGGTCCCGGGTTCGAATCCCGGTAAGGGCATTTGTTTCTGTGGTGAGCAGAGACATTTGTTCCTGAGACTTGGATGTTTTCTATGTATTTAAGTATATGTCTATTAAATATATCGTCGTCTAGTACCTATAACACAAGCCTTATTGAGCTTACTATGGGACTAGTTCGATTTGTGTAAAAAAAACTGTCCCCTAATATTTATTATTTATTACGGCCAGTTTAGGCTAGTTGGTAGTGACACTGCCTCCGAAGCTAGAGGTCCCGGGTTCGAATGCCGGCCAGGGTATTATTTGTGCATTTAGCACGGATATTTGTTCTTGGGTCTTGGATGTTTTGTATGTATTTATCTATATAAGTATGTATATCGTCGTCTAGTACCCATAGTACATGCTTTGCTTAGTTTGGGACTAGGTTGATTTGTGTAAGATTGTCCCCCAATATTTATTTAGACTTATTATTTATATTATTATTATTTAACAACGCCTTTAGGAGGCTGATGGGGTTGCCGCGCTACCGTAGTGCGTCGGGGATGTTCGTGGAGGCTCGCACGGACAACTTCCATGCCAAAATGCGTAAGCGAGTCGCATACTTGATGCGGCGTGTTCATGGCAGCCCCAACGGCCTCCTGAGCTCAGTTGCGGACGCTTATGACAGTACAATATTCTGTCACTGGATGCAGTTTCATAGTTCACAAGTAAGCTTGAAAATACAGAACATTGGCTCTCTTAAAACTTTCAAAATCAATAGCCGTACCTATAAGGTACACAAATATACACTACCGTCAGAAAGTGAGACCAAACCCAAAATATGCAAATAATCAACATTGATTGATAATTTGGATTCATCTGTCCGTGGTACTCTCAACCAGTTTGCAAAAGTCCAATCCTTGTCAGAAAAAGCCCATTGCAATAATTTTGCCTTGTTTGGTTTGCGTAATAATTTATGAAAATTAAACTAAAAATTGTGTTGGGTCCTAAACTTTTTGACGGTAGTGAAAAAGTCGAAAGGTGGTAGGCCACTTCATAGCTTGTCACAGTGAAAATCAATATGAAAGCTCCTAAAGATTTCATAATTATTGTCACTGTGAGAAGGTCCAAAGTGGGCCGGAAATAAAATTGATTGACTATACCTCATCTGGCAGTGGTCGCACTGGTACGGGCGAGCCGCGGCGTGCGTGCGCGCGTGTACCGTCAGCTCCTTCCGCCGCTTGTACCGCTTGCCGCACGAGCACGCGTACCGGCGCTCCGACGAGTGCGTCACCGCGTGTACCGTTAGCTGAGACTGTCTATGGAACACTAACACACATGCATAATAAGAATTTTCCAAGCGTGATGCATGTTACCTTATATTAGCAGGATGATCCCTGCACGGTAGTTACAGTTACCCAACATTATCGAGCGTGAACATCAAAATCTTATTTTTCATAGTAAAAATGACAGATCCTACCCATCATACATTCGAAAAGTTACTGTGGTTTTCCTACAGCTAGCACTAGAGGTTTGAAACGCCTAAGACGTCAAATAAAAACATTACCATACAACAGCATTGGGTAAGGCATATAACCTCAATATGTAGGCGCCATATAGTTCAGCAATTTAAATCAACCACAAAATATTGTTCAACCTATCTTCATTTTAATTGTTTACTCAATCTTCCGTCCATAGAAAAAGGTACCAGTTGGAATAACATCTTTTGCATGTACTATTTCAATTACAAATAAATGCTTCTTAAAATGTAGGAAAATAAATTAATGCCCCATCTGATGCTGGGTTAGAATATCACCACCCCCTTTTTCCCTTGGGTGTTGTAAGAGTTGACAATGGGAACCAGGTTGAACCAGTGTTCTGTGGGTGTTCTGTGGGTGTTCTGTGGGTGTGGGGTGGGTGTGGGCCCAAATTGGTTGTGCATTATCACATTTTCTGCATCTATAAACGTGCAACAGCTAAAAGTGGCACTGAAATTTATATAGGCGTGAGTTTATGTATGTATGTATTAGTACATTACTACAGAGGCCGGGACGAATGGGGTTGCCAGCCGAAGACATATAGAGAAGAGGATAGGTCTGAGGTGGGCAACCCCATATTTCCCGCCGAGGTATGTATAGTGCTTTTCTCAAACATGCAATGAAATAAACAACAAAAAAATGCTTTATTTTTAATATGCATTGTGGCAGAATGTCATGATGCCTGTGCCTAAAATTTATGTGGAATGGAAATTAAAAAAAGAGGTCTTTACCAGCCTAGGCCTGCAACATTTGTATGAAATTCCTTTATCGACCTCTTGTCCTATCCGCACCTGAAACGTCATACTTCGCAGCCTATTATAAGGAACATAACATCAATATTTCATTGCATGTTTGAGAAAAAAATATTTCATAATCAATTACTAAATTGGCTAACTTACTCTTAGGGCATTGCGGACAACTGAACATTTTCCCATTATGCTGGTTCCTCATATGCTTCTGAAACCACACTTTAGAGAGGAAAACCTTTTTGCACACCGCACACACATGTTTCTGATCCGATATGTCTTTAGCCTCTTTATTCATAACTTGTGACTTTATCATACTCTCCGTTTCATTCAGAGTGATCGGTTTCTCTGTCTCTGGTTCTAGTTCAAATATGGAGTCTTCAATGTGCTCTGGTGTGTGTTCCATATGCTTCATTGGTTCTACTATTACAGTGCGTTGAGTGAGAAGATTTGTGAGGGTTTCATTGGTCCGTTGAGCTTCTTTAACATAGTTATATGACGACTCAATTTTAATTGTGCAGTCATAACAGAACTGCTTCGGTAACATGTCGTTTTCTGGTATCTGTGTAGTTAGAATGTTACAGATTATAAGTTTTTTTCATCTTGTTTGGTAATAAAGTTGAATAAATGAATGAAACTTTGATAAAAAAGTAGGAAAATCAAGTTACTGTACATTATTTTGAGATGATACCTTCTAACTTTTCATATTTTTCAGATAAAAAATTCAGTGGTTACGAGGAAAAATAGTCACTTAGTGAGTTAATTTCTTTCAGTGATTTTAGTGTTCCTAAAGTAAAAAAAAAATTATATTAGGTTTCTCAGTTAATACTGGAACCCATTATTTTACCTACCTGAATATTAGTGCAATAAGTGAACATGTAAACGGCTCGCTGGTCGAAGTTCTCCAGCTCCCATGACGCCACTTCTTTCATACAACTACGACATAAACAAGACGTATCCATTTTGCTAATTTCACCTAAAGAATATAAATAGGATAAACTGTTTGTTTATATTATAACATAATTACATCCAGTAAGTGTAATTATAATTTATAAAGAACAAAGTGTCACTGTCAAGTGTCAATTATTGTCATTTTTTTTAATTCGTCCATTAGGACAGGCTAAGACCATAGGCCATACTGCCTTCTCTTCAGTAGGTAACACATCTTTTTTTTTTGAGATATCTAGTATAAACTTCCATTATCTTCTGTCATAATCCAGTATTCAAGACTTCAGTTTTCTATTTAAATAATTCAAATCCAGTAATAAAGTCTTCAGTATTATTTAATTATTGTCAATGTCAAGTGCTTTACTTCAATCGATTTATTCAGAGTTTCGCAGAATAGTATAGGGGCCTTATACACGGTTATTAGTTACAGGGTACATCTTAGTTATTTCTATCTCACGCTAGAACACCCCAGAGTAAGGACTTCTTAAATGAGCGCTATCCAACTATTATAACGTGTCGCTATCCGCTAATAAAATGAGCAATATTGAGGCTTCTAGTGGGGGTGTTCTGTGTAACTAACATTTACATTAAAGTACACAGCACACTCCCAATTTAATCATTTCTTGAAGAAAGAACAAGTGTCCCGTATTGGCTATGTGCATGTCAGAAACGTCAAACGTCATGGGTCCCGGGGCAATGGCAAACTCGGAGATGTCAAATGATAACACATGAATATTTTAGTAAGCGAGAAAGACCCCTTACTGGAAATTTTACTGAAATAAATAAATAAATACAAACGAAACAAATCGCAGGAAACCAATAGGAAACGTTAAAGTACATTTGACATATACGTCCCTGGAAGCTACACATTTCTGCCATGGTGTGCGCTGCGATCGCTTAGCTTACCCCCACCACCTATTTCGCACATAGCCAATACTAGCATGCCTGGAATTTGTCACTAAATCACTAAATAAAGTAGCTCGTAGGCATGGACTTGTAAGTACGCGTTCCCGCCCGCACTTACAAGTCCATGCCAGAACCTATTCCAAAACCCTGTTCCAATAAATTCGTTTCAACTCTATACACCACCGAGTTTGATGTAAACGGCCCCAAGTATTGTGCGTTTAATCAATTTTTTTTCTATGACAATTTGATTACAGAGGTTCATTCCACTATTCCATTTATCCGTAGCATTTATCCAATGTCTTCGATCAAAGCGATCAAATACAGTTCTGTCAATATTATAAGCGGTCTTTCAATGGTCATTATTGTTTACATCTGTACTTGATCGGTACATCAGTTTATAATGATTTCTTGACCAAATTTTAATAAACGCACTGCATTAACGCAGAAGTAAAATCTGACTAAAGATGTTCGTTTCCAAGCTGACTGAAGAACGCGACAACCTCATCTTGCCCTTTATGACTTACTCACCTGTAATCATCTGCATTTCATGATTCATCGACGGTCTGAAAAGAGCTAGATATATTCTCAACGGTTAAATCCTTGTCAAATGGTTAGGTTCATGCGAAAGTCGGTGCTCGATCACCTTCTGTTTAAAACGCCCCATGGTTGAGTGTCACTATACCCTACGCCCTTATGGCGAAACAAACCTAACGTGTGATCGGTGTACTCCGTGTACTCCTATCACATGCTCCGCCCTAAATACTGGCATGTACCAGATTGAGCCAGTGCGTAGAGCTAGAGCTACTAATGCCACGAAAAGTGATATAAACTGCTGCTACTGCAAATGCTTATGTACACTAATAATCATATTATTGTTGCTAATTGTAGGTAGTTTACTTTTCATTGTCATTGTAAATTGGTTAGAGGACAATTCCTCATCAAAACCACGCCAGTTTTTAATGTCTGAAAATTGGAAGTTTCCAGCAATAAACAAAGGAAACAACCAATCTATCATCTTGGAAAAGTTCAACAACCTACTAAATTCTAAGTTGGACAGCAATAACCGAGCCATGTTAAAAGAAATGCAGAAGACAATTCAGGTGGGAGTAGACAGTATTATCCCTAAACTCAAACAGGAAATCACACAGTACAACCACTCATTATTCAAACACCACGAAAGAATCGATGACATAGTACAAAGTAGAAAAAGCGAAGGAGGAGTAGAAGATAAATTACAAGACGATAAGCAAGAAACTAAAAATATAAGCATAATATTAAGTCACCAAGAAAGTTTAATAAATGAGCTAAAAAATACGAATTTACAAGTAGAACAATTAGTAAATGAAAATCAACTACTACTGACCCAAATACGGGAACTTCAAGATCAGACTCAATTTGAGATTGAAGAAAATTCCAATAGAAAAATTGAAAATAAGTTCCATAGAAATAACCGAGCGACAGGTGATCCTTCGCGGGTTTTAGGATTAACCCAACCTAACAGGCGAGGATTATTGAAATATGGGGTGAAAACTCTGATTTTTATATAAAGTTTTTGTTAAAAATAAAACATTAAAGAAGGCATTTGATCTTGCATGACTGATTCTGTGGCGGTATTCCTTGAATCCCGTCCGTGCGCCCAAACCGGTATTTAATTTATATGAGATCTTAATCAGAGCTACGTGCTCATTTAAGAGAATATGATCGCTGATGCGCATTCTCTTCTAAACAAAAACGTTTTGTTTACAATACATCTTTCCATAACATGATACATGCAGATATTGCTATGCCACGGACAGCATGTGATTCTTTTGCAGCGATGCTGAGCTTTGTTTTTATTATTTATATATTGTAGTACGCATTGTAGGATGTAATTAATTTTACAGTACATATGGTGCTACTTTACCGCACGAGTGCGGTAATCAGCAGATTACGTGCATATGTCGAAACTTTAAAGACCCATATGTACTGTAAAAGGTTGTACGATATACGTGCGAACAGGCAATTCGCAAATCGTGTCGATTTAAAACACTCCCTTCGGTCGTGTTTTAAGTTATCACCACTCGTTGCGGATTTCCTGTTCTCTGCACTTGTATCGTAATGTACTATTATGCCACACCTGGCCAAAAAGTTGCTTTTACCGCACGCTACGCTTACAGCTCGGGCCGCAAAATCTGCGATCTTAGCCTTTCTTTGCTTTACCACCCTAGTTGTGTAATGTACTATTAGTCGCGATACTCGCGATATCCACCATATCAGCCGAAGGACGTCCACTGCTGGACATAGGCCTCCCCCCATTTCATGGTGGGTAAATGCCATAATCGCCACGCTTGACATGCGGGTTAGTGATCGCAGAATCTCCACCGCACTCCAGGGATGCTGCTGTCCATCACCCGGTGTTCTTGGTCGTAGTTTTAGGACATTCCGGGTCCTATATGCTCGCGATATGAATTATAGCAAACCGTCGCACGTTAGCATTAATGCAGATACACCTTGAATTTTCCGTACTACTATTGTTGCCGTACGGGCTTTTTACCCCATTTCCGAAAGAGCCATCGATATGTTCGTTCGTTACTTAACTCCATAGCGTCACTTACAAGTATAACCTCTTGTGCTATGCTATTATAGCATGTGAGTCAGTAAACGGTTATATATAGTATTGGACTCTTTGGAAAACGGTCAATAACCTCATGAATTTCTGTCATATTTTTTGTCAGTCACCTTTCTAAGTCAGTCACAAACCTAAATTATGGTAATAACATTAAATTTCTAATTTAAGCTAATCAATGTTAGCGTTTGTTCAATACTTACTTGCTCATTCAGTGAAGTAATGGCACTTATTAAAATGATATTAATATTATAGCCGATGCAAGTGGCCATTTTTGAGCATTACCAATTATCTATAAGGTCGAGTTTAAACCCCGTCGCGCCTAGAACTACCATTCGAATAGAAATATGAACTTCCAATGTAAGTTTCTAATCCTAGTGACGTTTGTGGGGCTTCTAGTTGTCGTCGTGCACTGGTGTCTGGAAGACCCAAAATTAGTGAGTAAAACCATAGCACTCATAGAAGAGAAGGGTCGTCGAATGCTCGCTACTACCACAGCCGAAACAGTCATAGATGTTCCATCGCAAAAACCCGTGTCCGTCGATAAGAGGACAGAACAGATTATAAGCGATTCGGAAGAACCAATTTTACTTGAAGAATTGGGAAAATATTTAGAGTTGGTCACAAAAAAACATAGAGTTTTGGCTGAATTGAACTAATCGTGTAATTGTAGTAAAGGTTTTTGTGATGCAAGTGATGAAACGAGTAATTTCTTCGTGTATACATCAAGTCACTGTTTTGAATACCCTGTTCTCCAGAAGTTTTTATAAGAGTTAGAATTGATTTAGGCTATTACAGACGTAACGTATACGTATACGTGCTAATTCTGTGCGTTGCGTGTAGATTTATTAAATGTGTTAAAGATTTTCGTTTTTTAAAATTAATTTTATGCTTTTTTTACTTACGAGTAGCTAACTGCTTTTTTAAGTCTCAGACTCCATTTGCTGTCGCGTTTACTAGGCAGAATCATCCTCATGAATGTATGTATGTTTTATTGTTTTATTGTACATAAGCCTAGGCATATAGCACATAGGCCTTCCCCAAAAAGTTCCACAATGACCCACCAATGAATGAATGCGCCTCTCGCATCCAGTGGACTCCTGCGACCTTTACCAGATCATCACTCATCAGTCCACCTTGTGGGGGACCTACCCACGCTGTGCCCCGGCTGGACCCGGGCATGTCCTTAAACTACGAAACTACGACCAAGACCACCGGGGGATGGGCAGCAGCATCCCTGGAGTGCGGTAGATCGCCACCCCGCATGTCAAGCGTGGCCATTATGGCATTTACCCAATATGAGTACCGACTCCTACTAATACTTCTTTAAAACCACTATTCAATATATTGAATCAAAAAAGATCGTATCTTCATAGGGAAAATACGGCACTTACATCCTTTTGTTCAGGCAAGACAGTTTTTCAGCAATAACTCAAAAACCGTTCAACCTATCTTATTAAAACCAAAAATCGTTAAAAGTATCTATTATTGTCCACTACCTCAATAAATTTGAGCCCCCCCCCCGCACAGTTTTTACGACTTTGATATCTCACCAACGGTTGACTTGAATGGAAAAGTTTTCTTAGAAACCTTCACATTATTTTTAAAGACCTATCCATTCCATATATCCCTCACACCTATTTACATTGTTTTTTTTTTATCCCACGGTCACATGTTTAGGATGCCCCCCTATATAATTATTTTTTTATTCGTAATTTCACATCATTTTCTGTAGCGATTCATAGAATACACCTTCCTACCAAATTTCATAACTGTAGTGCTTATAGTCTCCCAGTAAATCGGCTGTGATATACGGACGGACGGACGGACGGACAGAGATGATGAATCTATAATTAGGGTTCCGTTTTAAAAACGATAGAAGAAGGTAAAATGATCGTGTGTCCTTAATAAATTAAGTGATCTAAATCCGAACGCTCCCTAACGTAATCTGTGGACTTGTGGAGTGTGGATCCGTCAAAATCGAACTGTCAAAAGCACGCGTCCAGTCCACTTCTTACGGCGGTTCTGGTTCACCTCGAGGCAATATTTAGTAACAAAAACTATTTTCAACCGATGTAAAAAGTGTCTATAATATCAGAATCCTTTCAGCCTTAATTGAATTAGTGTTTCAACTCGGCGTTGCTCCTAAATCGTCGTAATGGCTCGTGGGAAAGACAAGAAGAAGTATGTGTAACACGTGTTGTTTATATTTTAGTTTTAATTACATATTTAGTTGATCGTATGGTTAGTTACCACGTCGGGCTAGGCTCGGCGAGTTTACAAACGCGAGCTTGTGAACACGTGAACTGATGGTTTAACTCATATCGAAGCTCGTAGCTCATGAGGGATAAGTAGGTGGTCGCTTTCTGTTCTGACACATTTTTCGTTGTGTTTAGAAGGCTTACCGCGCTCCGAAAACGAAAGTATCTCTCTCTGTCGATTTAATCTGCAAGTGCGACAGAGATAATTCTGAAAAGATCACCTCAAACATACCGCATAGTTTTTTTATTGGAGAGGACTGACTAACTGAGTTTGCAATGCTTGAGAAGTTGTGAGAATGGTACCAGCACCACACAAACACACATGCCTAGGGTGGTTTTCATAAATAATTTTTCTATTTCTGTTTTGAAAACTCATCCAATCTGTTGGTTATGCCTACTGATTTAATGTTCTAAAATATTGTCTCACTAATTGTCTTAAATTGGGATGATGGCTCAACTTTAGAATATGCAACACCGAGTTTAGCGTTCATATTTTTTTTTATAAACAGTTCCATGATTAGAAAGCTTTCCATAAATTTCAAGTTGCCGAAATGTGAACAAAATGGGCAGTTTCTATACTAAATTCGGTAAATAATACCACGCCATGACAATCAGGTGAGTTGCGTCACTCACGTCAATATGGGGCGTAGGTATATCAAAAACCGAATTAGAGCACCCCCCTATCCACGTGGTCTTGTCTGCCCTACCCCCAGAGTGTATATAAAAATTCGGAGGCGCGAAGGGAGAGCAGCCCTCGCCAGCCGTGACAAAGCGCGGGAACCGTGCGAGGTGGAGTGGCTGAGCCTGGTCCAGCAACCAGCAAGGCAATGCTGCGGAGCCGAGCATGGATGACCGTGCTTTGTTACGCAAGAGCGGAAGGGGTGTTCGAGCACCGGAGCTAAGGCGGAGTCCGACTGTCATGGCGTCGTATTAATTACCGATTTTTGTATAGAAACTTTCAACTTTCCAATTTTTTTTTCTATTAAACCGTACATCGCCGCAACTTGAAATTTTGTAGAAAGCTTTCTAATAGTGAGTTCTATTCATAGAAAAAATATGAACACTAAGCTCGGTGTTGCATATTCTAAAGTCCTTCCAGGATGATTAATTGGATGCATGTTTTGTTACTTTTAGGTGCTGATGATAATAGGTTATTTAATTATGTCTAGACATAATTAAAGTTGATTACTGAAACTCTAGATTCGAAATCCAGCATGTAGAAAGCAGGACTTTTCCGCCTCAAAGGACTGGTAGAGCATTTTTCGGCCAACTAAACAACTTTCCATCAATTGCATCTTGGGACATCTCCCAAATTTAATTTCTATGAGACAATTATCACTAAAAGACTAGTTGTTTGTGAGTAACAGAGACATGAAATCATACAGTTCCCAAATTTAACAACTGATTATCACCAACTTCTACTACAATGAGTAAGAATCATCATCTAGGAGGCCACAGCTTAAAGATTACTCGGGGACCCAGCACAAGCAATCCTAGGAAGCATTTTTTACGACATCAAGTAGTATGTGAGTGGAATAAATTACCAGAGACAGTGATAAGTGCCCCTTCAGTAAATACCTTCAAAAATAGAGTGGACAAATATTTAAAACAAAACAAAAAAACATTATTTTAAATAACAAGTGCAGTGATATACACACATCAGCTTGTAGCTGCTAGTGTATAAATAATAATAATACATTAAAGGCATAAGCAACAGATTGGATGAGTAGTCGTGAAAAGTAATTTTCATGTGCACTTCCAACCCCTTTTGGGAATATAGGGGTGAGTTTATGTATGAATGTACGTAAAATAGTCCTTAAATATTAATTTGTAACACTGCTATGCATGTATGATTGCAGACGTAAACTGGAGAAGAAGCAAGAAGGTGAAGATGTTCCGAAGAAGGTGCCGCACACACTGGAGTCACTCCGTGAGAAGGATGAGACCATGCTCGTCCATGCAGAGGCAGAGGAACAGGAGGAAGTATGAAGCTTCATGTCTTTGTTCAATTTATGGCTTGTGTGTCTAGAAGTCAATAGTGTCTGTAAAATGTTCAATACTTTTTAACCTTGCAATGATTTTCATACTACATTAGGTAATCAGTTGAGATAAAAAAAAGACTTGATAGAGGGACGTCGTAGGGAGTACCCACCATTACCTTACACGTGACCTCTGGGTGGTGCTAAAAGTGCAACAAACTGGCAACTACTGTATTCTCGAAGATCACACAGTTCGAAATTATCGCCATACGATACATAAATAATAGTCAATTGAGGTGATAGAGAAAAATATTTTATTTATATCACTAATGATGACTGGATTTACCTAGTGGTCAGTGACCCTGCCTATGAAGCTGGCGGTCCTGGGTTCGAAGCCTAGTCAGGGCAAATATTTAATAATAATAATAATAATAATATTGAGTGACAATCTTACACAAATCGACCTAGTCCCAAACTAAGCAAAGCTTGTACTATGGGTACTAGACGACGATATACATACTTATATAGATAAATACATACTTAAATACATAGAAAAAATATCCGTGAAAAATGCACAAATAAATGCCCTGGCCGGGATTCGAACCCGGGACCTCTAGCTTCGGAGGCAGAGTCACTACCAACTAGGCTAAACAGGTCGTCAATACATGAATGATGTATTGACGACCTGTTTAGCCTAGTTGGTAGATTTATGTTATATTGATGACTATTTGGTCTTCTGAGTGAGCTTGCTTCATCGTTGGCCTCATCTTTGCCCCCTGGCTAGATGCTGGCCAAGAGCAATCTGTTTTTTAATAAAAAAAAGGCACATTTTCTACATAGGATGTAATATAATAATTTGATTTTCAAGTGTTGCTTCTAACCTGTGCCCAATTGTAAGGCATATGTAGGCTGATGATGACAATTTATAAATCTAAGTGTATGCTTTTCTAGGCTCAGAAAGACATGGAACTGGACGAGTTATCGGCATACTATCAGAACTCGTACGAGCCAAAGGTGTTGATCACGTACTCAGACAACCCTCACACCAAGACCCGCATATTTGGCCGCGAGCTCACGAGGATCATACCCAACGCCGTGTCGCGGTACAGGCAGAGGTGAGGGTTCCAAAATGTAAGGGCACGCCACGTAACGCACGGCGCGTTCGACCGCGGCAAACAGGCGAATTTGGCGCGCGAGCGAATTTTAGGCACAATTCTGACTACAGCGCGGCAGCCAGGCGATCTGGAACAAAGTTTATGCTATGACAGCCCTGGATTGCACTACTAATGTCATTCCATGCAAGTTTTCGTTATATTTTTAAAACCCGACGCGGAACGCAAAAGAGGGGTGTTATAAGTTTGTGTATCTCTGTATCTGTGTATGTGTGTGTCTGTCTGTGGCATTGTAGCTCTTAAACAGTTGAACAAATTTAAATGCAGTTTGAGCACACCACCATATCAGCCAAAAGACGTCCACTGCTAGACACAGGCCTCCCCCAATTTCATGGGCGGTAAATGCCATAATCGTCACGCTTGACATGCGCATTGGCGATCGCAGTGTCTCCACCGTACTCAAGGGATGCTGCTGCTCATCCCCCGGTGGCACACAGTTTCTTTTAATTAAGGAGGGGGTTTTCATTTTAAAATTATTTTGACTTACAATCAATTATACAATTGTTTATCATAATGATTTACACCATTTAGCAGTTCCGATATGCTTAGTTTTAAACTAGGTTAGGTAAAAAAAACACAGACTAAAAATAAATTAATTTGAAAAGGTCATAAAGAGTATGCGAGAGTGTCGTAATTAAGACGACGCATATCATCATCATACCAGCGGAAAAACGTCTACTGCTGTACATAGGTTTCCCCCAAAGAGTGCCACAAGCCACAATGAGCGACCGGCGTCACCCGCATCAGGCAGACTGACGCGGCATATACTTGGCCACAATCTATTTATTCAGATTCTCCACTTTTATATTTATTTTTTATTTAATGGATAAATGTGGGCGCTACAGCTAAGTGATAATATAAGAGCATTTTAGTATAAAGATTTAGCAAGGCGAAACTACATAATATTGTAGCTATCAATAATCATCTCTGTATCGTTAAATAATGCGAAAATCTTAAACCATGAATAATGCACAAGATAAGCGAAATAAGTTATATCTTATATCTCGTTAGTCTACAAATTACATATTTGTTGAAACGAATTCGTTAACAGCCTTACAAATTAAAAAAAAAGTTGTGTACTCAAATTATGACAAGTATAATTCCAATAAACTTATTAAATCTTATGATGGAGACAGAAGGTGACCAATTGGCCATATCAAAGCCTATTATTCGGTGAATGAATATCTGCATGACTACAATGAATAATGCATATAATTGTAACAAGCTTATCTATGTAAGTTAGATAAAATAATGATATTTATAAGTTTTTAAGAATTATTTTGTACGCCGCAAGGCAGAACATAGCTGAACTCTATTCTGAATGTAAAACTAACATCTACGATACCTATGGTTCACGAATAAAGATATTCTATTCTATTCTATTCAACTCCTAAAGTACACAAGATAAACCCATCATGTTTAGGCTCATCAGAACCATCTTAACGGGTAGTTTAAGACTATGCAATGAAAGCACAGTGGGCAATAAAAGCTTGTACCAAAAATTATTTTTTTGACAGAAACATATTAACTGATAAGATATCTTGACTTATGTACTTGCAGCTTATTTAGAATAAATACTGTCACTGTGAACGTTCCAGGTCTTCAGTAAAACGCATAGTGCAGTCCGCCATCCGCGAAGACGTCACTGACGTGATCATAGTGAACGAGAACCAGAAACAGCCCAACGGGTTCCTACTAGTGCACCTCCCTGACGGGCCCACGGCGCACTTCAGGCTGTCCAGCTGTAAGATCACGCCGGAGCTCAGGAAGGATTACAAGGAGATCACCACACACCGGCCAGAGGTGCGTGATATGTTGTTATAGGGCATGCTAGAGATGCGAAGGTCCTCCAGATGAGATCTTTAGGGTCGGCAACAAGCTAGTGACAACCCTGGAGTTGCAAGCGCCCAATAGGCTACTGTGACTGCTTACCATAGTCTTGTTTGCCGCCTATGTGTATTTGTAGCCTGAATCAAATTAATAAATAAAGAAAAAATCGCGCGCCATGCGTTCTGGGCTACGTCTTCGGCATCATTCCATCATCATCAGTCTAGAGGTATATACGTCCTAAGAAAGCTTGTACCCAGCAGAGGCTGGGTATGAGCCTTCTCTCATAAAGTATCCTTTACCAGGTCATCAGTCCACCTTGAAGGGGGCCTACCCACACGCTGCGCCTTTCTGTACGTGGTCGCCACTCTAGAACCTTTCCGCCCCATCGGCCATCGATTCTACGAACAATGTGCCCCGCCACTGCCACTTAAGTTTAGCGATTCGGAGGGCTACATCGGTTACTTTGGTTACGATACTTTCTCGTTATAGAGACGAGCTCCTTTCAGCGGCGGCAGCGGTACTTTTTTTGTTGCGTTCTTTCTTTCTTGTTGTTCCCGTTGTTTACCTGTATCTCAGCTTTGTGTTCTTTTTGGGGGTGTGCAATAAAGTGTATTTGTATTGTGTTGTCCTTTTCTCGTGTGCATATGATACGAGTATGATATTGAACAACTTCAGCACCCGGCTCGGCTCTGACGAAGTTATTTAGTGGGGTAAATATGATTTTATTTCTGTATGATGCCTGGGGCCTACGTTGTTTTTTCGATACCTTGAGCGTAGCGAGGGGCTCAAAGTCAATTGTTTGTGCAGGTGATATTGAATAACTAAAGGACCGGCTTGGTTCTGACGGTATATAGCGAGGGTTGCGAATTAAATCTTAAGCTTAGTGCAGGACTCTGTTGCAGGTTTATTATTTTTTCGATATGTTGAACGTAGCGAGGGGTTCAATGTCCATTATTTGTGCAGGTGATACTGAACAACTTCAGCACCCGGCTCGGGCTGACGGTGGGCCGCATGCTCGGCGCGCTGTTCCACCATGAGCCGCAGTTCCGCGGCCGTCGCGCAGTAACCTTCCACAACCAGCGGGACTACATATTCTTCAGGCACCACCGGTGAGTCTGCTTAATTTTATATTCAGTACATTAATATACGATGTATATTGTTTAGGAAAAATGACACCAATACGGGGTTAATGCCATAATCGTCACGCTTGGCATGCGGATTGGCGATCGCAGTATTCTCCACCGCACCCCAGGGATGCTGCTACCCATCGCCCGGTGGTCTTGGGCGTAGTTTTAGGACATACCCGGGTCCCCCTCCCATTCCCTATTGACATTCATATAATATGCCTAAATTGAATAATAAATAACTTTTATTATTTTACAGATACGAGTTCACGAAGGACGGCAAACGCGCCCGCCTCTGCGAGCTCGGGCCGCGGTTCACGCTGCGACTTATATCGCTGCAGCAAGGCACCTTCGATTCGAAGAGGGGAGACTACGAGTGGACCATCGCCGGCCGCCGCCATCTCATGGAGACCTCAAGGAGGCGGTTCTTCCTCTAGCTCCGCGTTGTTATCATCCTGTAGTAACTGTACTGTACAATAGGTGAATGTGTCTCAAGAGACGATAGTATAGGAGAACTCAATTAATATGGCGCACGTTAAAGCTCTTAAGTAGTTGACCGAGAGACCATTATTGCTTAATCCGTGCGACTTATTACTTGGGTCTTGCTATACTGGACTTTATCTATAAAAGACCTACATAATCAGAAGTTTAGGTCTTTTATAGATATAGGCTGGGTTGCACCAAACCGTCTGTAATCATAGGCTGTGTTCGTTAATTTTGAATGTATGGAAAGTATGACAAGTTTCTATGGGATGGCTGCCGGCAACATATTTTACGTTGATCAGTCTGTGATCGTAAGCCGGTGCAACCCAGCCATAATCTATGAAAATAATGTAATGATTTATTTTTAAATGCATCAATTGGTTACGACATTCTCGATTAAGCTCGGAACGCACAGAGCGGGCGCGGCGCGGTGCGGGGCGGAGGCGGGTTTGCAATTTTAGGGTTCCGTAGCCAAATGGCAAAAAACGGATTCGTCATGTCTGTCTGTCTGTCCGTCCGTATGTCACAGCCGATTTACTCGGAGACTATGACCACTACAATGATGAAATTTGGTGTGAAGGCGTATGTTATGAACCACTATAGAAATATGTGAAATTACGAAAAAAATATTAAATTGGGGGTCATTTTTTTATCAGTGCACAAGCGTGTGGGGTGTCTATGGATAGGCCTTCAAAAATGACATAGAGCTTTATAAAAAACTTTTCCATTTAAGTCAACTGTTGGTGAGATATTAGCCGTCAAAATCGTAAAAAGTGTGTTCCCCCCACCCCTCTAGTTTCCAAACTATGAAGTTTTAAATTTTGTTTTTTTTTTTTTAATTTTTGGTTTGTTTAAGATAGGTTCAACGGTTTTTGAGTTATTACTGAAAAACTGTCTTGCCAAAACAAAGGGGCAAAAGTGCCGTAAGTTTCCTATGAAGATACGACCTTTTTTGATTAAATGTATTGAATAGTGGTTTTAAATGTAGGTTAGGAGGTGTCAGTACGGAACCCTTCTTTGTGCGTGGTCCAACGCGCACTGGACCCGTTTTTGATTTTTCCGAAACTGATTACTGCTTCATATGTCACACACGTCGCCTCCGCTCTACCGTATACCGCTCGGTTTTTTGGTGGACTGTATATCCATAGGTCACTGGTTCATATCCGGTTTGAAGGACCAATGTTGTAGTTCTATCCTGATCTTAGGGTGCTGAATATGAACTCCAATTACTTGGTTAAAGGTTTAATAAAGATTTATACAATAAATGTAATACGGAGCCGAGTTGCGGCTGCCGTGGTAGATATGTAAGTCGCGTGATCACTTGACTGCCGCCCCCTCCTGATACCTCGCCCCGTGGTCGCCCTGCTGGAGTGATTCGCGACACACGTCGCCTCCGCTCTACCGTATTGGCTATGTGCACGTCTGAAACGTCAAACGTCAAAGGTCCCGAGACAATGTCAAAATTTAGAGATGTCAAATAATGACACATGAATATTTTATTTACTTTAGTAAACGAGAAAGACCCCGTATTGGAAATTTTACTGAAATAAATAAGAGAATAAATAAATACATACAAACGAAACGAATCGTAGGAAACCGTTAAGAAACCAATAGAAAACGTGAAAGTAAGTGGTCCCCGGTAAGTACACATTTCTGCCATGGTGTGCGTTACGATCGCCTAGCTTACCCCCACCACCTACTTCGCACATAGCCAATACCGCTCGGCTATTTGGTGCGACGTGCCGCGGACCGCGTTCGCTTTACGCAAACACCGCCTCCGCCCCGCAACGACGCTGCGCCGCGCTCTGTGCGTTGCAAGCTTTAATGACAAATGAAGCGTTTTACAATGTGACAAATTACGAACAATACGGTCTCTTGAGGCCTGGTTTGGTGAGGCGTTTTACGCGCATTCGAAAACGCGCGTTTATTGCTCCGGCCAGACGAGGCATTTGAAGCGCGTGTGGCAACAGGCCGAATACCGAGCTGTCACGCTCCATTTTGAAATAAGTTTTTTGTCAAAAAATAAATTTTTTGTACAAGCTTATATTGCCGACTGTACTTTTTTCCACAATCATAAACTACTTGTTGAATCGGTTCGAATGAGCCCAAACACGATGGGTTTATCTTCTGTAGTTTAGGAATTGCTATGACCACCTTCTGTCTCCATCATCAGATCAGCAATGTCATAATAATATTGCATTGTCATCCGATTTATAAATGCATGCAAAATTTCAGCTCAATCGGAAACCGGGAAGTGGATCAAATTTAACTTGCAAGATTTGATTACAGACAACCGGACAGGTGAAACTAAATAAAAGCTTGTAAAATAGCAACAGATAGTTCGCTCGAGTTCGTCATCTAGCGGCGACTGCGCGTGTTATCAGCATCTCAGTTAACTGAAATAGACCTTATCTTTATCGCTATAAGGTTCACGAATGGTCAGTTAACCTTGATGCTGATAGTACTGGACGCTAACATGGCCGCCCTGTGACCTCGACTCGCGCGCAACACGCTGGCGCGCGCGTGTTCAGTCTGCGATCGGAACGCGATTTACGCGAGTGCATGTGGACGGATACTATGGGCGACTAGTATCTCGCTATCGCGCGATTTGAAACCCGCGAGCCCGCTCGCGCGTAAAACGCCTCAACTCATTAAGGATTAATGCTGACAACCTTTACAGTACGATTACTTTGAGTTTACCACTGACATACTCTTATTCCATTGGATAGTCTACTTTAAGACCAACGTAATAGAGTTTCTATTACATAGACACGGTTTTAAAATCGTATGTTTGGAAAAGAAACTCTATTATATAAGCGTTAAATTAGACTATCCAATGGAATAATAGTCATATGTCAGTGGTAAACTCAAAGTAATCGTACTGTAACCTGAGAAGGTGGGCATTGAGAAATGCTCTGTCAAATACAAAAACTGGCACCCAGCGCCATGACATCGAAATGTCGAACACGAAGTTGACCCCTATAGAAATGCATGTTGTTGGCGTTGAACCGATGGTCCGGATCAGGGCTCGAACTTTCGTAATATTGACGTCACACTGGATATAGGATGATTCCAATTGGCGTTATAGTAATAACAATCTTTAATCATCAATCATTTGCATTTATGATGGTATTTTGTGCAATATATGCAATTTTACGTCATCGGCACGAAAAGTTCGAGCCCTGGTGCGGATATTGGTGTAATGTAATCCGTTCCCATCGTGAAAACTCGGAATACGACTAGACCCGAAGTGGCTATCAAATGAGGAGTGTCTTTTCAAAAGGGCTTAATTATTCTGTAACTCTACTTCTAAATTGGACCTAAAGTTTTGTTGAGCAAGGTTCCCTTTAAAAGTACCGCTAGGACAAAAATAAGCCCTTTCGAAAAGACACTCCTTAAATATGGTAATAAATGATTGACTAGTTCATGTCTGTTAATGTGAAACTTTATTAGTCAAAGTCAAATGAAATCAGAATTAAAACTGGTATAGGTCGATTCACAAGAGCTGGCGCGGAAAATGTATGTCATCATCCTCCTAGCGTTATTCCCAGTACAGTTGCATCCTGAAGAATGCCTGGGGTCCGCTACCTAATCCCAAGAATTGGCGTAGGCACTAGTTTTTACGGAAGCGACTGCCATCTGACCTTCCAACCCGAGGGGGAAACCGACCTTATTGGGAATAGGCTTGTCAAGTGAGTGGGCAACTTGACTGTTAGAAGTTCTCAAGCCGCCCGGAGGCCTCTAACTTGGCTTAACGACTGCTATCAAAGACAGCAACCGGGATCAACGGCTTAACGTGCCTTCCAAAGCACGGGAGCGCTCAGTTAGTAACCACTCAAAGCGGTCACCCATCCAAGGACTGACCTCGCCCGACATTGCTTAACCTCGCATACCGCACGCAGTACGCGGGTGCCACTGGGCAACGAGCGCTCCGGAAAATGTATGTAACTGTCATTAATTTCATAGACATTCCGCGCCAGCTCTTGTGAATCGACCTATATTATTATGCCATTTGACATGATCTGTAATTATAATTAAATTGTGCCTCCATGTCAAATCAAGCGTTATATACATTATACAATACAGAATAAAGACCATCGTTTTACGTGCGTAAATAATATATTGTGTCAATATTAGTTCCGAAAACGGTTCTTTATAAAACCGGCCTTCAGTCTCATGTCGTCCGAACACTAATATAGTGTATCCCCAGATTATTCCTATACTATATGTTTAAACTGAGGTTAATTCCTTATTCCTGCTTGGTCGAATTCGGATTTAAAGACCAGATACCCTCGTTGTATACCTAGTGTATTTAATGTTATTTTAAATATATTTTCAAAAGTAAGCTACATTGTTTGTTTACAGTTCCATGTAAGTATATACCCAACAACGCGCATAATATAGTGGTCATGATCTGCAGACATCGTGAATTCAGTAGCTTCTATTTCTAATACAGATCAGTGTGGGCTCTTCAGAGTAGTCAGGTATACCTGAAAATGCATGCTTACGCCTTGACAGTCAAAAAATGAAGTACGGTACAGTTTATTATTGCAGAAGCCGGGAAAAAGCAGTACGTCGACTAATAGATACGCGTTACTGTGCTTTTCTGAAAAAATGCAATGAGATTTGAAATTTACGCCTCCAATTTTGTATGCAATTCCATTATGGGACTCGTTTCGTCGCACCCGAAACGTGATACTTCGCAGCCAATGAACATTACGTCAAAATGTGCGGCCTAAAATGTAATGTATTTAATGACGTCTATCATCCCTGTAAAGACTGCACATATATTCATAGTAGTCTTTGGACTGCACCGAGCTTACAGACATCAGAGAAAAGCAGACTCGCAGTATTAAGCCAGATGATTTTACATATAGTTGTCTCGTTAAATCCTTATGGTGCACCAAAATTAGTTAGAATGCGACAGATAGTACGATCACTGTCGGCTGTTAACGAATTGTCTGCATTTGAAAGCACACCAGGGTGTTAAATCCCATATAAACTTAACACACCACAGCGTCAGTTCAGTACAATTATGAAGACCGGAGACACTGACAGGTGAAGACCTGTCAGAAGTCAGTCGTCTGTCTCTCTCAAAGTTTCTGATTTGTGCATTAGTGAGAACAGATCAGATGTACAGAAACCGTTCAAATTAAATGAGCGGATATGCTTTATTCTGATATCTGTGACCGAGCTAGGTGCAAACCATTATACAGTAATCGTAAGCGGTGTTGGTTAAACTCTGATTCTATGACAAGTTTGTATGGGATGACAGCTACCGACGCCATATTTAACCCTTTGAACGCTTTCATATTTGAATGAAGTGATCTCTCACACGCCAAGTACTGTTGCGTTATCAAAAATTGATGTAACGTTTAAACCAATTCATAAAAGATTTTATTCATGATCAAAGTACAACTGAGACCTTTTTAGTGGTTGTTAGCGTGGTGGGCACGACGACACGTGACCACTTTATAGGTGCTTGCCGCTCAAAGGGTTAACTTTGATCGGTCTGTGATTGACGTTATTGTGAGTTGGTGCAACTCACCCTTAATCATTTCTTTGGATATTTTTTCAGGTCAATTAGGTTTTGATATTTACTAAGCCAAGTAGTGTAGGTATTGCAAAACACATTTATTTCGCACGAATACTAAACAATATTATAACATCATGTACATATTAAAGTTAAAACAGTATTGTTGGTGGAGATCTATTTTCAGACCATAGTTAACGCTTTGAATTCGTCAACAAATTAATTAATTTCGCTGTCACACTTTAGTTTGTAAATGAGCGTGGTTCTGCTTGTTTGCCATAAAAGTGATTTTCTCTGAAACAGTATATAGCATTCAGGATAATTTAAATAGAATTTGTATACAGTGCGACACAAAAGAGTAGAAATTAAAAAGTGGCAACACTGCCGTGTCATCCTTTTCAAATCAATGTAGGAAAAAAGGGACGACACTACAGTGTTGCCACTTTTTAATTTCTACTCTTTTGTGTCGCACTGTAGAGCTTTGTAGGTATAAGTTTTATATCAGTTTTTGTAACAATACTGAAAGTTTATCAGTATGGCAAACGTTACATTTTCGGCAAAAAAAGTGGATTCCATTCCCTCTGAGGGCTTTCCGCGAACTGTAAACCAAGTCCTCCCTAACGGCAGATAATTCGTTTTCGATTCGTGTTGATCCCTCTGGTCACCCATAGACTCCGTTCGGGTTTCAAGAATCCTTCCGGCACATGTAGTCGTAGAACAGCTGACGGTTCGGCTCTTTCGACTCTCGCAGCGAACACTCCGAGCAGAACGACAGTAGGTACGATATGGAGCCCGCCTACAACAGAATAGATACCATTACATCTATACTTGACCCATTCGAGGTCCACCAACGACGCGGGAACGCGGTCTGAACGCCAGCGGGTAGCGGGGTCCATACATTAAAAGCCGAGACACACCGAATGCGTGCGCGTGTGCGTGGCGTGCGCATTGTATCGTATGAAATGTCATAGTAGATGACACACCGTTTGCGTGGCGTGCACGTGCGCGTGACTTGCAAGCGGTGTGTCATATTCTATGGCATTTTATACGATACAACGCGCACGCCACGCACACGCGCACGTGCTGGGCACGCATTCGGCGTGGCTCGGCCTTAAGCCCGCTCAAATGTACGAGTCACGTATGAGTGCTCGCTCGCCGCCCCCGATGCCCGCTGCCGTCCAGACCGCGGCCTATGTACAGTCGAATATTAGACAATTTTTTACACAAATCGAACTAGTCCCATAGTAAGCTCAATAAAGGCTTGTGTTATAGGTACTAGACGACGATATATTTAATAGATATATACGTAAATACATAGAAAACATCCAAGTCTCAGGAACAAATGTTTCTGCTCACCACAGAAACAAATGCCCTTATCAGGCTTCGAACCCGGGACCTCTAGCTTCGGAGGCAGCGTCACTACCAACTAGGCTAAACAGGCCGACAAAGTCTGCCTGTTTAGCTGTGCCTACTAGTGGAAGAATTTGATTTCTGGGCCACTTCGTACAGTCACCATCAAAAGTACCTATTGCGCATTTGAAAAGTTCAAAAGTCTTTATTGTAAGGGAATAAGCGCTTTTGACACCTTCATATGCGTAGCTACTATTGATGCTGACTGGACTGTACCTTATCACAGTGACAAGGACATGAGATCTCTAGCAACTTTCATATTGATGTTCACTATGGCCTCAGAGTAAGGATTTCTATAGAGATCCTATACGAGTTTCACCAAGGGGGACAGAAAAGCTCTTATACAGCTAAATTGAGAACTCGTCATAAACGTCCGGCGGCTTACAATAAACAACCTCTTTAATTTGGCCGGGTAGTCGTTTATTTGCCTCAAACTATTTGAGTTGACGTTTAGATGACATTGAGGCAAATAAGGATAAGCGGAACTATGACAAGGACAACAAATGATATATCTTTCTCTGTTGCTCTTGTTTAATTTAGTATATGATCTTCTCGCTCTTAGCGGTATTATTATTTGATGTCTACTCTGGGTACTCTGAGACTGTGACAAGGTACGACGTGGCTCAGAAATCAAATCCCTCGACTGTATGTACGGCTGTAGTGAAAGCTCATACGAGTAATGCTTTCCCATCGGCTAAACTCGGCATACGACTAGACCCGAAGTGGCTATCAATTAACGAATTAAATGATTGACAAATTCATGTCTGTTAATGTGAGACTTTATCAGTCAATGTCAGAATGGAAACTGAGGGCCTACTCCGCACTTCGTATCGTGCCGTCCCTCTTCGTCATATAGTAATATAACACGAGAGTGAAAGGGACGGCACGACACGAAGTTCTAGTTTCGAAGTTCGGAGTAAGCCCTCTGGTAGTATTTTGCCATTTGACATGACAGTAGTTAAATAATACAATTGAAACTTTTGGGCTCTAGTCGGTGTTCAGAGTGTGTGCACCGACTCTGAATAAGGGGATTAATAATCTTCAAACAAGCAATGGCCACAGGTGCAAAAAGCTAGTGATCTGCCTACCCCTTGAACACGAACGTGACTTTATGTACCTTGGAGCCCGGGCCGGACTTGCGCGAGCCGCCGAGCGACTGGTGGGCGGGGCGTTCCTCCGAGCAACGCTCGTTCACCGTCACCATCGTGGCGTAGTCCCGGAGTGCCGAGACCGCCTCCCGAGTCCAATCCGCGTTCTGAAAACAGGATTAATCGCTACCTTATACGTACACTAGTGGGGCTAGTATGATCGCTTATATGTCGGACATATAGCATTCGTCCCTCTCGCACTTACATACTTGACAGTACGGGACGAATGCTATATGTCCGACATATAAGCGATCATACTAGCCCCTTAGATGTAGGAATTTCATCATCATATATCAGCTGAAAGACGTCCACTGGGCATAGGCCTCCAAATTTCAAAAAAAAGGGAAAAATTGTAAATTTTAATGCTCCGAGCAGGATTCGAACCTGCGACATCTGGCATACGCGGCAAATCGCAATATATAGCATAGGCCTCCCCCAGAGAGCGCCCCGATGATCAGTCCCGCGCGCAGTCCCTGCCTACCAGTCAGGATTAGCTTCGTTGTACACATAGGTATTTCAAATCGATAGCACAAATAAACCCCGAGATATTTAGCGATGTGGCAGACAGACAGACGGACCGAGTCGCACCATATGGGTTGTTTTTGGATATGGAACCCTAAATTGGCTTTGCCACACTAATATCCAAATAATCGCGACGCTCCGCACTAGGTCCTTTTGCTCCTGCCACACACTTCTTATCGAGTGGCATCGGAAGCAGTAAAGAAAGGAGGCAGACACGTAGTGTGGCCACCTTACTCGTCCTGCCCACCGCTCCCTATTTTGGCGGCTATTTGATTTGAGTAAATGGACCCAGTCCCAGTTACGTTTAATTGCGCGAGTAGAGCATTGTGTGGGCAGAGACGGCAGCGCGAGGAACAGAGTGGTAAGCAGCGCGAATAGCATAGTGTGACAGGATTATTTGACTTGTGCCCAAAAACCGACAAAACAGGGAGCCGCTAGCATGACGAGGATCATGACGTGCGGGAAGACGAATCGTGAAGAAAAGTGGTATCAGGGGTAGCTTACCCCTGCCACACACTCGTCGACAGGCATAGGAAGTAGCCATGTAGCCATAACCATGCAGCGTAAGGAGCATATTGTGGCAGAAGGTATGGTAGTCGACGTGCTCAACACGTCGAACAACCCTAAGATGTCGCTCATTGGTTCAGTAATAGCCTATTTACTCTACGAACCTTGGCAAAAATGGCGCCCGCTACAGCATAAGGCGCCTTTGACACAGCCTTCGCGAGACCCTCTATATTCTGGAACGCATGCACTCCCAGCAATGGCCCTCGAACCGCCTGCGTCAGCAACGGGTGCTCCTCTGAAGCCACCTGGTTTACAAAACAACAACAAGCTCATCGGTCGCTAGCCAACTATTATAGGATAATATAGAACTCATAGTTATACGACTGCGGGTCCTCAGGCTGACCTCATTAGTGAAGTCGAGAGTTGGGAATATGCCGAATTTGTACTGTAACAAAGTACAGTCGAGTCGACTGCGAAAATATATAGCACGCGATTACAGAGTCCATACAAAAATATATTTTGCGTAGACTCCATTTTAACTGTCAATAGAGTTGAGATAAGATACATATATGACTAATCATGTACATATTATATTTATTCGGTTAACTGACGAGAAAACAATGAGCTCGCAAATATCTCAATACGTTTTTATTTTTATTGCGTCATAGTGCAATCTTGAGATATTTATTAGCACCCTGGAGAGTGGTGTAAAACTTAATCTGCTATGCGCTTCTAGCATCCAGGAAATCTTGATATCTTGCGAGAGACGAAGTATTACGGGCATGGTTTACCAGATCAATATTGTTTTGCTATAGCCTTCCGCTTCCCTTCGCCTTGTGTCTGTCAAGTGGTAGACCGTAAGAGCGTGTTCGCATTATTGGTGTCGGATCCGACACCGATATCGGAGCAGTCAAAATGTACGGAAAACAGGCTCATTGTGAACATTGGCCCAACTGAATATCGATTACATTTCCGTATATTTTTAATGGTGTCGGTTCCTACACCGTTATCGGATCGGATAATATTTTCATATCTTACTACGATGGACTTTGGTCCGTCTCATCCTCAACACTCTTACAAAGCGAAATGCTTTGAATAGGTACCTGGTAAATGGTAGGCTCGACGTAGTAGCCCACTGAGTTGACAGCGCGCCCTCCGGTCGCCATTTTAGCACTATTGTCGTCCAGAAATGCTGAGAGGTAGTTCGCCACCTGACGATGTCGTAATTAATTAAGGCGGCTCCTATAGGTAGGCAGCTCCCTCGCAGAATTACACTCCCATATAAAGAGAGTGAGATACATACAGGAAACCGCAGTAATAATAACGTGTTGCGTTAGTTCGTCAGAATCAGAACACCCGAGTGCAGAGAGTGTATAGTGTGAGAATGAACATGTATTTTTCTCGATACGACGAATCCTCAAATGAATACAAGGACGGCAACGCGCTTTGTGACTCTGGAGTTATCAGAGTCCTGTACGGTACGGTACGGCTACGGTATCTGCTTACCATCAGGCAGACCGTACGTATGCTTTGTCACGATCGTGGCTTAAAAACTGATATTCTTTTTCCGAACTCTATCACGTTACCAAATCCTTGAAAGTAAGGTTGCGGCAGTATACGCACTACCAAACAAGCTACTTTATTTATTATCTAATCGATCAAGAACTCGATTTGAGATAGGCTAGCCAGGAAACACGTCAGCCGTGACGTTTGGAACAGAGTCTGAGCAACTTGACAAATGGTCGAATGTTTGCATGGGAATAGACCGTTTGAGACGCACCCTCTTGTAAGCATCCTGCGAGACCAGAGCAGACGTGAAGCACCGATAGTCCAAAGGATTAGTGACGTGAATCTTCTGAACACCGCACACGAGCTTCTCCAGGAACTGCGTCAGTATAGGCTGTTCCACGTACACCCTCGAACAAGACGTCGTCTTCTGGCCCGCCATTTCGAACGCCGCACGGATGGTGTTGGCTAAAGCGCATTTTAGGTCCGCTGAGGAATGGACAACGTGGAAGTTCTTGCCGGACCCGGTGCCAGCTATTCGGGGGAATCTGGGGGAAATCGGATTGGAATTTTTCTGTTATGAAAAATTTACGAAACGTGTCTATATCACCGTAATCGTAAAGCGGTGCTTACGATAGATTAAAACATTAGCACGGGTCCGTACAAGTTGAACAATTTTTTCCCAGCCAGATTCGCAGATATTGCCGACGTGTTGTAACCTAATCGATCGGATTGCGTTGTTTTATTTTCATTACTGAGTCGCGGCCAGCTTTATTCCATTTCATTATCATCAGTGTTACATAGGACCGGTGCCAAATAGACGAAGACTGACACGACATTTTTATCGGCCTGTTTAGCCTAGTTGGTAGTGACACTGCCTCCGAAGCTAGAGTTCCCGGGTTGGAATCCCGGTATTAAGAGCATTTGTTTCTGTGGTAAGCAGAAACATTTGTTCCTGAAACTTGGATGTTTTCTATGTATTTAAGTATATATATATCTATGAATTATATCGTCACTTAAGTACCCTTAACACCAGCCTTACTTACTTGAGTTTACTATAGGACTAGTCCGGTGTCTGTAAAAAAATGTCCTATAATATTTATTTATTTATTTATTACGATAACGAATTCCTCACCTGTTGTAGAGGTTAATATTTTCCCCAATTTTCTTGTAAATCAGTTCCAAAGTCTCTGTGGTCCCACCAAACGTTATACCAGCCAGCTCCTTCCGCTTTGCAACAGCTTCTAGAAACGCTTTTTTCTCGCTCGGCAAGAAATTTACAACTCCCGGGGGCAAACCCGCTTTGACGAAACTCTCTAGCACTCTATGGCAGGCTAGTATTGAGTATTCGCTAGGCTTCCAAACAACGCAATTGCCCATTAAAGCTGGTGTCAACGCAAGCTGAACCGCGTTGGATAATGAGTCGCTAGGAGTTATAGCCGCAAAGAACCCTTCTAGACCGTAGTAATGGTTGATGTTCTTCGCTTTAGGTTCTCCGTTGATCACACAGCGGCTCTGCGTGAGATCTCTCAGGAACTTGCAGTTGAATCTTATGTAATCAATGATCTGGCACACGTTTAGCTCCGCTTGGATCGCGTTCATGCCCTGGCCTATCATAGCTGCCGCTATGATGCGTTGGCGGTCGGGCCCAGCTATCAATTTCGCTGCAGCCTCAAAGATCTTACATCTTTCGTGGACGTTCGTCCATTCCCAGGAGTTCCTTGCTTGTATAGCAAGATCTATGGCATGCTGGATGAGCCCTGGCGTCGCGACGTGGTACTTCGCAGCTCGACGTTGGTGGTCGAAGGGCATTTGTTGGTACATGCATTCTCCTTCACCTAAATAGCAAGAGAATAGATACATGCGCAGACACGTTCTAATAAGCAACAGCAAAGATAGGAACCAATTAAGGATCCGTAGCGTAGCTATCTAGCAACATGCAGCAACTTATTATTTCTTAACTATTAATAAATCCGGTAAATCTACACATCTTACCAAAGGAACAAAAGCATATTAATATTAATAAGCCCCCAACAACACAAAATTCCTATATCTAGTGTGTAAAAACTTCATTACACTAAAAAAAATAACGTAATTGCCTACGTAGGTCATACGCTGCAGGCGGCAACGTAGAGGTCTATTCCCCACTGAAACAGTATTCTGTTTCAAAGCGACGATATCCCATCGAAACAGTTTCAATGGGAAATCGACGCCTAAGTATGTATTTAGATATAATTGAGAGTTCTTAAAAGTTAAATTACCCAGCAATTTAAATCCAATGCCTATTTTGATTACAGGTGTATTGCAACACAGAGTTGTTAGCTCCTTGCTTAGTTGCGCTCGAGCCTTAGAACCTATGTATGGCTCTACCACAGTTTCAGAGACCGGATCTTTGAGATGCACTTTACACTGGGGATCTATTGCAGTTATCTCAACAGTACCGGACATTTTTCGGAGAATTCGTCTCCATAGTATAACGTATGCCCTGTGGCATTTCCTAAGATTACAATACATTGGGGACAAATTTCTTAAGTCACGGGAAATTTTTAGAACCACGTCGTGATGAAAATTATTAGATAAATGACATTTGAAAGCAAACCACAGAAGATTAGAGAATGGCGTAGAGTACGCGCTTTTTTTGAAGTTAGCAAACCTTCTTGAATTATAATAACGAACGTCAAATTCTTATTTATACTTATAATGAGTGAATGCTAAATCCATTATCTAGACATGCGGCAGCGTGTCCAGCCAAGTTCACCCCAGGAACTGGCGGACAGTTGCTGTGTGTTATTTTCATTTATTTTACACGAACCGTTTGGAGCCAGTTTTGACCCCCGAACAACTCAAAATCTATCTAACAAAAAAAATTAAATTTGGTACATGTATTAAGATCCTTTAGAACAACTAAATTTCATAAATATATGTTTAATAGTTATTGAGATATTAAATTCCGAAAAGCGGCATTTTTACCACTGACTCACTGACTGACTGACTAGTAATCAAAAACCTAACCCACTTCCAGGTGACCTAGAAAGCTGAAATTTGGCATGTAGCTTGGTATTTATGTGTGTACACCAGAAAAAATCAGAAAACAGTTATTTTTTATTACTTTAATTATTATTATTATTATTATTTATGCTAGTTTTGGAAAATTCTTTTTTTGTTTGAAACGGTATACTTCAGGGGTGGCTCCATGGTTATCAGGTAAGTATCTGATCATAGGGTCCTGGAGAAATCGAGCGAGGGAACTCTTTAAATATTTGAGGTGCACCTATAGCGATTTGGGTATTTGGTATAGTAACTCGTGCATTCGCTCTTAAAAAGCACCATTTGGCGAAGATTGACAAAAAGTAATGATATCCCATCAAAAACATAAATGTGAAAATGGGAGCCAAGTTCAATATTAAGAATATGCAATGCTTGGTTTTCTTCACCGACAAAAGAATTAAGATCTAAATGGGTGCCAAGTTCCGTAGATTCTCTGGAAAAGTCCGGCACCACATTGTTTACAGTAAAACTAATTTACTGCGGCTTAATGCATTTTGAGCCTTAACTTGGCAAATGGGTGCATTTAGATCTCAATTCTTTTGTCGGTAAAGACAACCAAGCATCGCATATTCTTAATATTGAACTTGGCTCCCATTTTCACATTTATGTTTTTGATGGGATAATATACCTATGGAGAATATTCATATGCTCAAATACAAAAACAGCTAAATTAAATACCTGCAACATAAAATAATTAACATTTGTCCTTATTGAAACACAGTATGCATTGACATTACTATTTATGCAATAAAAACGACACGTAATTATTGATTCATTCATTACAAATCAATTCACGTCTAAAAAAATGGCGCGTATCCTGCGGATGAGATGACTTGGAGTTGCCAGTGTAAAAATGTTTTACTAGAAAATGTATGTCAACAAATGGGGTCAACACGAGTTGGGTCATAATTCTACAAACAATTGCTAATCAATAAGTTTAAATCTTCATCTTGTGTCCTTGTGTGAAGGTCGACTTTGCTCAAACAGGAAAGAAAATCAAAAGGGAGAAAATAAATCAATTATTTACAACGGCAACACGCCCCGCCTCAATAAGAAAATTATTTTTGTGTGACTGTGACTTGTGACGTCGGCGCGAGTTCGGACGAATAGAATAATAATTCCGCGCTCCTCTACAAAATGTGAATCAGTGAAGGTCGCGGAGCCCGTTGCCAATTACCTCGCTAGCTGCGTGCCACATATTGTTTACGGGTGTGATCTCGGCCGCATTTACGTAACCGGATCGATAGGGGGCTTGGCTCTCAGCTGTTAGCTATGTTGAATTTGTGTTCTCGGTCGGTCAAGAACGCGCGGCCGTTGGAAAGATGCTTCGCGAGCGTCGTGGAGCTGCCGAAGCTGCAGGACTTCGGCGTTCAGAACGAGCCCGTGCTGGGATACCGGGCCGGGAGCGGCGAGCGCGCGGCGCTCACTGAAGAGCTCAAGCGCTCGGCCGCCGTCACCGAAGATGTGCCCATCGTCATCGGCGACCAGAACATCCAGGACGGCGAGCCTCGCTACCAAGTGATGCCGCACGACCACGGTAAAAAAATCGCCAAGTTCTACTACGCAAGCGAGAAGACTATTCAGAAGGCGATCGGGGTGAGTGTGGAGGCGCAGGCACGCTGGGACCGCACGCCGCTCGAGGAGCGCGTCCGTATCTGGGAGCGCGCAGCGGACCTCATGGCCGGTGCGCATCGCCAGCGCCTCAACGCAGCCACCATGCTGGGCCAGTCCAAATCCGTCGTGCAGGCCGAGATCGACTCTGCGGCGGAGCTAATCGACTTCTTCCGGTTCAACGTTTTCTTCCTGAAAGAAAATGCCAAGTACCAGCCTATCTCTGAGGATCCCAAGGTAACAAGGAACTCCATGAGATTCCGTGGCATTGATGGTTTTATTGCGGCTATCAGCCCCTTCAACTTTACTGCTATAGGTGGTAATTTGGCTTATACCCCGGCTCTGATGGGTAATGGAGTGGTTTGGAAGCCATCTGACACTGCAGTCCTATCCAACTGGAGGATTTTCAACATTATGCGTGAAGCTGGTTTGCCTCCGGGTGTAGTCAACTTTGTGCCTGCTGATGGCCCTACCTTTGGCAAGACAATTACATCGTCTCCGCACTTTGCTGGTGTCAACTTCACTGGGTCGGTGCCTACCTTTAACTGGATTTGGGGAGCTGTAGCTAAAAACTTAGACCGCTTCCGTAACTATCCCAGACTCATTGGCGAGTGTGGTGGCAAGAATTATCACTTCATCCACCCAACAGCTGATGTCAAGTCAGTGGTAACCTCTACCATCCGTTCAGCCTTTGAATATTGTGGCCAGAAATGCTCTGCTTGCTCCAGGATGTATGTCCCGAGGTCTCTCTATGAGCCTATCAAGGAAGGCCTGCAGGCCGAACGTGCAAAGCTTAAAGTTGGAGATGTGAACGACTTCAGTGTGTTCATGGGAGCTGTTATTGATGACAAGGCATTTGCTAGGATCACAGGTTACATCAAGAATGCTAAGAATAACCCAAAGAACAAAATTCTGGGTGGTGGGGAGTTTGATGATAGCAAAGGCTACTTTGTGCAACCAACAATAATCGAGACGACCGACCCACATGACAAGCTCATGGTGGAGGAAATCTTCGGGCCTGTGCTGACCATGTATGTGTATGAGGACAAGGATCTTATGCAAGCACTGTCTCTTGTAGGATCATCAACCAAGTTCGCTCTGACTGGAGCTGTCTTTGCTGCTGACAAGGACTTCTTAGAGCTAGCTCTGGAAGAGCTGAAGCCGACTGCTGGTAATTTCTACATCAATGATAAGTCTACGGGATCTGTGGTGGGCCAGCAGCCATTTGGAGGTGGTCGCATGTCAGGTACCAATGACAAGGCTGGTGGGCCGACGTATGTCATGCGCTGGACATCTCCCCAGTCCATTAAGGAGACCTTTGTGCCGCTTCGCGACATAGATTACCCTTACATGCGGGAATAAATATAAAGCGGTTCAGAAATAATATGTGAACAATAATTAGGCTAAATCTATGTAGCTATGTTTCGGTGATGTTTTGTAACAGTGGTGGGCTATGCCTAAATTGCCATCTGTGTAAGCTACAGTCGTCTAGTCTAGGACATGTTGAAATTGAGGTCACATTTACTATATTGGTAAAAACTCAAAGAGAGGGTTTTGTGGTGGCCTCTTAATGACGTCAACAAATCAATAATTAGTAGCTTACTAAATTATACTGTCAATGTTAAAAAGAATTTATTTCCTCCAATAAATCAGTTATTTATTAAATGGCGTCTAATATCGTTGTATAAGCTGTAGGCGCCATCTCTATCACACATAAATCAACTAGATAAATAAGTACGACATGTTTTATGATTAAGATTTTGTTTTATATAATACAGTGACTAAACTATTTTTCTATCTACTGACATACCATGTAAGGATCATATTGTTACAGTATGGTTAATAAAATGAAATTGCTCCAGTTATAAATTGCGATAGAGATGGTGATGTACGAATATTGAATTCCGATTTTCGTGGCAACGTCTGTCGCAAATTATGGCAATCCGGGGACCTGGCTTATACAACGCCATCTAGTAAAACATTGTCCCTCAACAGTGGCAGTCATTGGTTCCTAATATATGATGCCAACTGCACACTGCAGTGATATTGAGGCATAGCCTGGCACTGCCCCATATCAATTATCATTTAAGTAGAAATTGTTAGCGGTAGATAAAAGTTAAATGAAATAAATAATAGACGTTAATATTTACCTGTTAGGTATGCACTTCAAGTATTGGAAAATGCTGTGATCTATTTATTTTACGTATTTATGTAGCTCGGGTCGCGGTCGGACTGGGACTGTCTTATCATTTATTTACAGTCTGTGCGTCTATCTGCATTTATGCTTGATAATGATAACCTACATATTTGTAGAAAGAGTTGTCACAATTATTGTTGTATCCTTTTTAAGTTTATCTCGAAGCTTGCGTTCCTGTTTTATTTTATAATTATTATAGTCATTGGTATTCCAATAAATTGTGGAAATTGATTGTTGTTTTTGTACTCTTGTTTTGTTGAATGCCCCAGCAATATAATTCGATTCGAAGAATTAAAAGGTTGCCGATTTTCGTCTTTATTATGACGTTAAGGTCCAAAAAGTGAACAACATTTAATTCCGCGACTGTACATATAATTGATTCGTCACTTTCATTCCGTTATGCAACGACAGTCATCCAATATAATTATAAATTTCGTTACATAATGGAATCAGTTGACGTATCAACTATAAACAGTCGCCATCAAATATATCTGAATTATTCAGGGTGCTCATAAATATGTAAGCATGCACTTTAACACCTTAATAGAGTTGTGTTCAGATTGTTTTTATTTTTAATTGTGAGCACCTTATTCGCTACATGTATTTTTACGTGATTTTGTATTCATCGACCTTGGAGCTGTATTATATGTATCTGTTTAATTAATATGTAACATTTTTACTTACTCCAGAGGGGCTAGTATGATCGCTTATATGTCGGACATATAGCATTCGTCCCTCTCGCACTTACATACTTGACAGTACGGGACGAATGCTATATGTCCGACATATAAGCTATCATACTAGCCGGGCTGATCGTGAGATAAAAGGACCAAATGGTCATCCAGCGTTAAAACAGGGGAGACTGCTTGTTAGTCACCCCTGTTTCGACGTTGCATTACATATGAAATAAAATGAAGTGAAATGGAAAATCGTGGTAGCTAGGTTGGTACTTGCTTGCTGGCCGTCCAATCTTATCACAATTTTAAAAGTAACGATATATATATATATGTGGGTACAACGATTGATTCTGTGCTTTAACACTTTCACTGCCAACAGTTTCGTAGCGCTACGCTCAAGCCGATAAGATATTCTAGCGAAGTTATCCATAGATATTTTACTATTCTGTGTCCATAGGTAGATCATTTGTGGTATCGTATGTTAGTGTAGATCTTAATTTACAGATATACATATGTATATAAAATTTTCTGATAGGCAATGCATCTTGTACTTTAAGTAATCTACCTAATTATTTTACGAAAGATGGCCGATGGCCGTTGGGGCGAAATGGTTCTCGAGTGGCGTCCACGTACTGGAAGGTTGATGACCTGGTTAAGATTCATAATTCATTTATAGATCGGAAGAGATTGAAGATCGGTGTCCACTGGATGCGGGTGGATCGGTCATTGTGGCACTTTTCGGCTGATATGATGATGATGATTTTACGAAATGTGCAAACGGATATTTAACATTTAACAAAACATAGTAAAAGGGTAAGTAATACAATTGGTGTGGTGATATTATGATGTAGGTACCTTAAATTAAATTGAGCTATTGAGGAAAATTGATGTAAGTAATAGTAATAATTTACTTAGTAGGTATATATTTCATGCGAAGATATTGTATGAAATGAACAAAAGGAAAAAATCCTGGGTATTCCATATTCATAACCACAATTGTGATGTAAAATCTTATACTTAGTCACATGCTACATAGTACCTACTCGGGTACTTGGTGAAGTGAAAGATTTCCCTGTATTTCGACTTTATTCCAACACATTGAAGGTTCAAGCGAAAAATCTTTTCACTTCGCTTGTGTAGACCGAGTTATTTAGGTATGCAAAGCGTTTTCAACTCCCAAAGAATCATTTGTCACGATTATTTTGCAACCTTAAGTACGGCTTCATATGGGCCTCCTGCTCGTTTAAGCTACAAAGGTAGATATTTAAGATGTTAGCGTGTACATTTGTGTCATGTGGCTCCAAGATATGCTACAGAAATAACAATGGAAACTGCCGTTTTTTAGTTACGTTATGTAAAGTTTACGTAAACGCGCGCGTTGGCACGTCGCGTCGCATCGCGTGACCTCTTCTGCGTTTAACTTTAACCTAAATAAATCGGTCAAGTCTGATTTCCGCACCAAAGGTCTGCATGTACATTCAAGCAATTTGATTTCTGGGCCGCTACGTAACTTGTCACAGTGACAATTAATAATATCAATTCACTAGCTGCTTTTATATTGATTTTCACTGTGACAAGGTACGAAATGGCCCAGAAATTAAATTAGTTGATACCACAGGAGTAGGACAGTATGAGTTATGTAGGACTCGGGTGGTGGGTCGATAGGTCGGTTAGAGACCAGCTAATTGGACTGGATGGGCTGAAAGGATATTTTCTCGTTGCATTAATTAATGGAATCCCATTCAATAACTACCAATTAAAACGCAAACAACAACGCGTTTCATACGTCTATTACTAAGAACTTAAGAAGTGAAGACTTTTTACGATAACTCAAAAACGGCTTAACTGATCATATCCGCTATAATTTTCGTTGAGTCTTTATCAAGCTTTACTTATATATTTATTTTTTATTTTTTTGGACCGTTATTTAGTGCAAAAGTTAGAGGGAGGGGGACACAGTTTTTTTTCTTTTGGAGTGAATATATCCGAAAATATTCACTTTATCAAAAAATGTTTGATGATCACCTCTATTCATTTTGAAAGACCTACCCAACAACACCCCACACCATAGGGCAAAAAAATATCCCCACATTACGCCTAGAGGTACAATTCTAGAAAAAAATTTCGTCTAGAAAAACAATACAATATATATATTATTTTACGACTGTCAGTTTTATTGATCTGGGGGCACGGTCGTTACTTACTTCAGATCAGAAACTAAATATTCGCATCACCTCCACAACGGTAGCGAAACGGCGAAGCCATACGCCATACATATTTACTGATATGTAGAATTTGTTCAAGTTAGGGTCGGTAGAGTTAGGCCGTGTAGATTCAGAAGCTTGGCTCTACATGAGATCTGATATCTTTTTCACAGGGCAAACCTTATGTGGTCGTCTTGGCAACATGTTTCATGAAATGTGTTTGGTTGTGTTATATTCATACCAAATTGCAGCTTTCTCGCACTAACAATCACAGAGCATAGCCTCGGACAGACAGACAGACGGACATGGCGAAACTATAGGGGTTCCTAGTTGACTTCGGAACCCTAAAAACCTCGTCCTTTGGGTGGTCGCAAACTGACGCTGGTCGTGAAACCGGCCTAGCGAGTAGCGACCCTATTGCATAATTATTAAAAACGTATTTTGTCTTTATGTATATGTTTAATACATTTTGTGCTTGACATTTTGATTTCATTGTAGAAACTGTCTAGATTTCTATTTTTTATACAATTTTATTATTATTAAATTATTATTATTTTTGTTAGACGATCCTATTGCTACATAATAATTTCTTAATTTTGACATGTTTACTGCAATTCAATATTTATTTTAAAGAATAATAATAGCATCAATTAATTGCTCTTAGTAATTAGTTGGTATAATTATGTAAACTTCATCTCATGATTGGATTGGTAATCTCAGTTTATTTCGTACATTTCAGTTTTAAGACAAAGTTATATTTATATTTAAAATTATGTATTCTATGGTAACAATAACTCTTTTTTAGGGTTCCGTAGCCAAATGGTAAAAAACGGAACTCTTACGGATTCGTCATGGCTGTCTGTCTGTCCGTCCGTATGTCACAGCCGATTTACTCGGAGACAATGACCACTACAATTATGAAATTTGGTGTGAAGGTGTACCTATGTTATGATCCGCTATATATATAGAAATTATGATGTGAAATTACGGGAAAAAATATTAGGGCGGGGGGGGGGACCCATACATGTAAACCCCCCCCCCCCCCCCCCCAAAAACCCATAAATATTTTTTAACATCCTGCTGCTGCATTTGATGCTTTGAACAAGATAGGTTCAACAGTTTTTGAGTTATTGCTGAAAAACTGTCTTTTGCCAAAGCAAAGGGGTGTCAGTGCCGTAAGTTTCCTATGAAGATACGACCTTTTTTGATTAAATGTATTGGTTATATAGTGTTTATGATATAATAGTGGTTTTAAATGTAGATTAGGAGGTGTCGGTACGGAACCCTTCTTTGTGCGTGGTCCGACACGCACTTGGCCGGTTTTTTGTTAAATAATTCTCTAAGTTTGTATGGGAGAGCAATAATTAAGCCAGCTAGCTCCTAAAATAATTTGATAGCAATTATTTCTCAAAGGAGTACCTATGCTATACGGGCGAATAGAAGTCACCGACAAAAGCTAGTATCATAGATATAATATTATATCTATGGCTAGTATACAGTCTATAATTATCACTTTAAATTTTCAGGGTCAACGTGAACGATTGAATACGCATATTGGATTGGTTGCTACAAGCAAATTGCAATATCTACGCCGCCCAGACGCTAAATTAGTCGTGTTAGCCAAATATGTAAAAACATACAATTGTAACCTTGCTAGGACCTTGTACGTGCAAAACAGTGAATGCATAATGCAGCTTTGAAAAATCGATACTTCCGCTACTCTCCGTTTGCAATAAATATATATTTTTTAACAAGTAACAGCGGTGGTAATCATCTTTCGTTATCGTTAACACCGCAGACCCAAGCCTATGGACGCTTGCAGCTCCATTTAACCGAAAACGATATATCGGGGTCTACTCCTTCGTATGGTGCCGTCCCTTTCACTCATATAGTGCACGACAGCAGAGTGAAAGGGACGGCACCATACGAAGTAACAATTTCGGAGTAGATCCCCTGAGGGAGATACTACGTTTTCGGTTCGCGGTAGCAAAGGGCCTACCGAGGATATACTAAATATAAATCGCAGTTGCAAAGAAACTCGAGCCACAGAATAAGTAATAGTACAAGTACAGAAGTTTCTCTGTTAACAAATCCCCCGTTCGGCATACCTAACGTGCCTAAACGTGGCCATCTGTTTCTATCGCACGCAACGCGCTCTTTCGTTTCGAGGCCCCGCCCTCAGCACTAGGGTTACCACCAGCGAGAACCTATTTTAATATATGTACTTTATTATTAGTAGTGTTGTTTACAATACAATTACGAATAGTACTATTTAGATTCCGTAGCCGAAATGGTGAAAACGGAACCCGTCCGTCCGCCTTTTCGTTTGTATGTGACAGCCGATGTACCTACTCGGAGACACAAAAACAATTAAAATATTTAGCAGGAAGGTGTGTTCTACTCGTATGAACCGCTACGTAAAAGTGATGTGAAATGACGAAAAATTATTAAAGTGGGGGGAGGGGGGCACTCCATACATGTAACCAGGGGATACAAGTTTTAGATCATTTTTAAAGGCATCTGGTAAATGCCGATTCATCCCATCACTAGCAACTCAAACTTCGATATAAAACTCGCGAGTGAGCACTAAACGGAAAATCAGCGCGATTTCATCGCCGATCATATGCCCCGGGGGCAGAAAAAGGATAAAGGAGGTCGCAGCGCGCCCAACTCCATCAAGCGCGCGCGGGGCAGATATAGGAACCAGGTTTGCCTCCCTATTCCCTTTTTCTACTTTTCTCCGCCTTCCATAATTTGGTCCTTTCGATCCGCATATTCTTAGTTTTGATCTGAACCTAATTAGTTTTTCAAAATTAAGTTCAGGATTCCCTTTAGCATTTCGTAATTAGCAAGTCATTTCATTTTTTGCCTGCCACAGACAAGTAACACTTTCGTCTGTGTAGTGTTGAGCTGTCGTTTTTCCCTCAGTTTTTTAAGGTTGGCATAAACCAACGAGATACATTAACCGTGTTGGCCAAAATCCTAGTATCTAAATAAATTAAATAGGAAAATACATCTCTCGAGTTTTGACACTTGCAATAGTATCGGTTTATTTCATTATTATTTCACGGATTATAGATCCGTGGTTTATTTACATAACCTAACTTTCGTGTTATTTGTGTTTACGAGTTCATAACTGTTGAAAGACGAACTTATTCCTGTTTAGTACCTCCTTGTTTAGGTAAATCGGATGAAAAAGAAATAAGGCTTGACATGACAAGCTGTCCTATTTTTATTACTTACTATGATTGATATCGAATGTTATGTATTGCTGTGTTTATTTCTTGTAATTCTATTTAAATATATTTCTGTGTGAGTATGATTGTTTTTCCAATTTTAACAATAACACAACCTTAATACAATGCAATCTCAAGTTTCAGTGGTGAAGTTTAATATTTCGCATAGCTTTGTCAGTCAATTGTATGCATGCTATGGCAACTTAAAACTAAGCAAAAATCCGGATTTTTATTGAAAACAGTGCCATCTCTCCCGCAGATATAGCACTAAAATATCAGTGTTGTTACATTAAAATATTTTTGATGGTATAGGGAAATTTATGCGTGTTATTTAAGTGAAATTGAGGAGATTTTGATTTTCCATAATGGTAACACAATTATTTTGTCTGCATGACGTCCGTGGCTTAAAGGTCTCAGTAACCAGGCCATTATAATAAAATAAAAAAATAAAAAAGCATGACAGGCGCGAAAAATTTGAAAGTTCACAAGGAAATTTTTCATTAATATTTATTGATAAAACGGTATTTGGTAATAGTCATAGGGTCATAAATATTATATCTGCAGAGGCTATCTGAAACCTACCATCATTGGCGGCACTCGGCCGTCTTCCGCCATTTGCCTGGGCTGCTTGGGTTACTTCTTTCCATTTTAGCCCTCGAGTTCCTTACCCCACGGAACTCCGCCGAGTTGTTCTGGGACGCTAATCATGTCCCAGACATCTTGTTGTGTTCCTGGATGTCCAGTGACCTCAGGAGATGGTAAGTAAATCATTTACATGTAGCCGTAGTTTAAACTTGTGTATTTTCTTGACACAAGTTTGTACCTGTGTTGGTACAGTTTGTGTGTTTGTTTGCAGGACCGGTCATTGTGGAAATATTTGGGGGAGGCCTATGTCCAGCAGTGGACGTCCTTCGGGTGACATGATGATGAAGTTTGTTCCTGCGTAGCTAGCACGAAAGTTTATATACTTTATATGGCCGAAATATACTAAAACGTGACAGTGGAAGCTATCGTGCTAATGTGACTTATACCAGATGAAACAAAATATTAATTAAGATTTTATATCAATGGGGTTCTTTTAAACTATCAAAAAAACCTCCCTGACTGATTTGGCCTCCCCTGAAGGAACCCTAGATCCGCGCCTGAGGATTATTGTGTTGATATTTTTTTTTTTTTTCAAAATCAAAAATCAAAATCAAAATAGTTTATTTATACAGTGATACAAAAATCTTCTTTTCTATAATTAATTGGTTCACTATAATGTATCACTGCTATAATGTAACATAATAAATAAATAGATTGCCCGTGTCACCTGCACTAGGCGATGCCTGTCTCGCAGGATGGCACTTTGCGTTTGATTACCCGTTATACGATTATAGCGCTAAAGAATTTACATGTTTAGGTAAGAGAACAATGATCAATTTACTATAACTAAAGACTAAAGATTACGTTTTCTAGTAGTTATATCGTTACAAATAGTTTGTGGCGTTTGGAGATCCATATGTTTGTGTGAGAATGAAGTGTGAATGTGTGTGTGTGTGTGTGTGTGTATTGGTGTCTATTGTTGTGATACTATTTTTTCTGTTTATATTATTGAAATGTGCGTTTTTATTTCCTTTTTAGGTGTGCCTCTTCACCGTTTTCCAGACCCAGAAGATATTAGGAATGAAGAAAAGTTCAAATCTTGGACTTCCAACATTGGCGGAGAGATTTCGACACTGGACCCCGTGTTCGTCTACATTAACAGGCGTGTCTGCCATAGACATTTTGAAGACTGCTATAAATATCCCAAAAATAGACTGTGCAAACTAGCAATGCCTGTTCTGCACATTCCAGGTATTTCATACATATATCAACCATTACGAGACGTGTTTTTATAACTAGCAGTTGGCCCCGTACGAAATCTCGTGATAATACGAATAGTATGTCATCGCAATCCTCGCCTCAATCCATATTTCATTCATTGACGTCTTTTCTTGCAAGTGAATGAGCCGCGAGAGTTGTAATATAGATACTTATTCGTTTGAAGGTCTAGTGATGGAATACAGTAGAAATCGAACAAAAGAATTCCTCAAATAAAATTGATACTAGATACATATAAGGCGATTTCGGTATATTTTATTAACAAAGAAGATTACACAGAAACATACATAAGAAGTAAACAATCAAATTTAGGTAACAATTTTGAATACAGTTGCTTCCATAAACGAATCTCACTGAGAACACAATTTACTTACCAATAGAAATTGCAATGTAACAATAGCAAGTCGAGTAGTTACATTGCTTACTATTATTAAGTTTTTCCAATAAGTTTGAAAATATGAATTTAAACGAAGTATCTTAAACTAACAAGTGCATGCTTATTGCTAGTGCAGATTTATGTGTTAGATTTATATATTTTAAAGATACCTGCCTTAAACTGGGCGCGAGATTTAGAAAATAGGTCAATTTCACTGAGAGATTTGTTTTGGTGGTTACAAAGTCTGTATAGGCACACGTTTTCCAACTAGGTATACATATGTATACAATTTTCTATAAAACCAAGTATTTTTTCTCGGAATACCCTAATTTGGTGATGTGTAAGTTGTGATGATGACCCATATATATAATTGATACATACATAAACTCACGCCTATATTCCCAAAAGGGGTAGGCAGAGCACACGAACATTAATTTTCATAATTAATGTCCAGAAATAACTTAAGGGATCCTTAATGACGCAAGTGCTTAACAGATGCCGATGAAATTACGCTAACAAAGCAAATTATGCTCATCAAAATAAGTACATACATTTAGGTATAACTGGTGATGTAGTGGTACCGAAGTTAGGTACTTCAATAAAAATATGAACTTATCCCTCGAGGAATCGACGAAACTCTTCTTCTCTTTGAAAATATCATCGGCACATATACAGAGTGCACTATGGCTTGGCTGATTTCTGTAATATTTGACCATCGCATTTGTTATCTAGGTTATTCTAGGTTTGTTTGTGTCTAGGTGGAGAGGCTGTGTGAAATTGACAAAATATAAATATGCATGCGTGTGGCCTGGTGAAACACATAAGTTTCTGTCAAACTTGTTATGTTTGCTACAGTCAACAGCAAATGTACATGATCATTTTAGTATTGTGTCACATTAGCGAAAACAATACTGCGACAGTTGGGATGCGTTAAATTAGTGAAAGTGACAAGGTACTAAAATAATCACCTACTTTTGCTGTTGTCTGTACAACCTTTTACTTTTGACTGTTCTTTTTTATACTTTGCCTAAGTACTTTTTTATACAATGTCGCTGGCAAACAAGCTTACGACCTGCCTGCAGACACCGTTGCCTATGGACCTTTGTGACTCCAGTAGAATCACAAGAGTGTTGCCGAACCGGAAATAGACATACATGGACCTCCCTCACTCTTCACACACCGCATCATCGAGAGCTTTGGCGACTTAACTCACCACCAGGAACACAAAATCACATAACCAAAGAGCAAGTATAGTGGCGTGGTGGCTGCTCCAAATATGAGCGAGATGATGTTCTGCCGTGTTCAGTGGCGCCCTACCTGTCTTATAAAAAAGTTGCCTTTATCGCCTCTCCTGAACATCAGAGCAGCTCGGTGGTACTATAATTGTCACCGAACTTACATAATACCTAGTATGCCAAGTTTCTGCTCAATTGTTTGAGGATATTGACACTAAATGGGACTAGTCTAAAACCTAGTTACAAGGTTTATGCCACACATACATACTTAATTTACTTAATTATAATTACTCTCTAACTAACTAAAATAGTAAGGTTAATACCGGCTTGTAAAAACGGGAGTTGTTGTTTTTCTTGAGTATAAACCCTGAAATTCTTGTTTATATTTTCAGGTGTGCTAGAACAACGAAAGGCTATTAAAGACAAAGTAACTGATTATATTCATCCTTCACCAGCAGCAGAGACTCAATCAGATATTGATGTATCAGGTTAGTCCTTGAATTTCAGTTACGCATTGTATAGCTACTGAACCCCAGCACATACTTATATCTAAAACCGCTTCGTCCGCCGGTGGTATCCTAATGAAGACCCACGGTCTCCTTTGCTTTGCCACGTAATCCCAAGATTCGGCGTAGGCACTAGTTTCACGAAACCGACTGCCAACTGACCTCACAACGCAGAGGCAAAACTAGGTATTTTTGGGATAACACCGATGTTTTCTTTCACCGAAAACTAAGTGTTAAATTTATATGAAATAATATTACGTATTGTTATAAGCTTACCGGCACGGTACGAGACTGTGTTCGAACCCACGACCTCCAGATTGTAAGTCACGTGGCTGCTGTATTTAGCTTCTTAATGTGGGTACCTACTAAAAATTAAGTACTAACTGTTCGAATATAATACAAAAGAGCGTTCGTTAGTGGCCCAGCGGCGCCCGTGTACCGGGTGCGGTATGCGAGGTTAATCAATGTCGGGCAGGGTCAGTCCTTGGATGGGTGACCGCTTCGAGTGGCTACTAACTGAGCGCTCCCGTGCTTTGGAAGGCACGTTAAGCTATTGATCCCGGTTGCTGTCTATGATAGCAGTCCTTAAGCTAGAGACCTCCGGGCGGCTTGAGAACTTATAACAGTCAAGTTGCCCACTCACTTTACAAGCCTAATCCCAATAAGGTCTAGTTTTCCCCTCTGGTTGGAAGGTCAAATGGCAGTCGCTTCCGTAAAAACTAGCGCCTACGCCAATTCTTGGGATTAGGGAGGGGACCCCAGGCATCCATCAGGATGATACTGTACTGGGAATAACGCTAGGAGGATGATGATGACATACACTTTCTACAATTATGGCCCTGTTACAACCACAGTGTGGCTGTCACATCACAACTTATAAAGTACAATATTTGGTATTAAGCTGCAAGTTTTTGTGACTGGTTAATTCATGTGTAATACCAGTTATTACCAACAATTAAATAAACATTGTCGTCATAGAGATTTTACGTTCATATTAAGATGCAACATTCATATAACTTGTTCCGTAGTAAACAAGTAACGATTATAGTTTCACCATGTCCGTTTAGGCATGAGGTTTATGAGGAGTTATATCGAGTAAGTATATCATATCAGCAACTGTCCGTCTGTCCTTCCGTAGTTATATGGTTTAGCTCAGTACCCGTTTAATTGTAGGTTGCACAGACAATCAACTGTATATTATTTATAGTTCATATATTATAAGGTAGTACTTAAAAAAATATTTTTGACAGTAGATTATTCAACTGCTCCGGCGCTACGGGAAGTGCAGCCCCTTCGGACTTACGTAAGAAAGCGTATGCTCGCGTGTTCACCTCCGCACAATTTCGGAAAACGTACGTCCCAGTTGGATGGTAACTCTTTATACTTATTTAACAACGTATTTTTTGGAATATATCTTTTCAATAGGTTTTTTGTGCAACCAATGATATTTTACAAGTATTATTGTGTGAAACACGTTTTTAGGTATGTAAGTACAGTCAACAGCAAGATTAGATGATAATTTTAGTACCTTGGCACTTTCACTACTTTTGACGCATTCCATATGTTACTGCCCGCAATTCTATCAGCGTATCTAGTTGGAGTACGGCGACGCAAAACCTCAAACCATTCCGTACAGTAACTCGCAACTCCGTCGGCATTTCATTCACGAACATAGGCACCAGTAATGGTGGTGGGATCCGGCATATCTAGGTTGGAAATTAGTTTCTGTTGCTTGAAATTATAATGGAGAAAAAATACAGCGATTATCAAGGTTTTTATACAAGACATAAAAAAGTCAAAAACTCGCTGTATATTTTTTCTATTACAATTTCTAGCAACTAAAACTAATTTCCGACCTAGATATGGCGGCTCCCATTGTGTATACAACGTATCATGTTATTTCAGCGCGGCGTTTTAAATTAAGAGCTAAACTACGTTTGTATAGAGAACTGGGCGTCCTGCGGACTCTTAAGTTACTGCAATTAAATACGTTTTATTCATATTTTTAGGTATGCGAAAACAAGTGATGGTTGAAGATAATGTAGCAGACCACTTTCTACCTTCAACGACAGGTGCTCAAGAGGTTCAATATGATATTCCTATATCAGGTTAGTAGGTATCAGCTGAGTATGCTATTGCTAAGCACGTATTTGCCTTAGGTATACGATGTATAATAATTATATATATATATATATATATATATATATATCAGGTAACAATCCGATCCTAGGGTCCTGGAGAAGTCGAGGAAAATCTTCAAAGATTTGAAATGACTATTAATCAAAGAAAGTATTATATACGTTTCAGTTATTTCAATTTTATGTTTTTGTTACAGAATCTGGTGCAATTGAAAACAATAGTACAGACACAGCGGACTTACTTATGTTTTTTGATGACCTGTTTGACAGTGTCAATGGAAGCTATAGCCAAGTGCGGGGAGGAAAAATATATAGGGCTGCAGTAACTCCAACATCACCACACCACAAATTGTGGGCTAAGAGTCTGCCAATATTAAAATCTATGCGTTTTTTAAATGCAAATAACCAAGGACTGGTACCATCATTGACAAGCTGGGTAAAAACTATAGAGGGTTTTAGATCGATTGTAAAATATCTAACCATGAAAGGTATGAACTCCCTATTGCTTTGCAACTTTAACCAAGATGCTTTGGAAAACTTTTTTGGAGCGATCCGAGCTCATGGATACAGCAATATTATGCCCACGTCTTCCGCATTCGAAAGTGCGTTCAAAACGTTATTGGTCAATAATATTTCCTCTTCACATTCAGTTGGATCAAACTGTGAAAAAGACGACAGTGTCTGCCTGCAGTCACTGAAACATTTTTTAACGAAACCTGTAATCGACGAGACGACAACTGAAAGTGAAGAAATTGAAAGTACGCATTTATGTATAGAGCTGTTAGATACAGATAAGTTATTGCAAAACAAGGCCCCCGAGGGTGTTGAAAGGAGTGCAGCAATTGGATATTGCAGTGGGTGGTTAGCACAACTAGCGAAAAAACTTATTTACAGAAATTGTGTAACCTGTACCAATAACATGGAGGAAAGGGAAGAACAGTGTTTTCATAAATTCATAAAAATGAAGGAATACGAGGGTAAAAGGTGGTTGTGCTATCCTACAAGACAATTATTTGATTTTTTTGCCCAGGTAGAGCACATCTGTATTGAAATATTAAAAGAACACTGCCAAAAAAAAATATTTGTCACATTATATTAAATTGATAGTAAATATCAATATTAATGTGAGTTTTATATCTTGCACAGAACATAAAGAATTGCTGTGTAAGTATTTGATAAATAAGAGCACTATGTTTTTCATTCATAATTGGTGCAAAGACGTGAACAACATTCTCAGTGGCAAAATTACTTTTTGGGATATCAATGACCCAATGAAAGAAAAGGCGAATAAACACTATTTAAAAATAAAGGCAGAAAGAGGAAAACACAAAATGATAGAATGGTCAATGTATAGGTATGTAGGCAAGTAGAGCACAATTAGCAACACAAAGTATTATTTATCTACTTCAATAGAAGGAAGGAGGTACTCAGTTCGTCTGCAAACGCTTGTTTTTTTTATGTATGTATGTTCCCCGATAACTCTAGACCACTTTAGCCGATTTTGATAATTCTTTTTTTGTTTGAAAGCATGTACCCCGACAATGGTTCCATATAAATTTGGTGAAGGTCTGATGATGGGATCTAGGAGGAATCGTGAGGGACCTCCTCAAATTTGATAGGCACGCGTATGCCGATTTCGGTATTTTCTGTAGGTAAGCAAGCATTGGCCCACAGAAACCACAAATTGTGGCATAGAGAAGTACAAAATTGGAGTCGGTTTTTTTTGTATACATTATATGATGTAGTTTCACCTCTGCCCCACGTCCGAGCCACTACAGCCCAGTATCCGATTGAGCTGAAATTTGGCATGCTTATTGTAAGTTCGATAACAATATTATGGCACCACCGAGCTAATCGGATGATGGGGACAGAAGGTGGCCATAGCAACTCTGACACTACGCCAGAAAAGCCCTTCGTATTTGGACACGGTCGCGATGACGATGTTTATGCAGAAAGTACAGTCGGCAATAAAAGCCTGTACAGTCAAGAGAAAAGTAAGTTAACATTTTTCAATCTTATTCGATTGTGATATAAGGTAAAAAAGTGTTAACTTACATTTGCTCGTGATTGTAGCAAAAATGAATTTTATGACAGAAATCTGTTTCAATCAATATCTAACGTCGTATTCTTAATTTTTATAAATTTGTGATAGCACAGAGGTTCCCTTTCCTCCATATTGTTGATACAGGCCTCAAAAATACATATAAATCATTTTTTAACCGACTTCAAGATTTCAAAAGAGGAGGTTATCAATTCGGTTGTATGTTTTTTTTTTTTTTTAATGTTTGTTACTCCATAATTCCGTAATTTCTTAACCGATTTGAAAAATTCTTTTTTTGATTGTATGTATATATATCCAAGTTGGTCCCGTTTTTGTCAAAAGGCAGTTCTGATGATGGGATCCATGAGGAATTGAAGGAACTCCTCAAATCTTTAAGGCAAACATATAGTGATTTTTGTGTTTTTATCAACAAGTCAAGCATTTGCATCCAAAAATGTGACATTGGATGAAGTGGAACTGCTGATGATGATCAGAACAGAACTCTTCAACGACGAAAAGTTCACGTTTGGCGATTTGTCCTCCTAGCTGTGTTTATTAAGCAAGTTCTATTTTCACGATTGATTTTTGTCATGCTCGAGTTCTGATGATGGGACCCATGAGGAATTGAGGGAACTCCTCAAATCTTAAAGGCAAACATATAGTGATTTTTATGTTTTTATCAACAAATCGAGCATTATCATACAAAAATGTGACATTTGATGAAGTGGAACTGCTGATGATGATCAGAACAGAACTCTTTAACGACGAAAAGTTCACGTTTGGCGATTTGTCCTTCTAGCTGTGTTTGTTAAGCAAGTTCTATTTTCACGATTGATTTTTGTCATGCTCGAGTTCTGATGATGGGATCCATTAGGAATCGAGGAAACTCCTCAAATGTGAAAGGCACACAAATAGTGATTTTAGTATTTTCATGAACTAATCAAGCATTTTCATTCATAAAAGTGACATTTGATGAAGTGGAACTGCTGATGATGATCAGAACGGAACTCTTCAACGACGCGTAGTTCACGTTTGGCGATTTGTTCTCTTCGTTTTGTTTGTCAAGCAAGCAAGGTTTTTCCATGATTTCATGAGGAATTGAGGGTACTTAGTCTTCTACCATTATAAACATACTTAGCCATTTTTGTATTTTATTGTATGGAATCTAAGAGTGCACCATCTAAGATTAATAATCTTTCACCGGACTCCCCGTTTTTTTTTTTTTTAAATTATTTTGCTAGTTATGCTCTTTAGTCTTGTTTTGCAATAATTTGTCTTTATAAAACGTCACATTAATGTTGATAACTATCAAATTAATATGATTTGTAAATATTTACCAAGTCTGTGTTCTTTTGATATTTCAAACATATGATTGCCAAAATGTGTATATATGTAGGTACGAGTAGTATCGTTATGTTATGTGTGTAAAAAAATCCGACCACCGAGTTCAATTCTCGGTCTGCTACGCTCGTATGCGCGTTTAATTTTTTCTTTTTGCTTCGATCTTTGTATCACTTGTACAATAAATTGCCTAAAGCTTGTTTGTAATGTGAAATGTAAGAAGAAGCTGACATCTAAAAAGCTAGGTGTGCTCAACAGAGCGAAGCGATACTTCTCCCCGGGACTGAGACTTCTATTATATAAGTCACAAGTCTGTCCCCACATGGAGTATTGCTGTCACATCTGGGCGGGAGCACCTGGATACCAGCTTAGGCCTTCTGACTCGCTTCAGAGATCCCAAACTCTCGAGCAATATAGAATCGTTAAGTTTAATGAGAAACTTTGCCTCCATGTGCGTGTTCTATCGCTTGTATAATGGGTTGTGCTCCGAAGAACTGTTCGATATGATGCCCACGCGTACGGTACGGTTTCAGAGGAATTTCCTCCCTCGGACGGTCCGACTGTGGAATAGGGAGCGCATCAGCGCCGAGGTTTTCCCGCGGGACTACAGTATGTGAGTTCTTCAAGAGAGGAGTGTATACATTTTTAAAGCGTCGTTAACGTGCATGTGACGCGCCTGGAGTTGCAGGTGTCCATAGGCTGCGGTGACCGCTTACCATCGGGCGGGCCGTACGCTTGTTTGCCACCGACGTGGTATAAAAAAGATATCGCATTAAAGTGATAAGACCGCCTCGTCTGTTGTTACAATTTTCTTTTTTATAAGCTTTTGTCTAACCACCTGTGCCTTGTGCTTTTGTGGGTTTGTTTTGTTTGTGTAAGGATGCAAAAAAGAATATTATTATTTTTGTTATTAAATTGCAGTGTATTTTCCACAAAACATAACAATGATTCATTAATCCTATGTAAATAGAGTCCACGATGAAATAAATGTTATATATTTAAATAATACTGGTTTTCGTTTATTTTGAGTCTTCTTCTCTTCTAAGACCTAATTGGGATCATACCGGTTTCCACGCGATGATTTCCGTCACCGAAAAGCGGGAAGTCTTAAATGCTACTGATTGCAAGTCACGTTCCAGGCACGTCGTGCTTTATCACTCTGCTACGGAAGCAAATCACGTCAAATAAAGAATATATTTCACTAATAGGTTCATAAATGACTAAGTTCTGTGGTGACAAATGTTGAAAATAATTATTTAAAAAGTAATCGAAAACACATCCTCCTTTTTTTGAAGTTGGTTAAAAAGTTTCGATAGCTGCAATATAGATGGCGCCCCTAACCAAGCCTTTAATATGATTGACTTGCCAGTCTATCTCAGTATATATAATTGTAGTCTTTGATTGTATGACATGGCAAGGGGCTTGCAACGGGTGGAGCGCGCCGCTTTAATAACCTAACGCTTGAAAACTGACTCTAGCTGTCAGTCGCGGGCCGCCGCCATCCGAGCATGTACGTGTGTGTCATTTTGTGATTCGCTGCCGCGCGCCGCCGACTTGATCACGACGAACCGCGCGTTACTACGTAAGTTTTTGTGTGATTTAAAAAACCCACGATGAAACCGATAACCGGCCACACATGCTCTGTGTATATGGTTGTTTGAATACCCGAAGGAACGTTGGTGTATCTTTTTTTCAGTTGCCTATAAATTTTGAACGGTTTTTTTTTGTATTTTAGTTTGGTATATGTAATAATAAGTAGTTATTTAGTGTTGGTTGGTGTTTAAAATTATTGGTTGATGTTTAAAATTATCAAGTTGTAAGTTACAATACAAATACATACGATACGAACCACCTGGCTACTTGTTAGGTACTTATAGCTTAAACTCACCATTTCCGACGATTTACTTATTAAGTAACTAACTGTAATTTTATTCAAAACGAAACGCGTTATTAAATTTATTTTACTTGATTAGCTACATAATAGTTGTCCTATTTAGGTTGTTCTACTTTATTGTGGCCATAGCATTTGAAACACGGACAAAGTGTAGGTATAAATAACTGAAAAACATAAGAAGATGACCTGTTCTGTTGTATGCAGTTGTGACGTGTTTGTTGTTGATTTGTATGTCTGACAAAACCTGTTGGTTGATGATTTGAAATGTATTTTTTTATATTTTAGACCCAGTAGTTTCGGAGATGAAGGGGGGAATGGTAATTTTTTGGCTATTATCTTAAATAATTTCTATTTAAGATGCACACAATGAGCTCTTTCATTTTAAATGTAACACGATATATGTAGTTTGAAGGTACTTCCCCTACACGTAAAATGGGGATGCATATTTTTTTCTTGCAAAACCCACCGTGTAGTGTATCGTTAGATGGTTCGTTAAAAAATATGAGATTTATTATTCTTGTCAAGTAACATGTACTTAATTAATATCGGTTCACTATACTTAAGCGACATCTGGTGAGGTAGAACATTTTTTTGCATCATTGAAGTATTTTTGGCGTGACAACCCTAGGGCTACACGTGCCACGCGTGAATGAATACAAGTTATGCGATAGACAGAGATGCAGAGAGTAGGCACGTTTCTTATGCCTAAACGCCGTTTTTGTTAGGAAGTGAAATTTCTGTACTTGTACTATTCCTTATTCTGTGGACATGGCATCAAATTTAATGAGTTCAAATCCGACACCCGAACAATTAAGGGATTTTAAAGTGCGTTATGCCGACATCGAGCGTATGCGAGATCAAATGGATGAGGCTTTCTCCGTTATTATGAGTCTAATTGAGGGTAAGGATAAACCAGATATAGAAGCAAAATATAATGCATTTTACGAGAAGTTTTACTCCATAAAAACGATGTACGAAGACTTGTGTGGTCCAACTTCTACACAAACTCAGCTCACTAAATCAAATGGTATGGAGAGCACTCGTTTCCATCTACCTAAGATTGAGCTAGCTAAGTTTAAGGGTACACCAGAATGGCCTAACTGTATATCGATTTACAATAGCTTGATACATAACAATGCAGAGTTAAGTGTTGTGCAAAAGTTTCACTACTTGTTAACAGTGCTTGAAAATGAACCCTTAAGCTTAGTGCGGCATCTCAATATATCGCCTGAGAATTACATGATTGCATATTCCCTACTGCAGGAGCGGTATGAAAATAAGAGGTTGATTGCATCCAAACATTTAGAGCTCCTACTTTCTGCTAGTTGTCATACACTAATACTTAAAAACCTACGTAAGTTTGTGAACACACTCAAAGAGAATACACAAGCCCTTAAGGCTCTCGGGTTTGATACGGCTTCATGGAGTTTCTTGCTATTTCATCTTGTGTCCAGGAAAATGCCTCCAGAGATGCGCACAAAGTTTGAATTCACTCTTAAAGTGAATGAAATACGCGACTTTGAGAACTTGTTGGATTTTCTTGAAAATCATTTACGGGTTGTAGAAGCGTCCCAAAATGTAATTACAAAAGGAGCTGGAAGTGATGTCCCCACCACCTTACATGTGGCTCAACAGACTGCCTGTATCTGCTGTGGTGGAAGTCACCCTATTTACCACTGCCAAAAGTTCAATTCTATTATTGACAAGAAGGCATATGTTAAAAGTAAAAATTTGTGTTATAATTGTTTGCGGCCCCATCATGTCTCAAAGTGTATGTCCTGGCACAGACGGGATAGTTCGTGTCGTAGAAATTAAAACCTCCACTGGTACGTTCATTCGCCCAGTGGTCAAGTTATGTCCGTTGCTTAACCCAAATTAAAATCCCAGCAATATTAATACTAAACAATCAAGTCATGTCACACAATTAGTTAAGTTTCTAAATATTTAGCCTAGTTTTCTTATTTAAGCTGTTATTGCCAGTGTCAAACTCTCAGTGATAGAAGAACCTTTAACTTATTTATTTTTTTTCATTCCTAAATCTGTACTAAAGGTTTCAGATATTTCAAGAGCACGTCTGCTCTTCGGGAGGCGGTATGGTAAATGCCGATTCATCCCATCACTAGCAACTCAAACTACCCTCTTTATCCTATCCCAACCTCACAACTTTGCACACCTGACTGAGGGGTAGGAAAATAAAAACCTTGACAATTGTCCTTCTACTGCGCGTCGTCGGGTCGAGCACACGGCTCCCTTCGATATAAAACTCGCGAGTGAGCACTAAACGGAAAATCAGCGCGATTTCATCGCCGATCATATGCCCCGGGGGCAGAAAAAGGATAAAGGAGGTCGCAGCGCGCCCAACTCCATCAAGCGCGCGCGGGCAGATATAGGAACCAGGTTTTTTCCGCCTTCCAGGCATCACTTTAAAAAATAAAAAGAAGATTCTTAGAACCAACGTTTTCATTCTCGTTTTCTTTTATGTCAACCGTCGGTGAATACCAAACTCAAGGACTGCCAGTTTTTTGAGTGATAACGGTCAGTTTTTTCAACATTTTAAGATAAAGACACAGAATTTGGGTAAGGTCTATATAAAGATATTTTTTATATAATAATGCTGTGGTTTTGACATTATTATTTAACACGAAACGTATTATTTTATGATCGTACAGCGGTACAACAGCGCGTGCACGTGCGATCCCAAAGACTACAATTATTGCGATCCGCAACGCTGCGCCGCAAACATTGAATAGTCACACGACGTGTGAGCCGGCGGCCGGCGGCCGCATTTACTTTGCGCGGCGCGATGACGTCACGGTAGTAAACCACCCCTGCTCGAGCGACAGAGAGAAATACTTCGTTGTCTGTTCGCGGTTGGCTCTTATTAATATAATAGACGAGAGAGAGAGAAACTTATAAGTTAAAAACGCCACGCATGAGGCACGTGACTGCGTGTACGGTGCGACAGTGACGTAGTGGTTATCATAAATAAGAGTGTAATATACTGCTGTGCTACCGCGAACTTCGAAAATCGAACTTCGTGTCGTGCCGTCCCTTTCACTCTCGTGTTATACACTATATGACGGAAAGGGACGGTACGATACGAAGTTCGAAGTTCGCGGTAGCACCCCAAAGGCCTTAAAGCTGAAAGGATTTTCAGATTTATCGTTTCATCACAAAGCCGTATCGTATAAAGTACGGGTTACACTGGCTCTTATTAAAACAAACATGATACAATGAGATAAATTGTAAATTAATTTATAACGTCAGTAAAATACACTACACAATCATGGTTAAAATTATAACAAAGATGATAAAAGAATTGCCATGTATTTATATTCAAGGCAAGGTTCATTGCCCTAACTGAAAACCAAACGCTTCTAGAAACTTGACGCTCTTGACAGAAGCTTATAATTGTGTACTCTCACCTTTAAATAGTATTTACAACGTAGTAGTGATTATATTCTCTTGCTGTAGTTGGTGTGTGGTTGGTCTATGTATATACAATTTACTTCTAGAAGGTACAAGAAAGTTGTGATTATTTATAAATTTAATAATACCAAAAGTGTGAATCTATATAAAATTGTATCAAAATGGCAAACGCGTTTGGACTAATAGTTTCAGGACGTTTGGTGAGTAAATACTGTAAATAACATGCAATTCTTACTATAAAACATGCCTCCTTGCGGTTAGATTACGCCGGAGAAGCACATGATCGCGATAGAGTTGTTTTGATTGTTCTTGTGTAAGTAAAAGTATTTATTGTTCGTAAACAGTAGAATCCGCCGAGGCCAAAACGCCGTATTCATTAGCTTCTTGCTTTATTTTTGTCTTTTGAGGTTACCACCGAGCCGCTTTCTAATGTGATGTTCTGATTTCTTCCGTTTTATGTGATTTTATCTATCGCAGAGTCACTCTTTTTATTGAAGTTATAGCCAGTTGTTTTTGTCCTTTGAAATTTATATGTTTTTATTTATTTGATCCGTCCTGGTGTCCATAATCAAATCTTTTAAGTAAAATTTGCCCCGTTTCCCAGTGTCCGATTATTCTGAAATTTACCATACTTATGTCAATTAGGCTTGTGTAGGTCAGGAACTAGGAACTATTAGGAATGAATGCCCATTTCAGATTGAAAAGAACTAGTTCGTCAATCACGATCCAAATTCGTCTTCGGTCTTTAGTTCAGCAGCAGAGCGAGAGTGGAACTGAACAAGATGCATGTGAATGGGTAACATCGCGCGGGCGCGCAACGCCGCGTAGTGTTAACTAACGGCCTCTCCCACACTGACCTAAAATAGCAAAGGAACTAAAAGACCGAACTAGTTCCTCAAACCGATTGAACGAGATTGGAGCGTTCCCGTAAGAGCCGAGCAAGCACAAGCCTATGTTAATTCAGTGTCAGTCAGGTGTTTTATGGAACCACCAACCTGATCAGAAGATGGTGGCCATATCAACTCTACCACAAAATTAAACAAGAAGTGATGACCATGCAAATAAGTAGAGTAGTCATAAAAGCTTGTACCAAAAATTTAATTTAGTGGCTACAATCTCATATTCACTCTAGTAGCGCTAATCATAGGATTTATGAAGGAGAAAATCCAAGGAAATCTTTGTTTTCCTCCCGGTGCAGCCCTGGTAGATACAGGCTCAGTTGAGTGAAGGTCTTCGCACATTATATCGACTCCACACCACTGCGGCACCAACTCAACTCATATTATATATGTATTTAGCTTTAAATCAATTTATTTAAATCATATTATCTTATAAACCGAAAAACTGGACGATAGAGGACCAAAACGGGAAGCCACTAGTTGATAGAAATCGCATACTAGAGAGGTGGCGCCAATACTGTCAGCAGCTATACAGTGAGAATAGCGACAGGATCGAAGAGCGAATTGACTACGCTGAAAGGGAACCAGATATCCTCCTCCGGGAAGTAGAGGCAGCTATCGCGCGGCTGAAACCTAAAGCGTGTGGTGGCGATGGGGTGCCAGCGCAGATGCTGAAGCTGATGGGTCAGGACGGTACAAAGATGATGCATGCTCTGTGCCAAAAAGTATGGTGGACGGGGCAGTGGCCTGATGATTGGTTGGAATCAGTAGTGGTACCTCTTCATAAAAAAGGCTCGACTAGGAAATGCGAGAACTACAGAACTATTTCTCTGACGTCTCATGCGAGCAAGATACTGTTGCATATCATTAATAAGAGGTTGGAAAACTACATTAGTGGACAAATCGCGAAAGAACAAGCTGGTTTTGTCAAGGGCAGGGGTACTCGTGAGCAGATTCTAAACATGAGGCAGTTGATTGAAAAGAGTAGAGAATTCAACGTCCCAATGGCTCTATGCTTTATAGACTACGCTAAGGCGTTTGACTGCATTTCATGGAGGAAAATGTTCGACGTGATGCGAGACATGGGAATCCCGGAACACCTGATCTTCTTGGTGCAAAACCTGTATCTTGACGGCAGAGCAGTGATTAGGTTGGAAGGCGCTGTGTCTCGATGTTTCCAGAGCAACCGCGGAGTTAGGCAAGGGTGCATACTCTCGCCACAGCTGTTCAACCTCATTGGCGAACATATCATGCGTCGGGTTCTGGAAGACTGGAGTGGGGGCATACGAATTGGCGGACATCTTATCAACAATCTACGCTTTGCAGATGACACCACCATTATTGGCTCAACGGAAAGTGAACTTGCCGAGCTTCTGCAAAGGGTACACTGCATGAGTGCCGAGTATGGCCTTCAAATAAACCAATCAAAGACCAAGTTGATGTTTGTCGACCGGCCAGGCACCCTAGAGAGGACAGGTGAATTAGCTGACCTAGATACAGTGAAAGAGTTTGTTTACCTAGGGTCACTGATCACTAATGACGGGGATTGTGAAAAGGAAGTAGTCAGAAGAGGTCAGATTGCCAAGTCGGCTATGAAGCGTTTAGAGAAAATTTGGAGGAACAGAGGCATCGGAAGGAAAACAAAAGTTAAACTGTGTGAGGACCCTTATTTTCTCTATTTTCCTGTATGCTTCGGAGACTTGGACGCTAAAAGCACGCACTCGAAACCGGATTGACGCTTTTGAGATGTGGTGTTGGCGTAAAATGTTGGGCATCTCCTGGACGGAGCATAGGACCAACGCTTCCATATTAAAGGCACTCAACATCAAGACCCGTCTGTCAACTATCTGCATGCAGCGGCTCCTCCAGTACTTCGGACACGTGGCCCGACGTGAGCCAGATAATCTCGAGAAACTTATTGTTGTCGGACATGTGGAAGGAAAAAGGAGCCGTGGAAGATCACCCACCCGATGGACCGACGCGGTGAAGGAAGCCTGCCAAACTAACCTTCAGGCATCTATCCGAAAAGCTGAGGATAGGACTACATGGAGAGCTTTGGTGAAGAAAGCTACCGGCGATTGCTGTCGCGACCCTCAGTCATGAGGAAACGAGGAAGAAGAAAGCTTTAAATCGAGTGGCTGTTGAGTTGTTATAGTGTGCAAAGACCTTTAGGCTTTTGCAGATATGAAGTGGGGAATGTGGGCAAGAGATGTGTGCATCACAACCCCAGCCAGCCTGAAAGGTCTCTAGGCATCCCCACTATTCCCCACAACCCTCATTCTAAAGGGTGGGTACTATTAAATTGTCGCCTTTTCAATTCAAGTTTACTAAAAGAAATAACATACAAGTTAGTCAAAGTTCTTTATTATAATAAAGTTTAAGATAAAATAGATCCCTTAGCACAATTTTATTCTTTGATCAGAGCACGACAAGAGAATTTTCGAAATTTTCTCTTGACGCGTTTCATAGAATTTTGCACAGAATCATTTGTGATCAGTTTAGTACATTACATCCACTTTTTTTTGAAATCAGGTAATTTTATTTTTTATTTATTTATTTGCTTCAGGCAACAAAAAGCCCATAATTTAACATTACATAACAATTGAACATTAATATTAAATTGTCAAAATTAGATATTAAATTAAATTACATGATAAAATAAAATAAGAAACATGGTATGACTATTTAACTACTTAAATTTTTGATGGAGTGCACGGCAGTGGTTTAAATAAACTCCATCCATCCTGCTTGCAAACATTAACAGAATGCTGTTGGTGCTTGTCTTCACCCTGCCCAGCAATGATGCAGCCCTCTTCCGCATGGTGGCAGAAAAGCTGTCCACACGCGCTTCCGCGAACATTGCTGAAGCACTGCAGTGGCGAGGCAGCCGCAACAGCACTCTAAATGCATTATTATATTGCACTCGCAGGGCGCTGTACTCGCCCACAGGCTGCCTGTGTAAAACGACGTGCAGAAAGCTCTGAATAGTGTCAGCTTAACAGCTGTTGAGCTACGAGCAAACCTGCGGGCAACCATGTTCGCTCTAACAGACAGCGCCCTGCGCTCCCTTTCGACGTCGGCACCGTCTTTGAGGTCAGAGGTAACTATGTGGCCAAGGTATTTAAATTGAGATACCAGTTTTAGTGCGCTTCCAGCCAGCTTTAACGTAGGAACCACACACTCACCTCTGATTCCAAAGACCATTAGCTCACTCTTAGTGGAGTTGTACTTGAGGCCGTGAGAAGTAGCATACTTTTCACAGATTGCTGATGAGTTTAGCAAGACCACAGGGTGACGCACTCAGCAGCACCATGTCGTCCGCGTAGCTAATGTTATTAACGCACACGCCCTCCACATGGCAGCCTACATGAGTGCTGCTGAGCTCGGCTATCAAAGCATTAACGTATAGATTGAAAAGCTTCGGTGAGGTCAATCCCCATCGAACGCAGTTGACCTGTCCTCCATACCAGAATCTGAAAATGGATATGAGCTCCAAAGGTACTTTCATATCCACTAGTTTTCTCCACAAGATGTCATAGCAAACCAGGTCAAAAGCCTTCGACAGGTTGAGAAAACACGCATATACGCTAGTATCTCTGTCTGTGTAATACCTAACAGTCTGCTTTAGACACAGAATTGTAATGATGTGGCCAGCTGGCACGTTTTACGCAACTTTGTTTTAATATTTGCCAGTATTTCTCTATCGGCCGTAGTTCTGGGCAATTTGGCGGATTAGTATTCTTCGGTACTACATCGACAGAATTCAGGTTATACCACTCTTAAGGGTCGGTTGCACCAAACCGTCTGTAATTGTAAATGGTCAAGTAAAACTATTTTTTATAATAAATATGGTACTATGCCGCCATATTTGACGAATGGATTTGACGTTAACAGGGGGTCGGACCACTGGTTAATGTAATCGTCAAAATTTAACGTACGTCAAGGCTACGGATGGATGGTGCAACGCAAAAATGGAGTTAACGTACGTCAGCGCCATATTTGACGTTGACCGGCCTGTAATCGTAGGTTGGTGCAACCGGCCCTAAAGCTCGGGATGAATAGTGACAGCTCGCTAAATCGGGCCAGAATAATGTCGAAGAAAGGTCCTTTTTATGAGCGGTAATAATCTTTTTTTTAAGCATTCGGATATATATAAATATCCGTGTTGACAGTGCCAATGGTCACAAAGGGCGAACTCCGCATGCCGCGCTGGCATATCGCTTGCTACACGAGGAATTCTTTTGCGGATTTTTCCACTGGAATTACTTTTTCTGATTCATGCAGACCCGGACATTGCGAGAAGAATAGTATTGATTTCCTGAATAATTAAGCAACCTGTATTTTAAACTAACAGGGTGTACAGTAATCTAGAGCGTCTAACTGCTCTGTTATATTGTTCTACCGTTCTTTCGGGGCTTTTTGCTTTTTGTGAGAAGAAATACCGCACTTTTTTTTATTTTCTGTACATTTGTTTGACTAGTACCAACTTTTTTGGCTACGTCTCGAGAAGAGATTGCTGGATTTTGATCAAATAACCTACACACCCTTGACACTAACTTTTTGTTCGGTTTTCTTGTCGGATTACCCTCTCGCAACTTTCTTTCAGTAGTCAAACCTTGTTTTAACCTTTTTAGGGTCCTTTGCACTGTTCTCTGACTTGTATGGCACGATTTCGCAAGCTCTGAAGTAGATACATTGGGATTTACTGAAAAATTTTGCAGATTTATTCGGGAACGCTTTTTTCTCTTGATGACATCTTGACGGATACAAACAAATGAATGTTTTTTTTAAAACCTAAGATGAAAAAAGTTTTAAATTTCATATGTGAAAAGTTTTATCAAAACAGGTTGCAAGGTCAGAAAAATAGAACGGAAAATGTTAGCGACAATCTAATAGTAGTCACCCTTTATTATTTTCTAGATTAGAAAAGTAATCCCTGTACCACGTCACCGTCACCATGGCGTCCCGTGAGTAGAAGGTCTAATGGGCCACAGGGTTTGCCTATTATTGTTTTACATACTGTTTAAATTAAATCAAAATATATTTATTTACCATAAAAGTGCACAAACAAGAAAAACATTGCAGCGACCCCCCCCCCCCCCACACTTGGCATAGCATCATGGAAATCTAGATCTACGAGAGTTGTTTGATAACTACCCGTTTATGAAAAAAAATCAGTCGTTTTTGTAAATATGTATTTATTTTTCTACGTAGTCTTCTTTTAACTCTTTACATTTATTCCACCTATACGAGGGTAAAACTGAAAGTTTCGGGAATAGAAGAAAATATGCAGTATAAGTGAGTTTATTTATTTTTATTGTTTTTCAAAATATTCTCCTTTGTATTTCATGCACTTATGCATGCGTTCAAACCAGTCCATAAAGCACTTTTTGAACTCTGAAGTAGGGGTCGACAAAATGGCTATTTTATAGGCCTCCACTGCTTCTTCTGGCGTCTGAAACCGCTGACCACGCAGTTTGTCCTTGATTCTGGGGAATGTAAAAAAGTCGTTGGGACTTAAGTCAGGGCTATATGGAGGGTGGTCCAATATTTCGACTTTTTCACCGTCCAGGTACTCAGTTGTTGTCCGAGCGGTGTGTGGGCTGGCGTTGTCGTGGTGAAGGATGATGCGACGACTAGGGTTTGTTTTTCGGAGTTCAGCAAAGACGTTCGGCAAACAAATAGTGGTGTACCAATCAGCATTGACTGTTCTACGATCCTCAAGAGCCACAGTAGCTACGTGACCAGATTTAGAGATAAACGTAGCCACCATCTTCTTAGCCGTACTGCGAGAACGAACAACTTTTGTGGGTTTGAGCTCGTCTTCGAAGACCCATACTCGGGATTGGTTTTTAGTTTCAGGCTCATAAGCGTATATCCACGACTCGTCACCTGATACTATGCTAAAAACAGCATTTGAGCGTCCCTTGTTAAATCTTTTCAAAGTTTTGCGGCACCAATTGACACGGACTATTTTCTGCTCGTCAGACAATAGGTGAGGTATCCAACGGGAAAATAACTTTTTCACGCCTAATTCTTCTTTTAAAATAATTTGTATTTGACTCATTCCAATACCCAGGTGCTCTTGAATTTCCCGATATGTCACATGTCGGTCTTCATTTATCAGACGACGCACAACATCGACGTTTTCTTGCGTGACTGCCGATTTTGGTCGACCTTCGCGCACTTCGTCGGTGAGGGATACACGGCCACGTTGAAATTCTGAATACCACCTGTATATTGTAGTCTTTGAAGGAGCTTCAATATTAAAAGCAGCAACCATCCGCTCTTCACATTGTTTTTGTGTTAGTCCACTTTTAAAGTCATAATAAATCATAGCTCTGAAATTTTCACGGCACAATTCCATTTTAAGCAGTGACTCGACGACTTCAATAAACAATTGAAACCGAACCATACTTTTTTTTTTCTAAGTGGCCAGTGTGTTGAGATAAGGAAACTTCAGAGATTATAAAAAGGTATAATACATGTTAAAAATAAATTAATAAGTATTCGATTCCCGCCACTTTCAGTGCAAGCCTCGTACTCAAGCTTCAATAAACCATCTAAAAAGTATGATTTCGGAAAGTCATTAAAATAGGCCTCTGTGGCGGCAATGACTTCGTCATTTGATCTAAATCGCTTACCGCCGAGGCATATTTTCAGGTTGGGTAACAAAAAGAAATCGCATTAGGCCAAATCTGGAGAATATGGGGGGTGAGGCAATGGTTCGTATCGTAATTGTGTAATTTTGGCCGTCACGACTGTACGAATGAGCTGGGGCGTTATCGTGATGAAACAGTACTTTTTTCTTCTTTAAATGGGGTCGTTTTTCCTTCAGCACAGCTTCAAATTCATCCAATAAATTGGCATAGTACTCTGCCCTGTTATCGTTCTTCCCTTTTCTAAGTAGTCAATATGTATAATACCCTGCGAATCCCAGAAAACGGTGGCCATGACCTTTCCAGCCGATGGGACGGTTTTTGCTTTCTTTGGAGCAGGTTCACCCGGTAAAATCCACTGCTTTGACTGCTCATTAATTTCCGGGGTATAGTGGTGAACCCACGTTTCGTCTACGGTCACAAAACGACGCAAAAACTCCTTCGGGTTACGTTTGAACACTGCTAAACACTGCTCCGAAGTAGTCAGTCGGATCCGTTTTTGCTCCTCCGTGAGTAAACGCGGCACCAACCTCGCCGATACTTTCTTCATACCCAATTTTTCTTCTAATATGTTTTGTACTCGCTCAATTGAAACGTTTACAGCATCAACGAATTCTCGAAGTTTAATTCGGCGGTCGGCTAGAACGATATTTTCATTTTTTTTAACCATATCGTCTGTAGTCACCTCAATTGGGCGGCCTGGGCGATCCTCGTCAGAGACGGTTGTTCTCCCTCGCTTAAACTCGTACCAGTATCTAACGGTTGTCATAGAAGGAGCATATTCATGGTAAACCGCCTGCATTCTTACTTTTATCTCATCACATGTTTTCCCTTCCAAAAACAAAAATCTAATTACAGACCGATACTGTTCTTTCTCCATTTTAACAATTTTACATTCACGCTTCCACTGAATAGCTGTCAAATGAGAAATAGAAAACAAAAGACTGCGGTTTTTTTTAAATTTTCCCGCCTCTGAAGAATGGCATAAAAAGGTGGTATACATATTTTCGGCCAGTGATATTAGTAAATTTAGAAAACGGCTACATATCAAACAGCCCTCGTATAACAAATTTTTTAAAGTTTTTCATGATTATTTTTCCACTGATGACATGGTAAGGGTTGCGGGTGGCGCAGGACCGGTCATTGCGGGACTCTTTGGGGTAGCCTATGTCCAGCAGTAGAGGCCCTTCGATGATGATGGATGATGACATGATTATTAATTTCTAGGTTCAAACAGACTTTACACCAGTGTCTGACACCCAGTTCCTCATAACAATACCAGAGGCTGACTCCATAAACTATCTTGTGGTGTTTCTCACCGGAACGACCCCGCTGCCGGCGGGTGCTGCCGGCATGGTGTATTGGAGCTGGCCAGACCCCTCGGCGCCCCCAAACTGGCAGCTGCTGGGACACATATCCAATGCTAAGCCTTCGGCCATATTTAAAATATCAAATTTGAAGAAGTTACATGAATTGTCTAGTAAGTAGTCAATTTTAATTTGTCCTTCCTGTGGCCATATAGTTAACGGTTATTAGTCCAACCAAAAGTTTGGCTGTACGGCTAAAATGTTTGGTTGGGCTATAAAGCTTAAGAGTCGTCAGTACGCTCGGCTCCATCGCTGTATTTTTTCTCCATTATAATTTCAAGCAACAGAAAATTGTTTCCGACCTTGATATTTCGGATTCCATTGTGTATACAAAGTTACATATTATTCTAGCCTGGCGTTTTAAAATGAGAGCGTAACTACGTTTGTATGGAGAATCGAGCTTACTGCGGAGTCTTAAGCCCTTTTCTTTAGATATGTCCACAGGAGATATTATTATTAAAATAAAATCCTAAGTGTGATCTCAGATAATGGTAAGGCTTACCTTAACCTTTAGCCGTCCTCTTTGGCCGAGTCGGTAGTGTCGCTACCTATAGAGCTGGAGGTCCCGGGTTGTAATCCCGGTCAGGGCATATAGCATATAGTGACGCTGCGTGGGTGCCGACAAGACGCTCCGACGCTCGACAGCCGCCACTGACGTCGAGGAGGCGCGGCGCCGACGCCGCGCGGACGTCACTGCGACGTCGACGTTCGAGAGGCGCCGCAGCGTCGCGTCGGCGCTGCGGGAGCGCGGCGTCGACGCCGCGCGAGCGTTCGTGAGGCGTCGACGTTCGGGAGACGCTAGATGTGGGGGAGCCCTAAGATTGTCCCCCAATATTATTATTATTTATCGGTTAGCTTGTACGGTCAACCAATTTGATTTGTGGGCCGCTTCATACCTTGTCATAGTGACGTTAATATGAGATCTCTAGCCGCTTTTTTTATTGATTTTCACTGTGACAAGATATGAAGTGGCCCAGGTATCAATTTGGTTGACTGTACAAGCCAACCAATAAAAAATGAAAGTTTGGGACTAGTTCGATTTGTATAAGATTGCTCCCCAATATTTATTAATTTATTCTATTTCACAGGTGATAACCAATTCGGGAGTGCGTTCGGCGCGCCAAAGATCTGCCACAACGCGCAGATAGGCGTCGCGATTGAGCCAGAGGCGAACGTATCACTGCTTGCATCCTCTGTCGTGAGTACCACTAACCCTTTTCCCGTTAAACTTTGCTGGTGTAGGTGATTATCCAGCGCCATTTCATCAGACCAAATAAACAACTCACGTACGGATGAGGGGGCTTTCAGCTCGAAGTACGATGTTTTCTAGGGAGATGTTAGTGTCACTTGTTTGTACCAGATGTACCCAGTCTCTATCACACTTGGATATTGGAGTGGCAGAGGTGCAGCGGTCGTGCGGTTAGTTCTTACTATATACCACAGCGGCGCTATGATCTATGTGGAGTATTTCACTGATATCTCTATCTCAGTATGTATATACAGGGTGTTGCCAGTAATAGGAGCAATAAATTTAAAGGACGCTTCCTTAGAGAATCTGCAATAACCTCTTGTGTCCGAAAAATATATATATTTTCAATTGGGAGAAATTTTGATCCAAAAGTTATGACCTCCAAGTAATGGATCTTGGCACCCAGAGATTATAGCGCGGCAGTCAATGCTGATTTTGAGGTTGCTTCAAGTTATGACTCATAATCGTTGTCGCATTTTTGGTTTAAAAGTATATTTTTGGGATTTTTATTTTATTTTTCAATATTTTTTTGTGTTTTTTGAATAAATAGTTATTAATATCACTCCAGTATTGTAAAAAAGTTCATATTAGCTACATACCCTAAAATAATAATAATAAAAAAACTTTTGATTTCCACTGGAAATAAGAAATAATAGCTGGAGAGCTCAATAGTGTACCGTTTAATTTATTGCTCCTATTACAGGCAACATCCTGTATATACATATATATATATTGTACTCTGTGGTACGGATGCAGTGAATGATGCGTTCTCATTGGCTAAATTCGGAATACGACTAGGCACGAAGAAGTGTCAGTCAATTACCATATTATTTAACATCTGTTATGTGTAATGGCAAAATATTACCAGTTTTCATTCACTAATAAAGTTTTCACACTTAAATTGCTCTAAGATTTCACAATAAATAACTGCTGTTCTTTTTGTGCGCTGTGACTGTCACAATTTCGTAGTAATGACGTCATTACTACGATATGGGCTTTCTTCACGTTTTCGTGAATATTTAGAAACCTAATAGCTATAAAAATATAAAAAAAATATTTTGGGGTTTCTTGTTACCAAATTAACGAAATGAGTTAAGATTTCATACTTCTTAAAAATTTGAAATGTTGTCAATTGATAGCCACTTCGGGTCTAGTCGAGGAGTGTCTTTTCAAAAGGGCTTATTTTTATCTTAGCGGCACTTCTAAAAATAACCTTGCCTTAGAAAACTTAAGGTCCAATTTAGAAGTAGAGTTACAGAAAATAAACCCTTTTGAAAAGACACTCCTCAGTCGTATTCCGAGTTTACCCCATGGGATTATTCACAACATTTGTACTTTATTTAATGACTTAAATCCTGTTATCATTCTAATGTTAGTGTTCCAGACATCTTTTGTCTAGGTCTATAACACAGAATAGGGTAGATTCCGCATGTTACAACTTATAACGCAGTGTGGCTAAATGGATTGTAAACCATACAATGATCACAACAAAAAGCTGGTTTAAAAAATACATTCAAACACTAAATAAGTTATGAGAAAATATTGTATAATTTTACAAGATTTTATTTAACTTGCACTGTTCTTTTGTAAGTTTGTTCATACGAAAGCATGAGTAATCAAAGATTTTATTTAACTTGCACTGTTCTTTTGTAAGTTTGTTCATACGAAAGCATGAGTCATCAAAGATTTTATTTAACTTGCACTGTTCTTTTGTAAGTTTGTTCATACGAAAGCATGAGTCATCAAAGATTTTATTTAACTTGCACTGTTCTTTTGTAAGTTTGTTCATACGAAAGCATGAGTCATCAAAGTTTACATAATTTGACTCCCATTTCTAGGGTTCCGTAGCAAAAATGGTGAAAAAGGAACCCTTATAGTTTCGTCATGACTGTCTGTCTATCCATATAACACACACGGTGTACAAAAAAAAATTATATATAGATTTATTAGTCGTCATCTAGCCTATTCATTTATTTTCTTCCAGGCACCACAGGAAAGTTCGTATGTCACCTTCGCTCAAAAGATGCTGGAGAATTTGATCAACTTCGTCGGCTCGTTTGCGGTCACGCAGGACCAGATGAGCCCAACGCCTGGCGTGTCGTACATACCCCTGAGCACTCTGCAGACCTGGTACCAGAACTTTGAACGGCGGCTGCAGCAAAACCCTAACTTTTGGAAGAATTAGGGTTGATTGCACCAACTTACAAATTACAGACTGATCAACGTAAATATGGCGCCGGCACTTGTCATCCCATACAAACTTGTCAAACTTTCCATACAAACAGATTTTAGAAAACACTGCTTACGATTACAGACGGTTTGGTGCAACCCACTTCTCGTGTCGTGTTCTGCGGCCTTGGTAAGACATAGCATAGCTAAGGACTTCTGGAAGGACTATCGTTGTGTTTTAACCCTAAATTTGGCGTGTAAAAACCATCGCCTTGCTTACGCTGTTTAGAAATTTACAAAAAAACAGAAACGTGACCTAAATGTGTGCATTTAAATATACACTGCCAAGCATTAGAGTTTAAGATTAAAAAGTGAACGCTCTGTGACTGTGGTAAATCGTAGCATAAATAAGGCATAACTTCTGGAAGCCCTGCCACTTCTGTTATCAACAACTCGATCACTCTACCAGATACAACTGTTCGTAAAATCCCCGAAATGACCTTTTTTATACAAAACTAGATTATCTTATATGTATAATTAAGCAGAACTATATTTTTCAACGTTTTATGAAACAAATGCAGTGGTAAATTGCAATTTAAAAGATGTCGATTCTAGTTTTGGCTGACTCGCTGATGTGAATCGTCTCTATAGTGCGGAAGGCGACAAAGCTGTATGTTGTCAATAAGCGTTACTATGTGTCTGAGACTGAAATGCAATTTAATTGTTGACATATATTGTTAATCCCTTCGAGGCTCAGGTGTTATGTCCCGATGGTATTTTTGTGTATCTGAAATCATAATGACGATGGAGACGTAGATATATTTGGAAAAAGACAGCAATATATAATATAAATCTAACTATAGCTGCGTGTCTGTTAATTGTCGAATCATATTTCCCAACGTGATTCTGGAAGTTGAAGTAGATGGTAATCAATCATTTTGCTATGCTGTGCAGCGCCATCTACAACATGCACTATTTATTATTGCTCTTGGGTGAAGTTGCCGCACCGTATTACTTACTGTAAAAAGCCTGTCTTATTGATGTATAGTGTGACTTGGAAGACGCGAGAGGTATGTAGGTAAAAAACTCAAGCCGCTCTCACAAAATAGATAGGTACAGAAATCAACCAGATGTATGTACTTCACTTTTCATACCTACACTCGGCGGTCGCTCTAGGGTTGAACTATGGCTTATGCACGAAAAACTATTCTTTTGATTTATTGTGAAGAATGAAAAGGGAAGAATGGAAATATAAATTAATAATAACTACAATATTTTTATTTTTATGACATTGTTATATTACACATTGGCGACATGCATGCTTATTATATATATATATTGCATGATTATTATATTTTAGTGTAATAAATTCGCATCCTCATGTACAATACCTATAGCCCCTAATAGCAAATAACTTATCCTACAAAACAAAACAATAAACATGCCTACTATAACAATACAAAAGGTTTACAGAACGTTTACGTTTGTCAATTTTCACTATCGAAAATAGGTCAAGTTAAACATGATTTCACATAATAATTTAATAAAACACTCACAGGTATACATACATGGGAGTCGGGAGTGTCATACTCGTAATACAACTCACACTTACGCCGGCAGCACAACTATCGATACTTGTGATGACGTAGGCTTGTGTCACCCACACTACTGAGTTTAATTGAACCCGGAGATACCTCGTATTATTGTATTATGGGGTACATATTTGCGCAAATATTTATGTTGCGTTTCTTTAATATTGCAAAAGATAGAGCCCCATTAAAGCATGTCTCGTTGTATCATAACACGCGGTAAGGTCTCTTTCCGTGTGTACCCATTAGATAGAGACGGATAGTCTATCTCGCGCGCCGTCTTGTGCTAGCCGTGCTAAGCAGCTACCGCGAAACCGAAAACGAAAGAAGTTCGAATATCTCCCTCTGTCGCTTCGAACTTCGTTCGTTTTCGGTTTCGCGGTCGCAGCTCAAGAGGCGCTCCCGCGAACCGAAAACGATGTATCTGCCTCTGTCGCACTTGCATATCCGAACGACAGAGAGGGAGATACTTCGTTTTTGGTTCGCGGTAGGCCCTCTGATAATGTGATCGGATAGTAATAAGAGCTCGTGGAACTGGGAATCTGTGGCGACGAGAAACTGTAATAGATTGTTGACTTGGTTGGTAACGAGTGAACTGTAATTTGTCCCAGACGTTCTTGCAATATAATTGAATATAATGATGTATGTATAATAAGTTCTAACAATTTTTAGTTGGTAAGTTTTAAAAAATTGAAGCCCATTGGGCGCAGAAATCAAAGATTAAAATAGTTAATATAATTTGCAACTGCTGAGTTTACATAGAGGCAAACTAAGTGCTTATCTATAGGCATACTGTTTGATTGAGTCGGTTCCTGCGTTACCTGTGCGGGCCTTGAAAATTACGATCGTAATATTATAATAGATTTTGACATTGACGCAATAAAATGAAGCTTTTTAAAGTTGTCAATGATTTGATGATCATCATCATCTTAGCGTTATTGCGAGCACAGTTGCATTCTGAAGGATGCCTGGGTCCGCTACCCAATCCTAAGAATTGGCGTAGGCACTAGTTTTTTTATTGATTTTGGTGTTTTCTTTATTAATATATATTGGTGTTTTCTTTATTAAAAGAATGCTGCTATAAATGCGCATCAAATATAAGTAGTTTTGAGTAATACCTAAATTTTTATTCAATTTTTGTTAGGAACGAAAATAGTGATATTTAAAGGCGTGGGGGTGGGGTGTGTTTGAATAACGTTTTAGCTCAATCTAGTGCCTTTTTCGAAAGTTGTCACCGCTCCACCGCCACCAACACAGGAACAGAGCCGGTGAAACCACAGTGAAACAGTATGCCTATACTTGTCTCCGTATATTATTCGAGCGGTCAAAATTGTAGGACATTGGTTTTCATATACCCCTATTTCACCATCGACTCGGGCATAACAGTCATACTGACACAGAAATATCTGTACGACCAAGAACCGTATTTCAATTTTGTAGCATGACTGAAAGGGGTTTATTCTCACCAGTTACCACTCGTAACAATTAAGCAATTGCCAGGTGTTACCACTAAAATTAAGGCGGTGACTATCTTTGGTGGTAACACTTGGGAACCTTTCCCCCAACTGGTACCATTGGTAACAGGTCGGAATTTTCCAGGAATGCTTGTATTACATTTTAATTTTAATATAAAATGTAATGAAAGGACCATGGGCAACTTTGTATGGATTTGGAAGATGAGGGTTAGGTCTTTAAATCTACTTCATTTCGTTCTATGGGCACCAAGTTGAAATCCATTGCAGAAATGAGTTATTCATATTTTAGTCTGAGTGAATACGAGCTAATAGTAGATTTAAAGAACTATGATCTAAATCTCAGCTGTTTTATTTTATTTTAGAACCTTTTTGAGTACAGCATTCACATTTTATTCAGAGGGAATACTAGCTAATAGTGTATTTAATGACCCAACTCCCAGCTTGGTTGGTTTCAGGATCATTATGACGAATGGTCCCTTAATATTGATTTGAGCTTTATACACACATATTATGAATAAATGAGATTTTTTTTTTGCTTTTATTCTGCATTTTTATTTATCTCTATTGCACTTTTGACAATAAGGTATTTCACAACACCAAAAGATATTTTTTTACGTTACCAATAATAAACAAATCATACTAAAATACCCGGAAAAATCACACTAAAACTTATTTATGGAATCTTAATGATTTTTAACCTCAGATATGTTCTGAGTTTTTAATAGACTTGAAAAAAAGGAGGAGGTTCTCAATTCGTCAGAATAATTTAATTTTTTTTCTATGTTCTCCGATTACTCGGAGACTAGCGGACCGATTTCGAAAAAATATTTTTTTTTTTGAAAGGGTATGTTTTCTAGTTGGTCCCATTGTTACCAAGTCTGGATCTGATGACGGGATCTTGGGAAAATCGAGGGATCTCCTCAAATTACATAGCAGGAAGGGCAGAGTGTGACCGTAGCGGGAGCCAGAGCGGCCGGGCGGATTTATGGCTTGCCTATAAGAACAGAGTCTCTCATGCACTTATAATAAATAATAAATATTGGGGAAACAATTTTTTACTCAAATCGAACTAGTCCCATAGTAAGCGCAGTAAGGTTTGTGTTATGGGTACTAGACAACGATATATTTAATAGATATATCCAAGTCTCAGGAACAAAGGGGATTGCCTGAAAATTTTAAAAGTCCTTGATAATTTTTCTAATGGTAGGAATAACCGTCACCATTAACAGAAAAAAGTTAAGAATTTTTCGGTGGCGCCATATTTTTGTAAAAATACAAACATTTTATATTTGTATTTTTATAAAATATATGGCGCAACCGAAAAATCTTACTTTTTTCATTTAATGGCGACGGTTATTCCTACCATTCAAAAAAAATCAAGGACTTTTAAAAATTTCAGACATTCCCTAATGTTTCTGCTTAACACAGAAACAAATGCCGTTACCAGGATTCGAACCCGGGACCTCTAGCTTAGGAGGCAGTGTCACTACCAACTAGGCTAAACAGGCCGACAAAACGACGATTTACTTACTTAGATCCGAAGACACTCCAGCAATTAACCCCGAGGGAACAAGAACGAAAAAGTGCATTAGGAACTCCACTCAGACCAGATTAGGAATCTAGACATTGCGTCATAGATTTAGATAAATTCGTTATAAATAAGTAAATTCGTAATAAAAGTGTTGATTTGTTAGAATACCTAAAATAAGAACCGAACTTGTGATAAAGATGGGTTAATGTTGCATGACGTTTCTCACAGGCGTTACTGTATTTAAGTTTATCTACTGTATTTACCTAAATATTTACTACTAACAGTCAGTGAGCTCTTGCAACAATCTTCGGGTTTGGTTGAAATCATCCATGTTGAGTTTTTCAAGAAGGTGAGCCTCACATTTATCAGACTCGACATCAAATAATAGGTAAAAAAAATGATTTTGATTTTGGTACCACTACCGAACAAGATGATCTTATAAGTATTTGAATAACAGAGACAGAGACGTCCGACACAATTGGTTGGATACTAGGTTAAAGGAGTATTATTCTCTTTGCTAGTTGTGGCACACAAACCATTACCCGCCCAAGTAAACTAAGTTGTTTAATTGGGCGGGTAATGGTTTGTCCCTCTAAACTTATGTTGAAGATATGAGTATCAAGCTCTTCAGGTACCTGGCGTATAAAAATATGAAGCGGTCCCGCAGAAATTTGATTAAATAAAACTCCACATTGAAATCAAAACATTAGTTTAATCAGTTTAAACACGGTAACAACATTTCAACAGAACACAACATTAAGGCACCTTGCTTAGCTCCATCGAAAGATAGCGACACAACAGAGAGACCCTTACAAAAGCACTTAAACATCAAAAACATGAACCGTGCCGTGCTCTCTCTATTGTATGGCTTCTCTTTCCCTTAATTAATTACAATCACAGGTTTATATAATTTACCTTAATATACAAAAGCTGGCTTTGGACCAGAACATTTTGAAACATTATAGGTCAAAAGCTTCAGTTAAGCCCCTGTGTCTAGTCGTGGCGGGTTCGAATAGACATAACATATTTAAAATTTGTAAGATAAATAAAACATGCCTATTCGAACAGCCCACAACTACATGCACAATAAACTTTACTTAAGTTTTTCACCTATAACTCGTGTATTAACTTTATTAACACTGGGTGAGCCACCTTTGCAATGAATGCAATCTCGAGCAAAAGCACCCGCTACATCTGTCAGCTACATCGATGCCAATATAGTATATTTCTAAAGCGCTCAAGTAAAGGAAAAGGCGCCTTATTGACGCCAAAAGGTACACTTTTGCTGGAGATTGACACAAATATGGAAATAGGCTTTATTGGTACCCAGCTTCGTGAGAAGACTACTGTTAAAACTAAAACATGTAAAGTTATTATTATTTAATTACAACACATTGCGTCCCATTATGACATCCAATTCAATAATTTGTTTTTGCGTACCACGGGGAATGGAGTGGGCCATATGAGCAATTGCCCTCCCCCGAACAACCCTAGGTGCTTTTTAACAATAATAAAATTCAAAAGTCATGTCAATATTTAAAAAAAATGACAATTCGTGTATATTTTACAAGGACTATTAAAAGGCACTTTGTTATCAGAATATATCACCAGAAACTAGTTTGTAAGCCGATGCCAGATTATGATGATGATGTCTGGGGCCAGTTTCACAGTTACAATCAAGTGTAGACAGGGGTGAATACAACTTACTCAAAAATATGTCCCATAATACAAAGGTGTTTGACCAATAACGACCGGGCCTGTGATCAGTCTTTCCGAATTACACTTTTCAAATTTTCATCGAATCATAACAGACAGCCAATTAATATGTATGTCCTAAACAATAGAAAAGTTTATTATGCGGGCTAATTCCGGAGACGTGCTCAGATATGGCACGCTGTGATGACCAGAAGATAATACTTTGAATTAGTCAGCTTCAAAATTAGTTTTGAGTATTTTAAAAGAGAATGAAACATTATTAACCAAAATAGATTAGGGCAAATCTGTTATAGAATGTTGAACATGTACGAACTTAATCTAAAACCCTGATCTGTTGGTCGACTTGACACTAGTGTTGTACACATGGGCAATTATGCGCTAATTTACTGATCAAGCTGTGTGCACTTAGCTTTGGATATCATGCTAGTTATAAGCTACTGAACACGCGCGAGCTAACTGAACCATGTATTGTATGATGTCTGTAAAGTGTACCTTCCTAATAAATAAAATAAAATTAACAAAGAATTACGACAATATTATATATTCCCCCCATTTAATTGGTACGTGCCAACGTCAACAGGCTGACAATACAACGACGATATATTATGTCATTCCCCAGTCAGTATCTGCCAAAGTGATGGGGCCTTTTACATTTATTTATGACGGTAATAGTTGCATCGCAATGCAAATATCGAGAATTTTAAAGCATATAATAGTTTCAGTTGCATTCGGCGTCGGGCTTCTAATAGACTTTCGTTAGTATTCCCGTTCTGGCTAGTGATCCTTAATACACAGTATAAGTGAGATTAAATAAATATACACCAAGCGCTATAAAACTTGAGGGGTCTAATTATTGACTATTACAATCGTGTCAGGCATTTGCCGACAGTGTCATGACGATAAAAAAATGTAAAGCTACTTGGCTCCATGACTCCTAACGTCACCTGTCATTTGAACCAACAGTTCCGATCCCTAGATGCTGTCATGGATATACTCACAATGATGCTAAAACGTTTGACAGTTTCGTCACTAGTGCAGGTTTTGTACTCTCAATGAGACACCCACATGAGATCTACGTTAAAACTAATTAACAATATTTAATTAATGCTAAGTTGCAATGTTATGACTAACTATATTACTACTAACAGTCTGTGAGCTCTTGCAACAGTCTTCGGGTGTATGTTGGCACAAGAAATGTATCAGCCTCAGACTCGCCAGACTTCATATCAAATAATAATGGTACAGGTATTTATTTCAAACCCTATGGCCAAGATAGACCAGATTCCGATTCAGTCTTTCTGAATTACACACATAATGATTTCTTTCTGGAAATAGATACCTTACTATGTAAGTTATTTAATTTTTCAAGAGGGACAGGGACCAAGATATAATCTGTTGTCTTTGGTGTGGTTGTGACATAGAAACAATTATCAACTCAAGTTAAGGAGGTTGTTTATGACACAGCCATTATGAACAAGATCTCAATTTAGCTGCACTGAAGCTGTTCCGTCCCTCTTGATCACACACATATTGTAGATCTATTTACATAGATACTTCAATCTTTAATTAAGGTCTGAGCTGAGAGAGAAGTAAAGACCCGAAGATTGTTTAAAGTTATCAAAGACTGTAGAAACCATGATAATTACACAAAACTACAATATAAACAAAGGTTGTAAAAGGGTGATACCATGGTAACTGGTTACATTTCTAATAGAATTAAGGCCCTGAATTTAGATATCATTCTGAAATAATAAAGAGATAAATAATAGCTGCTTTCGTTACGCACATTTGTTGTGGTTTTATTAACATTATCTGTCCTTAGCTTTCACCACTGAAATTGGTCTATACGTCCGTGCATTACAGGTAATGCACAAATGTACAGAGCCATCCGTTTCTTACGTGACTTAGATGTGACGAGCTAGTTTGACGGTGCATTGCATGTAATTCACGGACGGTGAAAATGTTAAAATAGATGGTATCTGGTGGTATGTAGTACCCTCAAGTGGCTAATCGGAATCTTTACTGTAACCTTTATTTCCTAACATGTGATATGTTTATAATGAATCCAGTTACAAAAATGCCATACGCTAAACGTGAACAATAACATAATGAAACAACTTCTCTCCTATTTAGATATAACATGTAATAATGAACATGAGTTACCGTGGAATCGCCCACAAAGCCCTTGTAATTTTGGTCGTGGAAAGCTGTACCTATTTAAAATGAACTTGAAGGCAGGATTTAAAATGTATAGTTATTAGATCTTAAATATGTTTAGTCACGCCTCCGTATCCGTACCTAACAGAGACATAAATCTTAAAAACACGGTCTGTTTCGTGTTAGATGTTTTAACTACCTAAGCTCTGTTGGCTGTGTAAAGTTCTTATATATAACGCTCTTAAGACACAATCTATAGTCTTAAAAATTCCAACCCTGCCTTAATAATATAGAGGGTGACCTGTCTTTTTTTACATCTTATCGAATCTTAGAGTAAAGACTACATACAATGTATGTAATGTATCAAGAATTTGCACAAAGACAAAATCCGAACATAAGTAATAACCTATTCGTAAAAACAATATACAAAACAAGGAGTCCCACAGGGCAGTCTGCGTGGCCCCTGCTGTTACTTGTTTACATCAAAGACCTACCGAACGTAGGACGGTAAATATCCTATGGTATTGTTTGCTGAGCAGCAACGCCAGAAACACATCTATTATAAAGTACATTAGATTAATTACATATGATGAAGTCATTTATACAGAACTGAATAGTAAAATAATTAGATTAAATAATAATCATTTAATAATTATAATCGTGAATAATAATAATATAAAGTAATTCTACAATCGGACCAAATTAATTAATAATTATATAATTAACATGAACTATTGACATAATAATAAAATAAGGAAATTTATTACACGTTTTTTGTCCTATTAATAGACAGCGAGCTTACTTTGGAAACCATACTTAAATTAATCCGCATATGCTCTTTCAAATTGTCAATAATAATAAGTCGGGAAACAGTGCTATCCGCCTACCACGGACTTATAGTTTCAAGGCTTCGTTAAGGAATTGTATCCTGGGGAACTCAGTTGATAGAGACCTCGTATTCAAAGCCTAAAAGAAATGTGTAAGAGAGATGTGCAGCATAAATGCAAGAGAAAGTTTCGTTAGTTTTACAAATCAATGAAATTTTTAACAGTACGAGGACCATGTCTTTATATAGAATTATTGTTAAATGAAACCCTAATTCACTTTCAAAAGTTTCACAATATCACAAATTTCTAGCTCGATCACAATTTGCTCTAAAATATCAAGCAAAGTGATACTTACTACATTATATAATAGTATATTTGTATTGGTTACTAGACTGTATAATAAATTTCTTGATTCTATTAAGATGTTAACAATAAAATCAATTGACTGTACTATTAGTTATAATATGTAAAAACAAAATTAGTATTTTTATGAGGATTTATTATTGCTATTAATATATCAATTATTTCGTTACATTTACACATAACATTTTTTAGTATTAATTTGTCATCAATGATGACTTATCATTTCCAATTAATATAATTTAACTTTTTTAATTAATAAATAATAAGTTTAATTTGAGAAGTTACTTTGTAATAATTAATAATGCATGTTAATATTATTAAAACTGTTCAAATTACATGAAGGAAACATAAAAAGAAAAAAATTGTACTTCAAATCGGCAATCTTAGATTAAGGCGACTATTTATTGTCTATAAGGAAAAATTACGACGTTTAGAAATGTCTAAATATTTATTGATTATTGTCAAGAAAAAAAAATGTTTTTTACAAAGTATAAAAATATTGAGAAGTAGAAAATACTAACTGACAACGGTCCTAAATTAATAATATCCAGACTTGAAATTCTAGAAAGCCCTACTACTATATGGTGATGTGCATTGCCCCAGGTCTATACCTAGACCTAGGTTTGGTGCGTTAAGCAAGGACCAGACGGATATAATCCAGCGTCAAAACGGGGATGACTTTGATGCGAACTTGGTTTCCAGCTGCGGATTGTGTTTGTATTTTGGCTTACATCTGCAGTCTACAATCTACATGGATGGCAACAAGCAAAGTCACCCCTGTTTTGACGCGGGATTACTTCCGTCTAGTCGTTGCTTTAGTGATCTTCAGATGCTCGAAGGGCAAATTGTACAGAAATAGAAGCCCTCCGTCAAATTTAAGGCAGAGTGAAACGGGTCATTTTAATACTTCGACTAAATTATATTTCTTCATTTTTATTCCTTCACCCTATAATATTTTGTCATTTTTCCATATCGTCATTTTTATAAAGTCTCTAGACATTTTTATACGCAGTAAATTTTCCTTGAATTAGATTAGATGCATTTATTTTATAATAAGGTTACATATAAATCAGAATTATGTCAATTTACGTCAAGTAATGAGTTAATTTATATGAATTTATGATCGTCAAAACAAATACAGGTGCGGTCAATCAATTTGATTTCGGGTCCACTTCGTATTTTTTTAGTGATAATCAATATGAAAGCTGCTAGAGATCTGATATTTTAGTCACTGTGACAAGGTACAAAGTGGCCCAGAAATCGAGTTGGTTGACCGTACATACATATGTCAACAAAATATATAAATTAAATTTAATAGTATAATGAAATCGATAATACATACTCGTAGACAGTAGTCGCCTACTTCGTTTTAACTGTTGTACTTAAATTCCCGAGAGGCGAAAGCGACACAAGTACAAGTGTGCAGCTACTTACGAATTCGACTGTATGCCCTGGTGCCGCCAGGGCTGCGCTAAAGGCTTTCGCGATGCAGTACTTCGCTGAGCGACAAGTTGTGTTAGACGTACTCTGCCATTAACCGCTAGACTTAACTCTAACCGTATATACAATCAAACTTGTAAAGAAGCTGGACACTGTTGCTTTCAGCAGTTGGAAATTTAGTAATCCAGTTTAAATATGACTTTAATGAGACAAAGCTCCTTATGAATTCGACCGTACGTACTGCCCTAGTGTGTCTAGGGTTGTGTTAGTCAACTCTAACCTGTATGCACAGCCCTGTGGCTAGGGCTGCGTTAAGAAGGGGTGTCGCAGGGCCTCCGCGGCGGTGATACGGGACCTGGGTTCGGGCTCAAGGAGCCGTCTGGCCAGGGCGAACGCAGAGTCCGGGAACCCGGCTACAGTGAGCGATGGGTCGTACTCGTTTGTCTGGAAACGAAAAGGAATCTTAATTAATTAATTAAGCCAACTGCAACTGTAAGGGAAAACTTTAGTAGGAGTCTTAGTATAGTATTTTATGCAATAGTTACAGTCGCTGTAACAAAACGAACATAGCGAGTTTTGTTATTAAAAATTCGAGAATTTGAAGATGTAATTATGAAACAAATAATTTGATTTATTAAATTAATAATCAAAATTGAGGCAAAAGACGTATTACGATTATCGTGTGCCTCTTTACAAAAAAAAACGGTTGTAAAATAATGTATGAAAATCCATTATGATTCTCCCACCAGTCGTATAATGACTTGTCTATGGTATATGTATTGATTGCATTGGTATATAAAGTTTGTTGTTTTACATTTAATTGACAGGTTACCGATTGTTGTTGTTAACAATCGGACACTTTACGCTCGAAGTTGTAGACGATTACGTATACCTAGGACAGACTGTCCAGTTAGGTAGGTCCAACTTCGAGAAAGAGGTTAATCGTCGAATCCGACTCGGTTGGGCAGCGTTCGGGAAGCTACGGCACATCTTTTCGTCCAATATTCCGCAGTGTCTCAAGAGAATAGTCTTTGACCAGTGTGTGTTGCCAGTGATGACATATGGCACTGAAACGTGGTCGCTTACTATGGGCCTCATAAGAAGGCTCAAAGTCACCCAAAGGGCAATGGAGAGAGCTATGTTGGGAGTTTCTCTGCGTGATCGCATCAGGAATGAGGCCATCCGCAGCAGAACCAAAGTGACCGATATAGCCCTCCGAATCGCTAAACTTAAGTGGCAGTGGGCGGGGCACATAGCACGTAGAACCGATGGCCGTTGGGGCGGAAAGGTTCTCGAGTGGCGACCGCGTACCGGAAGGCGTAGCGTGGGCAGGCCCCCCACTCGGTGGACTGATGACCTGGTGAAGGTCGCGGGTGTCCGCTGGATGCGGGTGGCGCAGGACCGGTCATTGTGGAAGTCTTTGGGGGAGGCCTATGTCCAGCAGTGGACGTCTTTCGGCTGACATGATGATGATGACAGGTTACAATGCTGGAGTAGAAAAAGTATTTTAGACTTTGGTGGACATTCGTCACCTGGCTGTGTCCGAAATTTCCGGCTGTGTCCGCATTTTTCGAATCAGCTCACGATGCTCTTCATTTCATACCCCACTCGATAGGTTCGTGAAGAAAGCTTGTTTTATTTCAAACAAAAAATATGACATTCTAGCTGGAAAATGTACCAGGTGATGAATGTCCACTCAAGTCTAAAATAATTACTCATTGGAACCGTCTCAACGAGTAGACTGAAAAAGAAATGTGCAATCGCTAATAACAGCTTGTATACCTACCAAAAATGCAATTTTTGACTGAAACAAATTAATTTTTAACCCTTAACTTGGCAACGTCCGCTGGGTTTCTCACACTCTGACCGTCTTTTTGTTTTATTTTCTTGGCCAGTATGAGTAAGACTATTCAGCGTCACCGAGGCTAGAATTGGGGACATTCTCTATTTCTTGCCAAGTTAAGGGTTAAGAGCATTTCAACTGGGAAAATCCACCTTTTATTATAATAATCTTTATTTCGGATCAGGTAATCCGTATATTATTATTAGTACTGTTAGTAGCGTATGACTTAAGATTATGTTAGTATTATCAAAGAGGATATATTACATCTTTTTCTGTTCGTCTATGGTATTATGTATGTATTGCTAAACACTATTAAAATACATACAGCCTTGGTTAGAAGTATTAAGCACCCCTTATTTTTCTTTGTAACATGTTTTTTAATTACAAAACTACACATTGACGCAAAATAGAAAAATGTATATAAAACTTTAACAGATATAATTTCGAAGTAGCTATTTATCCTAGAAAACTGAAAGCTAAAAATAATCGGGTTCGCAATGAAAGGACCTAATTACTCCATATAAGCGTATAATGGAGAAAAAATACAGCGATTATTAAGGTTTTCATACAAGCCATAAAAAACTCAAACAACCGCTGTATTTTTTTTTTCTTTTACAATTTCTAGCAACAGAAACTAATTTTTGACCTAGTTAGATATGCCGGATCCCATTGTGTATACAAAGTTTCATGTTATTCTAGCGTGGCGTTATAATATGAGAGCGTAAATACGTTTGTATGGAGAACCGAGCGTACTGCGCCCTCTTAAGATAGGCCGTGAGGTTTGCCATCGTCGTTGTATGAAAAAATAAATTACCGGCGTTTCTTTGAGGCACACGCAGCGCGCTCGCAGCAGTCGGCACTCGGGGCACGACGCGGTGGGCGCGCACGGGCAGACGTGACCGTGCCGCAGGTGCGACGCAAGCTTGCGCAGGCATATGCCGTGCCGGGACGTCGACGTCACTAGCCGGCAGCCTGTGCAAGGGTCATAAAGCTATAGACACCTTTCAATGATTTGACAAATAAAAATTAACTTTATGTCGTGAGACAAGACTAATGTTGTAAGAAATAAATAAATGGGTAGTAATAAAAGCTCCGAACGTAAACCAACCTAACCTACAAAAAATTAAAACGTACTGACTGAAATACTAACTGTTCAAATACTCATGAGCGTATAATTCGGAGAGTTAGTATTTTAGTCACACGTTCAGTCTTTTTGTGTACTGGTTTATTATTTCACTAAATAAATTAACCATAGATAAGCTGAAGAAAAGAGTGCGAAATAGACTCACTTTGTCTTACCGTGTCCCTGTCCCACATACCTAGTTGGTTACTAAGTTCTGTTACTCGATTTGCAAACTCTTTTCTTGCGTTAAAACAAATGCTACCGAAAAAATAAAAAATGACATATAATGGCGGGTTGTCAGTTATAATTTTATAGCACACACAACACTTATCTCGTCATATTTATAATGGATTGGGGTCTAAAAGAAAATCGTGTCGCTGTAATTGCGTTGCACAAATGCGGGCATCCGCCAAACGTGATTTTGAAGTTGCTTCAAAATCTGAAAATCAACAAACAATTCGTTAATCGTACCATTAATAGGTACAATAGTACCCTGAGCTTTGATGACCGAAAGAGGTCTGGAAGACCACGCACCGTTCGGACCCCAGCTCTAACAAAGGCAGTGAAGGCGAGAATCGCAAGAAACCCCGTTCGGAAGCAAAAGTTGTTGGCAATTCAGATGTCTGTGAAGAGAAGCTCCCTTAAAAAAGTTATCAATCAAGACCTTAGACTACACGCTTATCGTAGACGGAAAGGTCATTTGCTTAATGGACGATTGAAGACTATGAGGCTGAATAGAAGTCGCGTGCTACTGAAGCGGTACGCACAAAATGGCCACCGAAATATATTATTTACAGACGAAAAATTTTTTACCATTGAAGAATGTTGTAACCGCCAGAATGACAGAGTGTATGCAAAAACAGTCAAGAAGCGAGTGTAGCTGTTCCGAGAGTGCAACGAGGCCATCATCCCTCTTATATATTTATTTATTATTTATTTATTGCCCACGAAGACTGGCCCTCCTCCAGCCCGGACCTCAACCCCCTGGATTATGCTATATGGCAGGTTATTGAGGAGAAAGCCTGTGCTAAACCCCACACAAATCTTGACTCCCTCAAGCGGGCCATAGTCAAGAAGTGACGGAATTAGATATGACAACCGTGCGTGCCGCTATTGATGACTGGCCTCGTCGTCTGAAGGCCTGTGTTCAGGCCCAAGCAGACGTTTTATCTCCTCTCCTTTTGAAGTCGTTGCCAAATGTTTAAAGCAGGTGTTCCGAAACTTTTTTTTTCTCATAGACCACTTTAAAAAGTTAACTGGTTCTGGTACACCCCTACACCACATTTCTACCATATTCCCAAAACCCCCATTTTTTGTCACGCCAACGTAGACCCCCGTGAAGTCTCGCTTCGATCGAAACCAGGTTACGATACCTCGGTTACGTAGGCGGCCGAAGGGATAAATTTCACCTCATGATTACAATGGAAATCTCAGATTATTGTTTGCATTAGTTTTTTTAAGGCGGTTTTTAGGGTTTCGTATCCAAAGGGTAAAATGGTCCTTCCCGGCCGTATTACTAAGACCCCGCTGTCTGTCTGTCTGTCTGTCCGTTTGTCACCACGCTGTATCTCATGAACCGTGATAGTTAGATAGTTTTTTTTTGCCGCGATAACAGCAAATACTAAAAAACAGACTAAAATGAACATTCAAGGGGGCTCCTATACAACAGAGCATTTTGTTTTCGGTCATTATTTCTCCGTGGTCAGTTTGATTTTTATGATTTCAGATTTATGCACTCAAGGCTATCACAATTTTTCATGTTGCCAAAGAAGCAATCATGATAATTTGGAAGCTTTATCTTATCTTATCTTGTTTATACGAGGGCCCTTACGGATGCACTTCGACCCAATGAGATTTTTTGTGCAATTGCCCCCTCCTTTATACCTACTCTAAGCTGTTCTCCAATATTTCCACAAACTGGATGATGGAGCTCAGCGGGAGTACTCTGAATTCCTTTGGTTCTGGGTACCCATTACCAAAGTCATTCATTCTTTGTTTGGCAAGGGCGTGACATTCACACAGTAAGTGTTCCATTGTCTCGTCATCCTCGCCACACATCCTACAATCTATGTTGTCTGATAGTCCCATCTTGGTCAAGAGATCCTTGACCCCGAAGTGACCTGTAAACACCCCAGTTATAATTCTGAGCTGTTTTCTGCTGAATTTCCAAAATTTGGAAGCTTTACTCTTCGCAATGGCTTTTAGTTTTATCTTTGTTTCAAGTTTTCATTGCACTCATATGTATATAATACACTCTAGCATTGTTTAGAGATGAAGTCGAAATATGTACACATTGCTTAAGGCTTTTCTTTTACTACTTTTTTAATTTAGATATTCAGCTTTCGTTAGAACTATTAGTATCCGAATCTCAGGCATCATTTACTCGTAAGCTAATAATTTCAAATTTCGGTCACATGATCAGTTTTAACACAACCAGGTTTTGTTTTTAAATTGAAGCCTATTGTTATCTCCGAATGAAGATCTCTGTTATGGTCAGAGTACCCAGAGTAGACGTCACATAATAATCCCACTAAGAGCGAGAAGATCATATACTAATTTGAATAAGAGCGACAGAGAGGGATATATCATTTGTGATCCTTGTCAATCATGTCATAGTTCCGCTTTTCTTTATTTGCCTCAATGTCATCTAAACGTCAAGTCAAATAGTTTGAGGCAAATAAACAATTACCCAGCCAAATTAATGAGATTGTTTATTGTAAGCCACCAGACGTTTAAGAATTGTTCTCAATTTAGCTGCATAAGAGCTTTTCAGCCCCCCTTGATGAAACGCGTATAGGATATCTATAGAAATCCTTACTCTGAGCTGTTATGAGTCTCACCGAGTGCTTCAGCCGTTCTCTGCATAGCCTTGTTCCCGAGCAGCGCGGTGATCTCCGCCAAGGCGGTCATGTCGTCCGTGGCGCGGAAGAAAGGGTACCGCCCGCACAGCACGCTGACCAGAATCACACCCGCCGCCCACATGTCCACTGCGGTACCCTGATGCGGGTACTTGAAGAATACCTGCAATGTATTAATTTTTAACAGACTTCAAAAAAGGAGGAGGTTCTCAATTCGGCTGTATTTTTTTATGTTTGTTACTTCAGAACTTTCAACTGGGTGAAACAATTTTTATGACTCTTTTTTACCCGACTGCGCGACGCAAAGGAAGGTAATGTGTTTAACAGTCTATGTTTGTGTGTTAGTTCCTTTGTGGCACTAAACAGACCAAACGCGTCGGCCGATATTGATGATGCTTACGTCAATCGATTCGACTTAATTGTCCAAACGTCACTGAAGGATTTTTTTTACGCAGACGGGGTTTTTTTTAATTTTAATTTTGCTTGTTTATTTGAAATCTGTTCTGGTGCTTCTTGTTTGGTCCCATTTTAATTTGGTCTAGTTCTGACACTGAGATCCATGAGAAAACCATATAAGACTTCAATTTGCATTATGTGTACGACAAATGGACGAATAACTCGGTTAAAGTCGTTTTTTTGTTTAAATTTTAATGCTTCTAAAGCGCGATGAAGTGGCGCTAATATGCTCTATATTAGTATAATGCGGAGGCATTGAGGGATTAACTGACTAATTGGACTGCTATGTCGCTGTCGGAGAGAAAAGACTCACAAGCAATAATTTGCTGGATTTGTTGAAGTTGATACTTGGACTAGCCACGAGGTTGTCGGTTGACGTCGGCATACTCCACAAATAAACCCATCTGAAAGGTATAACCGGTGTATAGTTACCTCAGGGGGTCGGAAGCCCTGTGTACCGGCTCGGTTGGCGCGCGGCGGGGCCCACTTGGCGCATTCTGTGCACACGCCGCCGACGCCTGAGCATGCGCACGAGCATACGCGCTCCAGTGCGGACGCGATATGCGCCGGCGGCGGGGACTGCGCAAAACCACTAGTTAGTTTATATGCAGAGGGTTTACCGGTAAAATTCATCCCATTTAAATTATTTATTTAAGCTTTACTGAACATAAAAACAAATGTTAAAAATGGCAGACTTAATGCCAAAGGGCTTCCTCAACCACTAGACCAGACAGAGACACTTTTATTTCAATATTATATTTAAAAAGTCAATTGTATCGGGATGAATGAAACAAATACTTTTAGAAGCCAAAGCCCACCAGCGTTTATGAGAAGACAGAAGGCCACTGTCATGACAAACGCCTAAACACACTCGACAATCAGTAACTTTTTCCCAAAAATATGTGCTACGCTGTAATACGACAGCGATGATTGATAGTACTTACTATTAACTTATACCTACTTAAACAAGTAGCTTCTGTCTCCATATGAACACAAAAATCGATACAAAGTAGAATCTATACCAATTATAGTTTAGAATTCTTATAAAGTTAACTGCTATATGTTAACCGGGTACTCGGTAATTTAAGTGAAGTAAGTACCTAATCTGTAGAATAAGTAAGGAGGCGTACACACCGAATGCGCAAGCCGGTGGGGTTCAGCCGGCTGCGGGGCGCGGGGCGAGAGTGCGACGGGCCGCGGCCGGACCGTCAGGTCCAGCACCATCCGTTTCGCGGCCGGACACGCCAGATAGTCCTGCAACATCCAATTTAGACTATCATCATTTACCTCGCGCTTGTCCCGTCTTACGACGGGGTCTTGTTCCATTTCACTCTCCCACGGACATTGCATCATGGATAGGGATGTTTGGCAGTGATAGCGTTCAGCACGGGTAATCTATCGCGAAAATAGGCGTTCTATTGTAGCATTGTAATTTTGTAGTAGCTGACACTGTAATTTTATAATACATTAAGAAATATAACAAAATTGCCAAGAGTAATAAGACTAATAAGTTACTTCATTTAATCGTCGTATGAAACGAATACGTCAATATAAAAAGCAAATTTTACAGTTTTAACCAATACAAAATTCGTATGAAAATTTGTTAGTCCGAATAACGTTTATATGGGAAATAACGCCGATCTACCCTTACCCCCTTATTCATAAAACTTAACAAACCTCTGTTAACTAATAAGTTGTTTTGTCCCTTTCACACAAACATAAATGTCAAAGTGACAGATAAGGACAAACCAACTTTAGCGGCTAGTTAACTATACCTTGTAATCTGTTACTTCAACCATTTGACACATCACAAAACCCATAGAACGTAAACAAGCAAGACTTATCGGAATTATAAATAAAATCACGTAATAGGTCTTTTCAAGTAAATAAAAATAATATTTTGCTTTTCTTAAACATAATTTAAGTTAAGTTACATTTTTTTAGTTCATTGTTGTTGAGTATTTTACGATAATAATTCACCACCCAATCGGTTACGTTGTATGTCGTTTTCTTTTTAAAACTAGTGTTGTGACCAAGTCTGTCGTTTCGATTCAGAAGATAATTCCGTAAATTGATAAAAATCGATTAGGTACGCATTTATTTATAACGATAAATTTATAACCAAAAACAAAATCTGATGACGCTGTAAACCTAAATATTAGTAAAACTCCGTAAAGTTGGAAAATATGCGCATTTTATTGATTGACATAAATGACAGAGAAAAATCTGTGACAGCTGTAAAAACATATACAACATAAAGAGCCACTGATACCAGGGGCCTTTCTGCTCGAAGTACGAATTTTTCTATGGAGATGTTAGTTTACTTGTTTGTACCAGATGTCACTCTCTATCGCACTGAAGTTCAATCATAGCCTTTCGTTGTTTGGCCTTTAGTTCCAGGCTTCCCACCCCTTCTTTCGTGCTGAAATTGATGTTGATGCGGGCGGTACCTTATTTTGCGGTGACAGCGGGTGCGGCACACTGTCGTCCCTCAACGGCGGCGCCTTATTTGACATACGGCTGCTGCCTGCCACGAACGTCGTGTCTGCGGCATGACATGTTAGCGATACTGGTGAAGAGCCTGGTGACTGGTGCCTTCGCAGTCGTCGACACTTGCTTCTGCCTTGCGTTCAGCGCGAGTAACACTACGGGTTTTTATTCCACTTGACGTGCGAAACACATAAGATAACATATACACATGTGTGGTTCGATTTTACACTAGAAACGGTTCGAAGACCACTTTGTTGAACTGTAATACTAAAACTCCGTAAAATAGAAAAATATGTGCAAACTTTATTGATTAACATAAATGACAGACAGACCGAGCAGCTACGGCATCAGCATGATGACGTGATTAAGAGAATATGCCTGTCTTTCTTATTTGTTTTTAAAATGTTTCTTTTTGTATGGAATTTAGGATGCCATACATAATAAGTAAAAATTTTTTTGTGTGAGGAGACTGATACAATCATGTGATATAAAATATATAAAGGCATCATAAAAACATTTCAAAAATCAGCTGTAAAATCGATTCAATCAACCATTCGTTAATAATCGCTTCATTTGACAAACGAGGCGTCTTGTTACGCGTTAATTTCATTCCTAAATATCTCGTTTGAGACTCACAGCGCCATCTACCGGCGAAGGATGGCGAGCAGTGACATAACGTCAATTTCTGGTTTGCCCTAAAGCTGCGTTCTGTTGTAATGTTGGTACGGTGAATAATCAATGTGTTTTCTAGTACATTATAGGTATTTTAAGCCTACACAGTTTATTAGTTTGTTAAAAGTTATCGTGGTAAAATTGGAGAATAATTTTTTGTCTTCATGCGGTGAGCGCATTTTGGTAAATGGCCCATACTCTCTATGGTCTTCAAATGGAACGCGTCGGAACGCATCCGTTCGGATTTTGACATCTGGAGAAGGAGCGGTGAGGCCTGTCACTCTCTGTCAGGATGCCGTGAGCAGTGCACACGTATCTCTGAGGGCACTCGCTAAGGCTTCGGCCATTTTTTTTATAATTTAGAGATGGGTGCTTAGACCCAAACGCATCTCGTTGAAAATAACTGCAACGACACAGTGAACAAAAGGTGAGTGCGTCGAAGTTTGTCGTGAATCAAGTGATCGTGTTATTTTTGCGGTTACAAGGCCGATCTTAACGAAATCTGTTGTTTTTTGTCGCAGCCTAACTTTAACATTTTTAACGAAATGAAGTGAGGACATCGTGGTCGCGTGTGGACCGTCACCAAGCCTAGGCTTGTATTCTTGCCAGGTGAGATGAGCAGGATTTCGTTTACGTGGTGTTCAAAGAGTTTGCGTTGAAAAGACGTGCGCGAGGTTGTAGTTCGAGGATTAAATGTTTTGTGGTTTTCAGTGATTGTTGTGCTGGCCGCTACCGGCGGGCCAACATAGGCAATTGAGCGGTCGAAGGGCGTGGCGCGAGACTTTGCTGACGTCTCTGCATGGCCCCCCAAAGTCACCGCGACGCGGAGTCACTTCTTGAGGCTTCGTGGACCGAGGAGAGACAGGCAGAGGGTCTGCATGCTGGCGCCGCAATCTTTTAAGGTGATATCCATCCGTAACTTTTGTTCCGTTCTCTTGAACATGCCACGTGTCAACGTAGTGTTACGAAATATCTTGCTAGTGTTACTAGTCATAACAAGCTTCACACAAACACAATTCACATTAGATTAAGGCGCTAAGCCGGCCTCATCTGATATTTTATTTTTAAACTCAAAGTTAATCCTTATCCGTCCTCGGTCAGAGACATAGTGTAAATCTCCAGGTAGAAAGCCCTGCCTAAAACATTGTGACTTGCATGCTAGCATTAAGCCTACATTAAGGTACTTTATTTCTTTGTATAAGCCGAGAATGTGTGTACTGATTATACATACCATTCGGTTTGAACACTAAACTTGTTTACATTTCTCTCACCTGTAAGTAATTCCTATATAAACTCTTTCATAGTTTTGAGTGATAAACTATGTGGCGCCCTCTTCTAGCAGCACTATATGGTGATAGCTGAAAACCTGAAAGTACCTACCTCCTGAGATTCTCTACCTAATCTAGCTAGTGCGGTGCATGACATCAAGTGTGGACGACTCTTACGAGCCCGTCAAGTCGCTCTCACACCCAAGTGACTGACAACCGTCACAGCTCGCTATCATACACGGTTGCACGTTACATTCTAGCGGCCCAACGTGGAGCTTCCAGGTTAAAATTTGAACGGTTTTCACTGTATAGTGTTTTTTTGGTACTATTTTTATATCTATATCAGATGAAATTGGATTTGGTTTGTGTGAGGCTCATCTTTTGTTACTGAAACAAAACTCTTACTATATAATCTGTATCATATATTGATATCTACTGTTCATTGTGTCAAAAATATTTACCGTACTGTGTGAAATATTTAGCATTAGTGTCAACGAGTTGTGTCATTTCTTTTACCTTTACTTTGTAGAGTAAAGCATGTGTTAGTGCTCCAACTGGACACAATATATGTACTGTATGTTAGTACAATAACTGTCAAACTTGACACTTTAATTTTCTGGACCCGACTTAAAATATATTTTTATCGGACTTGTATATGAAACTCACTTAACATAACTAAGTAGGTATCAGACCTATTGTATATTTCTAAATAGAAAAGATAAGTGTGAATATTGTAATCAGCTGTTTTTACTTATCTGTTTTATTTTCTTACTGAGTGTTGAACACTACTATATCTTGTCAAACATGGCTTTACAAATTGAAGTGGATAATCTGACTAAGGACGAATTATTATTTGAATTACAAGCGAGAGGCCTAGAAGTAAATTCTAATAATACAGTAGATGAACTAAAACAACAATTTAAATCTGCCAAAGGCACTTCTCTGGATAACACAAAAGCGAACACTTTCATCTCAGGCTTGTCCATCGATGACGAATTTCAGGTCTGCGAGGGAAAACTGGATGCAGTGTTAATGGCTGATCACTCATCGTCGTCATGTCGAAGGAGGTGCCTGTCGAAGCTGTCTCATGTCATTCTGAGGTTAGAGAAATTGGTTTTAATAAATTCTGAACAGCGGCTTAGGAAGATAGCGCTTGTGTCTAAGGCGTTCAATGCCATTGAAACTTTAAAGTGTAATCAGACACCTGGCTCATCTTCTCAAGGCACTGGCACGAATGTTGTTGAGTCTATTCCGTCTGTAGTGTGTCAAAGGCACACTTCTCAGGTGCTCAAATGGGGACTTGTGTATGATGGTAGGGTACCGCCTCATGACTTTATTTTTCGTTTGCAAGAGCTTAAGTGCTCATCTGAGGTTTCAGACTCTGAACTGTTGAGGAATGCGGTTCACCTTTTTTCTGGGGAAGCTTTGATGTGGTTTCGCACGAATAAGTCACATTTTAACACTTTTGAAGATTTTGTAGAGTCGCTCAAAGATGAATTCCAACCGGTAGAATATGAACGGTGTCTATTGAACCAGATTAGGGCTAGGTTGCAGGACAAGAGTGAGTCGATTAGGTCTTATATCAACATCATGGAAAGTTTGTTTTTGCGTTTGTCAGTACCTATCACAGATGCGGAGCAACTAGATATTATAATGACCAACATGAACCCTTATTTCATTTCGCGTCTAGCTTTAACTGAAGTACGTACCGTGCGGGAACTTAAGAATATTTGTGCGCGTTTAGAAGTGTCAAAGTTTAAATGTGAAAACCGCGGATTTTTGAACACTGGTAGAGAGCTAGTCATTCCTAATTTTTGTAGTGGGATCTCAAGCCACATTCCCTCAACTTCTAATGCTAGACCTCGTATCGTTAGCCAGGGACAAGATAGGGCTACTGTGTCTTGTGGAAAATGCGGTGGCAATCATCATCACTCTCATTGTGACGCATATCCTACAACTATCTGCTTTAGGTGTAAGAGGCCCGGAGTCCTCACTAGAAATTGTCCTTGTTCAAAAAACTAGGTAGTAGGTCAGAGACTTCTAAGAATAATAATAATAATAATTTTAGAGTCACTCGTGTCTCTGACCAATCTACACAAACACAAGTATGTATGTCTGACTCGTTAAAACAGAGTTCTTACCGTCCTCTATTTAAGGAAAATGCAGGTGATCCTAGGCCATTTCTGTCTGTAGGTATTTTAGGCTTAGAGTGTAACGCGTTGGCTGACTCTGGCGCCGCGATCTCTTTGATAAGTGAATCCGCTTACTTGCTATTGCAAAATGAAGGCTTGCAATTTCCTTTACACGCATGTATGAAAGACTTAGCTGTAGGAAACGGTGCACGCTTAACGGTCTTGGGAAAAATAGAAATACCTATCTCTTACAAACATGACTTACACTATATCACTTTCTTTGTATGCAGAGATGTAAATACACCTCTCATATTAGGCGTAGATTTTCTGGCCAAATTCAACCTTTGTTCTGACATTTTGGAAACTAAACGCTCTTGTATGGCGTCCTCTGATATAAACTTGTTGAAAGACTCTGGTGTACATTTGCATGATCTAGAGGATCTCACTGACCAGCAAAAGGTTCAGTTGAATAGAGTTGTATCTGAATTTGAGTGCATCGCGGCTACTAAAGATCGGTTGGGCTATACCCCGTTAGAAGAACATGTCATAGATACAGGCGATCATCTACCTGTAAAACAGAAATACTATCCAATTCCGTTTCACCACCGGGAATATGTTCGAAAAGAAATTGACGATATGTTACGAATGGGCATCATAGAAAAGAGTAATTCAGCCTGGAATAGTCCAATTTTGTTAGTGCCGAAGGCGAACGGTGAACTTAGAATGTGCTTAGATAGCCGAAAATTAAATAGCATAACTAAAGTGGATACATATCCTATGCCAAGGGTTCAGGAAATATTGGATTCCCTAAATAATGCCAAGTATATGAGCTCTTTAGATTTAAAGGCAGCCTTTTTCCAAATTAAGTTATCAAAGGAGTCGAGAGAGAAGACTTGTTTCTCTTTGCCGGGGCTCGGTAGTTTTCATTTCCGTAGAATGCCATTTGGGTTGGTAAATTCGAGTGCCCGAATGATGAGGCTCATGGATAAGGTATTTGGACCAGAGTTTGCACATAATATTTTCTATTATGTTGATGACATAATATTAATTTCTGAGACCTTTGAAGATCACATGACCTTATTAAGGAAGGCTTGTGAAAAGTTGAAACAAGCCGGACTCACTATTAATCTGGACAAATCTGTATTTTGTCGCTCCTCTTTGAAATTCTTGGGATATGTGGTAGATCGTAGGGGCTTGCGCACAGATAGTGATAAGGTACGTGCCATAGTGGATTTTCCAACACCTTCTACACAAAAGGAACTTAGACGCTTTCTGGGTATGGTATCCTGGTACCGTCGATTTATAAAGAGCTATTCTTCTGTTTGTGCTCCTTTGAATAAGCTCACTAGAAAGCTTCCAAAAGGAACTTCTTTCCAATTCACACCTGAAGCTGACGAGGCATTTAAAATAGTTAAGGAACTTTTAGTGACAGCTCCGATCCTGTCTATTCCTAAATTTGATAGACCTTTTATAATTTCAACTGACGCTTCTGATGTAGGCCTAGGCTGTGCCCTATCTCAGTTAGATGACGAGGGTCATGAACATGCCGTCGCTTATGCTAGTAGAACCCTTACTCGCACAGAGAGAAATCACTCGGTCTCTGAGAAAGAGCTTAACGCTCTTATTTTTGCATTGGAAAAGTTTAGAGGGTACATAGAGGGTTCTCCTTTTCAAACGAAAGTTTACACCGACCACAGCAGTTTGCAATGGTTAGTTAGTTTAAAATCACCAACTGGACGTTTGGCTAGGTGGGCTCTCAGACTATCGCAATTTAATTTTAACATTCAGTACAAGAAGGGGTCTGAAAATAAAATAGCGGACGCACTTTCTAGAGCTCCAGTATCACCTGAAACAGTTGAGCTTGTCTGTCCAATAAATGACGTAACTGACACTTGGTACACTGATACATATAACCGTGTCGAAAAGTCTCCTCAGAAATTTCCTGATTTTAAAATTTTAGGTAATAACTTATACAAGCGTATTAGGAACAAAAATCCATTATCTAGGGATTCTGAATGGAAACGGGTAGTGCCCAGTGAGCTGAGACAAGATATACTAAAACAGTGTCATGACAGACCGGACGCTGCACATTTAGGTATTTTTAAAACTTTGAAACGGATAGCTCAAACTTACTTCTGGCCTAAAATGTTGAGTGACATTAAAAGGTATATCAAAAATTGTCAAACTTGTTTAGCCTATAAGAGTACTAATGAGGCACCGGCAGGTCTTATGGAGAACCCCAAAAAGGTTCAACGACCTTGGCAAGTTGTATGTACTGACATCCTTGGCCCTTTGCCCAGGAGTTATAAAGGCTTCAAGTTCATTCTGATAGTATGTGATTGTTTCACTAAATATACCTGTATTTTTCCGATGAGAAACTCATTAGCGAAGACGGTCGTAGGCCTAATTGAAAATAATGTTATCTTGAAGTATGGTGTTCCTCAGTGCATTATTATGGACAACGGTCCACAGTATGTGTCTAAACACATGCAGTCATTGAAGGAAAAATACAAGATACCTAAATTCTTTTTCAATTGTCGTTTCACGCCACAGAATAACCCTGCTGAAAGAAGCCTGAAAGTCATAGGTACGGCTATCGCATCTTATGTGGGTACAGATCATCGCACCTGGGACCAACAGGTCAATGCGATTGAGTTTGCTATAAACACAGCTGTTCACGAGGTCACTGGTTTTAGCCCTTATTTTCTAAATAGTGGACGAGAGGCCATTCTTTCTGGCGAATGGTATCCCTCAGGACCTCCTAGTGGTGATGATTTACAGTTTACTAATAGGAACTTGTATTCCTCTTTGCTGTCACATCTTAAGCCTATTTTTGAGAAAGTAAATGACTGTTTACAAAAATCTTATCAACGTAGCCGAGTGTACTATAACAGGGGTAGGAGAAGCTTAGAATATGACGCGGGTCAAGTGGTTTGGAAAAGAGAATTTCCTCTCTCCGACGCAAGCAAATTCTTCGCTCAGAAACTAGCTCCCAAGTTTAAGAAATGTGTTGTGCTTAGAAAAATATCTCCAGTAACTTATGAGCTTCGCGATTTTAATAGTCAAAAGTCTGTAGGTATTTGGCATGTCAAAGATATAATAAAATCTCAGCCAGACCAAACAGTCGTGTAAAGATAAATCCTTTTTGCACAGCTGATGAATAGCTATTAGGTATTTGCAGAAATATTTTTTTTGCAATTAAAACTTTAACAATAACATTTCTAGCTAACTCAATGTGTCAATATGAACTTTTATTTCATATTATGATTGACGGATGACCGATGTTTATCTGTTGCACTTTGATAAAGCATAATTTGACAACTGCTGATTAACAAATAATCCAAGTAGGTATTTTGGTAATAAACGAACCGTTATGTACACATTGCGTTTGTCAATGTGAAGCCTAACATGGATTTCATATAAATAAAGAAACGTTCTTAAATGAGTCGTATATAGGAACGTAGCCTTTCCTAGGTAATTTGCTTTCAAGTAATTATTATGCACTCAAACGCAGATTCCCGGACTATACAGTCGACCTCAATATTAGGATACATCTTCGAAATGGCCAATCGAAAATGTTAGTTAAAATTGCATAGGGTTAAATTTTAAACGGATAAGTATATGCGCTAACTGTAGTTCGTTAGGTAAATGTATAGGTAGGAATATAACTGGACTCGTAGTCAAGATCATGGACGTGGGGACGCTCACGGACATGTCAATAAGAAATAGATTAGGAAAACGCGTTAGTTTAAGTAGGTAACTGTCGACCTTAAGTTAAGCTGCTTGGAACTTAGAGATCCATCTATATCTCATTCTGCTACTAAATAAAATAGTCGTTTCATCTAAAGACAATAAGTCTTCTTATCTCTGCTCTTGTCATGTAGACACATCTGTCTTTGTTTATTTTGATAGTCGTTATTTAAGGATTCCTGGGAGGAAAAGGTGTCTTTGTCGATTCTGTCGGATTTATGCTTTGTGCATTGAAGTGAATAGGTATTCTATCACAGGTATGTGTTTTCTTAACATATACAAGCGCTGGTTTTAATCATAGACAGAATCTCTTTTAAAGTTCTATTTCCATGACTCATGTTGTTTTATCGTGCTAATTGAAGTTGTGATATTTCAGGACATTGTGTCAACGTGTATAACCTCATGTACAGTCGGCGGAAAATTTATTTCGTTATGGAACTCTTTTCCGAAACTTGTGAAAGTCTAGCGTAAGATTATTGTTGTGTTGCGATGACACCTGTCCCAATACCTCATTCATCGTAAGTTTTTTTTTAGTATGAACTCATATGTAAGTTCAAGGGTCGATGACCTCACATGGGGTCATGTTAGGTCAAATGTCAAATGGGTTAACTAGGGGCAATATGCTTTCTCCGAGTGGTGGCTTTGTTTGGAGTTTGATTACTTCACTGTCTCTGATTGTTTTAGGACTTTATTTAAAAAAAAAAAAAAAAAAAAAATTTTTTTTCAAAAAAAAAAAAAATTTTTTTTTGACTAACTGAAGCGGTAATGTTACGCGTTAATTTCATTCCTAAATATCTCGTTTGAGACTCACAGCGCCATCTACCGGCGAAGGATGGCGAGCAGTGACATAACGTCAATTTCTGGTTTGCCCTAAAGCTGCGTTCTGTTGTAATGTTGGTACGGTGAATAATCAATGTGTTTTCTAGTACATTATAGGTATTTTAAGCCTACACAGTTTATTAGTTTGTTAAAAGTTATCGTGGTAAAATTGGAGAATAATTTTTTGTCTTCATGCGGTGAGCGCATTTTGGTAAATGGCCCATACTCTCTATGGTCTTCAAATGGAACGCGTCGGAACGCATCCGTTCGGATTTTGACATCTGGAGAAGGAGCGGTGAGGCCTGTCACTCTCTGTCAGGATGCCGTGAGCAGTGCACACGTATCTCTGAGGGCACTCGCTAAGGCTTCGGCCATTTTTTTTATAATTTAGAGATGGGTGCTTAGACCCAAACGCATCTCGTTGAAAATAACTGCAACGACACAGTGAACAAAAGGTGAGTGCGTCGAAGTTTGTCGTGAATCAAGTGATCGTGTTATTTTTGCGGTTACAAGGCCGATCTTAACGAAATCTGTTGTTTTTTGTCGCAGCCTAACTTTAACATTTTTAACGAAATGAAGTGAGGACATCGTGGTCGCGTGTGGACCGTCACCAAGCCTAGGCTTGTATTCTTGCCAGGTGAGATGAGCAGGATTTCGTTTACGTGGTGTTCAAAGAGTTTGCGTTGAAAAGACGTGCGCGAGGTTGTAGTTCGAGGATTAAATGTTTTGTGGTTTTCAGTGATTGTTGTGCTGGCCGCTACCGGCGGGCCAACATAGGCAATTGAGCGGTCGAAGGGCGTGGCGCGAGACTTTGCTGACGTCTCTGCATGGCCCCCCAAAGTCACCGCGACGCGGAGTCACTTCTTGAGGCTTCGTGGACCGAGGAGAGACAGGCAGAGGGTCTGCATGCTGGCGCCGCAATCTTTTAAGGTGATATCCATCCGTAACTTTTGTTCCGTTCTCTTGAACATGCCACGTGTCAACGTAGTGTTACGAAATATCTTGCTAGTGTTACTAGTCATAACAAGCTTCACACAAACACAATTCACATTAGATTAAGGCGCTAAGCCGGCCTCATCTGATATTTTATTTTTAAACTCAAAGTTAATCCTTATCCGTCCTCGGTCAGAGACATAGTGTAAATCTCCAGGTAGAAAGCCCTGCCTAAAACATTGTGACTTGCATGCTAGCATTAAGCCTACATTAAGGTACTTTATTTCTTTGTATAAGCCGAGAATGTGTGTACTGATTATACATACCATTCGGTTTGAACACTAAACTTGTTTACATTTCTCTCACCTGTAAGTAATTCCTATATAAACTCTTTCATAGTTTTGAGTGATAAACTATGTGGCGCCCTCTTCTAGCAGCACTATATGGTGATAGCTGAAAACCTGAAAGTACCTACCTCCTGAGATTCTCTACCTAATCTAGCTAGTGCGGTGCATGACATCAAGTGTGGACGACTCTTACGAGCCCGTCAAGTCGCTCTCACACCCAAGTGACTGACAACCGTCACAGCTCGCTATCATACACGGTTGCACGTTACAGTCTTAGCCTCATCACTACAAACGTTAATTCATAAATGTCAAATGGTTGAAGTAACAGATTACAAGGTATAATAGAGGCTTGATGGACGTTTATGAATAAGGGGGTTAGACTTTAAACTGATATTTTTTTTTTAGCTAAATAATGATAATCACCATTAATAGCCCAAGGCAGTCCTCTGCGAAACAGGCCTACGGCGCAGCATTAACAAAAGAATAACACATTGTATAGTAATGGAAAAAAGAAAGCATTTGATTTCTGGGCCACTTTCTACCTTGTCACAGTGAAAATAAATATGAAAGCTGCTAAAGATCTCATATTCTTGTTACTGGGACAAGGTACGAAGTGGCCCAGAAATACATGAAATAGACTGTTGAAGACTGGTTTAGCCTAGTGGTTAGTGACTGTGCCTACGAAGCTGACGGTCCCGGCTTCGAATCCCAGCCTGGGAAATATATAGCCTGAATATTTATTTCTCTTGTATGATTTCTATGCATTTAAGTGTTTATATCTATCCCGGGTATGTCCTAAAACTACGACCAAGACCACCGGGGGATGGGTAGCAGCATCCCTGGAGTGCGGTGGAGATATTGCGATCGCCAACCCGCATGCCAAGACTGGCATTTTACCCCCCATGCAGAACGTCATTGTGGCTCTCTTTGGGAGAGATCTACGTCCAGCAGTGGACGTCCTTTAGCTGACATACAAGCCTTATTGAGTTTAATACCTACTTCAATTTGTGTAAGGAGGGGGACACCCCTTTTATTTATTACATATCAGCCGAAGGACGTCCGCCGTTGGATATATGCCTCCCCCAGACTTCCACAACGACCGGTTCTGCACCACCCGCATCCAGCGAACACCCGCGACCCTTACCAGGTCATCAGTCCACCGTGTGGGGGGCCTACCCACGCTACGCGTTCCGGTACGTGGTCGCCACTCGAGAACCTTTCCGCCCCAACGACCATCGGTTCTACTTCTACGTGATATGTCCCCCGCCCACTGCAATATTTATTTTTTTATTTACTGTGAAATTCATACCATATTTCATATTTCTTTCAGTCATTTCGAATTTTCGGCCACTCAACTACATTCTCATTTACAACTCTACAGTTACACAATATAATGAGAGGCTTTTAAACACGTGTGTGGTGTTATGATATGAAACGAGGCAGAGGCGAGTTTCAATATTCGATTACGAGAGTTTTAAGCCTGATTATGTATAGTTGCATACAATGGGACCCGGGTATGTCCTAAAACTACGACCAAGACCACCGGGGAATGGGCAGCAGCATTCCTTGAGTGCGGTGGAGATACTGCGATCGCCAACCCGCATGCCAAGCGTGGCGATTATGGCATTTACCCCCCATGAAATTGGGGGAGGCCTATGTCCAGCAGTGGACGTCCTAGGGCTGATATGGTGGTGGTGGTGGTGGTGGTGGTGGTGGCATACAATGCTTTATCTACACACTATAAGTACTCTTAGAAGCCGTATGCAAATGACCTGCATTGCTTGTAATGTAACATATTCGTATCCATAGGTGCTAATATTATGTATGAACTGAAATAATAAATATAAATCAAAACTGAAAAAGAACTTTTATTATTTTCAGTGTCAGTGCTCATGTTTTGCATTGAAATAAAAACTTTTGCAAAACATATCCAAGACAGCAGCTGCACACCATCAAGCGACGACCAAATGGCCGAACTAACCTGTGTCACGGACATGAATGTAGCCCCTATTCTCACGTCGTAGGAGATCAAATTCCTTGCGAATCGTGCGATATATACTAAAAACATACCGAGCCTAAGTTTCGTATCGACTGAATTTGAATTTCAATTGATACAAACTTGGGCGCCTATAAATTGTGTTGGCTATGGAAGATTTTCCTGAAAGTCAAAACTTTTATACGATATCGTTATAACATTACTGCTGTAACCTAATTGTTGTCAATGCTCTTTATCGCCAACGGTTTTTGAACGCATTTTAGAGAGCTTATGATATTTGTGTTGATTTTTTAGCCTTCCCGACGAATTGTTTTTTATTATTAGCTGTTTTTCTCAGGTTTAGGTTTAGGTATTATTGTTTTTTATTATTATTTCGTGCATTTGAGCTGTACATCCAATAAAATCACTGTTTTGGGGTTAGGTTAACCTCTTATCAAAATTAATGAGAGTTCTTAGCGGGTATTTTTATTGTCTTTAGTGTCTCAAGACGAGTCTTTGACCAGTGAGTGTTGCCAGTGATGACATAATGGGCACTGAAACGTAGTCGCTTACTATGGGCCTCAAGCCAAAAGACTTTTGGATGGCTTTTGGGCTTGAAGTCACCAAAAAAGCAATGAAGAGGGCTATGCGGGAAGTATCTCAGCGTGATCGCCTCAGAAATCCGCAGTAGAACCCAATTATCTGACATAGCCCCCCGAATCGCTAAACTTAAGTGGCAGTGGGCGGGGCACATTGCACGTAGAACCGATGGCCGTTAGAGTGGCGACCACTTACCAGAAGGCGCTGCGTGGGTAGGCCCCACACAAGATGGACTGATGACCTGGTGAAAGTCGCTGTAGTCCGCTGAGTGCGGGTGGCGCAGGACCGGGCATTGTGGCACTCTGTGGGGGAGGCCTACGTCCAGCAGTGGATGTCCTTCGGCTTAATGATGAAGATGAATATTTTTGCTCAACACCCAATAAATATGTATATTTATTTATTTCGGAAGATTTTATTTAGTTTCTTTGTACATTAAGCAAATACTTTTTGATTTACATGAAGATCTATTTACTTTCTTTTTCTCGACACACTGCTCAATCCATAATTTAAAACGTTACGAGGGTAAAACTGAAAGTTTCGGGAATAGAAGAAAATATGCAGTATAAGTGAGTTTATTTATTTTTATTGTTTTTCAAAATATTCTCCTTTGTATTTCATGCACTTATGCATGCGTTCAAACCAGTCCATAAAGCACTTTTTGAACTCTGAAGTAGGGGTCGACAAAATGGCTATTTTATAGGCCTCCACTGCTTCTTCTGGCGTCTGAAACCGCTGACCACGCAGTTTGTCCTTGATTCTGGGGAATGTAAAAAAGTCGTTGGGACTTAAGTCAGGGCTATATGGAGGGTGGTCCAATATTTCGACTTTTTCACCGTCCAGGTACTCAGTTGTTGTCCGAGCGGTGTGTGGGCTGGCGTTGTCGTGGTGAAGGATGATGCGACGACTAGGGTTTGTTTTTCGGAGTTCAGCAAAGACGTTCGGCAAACAAATAGTGGTGTACCAATCAGCATTGACTGTTCTACGATCCTCAAGAGCCACAGTAGCTACGTGACCAGATTCAGAGATAAACGTAGCCACCATCTTCTTAGCCGTACTGCGAGAACGAACAACTTTTGTGGGTTTGAGCTCGTCTTCGAAGACCCATACTCGGGATTGGTTTTTAGTTTCAGGCTCATAAGCGTATATCCACGACTCGTCACCTGATACTATGCTAAAAACAGCATTTGAGCGTCCCTTGTTAAATCTTTTCAAAGTTTTGCGGCACCAATTGACACGGACTATTTTCTGCTCGTCAGACAATAGGTGAGGTATCCAACGGGAAAATAACTTTTTCACGCCTAATTCTTCTTTTAAAATAATTTGTATTTGACTCATTCCAATACCCAGGTGCTCTTGAATTTCCCGATATGTCACATGTCGGTCTTCATTTATCAGACGACGCACAACATCGACGTTTTCTTGCGTGACTGCCGATTTTGGTCGACCTTCACGCACTTCGTCGGTGAGGGATACACGGCCACGTTGAAATTCTGAATACCACCTGTATATTGTAGTCTTTGAAGGAGCTTCAATATTAAAAGCAGCAACCATCCGCTCTTCACATTGTTTTTGTGTTAGTCCACTTTTAAAGTCATAATAAATCATAGCTCTGAAATTTTCACGGCACAATTCCATTTTAAGCAGTGACTCGACGACTTCAATAAACAATTGAAACCGAACCATACTTTTTTTTTTCTAAGTGGCCAGTGTGTTGAGATAAGGAAACTTCAGAGATTATAAAAAGGTATAATACATGTTAAAAATAAATTAATAAGTATTCGATTCCCGCCACTTTCAGTGCAAGCCTCGTATTTGATTGCAAAATACAGTTAAGTTAGAAAAGTCATCGTAAAATAGATAACCAAAACGTTTTACCTCTCTTTTATTTTGGAATTAGGGAAAATAATAACCCAATGATATTTTCCCCGTTTTTCGGGGTTTAATATTATAATTTCAATCATGTTTTTTGCCTCTCCTGTAATCTTCCATAATATGACGGTAGCAGGTTTACACTATTAGCCGACGATATATTACGAGTTGCACGCGGACGGAGTCGCGGGAAAAAGCTAGTTTGGAAATAATTGCCTGAGAGCTTAATTGGCTATGTGCGAAGTAGGTGGTAGGGGTAAGCTAGGCGATCGCAGTGCACACCATAGCAGAAATGCTCAGAGTAAGGGATTTCTATAGAGAACCTATAAGTTTCACCAAGGGGGACAAAAAAGCTCTTATGCAGCTAAATTGAGAACGTATCGTAAACGTCTGGCGGATTACCATAAGCAGCCTCTTTAATTTGAGCGGGTAATCGTTTATTTGCCTCAAACACACATGACGTTTAGATGACATTGAGACAAATAAAGAAAAGCGGAACTATGACAAGGACAACAAATGATATATTTCTCTCTGTACCTCTTATTCAATTTAGTATATGACCATCTCGCTGGGTAGCGGTATTATTATTTCATATGACGTCTAATCTGGTACTCTGAGCAGAAATGTGTACTTACCCACATCTGTCAAATTTACTTTCACGTTTCCTAATGGTTTCTTAACGGTTTCCTACGATTCGTTTCGTTTGTATTTATTTATTTATTTTCTTATTTATTTCAGTAAAATTTCCAGTAAGGGGTCTTCTCCGTTTTTACTAAAGAAATAAAATATTCATGTGTCATTATTTGACATCTCTGAGTTTGACATTGTCCCGGGACGCTTGACGTTTGACGTTTCTGACGTGCACATAGCCAATACTCGTAGTGTACCGTTTAATTTATTGCTCCTATTACAGGCCACAGCCTGTATATACATATTTTTACAGGTGTTTTTAATGATTTCCCTTCCTTCAAGCATATAGCCGTGTATAGCCATAGAAAAGACATAGCATATTTAGTTTTACAAAATTCAAGAAAAAAAATTGTTTTCATTTTCATACATTAACTGTATCACCAAGTGTGAATGAAACCGGCCCTAAGAGTTAACGTGAAGTTAAGCAAAAGTTAGTGTCAAGTATGACAATTCAGAATTCGAATGACACGCACGTCACAGAGGCCCATTCCACTCATTCAATATCTTTGTCCAAGTTTCTTTTTTTTTCATGCGTAGCCATATTGATTTAAATGTCATCAGAATCTTTGATCAAATGTCGGGGTCCCATCCAAGTTGGAAAAAATCATCCAATTTCTTTGATCAAATGTATATTGGACAAATATATTGGATGAGTGGAATACCTCCCTAATACTATATATAAAGACCTATTTAATGACCTAAGTCTCAGCTCTGTTGGTTTTTGGTCCCTTTTGACGCATGGTCGTTTAATGTGCATGTTGTGTTAACACGTTCCCTGTCCGAAGGCCCCCAATGTGGGGACATGAAGCTTTTTTTCAGGAGTCCGTGTCCCCACTGTGGGTCCACGGGTTGTTCAAGACTACGAACTACAACTGTCACTTGGACTTGTGACATTGAAGGATAATTTTGTATGGGGACAGGGAACGTGTTAAGATACATAGAAGGGGTATTCTTACGTCTTCTCTTGGCCGCTTCAGCGACTGGTGCGCGGGGGGCGGTTGTGTGTGCTGCGCCAGCCCGAAGTCTACCAAAGCGTACCTGCAACGAAGGGTCGAGGTATCAAATCATCAGTATTCGTTGAAATCTGATCATACTCATGGCAGGTTTGACCTTCCAAGGGATGAAAACTAGCAGCGCCATATTTAATCCCTTCGAGTGCGCGCGTCCGTAATCGTAAGTTGATGCAACCCGTCCTAAATGAGCTAAGCAACTTCTTATAGGTGAAGTTAAGTGAAAGTCGTACTTTAAAGGGCTTGTATTCGCACACGACAAAATCAAGCAATGTCGAGGCAAGGAAGGGAGCTTGGCAGTGGCAGAGCAAGACCAAAATGTTATGTGGGCAAGATACATTTTTCGTGATCCTCTGCCCGCTTTAATTTTTTCAGCGCGTTCACGGTTTTTAACTAGTGTCTAAACCTCTTGGGCGTAGGCGGCGGCACGTCAGCCACGCTTACGCCGCCTCTTGAACGTGGTTACAGGAGGATACTCCCCTTTTCCGGTAAACATAATAATGAATATCGACTAGTGAAAAATGCCCTGAGGGTTTAGCACAAATTGCTCGGCTTCACGTCCCGGTGTAGCACGCCGAACGTGTGCACGTGTCTGAGCGCTCTCCCCCGTCCCCCGTGTATTGACTCACGCACGAGTACAAGATCCTCGACTCACCGTTGCCGCTCGCGGGCGTAATGGAAGTTGCTCGGCTTCACGTCCCGGTGTAGCACGCCGGACGTGTGCACGTGTCTGAGCGCTCGCCCCCGTCCCCCGTGTATTGACTCACGCACGAGTACAAGATCCTCGACTCACCGTTGCCGCTCGCGGGCGTAATGGAAGTTGCTCGGCTTCACGTCCCGGTGTAGCACGCCGGACGTGTGCACGTGTCTGAGCGCTCGCCCCCGTCCCCCGTGTATTGACTCACGCACGACTACAAGATCCTCGACTCACCGTTGCCGCTCGCGGTCGTAAAGGAAGTTGCTCGGCTTCACATCACGGTGTATCACGCCGAACGTGTGCACATGTCTGAGCGCCGTGAGCAGCGCACGCATGTACCGCTTCAGCTCGTCGGCTTCCATGTCGCCAACATATTCCTGCCAACGTCAAATTATAGTCAGCATCATATATACTGCAGCAAACAAAGTGGAACGCTCGCCAATGAGAGGAAGCCCGTGTCCCGCAGTGGCACGTATGATGATGATGAACCGAAGCGGGCAAATAAATATGCATGTGGGCATAATGCCGGTTTCATACTTATTGGACTGACGCGTTCTGACGCCTATCACAGTATGGGTACTATAACTGTACTTAATATTATGACACCTTGGCAAGTTTTCTCTTTTTGCAAGCTTTTATTTAACTTTTCCACTGTTCGTATATAAGTATGTGAATATGTTATTTGTCATCAAAATTTGCAATCCTTTTTTTCGACTATTTCCACTTACGTCAACTTCCACAGAGGTCAGATTATTTATTTTCCTATCGTTATTCCCAGTACAGTTGCATCCTGCAGGATGCCTGGGGTCCGCTACCTAATCCCAAGAATTGGCGTAGGCACTAGTTTTTACGGAAGCGACTGCCATCTGAACTTCCAACCCAAGGGGGAAACTAGACCTTATTAGGATTAGGCTTGTCAAGTGAGTGGGCAACTTGACTGTTAGAAGTTCTCAAGCCGCCCGGAGGCCTCTAACTTGGCTTAACGACTGCTATCATAGACAGCAACCGGGATCAACGGCTTAGCGTGCCTTCCAAAGCACGGGAGCGCTCAGTTAGGTTAGTAACCACTCAAAGCGGCCACCCATCCAAGGACTGACCTCGCCCGACATTGCTTAACCTCGCATACCGCACGCGGTACGCGGGCGCCGCTGGGCCACGAACGCTCCAGTAAGCTGACGTAACTGGAATCCAATACTGACAGCATACTGAAAGTATTGAAAAGACTTATTTCACTCTGCCATCTGAACATACCTAACGAACATAACCTAACTAGCCCTGGTGCCGTTGTAGATCACTTATACTAGGACTATTTTAGAATTATAAATCTGGACATTTTTACTTTCGGTCAGTTCGTCTTTTCTACATGAATGACTAATTTCATTCTGTCTTAAAATTGACGGAACGCTCCTATTTCTGCGCAGTTTGACCTTCGGGCATCTGAACCGATCTAAAGAGTATAGGTAGTATTTGTGTGTTTTTAATAAACATATACGCTAAATATTAAATTACAAGTAGTCGCGCAAATCGTCCACTAGCGGCACGGGAATAAACATATTTTGAAAAAAAAAAAACAAAACTAATTTCAAAACAACTGTTTTAGACTCACCGAAAACTTTCTATGTGGTATATACGGCATGATAAAGACGACATGGTCGAGATGCCGGAAGCAATAATCCACGCCGATCACATTGTTCTTACCACTGGGAACAACAGAACAAAGTAAGGTCAGTGAGGTCGATTTAGAATAAAATACAAACGAATTTATTGCAAACCACAGATCACATTACAATTAAATTGTTAGTAAGAGTGACAACACATAAAAAACTAGCTTAACTTAAAATATTCAATCTACTTAAAAAGAGAGAACCATTACAAAGAGCAGTGGTCCTGCTATAGTGGCAATTGGACACCACTCAGCATAATGCTTTGACATTTAAAATGCCATAGCGCTGGTCTTCCGTGGAGCCCAGGCTTCCGTTTAGTTCGCGTTATAATCGTTCATTCGACGATATGTATTATTTTGTCTTGTATCTTATTCGTTGACTTTCGGATATCAACCTTTTAGTAGCCACTAAGACTAAGCATGACTGTTACACGCCCTCGGTGTTAATTTACCCGCAAGCGGCTAACACCGCCAGGAGAGGCAGCATCGTTCAACCAGGTTGTGTAAACACATTAGGTACAGATGTAATACGATAAAATAAAAAAAAGGTCTGCAACGCGCATGTGACAACCCTGGACTTGCAGGCGTTCATAGGCTGCGGTGACCGCTTACCATCAGACGGGCCGTACGCCTTTTTGCCACCGACGTGATATGACAAAACAGAGAATAATTCATTCCCAATGTGAAAACTCGGGCTACAACTAGACCCAAAGTGGCTATAACGACACGTTCACGTCTGTTAACCCTTTTCCAGGCCAATCTAGAAGGCTTTACAAAAAACAAAATATATACTCAAAATAGTTACGTTATGGTGATTCATTTCAAGACGAGTCACTTTTTACGAAAATTAAATCAGATAACTAGGATTGACATTCTATTGACACGTATGCGGTCGATGAAACGTTCTACGCCTGGAAAAGGGTTAATGTGAAATTTTATTAGTCAATGTCAAATCTTAGACGACCTGTTTAACCTAGTTGGTAGTGACTCTGCCTCCGAAGCTAGAGGTCCCGGGTTCGAATCCCGGCCAGGGCATTTATTTGTGTATTTATCACAGATATTTGTTCTTGGGTCTTGGATGTTTTCTGTGTATTTAAGTATGTATTTATCTATATAAGTATGTATATCGTCGTCTAGTACCCATAGTACAAGCTTTGCTTAGTTTGGGACTAGGTCGATTTGTGTGTTAGATTGTCCACTAATATTTATTTATTAATTTATTTATTATTAAGAATGTAAACTGGTAATATTTTGCTAGATGTTAAATAACACGGTAGCTGATTGACACTTCTTCAGGTATAGTCGTATTCAGAGTTTTCACGATGGGAACGGATTATTCACTACATCTGTACAACGCTAACACAGTTACCTGACCATTCGTGACCCTTATTACAATTAACATAAAGTGCACGAATGGTCAGTTAGCTGTGTTGGCGAGTACCATCGGTGATGGCGTTGATGCGCTATAGTGGTATTTTTTTTTTCAATAGGTACATAAAACAGACAGAAATCAAAATGGCTTCGGCTGAAAATGTACACCACGCAAAATGCTATTAAATAACTGCACGCATAATGTGCAAACAGACAAAATGTACATCCGCTTAATCTGCATGCAATGCATAATCCGTAAAATGCCCAATCGCCAAACGTACGAAACGTAAAATGTACAAGAAGCAAACGTGATAATAAAGCGCAATAAAGCAGGGTGGTTTACCAAAAATCCCAACGCAAAAAGGGGGTATCTATTGCCAAAGAAATAACTACGAGGTTCAACTTCTGTTTGCCAGACTAATGTACAATTCGCGTGTTGATCATTATAACTGTGCACATTTCGCTACTGTTTCGTGGAGTACATTTTGCATATTGTACAGTTATCATATGTACATTTAATTATTTGTACAATCTGCGTGCTGTACATTTCGCGTACTGTACATTTTTCATGATGTTGATTTAGCGTATGTACATTTTGACTGTTTGCACATTATGCGTGCAATTAGCATTTTGCGTGTTTTTAGCCGAAGCCATCAAAATGAACAAAAAATAGATATACGAAGACAACAAAATTACAGTCCAAAACATATGTACACAACATTGTACATCATGGCTTTGAGTTACAATTTAGAGATAAAAATATATGTATGTATTTCTCAAAAAAAGCAGTTTTTTACATAGGTATTAAATTTCAAATCAATTTGAATAACAAAGAGAGTGATAAAATTAGGTAAACAAATACCAGCACACTTAACAGTTATTGAAATAATCGAAATCAATTGTTCGTTGCTAAATATACTGATTTTTTGAATTGAGATATTTTGGAAACATAAACATAAAGATCCTTACAGAAGCGAACCAAATCATCAAACTCCCGACACATGCGAAAGTATTATTATATCAAAGAATATTTCGTACATAAGTCCTAGCAAGCCACCAAGTCAAAAGTCGCCTGCATTATCGCTCAGCTATGGATAAAGTAAATTTATATTTACAATCGTGTATTGAGTCGATTGTTAAACTTTTCTTATTAACTGTTTCCCAGAATACGAGTTTTCTCGAAGACGAGCCCTAGCTAGATTGCTTTTTCGCCCCCATAAACACCTGGAATCGAAATCGTTAGAGCCGATTCCGAGATCCCCGAAATAAATGAATAAATTAGATACAAGAATAAATAAAATAAAAAAAGATACAGGAATTGCTTGTTTAATTATATTAGATTGATAGATGACAATGTTAAAAAAAGATTCATAAGCAGAAAATACAACGACGTAGTCATTTATAATGTAAAATGTAAATTTAGAACACAATGCAAGTTGGCATAATCGATAAGTAACTTGATATCTAGGTGAATACAAATACGTTTGTTGCAGAGGTAACAAAGGAATTGAATTTAGCCTGCTCTTCGAAACTTATGTCTAGGTATTTTTGAGACAACGCAAGAAGGAGAATAAGCTCATTGAATATTGATCTGATCTGACGATAACCCTCGCTCGCTTACGTCGCCATACAGTGTAGTCTTGTCAATAGGTTTGTTACTAAAATAAGTTGTTTACGACTAAAATTACACAGCTAGCAATCACTAAGACAAATGGGCTTCTGTGCCTTTTGGTACTTAATGTTTGATGAATTGTGGTTTACATGAGTGATAAGTTTTATTTTTGTAACTACATAACATAACAGCATATGGATCTATGGTCTGCTGGAATGAATATTTTTCTTTTGATTTTTACTAACTAGCTTTTGCCCGCGACTTTATTCACGTAGATAAATGCTTTTGAATTATTTTAGGCATAAATAGACTTAATTAGAGCTTTCCTATAAAAACTTTCAACCCTTTCAGGGATGATATCCGGAATAAAAACTATCCTACGTGTATTTTAATGTTTAGTCTTCTAAATGTCTGTAGTCTGTGTCAAGTTTCCCGTTTAAATAATACTTACTCCCTAAACATACTTTCACCCTCCCATTTCATCCCCTTAGGAGATCATTTCAAGTATCCTACATCGTTCCCTCCTTTTGACGACCACTGGCTTAGTTGGTAAATATAACTCACCCGATATCCCTTAAACAGCGCAGCTCATGCGCCACTCTAGTTGGGTGCGTTGTGGGCACCAGGTGCTTGACAGCATACCATCTCTTTTCATCATCAGGTGCCCCCGCTAGCTGTCTCAACGAGCCGAGGTACACAGAACTGAAAGTGCCTTCGCCGATTTTCCGGTGGATGTCGAAGGTTTTCGCCAGCTTCGGTATTTTGGACAGCAGCTGTTTTATTTGGTATTCTGTGAACAAGAGAACACGAATATGTTATTTTCATGAGATTGACAGATTTCAAATTAAAGGGAAAAATTGAAAAATTTAATGCTCCGAGCAGGATTCGAACCTGCGACATCTGGCATACGCGGCCAATCGCTCTAGCCTCTGAGCTATCGGAACAACCAAGCTCGTCCACGAAATCCTTCAATAGTTCCCTCTTACAACGCCTTAGGGAGGCGTACAGCGACATATACCGTAGAAGACCTAAGCTTCTATTAACGGCACCAACGTCTCAAATTACATTGAGAAATCGTCAGTAACGATGCGCCATCCCATACTAAATTAATTTTGTACTAAAGCAGTAACGCTGCTAACGAAAATTTCAAATTAAAATTTTAAATTTTTCCCTTTTGATATTAATCTAAGTAGTAGGCCAATGTATGGTCTATTACTAGAAAAAAAATTAGGGTTGTTACTATACTTCACAGCCACATAAAAAAAGTTATTTTTTTTTGTATCTTTTTCTTTTTTTTTATATGACAATTAGTATTCGTTTTTTTGGGAGCTCGATGCATATCTAAATAAAGAACATCATTTCAAAATTTGAAACAAATCGCTTTATTACATCCCGAAAAAAGATGCATTGTAGAAAAATCTTCAAAAAATCATATATCAAAAACCGTCACTAGTAGGATGTTGATACTCAGCATAAATATTCTTCACCATAAGAGGTACTCACAAAAAAAACCCCTGGCCTTTAATTTGGATTTTTCTTATAATCTAATCTTGTAATTATTGCTTATTTTTGAGAAAAGCACAATATATTCCACGGCGAGAATTCGTGGACGTGTATCTTTTGTCGGACGTCAAAATCAACTTGCCCACAAATTGCTTTCCCGCCCTTTGCAATAATATACTATTTCTTCCATATACTCTGTAATGACCGCCCTACTGTTGCTAAATTTTCCGTGAATTTGCTCATTATTGACTATAAAAATAATTATCGATTATCCTAGCGGCCGGAAAAGTGTATGAAAATCATTATGGTATTCTTTTTAACCGACTTCAAAAAAGGAAGAGGCTCTCCAATTACTTTGGTACCGTTTGGTAACTAAAAGTTCGCAACCTATTTCGAAACGGGAAAAAAACCCATTCGATAACTGGCTTCAAAACGGGACTTTTCCATTACCGATTCGTAACCGTGGTTACGAACCAGCTTCGAAAGAGGAAAAAAAACCCGTATTGTAACAGGTTACAATACAGGAATTTTAAATTACCGATGCGTAATCGCAGTTACAAACCAGCCCAAGGTTTTATACACGTTTTGCTACCAAACGGCACTAGACAGGCCAATTACGCAACCGGCTATAAACAGATTTTAAATTCCCTTTCTGTTGCCAGTTACAAAACTTGGCTACGAAACGGAACTACGCAGGCCCATCCGGTAGCCAGAACTACGAAATGGGAATCCGAAAATCCCTGTTCGTAGCCAGTTACATAACTTGGCTACTAAACGGTACCAAAGGCTCCAATTCAACTGTATATTTTTACGCGATTACTCATTCATAGTCAGATTTGGAAAATACTTCCTTGGTTTGAAATCGCTGCTGCGTGCTTCCGGATTGGTCCCGTTTTTATCAAAGTTCAGTTCTGATGATGATTAGGAATTGAGAGAACTCTTCTTAATGTCTATAGAAATTTATAGCGGTTTTAGTATGTTTACCGTCTACCGTTATTCTTTTTATATAGCTGTTTTATTATTTTAGTCAACAAAAGAATATTTGTTGTTATTACTTCAAAGTAAAGAGCATGAAAGGACAATCAACGAAATTATTGATTATATACAGGGTGTCCCAAGAAGTAGTGATATACTGAAGCTGGGAGGTAGAGGACCTAGAGGGCTATCTAGGTCAACATACATGGGGGTAATCACCCCCATTGTTGCGCGATTTTTCGTATTTTCGTAGTTATGACTTATTTTAATTTTTCGCCTATCGCCGAGTACGATGAGATTTTTATTTATGGTGACGTGAATTATTGCGGTAGATGATTGATTTTTTTTTGTGTGCTAAGCTGATAGATAGGCCAATTCAGTATGGTAACATTTACTATCGTTAGATCTTTGAATGGAATTATAAAAAAAAAATGCCAAGTAAGATAAAATTACCCAGTATGTTCACAACTTCACGGGTCCGTAAAAAAATAAAATAACAAAATAAAATTACTGTTTGGATTTTAAAAACTTGGAAATTGGCTTGAAATTTGGCTTTGAAAATTTCATTTTATTATTCATAAGGCTTCAATCAAAACATTGAAATCTAAATGTGGTAAATGCAAATTTTTAATTTACATGATGATTAATGCAAGCAAAGCAAAACCTTTCTAAATAATTTTCGGTCTAAATCACGCACTGGCCATCAATAGAAAAAGAACAAAAAACAAAAGACGGTTGACGCATGAGAAAATTTTCACGTTGTTTGGCCATCGTTGTTATTTTTCAATAATTTAAAAATTGTGTTTTAATACTGCTAATTGTTTGTTTCCCTAATCATTTTGGCTAATCATATGGACTTTGACTTGCATTACGATTTGGATTAGTGTTATTACCTGGAATCGACGTCTTGGCATTATTTAACTGGACTTGAGTTGAGCACACTGCAGTACTATGCTTCTGCGTGTCTCCAAGTCCACATCTTCTAACAGCAGGGGCAGACGACGCGTAGAAAATTTTAAAAGTGATTGCCGCCTAAGCGGTCTGCCAGCTGAAAGGCCCCGATTAGAGAACACTAAAGAGTTCTTGGAATGTCGATTCCCTTTTTAAATTCGGATTTTCATTGCCCATGAGTGAGAATTGTGCATATTAAAAATCCCAATGCGTCTAAAGTGGGATTCATCCGTCCACAAGATTTTGTTAAAAAAATAATTTCTTTTTCAGCTTGTCTCCTCAGAATCTTCCTGACAGAATTCAATTAGCCGATTGTAATCTTCTGGTTTCAACTGTTGCACTTTTCTAATGTGAAACGGATGATATCCTACGCTCTGTAGTGTACGGTGTACCTAAGATTTAGAAAGTCCGGTACGACGTTCCATAACTCTCACACTGGTCGACGGGTCACTTTCTACGTCTTCAACAACTGCATCTACTACATCAGGATCCGGCATAGTGGCCATACGGCCTGATCTGGTACCCGGTATGTGCTTCCAAATACGCATTATGTACTCTTAAGATCATGCGATAGTCAGGAAACGTTTCAGGTTGAGGCCCGCCTCTTCGTTCCACATGTTCCCGGTACAGCCTTGAAGCTTCCGCCGCATTCCCCCTAGCATAACCGTAATAGTAATGCATTTCTGCGTAGTCACGTGAAGTAAACATGATCACTTACACGCAAACTCAAGTCCAGTTAAATAATGCCAAGTCGTCGATTCCAGGTAATAACACAAATCCAAATCGTAATACAAGTCAAAGTCCATATGAATAGAATTAGAAAATGATTAGGGAAACGAACAATTAGCAGTATTAAAACACAATTTTTAAATTATTGAAAAATAACAAGGATGGCCAAAGAACGTGAAAATTTTCTCATGCGTCAACCGTCTTTTGTTTTTTGTTCTTTTTCTATTGATGGCCAGTGCGTGATTTAGACCGAAAATTATTTAGAAAGGTTTTGCTTTGCTTGCATTAATCATCATGTAAATTAAAAATTTGCATTTACCACATTTAGATTTCAATGTTTTGATTGAAGCCTTATGAATAATAAAATGAAATTTTCAAAGCCAAATTTCAAGCCAATTTTCAAGTTTTTAAAATCCAAACAGTAATTTTATTTAGTGATTTTATTTTTTTACGGACCCGTGAAGTTGTGAGCATACTGGGTAATTTTGTCTTTTTGGCATTTATTTTATTCCATTCAAAGATCTAACGATAATAAATGTTACCATACTGAATTGGCCTATCTATCAGCTTAGCACACAAAAAAAAACAAGCATCTACCGCAATAATTCACGTCACCATAAATAAAAATCTCATCGTACTCGGCGATGGGTGAAAAATTAAAAAAAAAAGTCATAACTACGAAAATACGAAAAATCGCGGAATACATGGGGGTGATTCAGATAGCCGTCTAGGTCCTCTACCTCCCAGCTTCAGTATATCACTACTTCTTGGGACACCCTGTATATCACGAAGTGGCGGCGGCGAGGCGCGCGCAGACACCAAAAATAACTGATTATAAGTTGTAAATACCGGTAATAAGTATCGATATTGTTGATTACCTGTCCTTTGATACTCTTTGCTTTTGAAGTAATACGCTATTTGGCTTTTTTAAGGTAAATAATATATTACAAGTAACAGCCTTCACCCTAAAACCGCATTATGAGTAAGTAAGAGGGTGGTCCACACATGTATGGAAAAAAAATGTATTATGTACCAAAAGTCAGCGAATTTTAAACCGGCGCTCACATCTATTCTGGTCTTTTATTAAATCCAAAAAGGGGAACTATACTATTCCCGTTCAGTCCCTCATGTTTAATGATAAGGGGGCTAATGATGGACATAAGTGGTATACACCAGTCTGTAGAGAGGTTATTTCTTAATCAGCGTAGTGTATCTTGTTAGCTTACTTTTTTGTAAACACTTGCACACTTAATAAAGCCAATCTTTTCATTCGTTTTCGTACATAATCCATGACCTAATGTCCACACCCGGTCGTCAACTCTCCGCATCCAACCGCTTCAGGCCATCTCTTTAGGTCGTCGGTCCACCTGGCGGGAGGTCGTCCCACAGGGCGAGTCGCTCGCGTTCTCCACTCCAGAACTCGTCTACCCCATCGGCCATCGGCTCTTCGACAAATATGCCCCGCCCATTGCCACTTCAGCTTACTTATCCTGAGCGCTATGTCGGTGACCTTGGTTCTCTGTCGGATATCCTGATTCCGGATTCGGTCCTTCAGAGAAACTCCGAGGATAGCCCTCTCCATGGCCATGACACTTGCCCCGGGCGTCAGTTTCATGGGGGCGCCAAATCTGGCAATTCTAACAGTTTTTCTCAAACACTGAAGGGAGAGGGCGCCACTATCAAAATCGTAGATCCGGGGCTGACGCAACAATCGGGTTCTTGGCGCTGAATTAAAGGATGTAGTAAAACCTTATTATGGTTTTCACTTTCTGGGACCTTCTCGTTTTATCTTTCAAATGGCTTTAATGTGTCCACTAGCGCCACTCGTACGAGTAAGTAATTGCGATTATTTAAATTTAACGATAGACATTTAATAATTAATAAATAAATAAATAAATATTGGGGGACAATCTTACACAAATCGATCTAGTCCCAAACTAAGCAAAGCTTGTACTATGGGTACTAGGCGACGATATACATACTTTTATAGATAAATACATACTTAAATACATAGAGAACATCCAAGACCCAAGAACAAAATCCGTGCTAAATGCACAAACAATGCCCTGGCCGGGATTCGAACCCGGGACCTCTAGCTCCAGAGGCAGTGTCACTACCAACTAGGCTAAACACGTCGTCGTATTAATACCACTTCAACACCTGTACTGCTTTCCGATATCAAATGAGGTGGTTACTACAGATCCCAACCAAGTCACTTTACATGTGCCGATGATATTTGAGGAGTTCCGTCGATTCCTCAGGAGAACTTAGTTCGTCATCAATGTCATCGTAATTCGTGAGGATCAGTCAAAAAATGCGGCCCGGAACAAACGTTGATGCGCATCATTGTTGCCATTTTATACTCGTATATCACTTATCATCGTGGATAAAATATTCGTTACGTTCTGACAAGGTGACAAGTATGTGAGTGCGAGAGTGACGGGTGTCTTATCCACGATTACTGATCAAGTGATCAAATAGCAACCATCATACGCCCGCTGGGCAAAAGCAAACCGGCCGGTCCTAAAATTGAAACTTCGCTCGGTCGAATATATCATTCATTGACATACAGAAAAAAAACGGCCAAGTGCGAGTCGAACTCGCGCACGAAGGGTTCCGTACCAGAAAAAAGGTTAAACCTGGCCGTACCATTAAACACTTGTTTTATTGAGTTTTTTTTGTATTTGTTGTTTTAGCGGCAACTACTCTGTTGTATGGGAGCCCCCCTTAATCATTATTATTATTTAGATTTTAGTATTTGTTGTTGTAGCCTCAATAAAAATACATAATCTGTGCAAATATCAAACGGTCTAGCTATTACGGTTCTTGAGATCTAGCTCAGCGAGTGGTAGCCATGAATAAGGGCTAAAATATCACTTTTTTGTATGGGAGCCCCCTTTAATTAATAATAATAATAATATTGGGGGACAATCTTACACAAATCGACCTAGTCCCAAACTAAGCAAAGCTTGTACTATGGGTACTAGACGACGATATACATACTTATATAGATAAATACATACTTAAATACATAGAAAACATCCAAGACCCAAGAACAAATATCCGTAAAAAATGCACAAATAAATGCCCTGGCCGGGATTCGAACCCGGGACCTCTAGCTTCGGAGGCAGAGTCACTACCAACTAGGCTAAACAGATCGTCAAATTATTATTATTATTTTGTTTTTAGTATTTGTTGTTATAGCGGCAACAGAAATACACAAACTGTGAAAATTTCAACTGTCTAGCTATTACGGTTCTTGAGATTCAGCCTGGTGACAGACGGACGGACAGACAGCGAAGTCTTAGTAATAGGATCCCGTTTTTACCCTCTGGGTACGGAACCCTAATTAGACAAATGGGAATCAACCAACGGTGACTGCTTACCATCAGGCGGGCCGTAATGTTTTATTGCCACCGATATGCTATAAAGAAACGCATTCGTAATAGCAAAGCTTATAAAGGAGCAACTGGCATGTATCTGCGGAAATAAATATACTCAGCGACCGGAAAATGGGCCAAAAATGGTTCGGTGTTCATACATTTCGCTAAGATTGTGGGCCAATGTTATTGCAGCTGTGTATATGCATATAAATAGGCCTACGGCGCCTAAGGGTCTACCGTGAACTGAAAACGAACAATTTCTCTTGCTGTCGCTCGAATATGCAAGTGTGACAGAGACACATATATTTCGTGTTCGGTTTGCGGTAGCATTCTGCTCGGCTTTAGTCTATTGTAACGACAATTGTACGAAGTTTGAATATATAAAATAATAATAAACACATTCGCCAATGCAGATTAAATATTTTACAATGTGCAAAAATTTAACAATAATCACTTGGATACTTTTTCAACATTTTTTTTTCCTTCATATGACATGGTTTATATAAAAGAAATTGTATCGGTTGCAGATTCATTTCAAGCCCTTTCAGATATCCCACTTGACCTAGAAATTAGATTTTCAATTTTTGCCAACTCTCAATTACCTGTACATTTAAAATAAAAATACAACATTAACATGTTGCATTCGCCATACAGCTAGCTTTACTTCCTGAGATATTTCGCCGCAGATGGATAGAGTCACACTACAAAGATTGATTTTTGGTATGGAACGCTAAAAACAAAGTCAACTGAATCTGAATCAGATGAAACATTCATGAACTTTCGCCAAGCATTATAAATTTTAATACAAGCAAAGGGCCGATTGATTCACTTGCTCAATCGACATCAACAATATGTTGACACAATTTCACCTCATCCCTTGCAAATTCCCTTGGAAATTCAATGCACACAGGTCAAAGGTATCTGAAGACTTCACACTTTTATATCAGCATTTTTAATGTCCTCAGGACTAGGTATAGGTGAAACACTTAAGAAGATGACCTGCTGTATGAAGTTATAGCGTGTTCGAATAGACATTACATATTTTAAATGAGCAGCACAAACAAAACAAATGACTATTTGAACACAACACAACTATCAACAACAAGTCCTTTTTTTAAGTTTTTTACCTATGAATATAAATGACTATGTTTTGCAAGTGGTATAGGTAAAAATCATATAAAAAGCAGTCTTGTATGTGGTTGTGGCATGTTCAAATAGACATTAAATATTTAATATTTGTAACATAAAACAAATGCTTATTTGCACAGTCCACAACTACATGCAAGGGGGGTTTTTATTAAGTTTCACACCCATATCTATTTGCTTCATTTTATTAATATTAATAGCTGCTATTAAAATATAATCAACATACAAACAATACCCTGAATGTTGTGTGTTCATAGAGAAAGAATAAATGCAGTTGTGGTGCTTGGAGAATAATACATGCAAAATGTAGGTAAATATTATAATTACTGTTCTGTTCTGTCATTGCTGCAGTCGCTGGCTCATCGGGAACGACACTGGGACGCCAATCAAAGCCCTTGCTAAGGTACATAATTTACCAATTGGAATGTGCATAAATAACACATCTACCCGCGCGATTAGATACTAGTGAGTACTATGGAATGGAGCATATCCTGTTTTTTTTTTCAATGTTTATGGCCTAGCACGTCCTGCGGCGAATCACGACTGTCACCCACTTCACAGTTCACAGTCGACTCAAGCGAGACACACTCGACTTCGATACAGCAGAATCAACAAAAAAACAAAAGCGATATAACCTCAAAAAATTTTACATTAACGTATTCCGATGAATTTTAGATGCATCAAATCTGGGTCGCAACGTTCTTAAACATCTAGAAACTAACAAAAATACTTACTTTCCACGTCATCCTTTTCGCAAGTTGTGTCTGGTTCATTTCTCTTTTTCTTTTTGGTTTCGATTCCCCTAATTCTAGACATAATACGGTAACGACAAAAACTTATGTGTATGTTAGTTTTTAAAAATAAACCATTACGTTAAACTAAAAGGAATAAACTTAGGATAAATAAATTAAAAATTAAACAACAAAAGAGTTGTTTGCGTCACGACGGTGATGGCAAAGCCGCGATGGCTATGGCATCCATCATATCTATGGCATTGGCATGGCAAAATTGTACTCTCTATTTCTACTTGACATGCCTTACATTTTAAAACAAAAAAAGAGATGCCTTTTAAAACCAAAATTGGTTGTAAACAAACAGCTTCAAAGATTAAATTTCAACTTAGGCAAATTTCATAATTTAATTCTCTGATTGAATAATTTGAATTGAATTATATATCGACACACGGCAGTGTCAGCCAAGTTCGCAAAGCCCTGAACAACGCCGTGCGGTTGGGGTTTATTACACGAACCTTTTTAACCGACTTTAATAGAAGGAAGGAGGTTCATAGTTCGTCTAAATATTTGCTTTTTTTATGCATACATTCTATGTTTTTATGTATGTATGTTTCCCGATAACTCTTGACCACGTTGGCCGATTTTGCTAATTCTTTTTTTGTTTCAAAGCAGGTACCCCCAAAATGCTCCCATACAAATTTTGTGAAGGTCTCATGATGGGATCTAGGAGGAATCGAGGGAGTTCCCCAAATTTGATAGGCTCGCATATGTCGATTTCGGTATTTTCTGTAGGTACCAAGCATTGGCTCACGGAAACCACAAATTGTGGCATAGCGAAGTACAAAATTGAAGTCTTTTTTTGGTATAAATTATTAGACCACTTTTTAACCGACTTCAATAGAAAGAAGGAGGTTCTCAGTTCGTCTGCATGTTTGTTTTCATTTTTTTATGTATGTATGTTGTCCGATAACTCTTGACAAGGAATGCCGATTTTGATGATTCTTTTTTGTTTCAAAGCAGATACCCTTAAGATGGTCCCATATAAATTTGGTGAAGGTTTGATGATGGGATCTAGGAGGAATCGAGGGAACTCCTCGAATTTTATAGGCACGCATATGCCGATTTCAGTATTTTCTGTAGGTAACCAAGCATTACCTCACGGAAACCACAAATTGTGGCATAGCAAGTACAAAATTGGAGCCGGTTTTTTTTGGTATAAATTATTGTAATATATATTACGTTTTGGTATGTCTGTAAGTGATATATATCCGCCGGTGTCTTGCATCAGCCAACGTGCCTGCCATTTTAGAACCTGCAGGCATGTCAAGAAACGATGGTAAGAGACCGGACGGGATGACTCTGATTCCGTGGAGTATGGGACGGGTGCTGGTGTGGGATGCTACATGTGTAGATACACTAGCCCCGTCACATCTCCACGGAACCTCCACGAGGGCGGCGGCTGCAGCGGAGGCGGCCGAACGTGTTAAAATCGGCAAATACAGCGATCTCGGCGCCGAATACTTGTTCACCCCTTTCGGCGTCGAGACTCTCGGTCCGTGGAGTCCTGGGGCTTTAAGCCTCTTCAACGAATTGTCGAAGAGGCTTATTGATGCCACAGGTGACCGAAGAGCTGGCAGCTACCTCGGCCAAAGAATTAGCTTGGCTATTCAGAGAGGAAATGCTGCCAGTATCTTCGGCACAATGCCGCGGGGGCCATTTTTAGATTTAATTTAGTTTTGTAATTAGTTTTAATGTTATTGTAATTAGTTTTATTTTTGGTATTTAATCTGTTTATATATATATATTTATTTATATATAGATTTGGTAAATAAATAAATAACAAATCATTTATCCAATTGAAGAACGTTATGCATCTTATGCACAGTTATGCATGACAGCCTAGCTAGCACGATAGGTTATCTCACCTTTTGTGACATTTTAATACAATTAGACCATATAACGTGACTGTATAAGTTATCATGCTAGCTAGGATGGACTGGCTGGAGCTGTGATCTGCTCGGCTAGTATGATAGCTTATCCCGTCACGTTTTATGTGACGTTTCAGTAGATTTTGGGCATATAACGTGACGGTATAAGCTATCATACTAGCCGGGCTGGAGTTTTGATAGGACTTCGATTCCGGAGATAAAGCTTCTTTTATTAGCGAAACCATTCCGAACTTGGCTTTTTTTCATATATCTGTTTTTGATGGGATCATTTTTACACTATGTTTTTACAGCGCAAAACGGATTTTTTAGATTGCCTTGCTCTTCAGTGTCGAGTTTTTTTTTTAATTTGGAAAATTCAATAACTATATCACATATCATTTTAGGAAACAACACATAACAACATAATAAAATTTACTTGAGATTTCCGTGATAGTTGATATCCAAACGTACGCATAACCTAAAAATTGGCAAAAAAAATAATTCTAAACGTCAAATAAAGAAATAAAGTAGGGCTGTTGGACAGCGAAAGTAATTTTTTGAATTATTATTATAACCCTATAAGGACTTAACGCGAACGCAGTATTACATTATGATTTTCAGAAAACTGCCCGTGCGGCTGATCACACAAACCTACAGAGTGAGTTTCGATATACGTATGTAAATACAAGTTATTATTTCGCTTATCTCGCCTAATTCTATTTACGTCGAATTTTAGGCTAGTTACGTCACAAAGGCGCCTAAACCAGAGATCCCTAAGAACCCATTGGCCGACGTATATTCCGCTTCGGGTCAGAAAAGCAATGGCATTGTTTATGACAAGAAACCCTTTAAGCTTACGCTTCAGGAAGGCAAGACGTACCACTGGTGCCTCTGCGGGCGATCAAAGTCGCAGCCGCTGTGTGATGGTACCCACAAGGATATATTTCTGAAGATTACACAAAGGTACCGTGTATATTCTTGACTAAATATTGATTATGGTTACCAGTATAGTAAAGCAAATAAAGTAAACAAATCACATGCAAGTACTTTAACCTCTTAAATGGTACAGTAGATTCCGTAAGTTGTGTCTCTTAGGCTGGGCAGCACCAAACCATTTGTAATCGTAAGTGGTGTTTGTTAAAATTTGAATGTATGGAAAGTTTAACAAGTTTCTATGGGATGACAGCTGCCGGCGCCACATTCAGCCTTAAACTTACTTGATACCTTGTATGGTGCCTTTACATCAACTTGATATAAAATCATGATATGTCTGGCACTACATGTACTTACTTTTTGTCAAGTTATTTGCGGGGAAAAGTTTAAAGGGACAACTTACAGTAAAGAAAACCAATGGTTTTAATAAGATAGTGAAATGGACCATGACAGAGACTTGAAGAACTCCCCCTTACCCTACCCTTTAAAGAACTCAAGTGATTTGTACACATGAATGGGGTATTTCAATAAACAAATCATATGAAAATACTTGGCAAAATCAAACTTCAGCTTGAATATGCAATTTTAAAGATATTTTAAATAAATAAACATGAATCTTCCATGAATCATGGATTGAGCCATTGAACCATGAGCTCTTATGTGGCTGATATATTTAATAGATATATACTTAAATACATAGAAAACATCCAAGTCTCAGGAACAAATGTCTTTGCTCACCACAGAAACAAATGCCCTTACCAGGATTTGACCCGAGACCTCTAGCTTCGGAGGCAGTGACACTAACGACTAGGTTAAACGGGCCGACAAAGCAAAGCATCCAGTCTGTTGGTTATGCCTGCCAGTTTTTTCAAGTAGCGCTTCAATCTCATTCCTCTATCAATAAGCCGAAACAAGAACCAGAACTAATGCTTGCACTATTTATGACAGCTTGTGGGTTTCGGTTATTTAGCAAGATTTAACAATAATATTATAATGTCTTAGCCAGTACTATGTGGCTCTCTTATTAATTGCGTCCATTATGATAAGTTAAGATAGCCTATATTTGCTGCATTCTTTTATATTTAATATTATATCAATAGTAATTGACCGAGCAAGCGAAGCGTCTCCATTTCAGCTTTCTGTCTGTCTGGCTGTCTGGATGTTCTCGTCTACAGGTCACATTTCTCAACCGGTTCTCGTGAAATTTTGTGAGCAGTTGAGCATGGTAACACTTGGTGCAATCTAATTGTGTGCTTATTGAAGGATTTGCAAGTGTGAGGCTACATGAGTGTAGTTTTGTGAGTAATTTCGGTCGTCGCCATACTTGTGACATTACCAAATATATAGTTTTTTTTTTGAGTCAGATTTTAGAAATTTTGAAATTTGAGGCTAGACCTTACAGAGCCAGTACTTATATATTGGTTTATACTCTACATTTGCATGCATACAATTTAATTTGCAATTTTAGTATTCGCTTAAATATATCAGCCTAAGGATGTCTGCTGCTGGATATAGGCCTCCCGGGTGAATTCACGGAAATCACAACAATCGTTGTTCTCGCCCATAAAAAATTCTAACATAAATATTTATAAATAGTTTCTTGACACGACATTACTTGTTCATGGACCTAAATAGAACCCACGTATATATAGTAATACTATTTAAATAACCATGAGAAAATGCCGATAAAACGCATCTTTCATCATTCCCCGCCATGGTTCAAATTCACCCTTTCGACTTTGGTGATGTACTCATGAATTAAGTGTACGTGTATCCCGATTTTGTTTCTTTTAGAGACATGGTTTTATCCAGGTGAGGCCAGTGCAGAAATTATTTGGGCAGCATCGGTACATTATAACATTTATTACACAGTTGACCATCATTCCCCGGTTGATGACGCTCGGCGACGTTTTTACTTAGTCTGTTAATGTCGTTTTTGATTTTATCATTCCCCGTATCATCATTCCCCTCTTTGAGAGTGAGAAGAGAATGACTACTTGATGGAGAGAATGATGAAAATGTCTTTATTAGTTAAAATAACCAAGATAAGAAAGTTAAAATAACAAAGGTCCATCATCATCATCATATCAACCGAAAGACGTCCACTGCTGGACATAGACCTCCCCCAATGAGTGCCACAATGACCGATCCTACGCCACCCGCATCCAGTGGACTCCTGCGGTCTTTACTAGTCCACCTTGTGGGGGGGCTACCCACGCTGCGCCTTCCATCCAGTACGTGGTCGCCACTCGAGAAACTCTTCGCTCCAACGGCCATCGATTCTACGTCCAATGTTCCCCGCCCACTTCCACGTTTAGCGATTCGGCGGGCTATGTCAGTCACTTTGGTTTTACTACGGATGGCCTCATTTCTGATGCGGTCGCGCATAGATACTCCTAGCATAGCACTCTCCTCTTTAGGTGACTTAGAGCCTTCTTATGAGACCCATAGTAAGCGACCACGTTTCAGTGCCATATGTCATCACTGTCAACACACACTGGTCAAAGACTTTCGTCTTGAGACACTGCGGAATATTGGACGAAAAGATATGCCGTAGCTTCCCGAATGCTGCCCAGCCAAGTCGGAACCTCTTTCTCGCAGTTGGACTTACCAGTCTGTTCTAGATATATATAATCGTCTACAACTTCGAGTGTAAAGTGCCCGATTGTAACGGGAGTTGGTGCGACATGGGCATTCGACATGATCTTCGTTGTGTCCATGTTCATCCTTAGACCAATCTCCGGTACAGTCTTGAAAACATCCTCCAGTGCAGCGGAGAAAAGTTTAGGAGAAATAACATCTCCTTGCCTTACTCCCCGCTGCAACAGAAAAGGCTTCGAGTTCTGGTCTTGAAGTCGGACTGATATAGTGGCGTTATCGTACAAACACTTCAGTACTTCAATATAGTGATAGTCCACTTGGCACCGCTGAAAATATTGTAACCCAGCCCAGGTTTCGACCGAATCGAAGGCCTTCTCGGAATCCACGAACGCTAAACAGAGGGGCAGGTTCTACTCCTCAGTCTTCTGTATAACCTGAAGAAGCGTATGGATGTGGTCTACGGTATTAAATCCTCTTCGGAAACCGGCTTGTTCGGGAGGCTGGAAGTCATCTAGCCTGCGTGCGAGACGGTTCGTAATGACTCTCGAAAACAGCTTACAGACATGGCTCAAGAGTGAGATGGGTCGGTAGTTCTTCAGTAGGGCGTTGTCACCCTTTTTGAAGAACAGCACCACCACACCTCTGCTCTATGCCTTTGGCGTTCTCCCTTCCAGTAAGACGGAGTCGAACAACTTCTGAAGGGCAGTAAGGAGCGGTTTTCCACCCGCTTTCAGGAGTTTGGCTGTAATTCCGTCTTCATCGAGTGCCTCGTTGTTCTTGAGCTGTTTAAGAGCCATTTAATCTCGTACAGGCCGATGTCCGGGATATCTTCGGTATGGTGTCGGGTTAGTCTAGTTCTCGTCGGAGTGCTCGAGGCCCAGCGGCGCCCGCGTACTGCGTTCGGTACGCGAGGTTAAGCAATGTGGGGCCAGATCAGTTCTTGGCTGGGTTACCGCTTTGAGGGGTTACTAACTGAGCGCTCCTGTGCTTTGGAAGGCACGTTAAGCCGTTGATCCCGGCTGCTGTCTTCGTCAGGAGTCGTTGAGCCAAGTTAGAGGCCTTCGGGCGGCTTGAGAACTTGTAACGCTCTAGCTTGACACATATATTCAATATGCCTCTTACCAGACGCTGATCATTCCCGGTTTTAACCGTGTTGATCACAGAGACATCATTGAATATATGCCTCTTCGTCGACATGATGAAGTCGATCTCGTTTTTAGTTGCACCGTCGGGACTCATCCAAGTCCACTTCCTGTGCTCAAGTTTCTTGAAATAGGGGTTCATCATGTAGAGTCCCTCCTCTTCTCCAAGAAACCAGCCAATAGTTAGTCCCGATAGTTCCAACTCCCAACTCCAAATTGAGTATAAGGTACGCCACCCTAGCCGACACGCTCTCGATCTTCACCAAGTTGCTTACGAGGAATTTGTGGACGATGAACCCGATACCTCTCTGGGACTGTTGGTCGCCCTGCCGGAAATAGAACAAGTTGCTGGACTTTAGGGTTATCGTGTCCTCTCCCTCTCTTCGGTCTTCCGATAACCTAGGACATCCCGACGCAACTTGCTCAGTCCTTCCTCTAGTTTTCCGCTATTTTTCGTCGGTCCGCAGTGTACGCGTGTTCTAAGTTGCCAGGGCCAGGAGTCGTCGGTGGTGGTAGCCGGATCTTCGCCGGAGATTTTTAGCACCCCTGGTCCCGCTAGTACCCTGGCCGCTACCAAAACCAGGGCACCGGGGGCCGCCGGAACCTCAGGGCCGTGGCTTTTTTGTCCTCTTCATAGGGGGTAAATGCCATAATCGCCACTCTCGGCATGCGGGTTGGCAATCGTTTCAATCAACGACTTCAATAGTCATTCCCTCCAACAGTTAGTCTTTACCTTCAATACATTCATCATTCCCCACATCAGTTCGTCATTCCCCGCAGTGACGAATTTTTTCAATTGCTCATATCTAATAAAATAATGAAAATAAAAGTCTGGAACATTTATTACTTAATTTCAGTAATCGTTATCTGTCACATCGAAAGAACAAAAACGGGCAACAAGCGGGCAAAAACAAAAGTGCGTGAATCCGCCCTCCCCCAATTTCATGGACGGTAAATGCAGTATCTCCACCGCACTCCGGGGATGCTGCTGCCCATCCCCCAGTGGTCTTAGTCGTAGTTTTAGAACATACCCGCATCCCCCTAATATCATGTATCTATTATACTTATTGTATTTATTTTTAAATTCAGCTTGTCTCTTGGACATAGACGTCTTCCCAAGCATTCCATTTTATTCTTGTTATTTGTATCTCTTTTCCATGTGCATCCAGCTGTAATTTTGATGTCATCATCCCACTACAACTGTTGGTCACAGTTGGTCTTCCTCGTTTTCGTTTTTGGACGCATGAACTGGTTAGTTAATGGGATAGCTGCCTGCTCTATGTTACAGTCTGTCTATTTTACTAATAGACCTCGGCTTTTTATCTTTATCGCACACACTCTTGCAGCTGACAGTATACGTGTATTTGTCGCCAAACCGAAGATTGCCAAAGTCTATTGGTAAAATAGACAGACTTTACAGCCATGTGGTCAGAGTTACACAACAACCGCGTAAATACCAAATATTTGGACCATCATTAATAAGGCTTTTAAATTATCCCCCAATAATTATGGACCGAGCGAGCAAAGCGTCTCCGTTTCAGGTTTTGACAATAAAAAAATCGTATGTCTCCTGCCTATTAAGCTGGTGGTCCCGGGTTTGAATCCTGATCCAGGCATTTATTTCTGTGGTTGGCACAAATACACTTGCGGTCAATAATTTTGGATCACCCTGATTGAATACCCGCAATAAGGTTTTTTTATAGTTACGTAATATACTATTACCAACCACCACCGAACCCAACTATAAGTTATTTCCGGCATCCTATCATAAAAATATCAATATCCAAAAATGAAGCGTTTTGAGATATATCTCGGTCCATTAACGTTGTTTTTTTCATGGGCTTTTACTAGCCCGATTTAAACCCGGTGACGTTATTTTTTCTACTATTATTGTTGTAATTTAAATGTAAAATTAAATAAAGATTATGACGTGTACTAGGTATTTTAGGAATATATATGACGGTATTTTACCGACCCGTGTTCTTTGTCCGCAAGTGTAATTGTTTCAGGTTTCAGATTTTTTTTAAGTATTATCCCTCTATATAAATAGATGTGTATATTGCCATTGTCGCCTAGAATCCTTAGTATAAGTTTTGCTTAGTTTGGGAACAGGTCTATTTTTGTAAGATTGTCCACAAATGAAAAAAAAAGATCCTAAATGTCATGTAAAGGTCCGGCCACACCGCTGCTTCAAGCGCCCTGACCTGACGCGCCGTGAACGCAGTGACGTGCCTCAAAGCCGAGACACACCGAATGCGTGCACAGCACGTGCGCGTGCGCGTGGCGTGCGCGTTGTATCGTATGAAATGTCATAGTAGATGACACACCGCTTGCGTGGCGTGCACGCGTGCTGCGCACGCAAGCGGTGTGTCTCGGCTTTCATGCGTGACGTTTTTAACTCATACATAAGTTTCGCCCTCGTCACTGCGGTTCCGTACCGTCACCATATTTTGAGCACTGGTGTGACTGAATCTTATCAGTTCTTTATCACTGGTGAAACAGCCACATACTATTGTTACTTATCAGTTATCAACTATCATACTTTTAGTGAAGTTCTATTCGTATAATTCACACCCGAATCTATTTTTGTTTGTGCTTAGCCAATATGAAAATAATCTTTATTACAGGCCAATAAGGTTCACAGTCGAGAAAACGAAAGACTACTGGCTGTGCAACTGCAAGCAAACTAAAAACCGGCCATTTTGCGACGGAACACACAAGTCCAAAGAAATTCAGGAGACCCACATCAAAGTTTAGATCAAGTGTTGTACAATTTTTACATATTACAGTTGTAGTGACAGTGGTTTCCAGAAGAATAAGTGCTTTGATGGGTACCTAGAGCTGAAGTTTGAGTGTGGCCTCTGATATAAAGTTATGTTAAAAGTGCTTACTTACACCAGACCATCTGTAGGCCAATTGGTTGGACAATAATTCATTGTCAATGACTTCACATATTAGATAATATTCAGAAGGCAAACAGCCATTTTTGTTTCGCATATGACTCTGATTCGTTTGCAGGGAGGTCTGCTGTGCTACCGCGAACTTCGAAAATCGAACTTCGTGTCGTGCCGTCCCTTTCACTCTCGTGTTATACACTATATGAGTGAAAGGGACGGCACGAGACGAAGTTCGATTTTCGAAGTTCGCGGTAGGTACTCTGGTATCAGTAGGATGCCCCACATACTTCTTAGATAGATTCTGTGCCAGGGGTCTGAGGTTAGTTTCATCTGTATGCCCACAAATAGTTCTTGTTAAGATAGTAAATCAATTTAACCACTGCCTGGTTTTATTTTTTTCTAATTCTGTTACCGAACCCCGAATTTTAAAACCTACGTAGTATTATACAGGATGATTCAGAAGACGTGAGCAGGACTAACATTACATACATACTAAATGGCAATGAATCGTTCACGTATTTAAGTGGAACAGCCATGCTTTTTTCCTGTATTTTATTTTTTGTTTAGTTTAATTCTCTACAATCATGGTCACCCTACAACCTTTAATTACCAAGAAAGTAAATTGGTAAATTGACACATTGAGTGAGATACGATACTTCAAAAGTAATCGGACTCCGATGACATTCAATTTGACACGTATCATTTGACTGAAGTATTCTGATTGTAGAGTGACCATGAATTTCGAAAATAGTTTAAAACATTTTGTTTTCAACACCAAAGATAAATGAACGTTAATTTCACTAATAGTGGCACGAACAGTAGCTTATGATCTACTGAATCCGTAATGTTGAGCTTGCTCACGTCTCCCGAATCATCCTGTATAATCATAATCACCCTATTTCCCTAGCAATGTGAAGCGAGGCCAGTGGCAGAGATGCATTAAATGGGGCTCTTTACACGATTAATATTATCACAATACTGGGATTTTAATATTATCGCAGTTGTCAGGACGAGACCATATGGCTCGAACTGTCAAAAAGTTATCAGTCCGGCTAGTATGATAACTTATACCGTCACGTTTTATGACGGTATAAGCTATCATACTAGCCGAGCTGATGTCTTGTAGGTATAGTCAACAGGAAAAGTAGAGGGTCATTTTAGTAACTTGTTACTTTCACTAATTTGACGTGTCCCAACTGTCGTAGTGTTCACAAACTCTAGACCTCAGTCAAAATACGTCGCTTGGCCGTTTCGCTAACGTCAAATGGGCGTCATTCGCTTGAAAGCAAACTTGCTTGGGGCTTGTCTGATGTTGAGATGGAGTGAATTCGAGAGACGGCTTGCCTTATTTTTATTTGTATAGGAAAATCATTTTTTTTAAACCTATCGTATGTGGTATAGTTTAGTTTTTCAATATACCAACGGGTTAAAAGGTATATATTGATATAACCAATGATATAACGCAGGGGTTCCCAAACTTTTTTTTCTCATAGACCACTTTAAAAAATTTGCTGGTTCTGGTGGACCCCCTACTCTACAGCCTACACCATATTCCCAAAAAATTACAAAAATGTGACTATTACCTAACTCTGGTGACGATATAACTATGAAATAGTATAGTATATTATATGTACACCTAGGGAGATAATATAAAGAAAGGCCGAGATCGCAGATATTTACGGCCCGAGCTGCAAGCGAAGGACGCAAATGTGCGATCAAGGCTTTCTTTATTATCTCCCGTGTTGTATACATCATTTTATGTCAACATTTGGCGAAAAAGCGGCTATTTCCGCACATGTATCGGGCGAAAAAATCCACTTTTAGCCAGGTGTGACATAAATGTTCTTTACAGGTTTAGAAAAAAAAGTGAAAAATGATTGGTTAATATGCTGTCAATAATAAATACTTTACTTTTTTGACATCTACTCACAACCTAGCATCAAATAAAATAAAATCAATCAAATTTAAATCTCGGAGTGGTGAAATAAAATTAAATATAGTATATTTTGCTTGTGTTGTGTTTATTCGAGTACTTTATAATATTTATGATGATAATAACAGTCGTAAAATAATTAAAATTAAACATTGTTACGTAACTTCTAAGCACAATGACACTCAAAATTAATGGGAGGGATGAGCTTGATGAATTGACAACAAATTGTCAATATTTGGGTTCAGTTTTGTCAGGAATAATCGCAAATCTCCTCGTTCTGTGATATTCAGTCTGTTCCTATTTTTCGTTAAAAGGTTTGTAACGGTGCTGAAACTTTTTTCCACAAGATATGACGAGGGAAATGATATCAAAAGCTTTCTCGCAATTTTCCACAGTCCAGGATATTTTTCGGGTATTTCTGCTTGCAGCCAAAAAGTTTGATACCCTTTTTTATATTTCACCTTCAGCTCCTCATTAGTGCTAAGCTCAAGTAGCTCCTCTTGCAATATCACGTTCTCCACTTCCATTTCATCAAATGGATTTATAATCCATGGTGGTATTTCCATCGTGAGAATGTCTTCAAATCTGGTTTTGAAATCATCATGCAGGGCAATCAAATGTTGAACATATGTCTGAATATCATCATCCTCGCATTCTACCTGTGACAAGCTTGAGAATTGGGAAAATTCGCGTCGACTAATGTTTTGCTTCATTAACTTTAATTTTCCAAGAAAAGCGGAAATCACACTCTTTGTTTTAATTAAATTGAGGTTGTCCCCTTGCAGTTGTAAGTTAATATCATTAAACTTTTTGAACAAATCTGTCAAATACGCGATATCTGCTTTGAACTTGATCAGGTTTTCTTTTAAATCTGGAGCTTTACTATCCAGAAACTCCAAGACAGACTCAAAAAGTAAGTAAAATCTTGTTAAACATGCACCTTTCGACAACCAGCGTACTTCAGTGTGTAAGAGCAATCGTCGGAAGTCTTCATCATTTTCATCGCACAATTGGGCAAATAAACGCGTATTCAAAGCATTGCTTTTTATTTTATTAACCGCGTTAATCACAAATTGGAGCGATTGGTGCAGTCTAGCACTCAAATTTTTTGCTACTAAGTGTTGTCGGTGGATGACACAGTGAATTGCAGTTAAATCTGGTATCATTTTTTTTAGATGGCTTATGAACCCACGATATTTCCCGACCATTGCAGGAGCTCCATCTGTTGCCGCCGATGTAACGTTTGTGAACGGAATTGATTTTTCTTTTAAAAAATCGCTCAGGATGTTAAATATCGATTCACCTTTAGTGTCAGTCTTCAAAGTTTTGGCGAATAATAGCTCTTCATGAATTTCTTCGTCCATAACAAATCTCACAAATGCTAATAATAATGCCTCATTATCAGGTAAAGTTGACTCGTCTAGTTGAATAGAAAAATGAGTTGTTTGCAGATAATTACACAAGAAACTTTCAATATCAGTGCTCATTTCGTCAATACGTCTTTGTACAGTGTTGTTACTCAAAGGAATTTTTTTGAGTATGTCAAATGGAGGTTTGTGCAGAACATTTTTTAAAACTTCTTCAACAGCGGGTAAAATTAACTGTTCACCAATGGTGTGGGGTTTTCCAGATTTCGCTATGAGTAATGAGATGTTGTAAGATGCCCGCAAGCCATCATCGTTACTTTCAGATGTTGAAGCGAACATGCCTTGCAGGGTGGGTCTCTTTTCATATTTTTCTTTCAATGATTGAAAATATTTCAAATCTTTACCTGTTTTATCAGGGTGGCACCTTTTTAGATGATCTTCGAGCTTCGATGGTTTCATAGAGTCATTGCTCTAAACTTTATTGCATAAAAGGCACATGGGCAATCGCTTGTCCGCGTTTGATGGAAGAAAGCCAAATTTTAAATATTCCACACTGTACTGTCGACACTTAATTTTCTTCTTTGGCTCCGCCATGTTTCAAATTAGCTACCTGTAAGCATAAAAAAGTTTTTGTGATCTTAACATTCTTACTTAACTTCTTCTTAGTCTTACTTAACAGGATATGGCTATTTTATAGAACAGAATTTATAATTTTTCGCTATGAATCAAAAAAAGAATACTAATAAACTTTTTTCGGCTGTCTGTTGTTTTATGGAAGTAGGTAGGTAATAATCGTAATGTTCATTATTTCATATTTCATACATGTCTATCATACACAAAGAAGACAAATATATTAACTACAAAAAGAGATACCTATAAGTTGTATAGCAAATAAACAAATAATGTACTTACTTTTCCGACACGATTCTGGCAACCAGGAACAGCAATTCACTTTACTTTTGTAGTCGAAATCCGGAAACAAATGAGTAACGTTTGTTCTTAGCATTCGTATTTATTGGTGAAGAATCAAACAAGTGCATACAAGCACATCACATTACCGTAAGTCATAGGTATTTCGTCCCTTTGCACGTCCGAACAAGCGTTTTGGTCGGCGCCGGCGATAGCGACGCGACGGTGCTTCGCAAGCCTAGACTTGTTCGTTTGTCGAACAGCTCGTTCGCGATATGTTGCAGACTTGCAGTCGACAAGTTTTGGAGCCGAAAGTTGTAATTTTAATAATATAGTATTATAGTATAGGTAGTTTGATTCACCGAAATATTTATCACGGAGGAACGCAATATTTTTATTATATATTTATCAGTCGTCCAGGCTATAAAAATAATACAAAAATCATTATCTGTTTCGTTATTTACCATCGAAACCAGATAAATTTTCGTGGACCCCCACGTACAAACTGTGAACCCCTATTTTTTTGCCACTCCAGCGTAGACCCCTGTCACATCGTTCGTGGACCCCTGGGGGTCCACCTGGACCACTTTGGGAACCCCTGATATAACGTATCATTTTATGATTAATATGTACCGTATCTGCAGTACAGTTCCATAAGTCTCGTAAAATAGATGCTAAAGCAGAACGCGTGTCACTTTGTAATAATTATTGAAAAATAAAATAAAAATACTAAATGAAATTATTTCCGAAATTGCTTTGTTAGACAAGAGGATCAAAAATCAGTCGAGGAGCCCAAACTTGGTATGATTTGGAAATGATTCTAGATTTAATTTAAACAAAATGGCTGGAATGTAATTTTACAAAAAAAAAATAATGACTCGGCACTCCCCTCCTAAGGGATTTTTTTTAAGAACTGAGGGTCAACAATTTTATTTTGATCTCCAGTATGTGAGTGCCAGATGGCTAAAATGTACATCGATTTTCGGTTTTTCGTTAGGAATTGGGCTCGTACGCCGTCCACTACATACTAGATCATGTCGACGTAACAGCTTACGTATATACTGAAATATATTGTGAGTCAAGGAAACTTTGTCATGAAATTTGGGGCCTCGTAAACAACTACGCAACGAAGCACGCTATAGCTGAACTATACGAAACGAAGTTATTAGATCGCGAATTATCGCCTCCGTAAGTAGGTCAGAGGCATCAAATTTCAAGTGCAATGACTGTCTCTGTACTAGCGTCAATGCATCGCCATCGCGGCGCCTAGTGTCGAGTCGGTTATTTTGTGTGTTGCTGACACGGCACGTGTTGCAGCCGCCGCGCCCCCCGCGCGCTCCGTCTCCTCACCCTCCTCGAAGTCACGTTATCATTATGCTGACGTCGTTGCCGATAAGCTTGTCGGGCTTGGCTGTTGTCTATGACAGCAGTCGTTAAGCCAAGTTAGAGACCTCCGAACGGCTTGCGAACTTCTAATAGTCAAGTTACCCACTCACTTCACAAAGGGGGTTGAAGTTCCACCACGTCCGTATGGGTACCCACCGTTACCCTACACGTGACACCTGGGTGGTGCTAAAAGTGCAACAATACTGGGGGCCGATTTTTGAGTTTCGAACGCTCGACTCACTCGAAAACTGTCAAAAACCATGAAATGCTATTTTTGAAATTGGAGCGATAGAAAATTTTCTGTTATTCTGTTATGCTATAGGACAAGGACTATATTCTACATTATTTTTACATTATTTTTTTTCAAAATTCCCGTACGTACGTAAATACCCAGTACGTAGTTTCGGAGAGAAGGTAGGGGAATGGTCAATTTCAACTCAATCGATCTCAGTAGTTTCGGAGCAAATTGGCTGTGACAGACGGACGGGACGGTCAGACCCTCGAGTTGTACTACTACTAAAAAGTAGTAGGTAAATAAGTAAGAAATCGTAATTACATCAATATTTCTTTATTTAACCAGATTACTTACATAAAAAAAAACCTGTAACCATGTTCTCACAGTTAAAACAAAAATATATTTATATCAAGAACAAAAAAATATAATCTTCTCTCATAAAGCTCTAAACATAACAATAATATTATTAGGCCTTCGCTCTACCGACGGCATCATATATAAGTTTTTATACCTTGTATTTCATATAATTATTGTAAAAAATTGCCTGAGAATTAAACTTAATAAGAATAATATGGAGGTTAACAATAGTAATAAGTATGTAAAGGCATCAAGGGTCTGTTTTAGATTTCAGTTAGTTTTAATTATATTTATGTTGTTTAACCCCTCGTATGTGGGTGTTTCGTGTGTTTGTCTAATGAAGTACTAACAATGGGACCAAGCCAGTTAAAACAATAGTTTCAAATGTTTGACATGGATATGTGTCTATTAAGCATACGAGGGGTTAAGTATCATGGGTTGTCAGATTTTTTTAGGGTGCTGCTGGTTGAATCATTTCATGCCTTTCCACCTTTGGAACCAAGGTCCAAAAGTCACCTGTGTCGTGTCGTTGAGGTACGATTTTTATTTGTTTTTCTTAAAGTACCCTAACACACGGGCCTTTTTATTAACAAACAAAATAAATGATCGAAATCATCTCCTCTAAATGCAATTAAAAAAAGTATTGAATTATATTTTCCAAAGTTCTTTGGTTTATGACGTTTCTAACGGTATGCTACACACTTCAATAAATAAATAAAAACACAAAAGAAATGTTTTAGTCAGAAGGGTGAAGCAAGTCGACATACAATTTTTTTATGGATCTTCGAATGTCAGATTCCGGGTAATTTAGGAAAAAAAAAACGTTTTAGGACCCCGGAGTGTAATGGGTGGAAATGTAGCAAATGACCGTAAAGCACCCCAAAAAAAAATTGGCTGTCCATGTGTCGAACAACCTGTATATTTTTTTGGAATACAAATAAAAGTCTCTCATACAATGATTCTTGATTATGATTACAAAACATACAAACTAGGCGGATTTAGGACAAGTCAATTCTTATTATTAATTTAAACAAAAATACTTTTTGGCACTAAAAATCGTTTAGTCTTATTGTCTAACATCAATAATTTAATATTAATCAGTTTCCTCTACAACTATATTACAGTAACTCACAACAATTAAACTTTCTAAAACACTGGCCACAACAGAGTAGCCAGCGGCGATAGGCGAAATAGCGTGACGTTTCCTCTATTATCTGCAAATAATTCGTTGAACATACTATATGTATTACTTCGGTGGTATCCTGGTCACGTGTCACGTCGCCGAATGTAATCGACTATGTACATAATATATAGTTATATCAAAATTAAATCAGGTAAGTGCGGTAAACCATGAAACATTTCGTACCTTGTCACAGTGAAAATCTTCTACAGATCTCATATTAGTTTAACCGCCTAGAGATGACCCATGCTTTTTTAAATCAAACCTTACAAGTACAACAATTGGGGCTTCTAAAAATTACAATAATAATATTAGGCCCCACTCTACCGACGGCACAATAGTCTCACTTTTTATATACCTTGTATTTATTATCTTTACATAATTATTATAAAAATTAAACTCAATAAAGTAATTAATTATTGTAAGAATTATATATTCTTATTCTTAAATTAAACAGAAAAGTCATTTGTTGGCAATAAAATCGTTTAGTCTTGTTGTCTAACATCAATAATATAATCTTAATAAGTTCCCTCCACAACAACATTACAGTATAACAAAACTATAAAAAGTAAACTATCTAAAACACTAAGTATGCCCCCTAACAGAGTAACCATCGGACATACTATATGTAATACTTCTGTGGTATCCTGGTTACGTCCCCAAATGTATATAATACATAGTTATATCAAAATTAAACCAGGTAAGTGGGGTCAACCAATTTTTGGGCCAGACACACGTTTTTTTTTAATCAAACATTACAAGTTCATCAATTGGGGCCTCTAAAAATTACAATAATATTATTACGCCACGCTCTACCGACGGCACCATAGTCTCACTTTTTATATACCTTGTATTTATTATTTTTACATAATTATTGTAAAGACTTAGCGTGTGAAATAAACATAAAAAAAAAATTAACAAAAAATACGAATATGGCGGATTTAGGTCAAATATATTCTTAGATTAAAAATTGTTTTAAGTGTTATTGTCTAACATCGAAAATATAATATTAATAAGTTTCCTCTGCAACAATACTACAGCAACACAGACTCAGAAAAAGTAAACTTTCTAAATCACTATGCCCACAACAGAGTAGCCAGCGGCTACGGGCGAAATGGCGTGTGTAATACGTCTGTAATATCCTGGTCACGTCCCCAAATGTAATCGACCATGTATTTAATACATAATTATATGAAATTAAACCAAATTGATTTCTGGGCCACTTCGTACCTTATGACCAGTGATCGTAACTTTTGTAGCATTTTTCGTGCAGCGTATAGGTTTTAACGGAGTTGGTATGGACAAATATGTACAATTTAAACGGTTAATTAAGGTTAATATTAACGTTATTAACGCTAACGAATCATAAGTATTTAAATCATGTATTACAATTCCGTTAACACCACTACGTTGCATCGAAAATGATACAAAAGTCACGATCACTGCTTATGACAATGAAAATTAACATGGAAGCTGCTACAGATCTGACCCAATTTTTTTTTAATCATAGATTACAAGTACAACATAAGGGGCCTAAAAATTACAATAATATTATTAGTCCCACTCTACCGACGGCACCATATTCTCACTTTTTATATACCTTGTATTTATTATTTTTTACACAATTCTTGTAAAAACTTAGCCTCAGAAGTCAACTTAATAAAGAGATTAATATAGGTATTCGTAAGAATAAAACATACTAATTGGGCGGATTTAGGTCATATCAATTCTTAATCATAATTTAAACAGAAATATACTTTATGGCACTAGACATCGTTTAAAGTCTCATTGTCTAACATCTATAATATAATATTAATAAGTTTCCTCTGCAACAATATTACAGTAATACCTCACAACAAGTAAACTTTCTAAAACACCATGCCCACAACAGAGTAGCTAGTAGCAACGGGCGCGATGGTGATTTTCCTGCTGTGGTATCCTGGTCACGTCCCCAAATGTAATTAACCATGTATAATACATAATTATATCAAAATTAAGTCAGGTAAGTACGATCAAACAATTTTATTTCTAGGACCCTGTACCTTGTCACAGAGAAAATCAATGAAAGCTGCTAGAGATCTCAAATGTTGTCACTCTGACAAGGTACGAAGTGGCCCATACACCCAATTGGTTGACTGTATCTTATCCAGCAGGTAATTTTGCATGTTGAGTTTATGAACAGTTCCTATGTTTAAACATTTTATTTATCACATTATACTATCTAATAATTGTTATATTTCTACGAAACACATGTAGAAAACAGATGACGTTTAGGCTTACGACTACTAGCTCAGTAACTGAGTCCAGATATAGTTAAACATATAACAACCTACTTACAGTCAAGGAATGACATTTGTCTTTGTTCGCTTTGCGATTAAAGTTCCTAACCTATCTACTGTCGTCTGTTTTTGGTCTATGCGATTCACATTTAACATACTTAACTTTAATGAGATACACATTCACAACTGCACATATCCTAGCTACCAAAACCGATTAATGTATGTAACAGACTAGTCCTGAGAATCTTATCAATTTTCTAGAGGTGCACAACTTTGCTGACAAGATAATTTTTGAGACCAAAATGAGTTTAGGACCGCGATAGTCCGTGCTTTGGACTATCCCCGTTCCTATGTAAACATCAGAACCAGGGCATAAGAAACGTTTTTCTTACACATTTGGTCGATTTTTGCACTAAATGAACGATTGGTTATACAAAATTTGTATTAATATATGTAATAATAGTTGACTGTCTCTATATAAGGTAAGCCGTAGAATCAGACGTTAATACCTAGAATTTAGTGTCAATTAAGTATCAAGGAACCCTTATTAAATAAAATAAAAACTGAACTTGAATGTATAAATTCACCCAGATTTTGGTTTGTTTTGTACATAAGTACCGTTTACTTTAGTTATATAAATATATAAGCGTCTGCCCGCGACTTTGTCCACCTGCCACTTGTTTATATCGCACCTCCAGAGCGCACCCCCAACCTATATACAAACTTCCGCCCTCCATGAATCTATCCTTAGTCCCGGGGGATCAAACTACAACCAAAACAACAAGTCACCCAAGTCAGGTCCAGTGGTTTAAGAATCCCCCGCACGTTCGACTGAACTCGATTCTCGATACAAACGAAACATGTACGACATCAAACAATTATTCATGTTGTATTATGGATCTTAGTTATCCGAAATAAACGGTTATTATTATTATTTCAGCATGGCCTTTTGGAATGAGAACCAAACTACGTTTGTATGAAGCATCGACCGTGCTGGGGAACCTTAGGCGTGAATAGTTAACAGACTTATTTTCGTATTTATAACATCAGGACGGTCGGTTTTCTGTTATAAAAAGTTCAAGTTCAAAGTTCTCCCGTAGCTGACATAATAATTAATTGATCTCACAATCTACCTTATATTTAACATTAATGAAAGGAGACATTAATTAAATATTATGTAATAATAGAGATATTTATTTGGTTATTAATGTTTTTCGTACCCTGCTTATTTTGGACCGGAATTCAGTTTTCTAATAGAAGTGAATAGCGTAGCTTCCTCTCGGAAGCAACCACTCGTGACAAGACAGATTATCATTAGATCGTGTAACATTTTTAATGGATACCTTTAGTAGTTTAAAGTAAGATTTTATTTTATACAACTTCGGTAACAAAACAAGCTTACGGCCTGCTTGATGGTAAGCAGACACCGGCTACTATGGACGGTTGCGACCCCGTAAAACTCATAAGCGATTTGTATTGATATTTTTGTAGATAGCTAGACATGTGCACTCTCAACTTGACACAGCGTATATCCTTGGGAGCTGCGGCGACTCACCGCGAGAAACCCATTCGACACTACCTACCTATAGTTACCTATTTCCTATTCAATATTCCTGTTTAATCATTCCTTGCTAACCATTCTTTATTGTTAGCACCGTCTCGGCCCATCAGTCTCTTCAACATATTCAATACGACAATTCGTCTATGAGTTCAAAGGCGGATTATTCATCTCACTGAGGTGAGTATATATTTGTAAGAACTGCCCCGGAAGGACCCAAATGCTTGTGCGCTAGTGAGATATATGCCATTGTTCACAATCACAACGTAGTATTGCAGCGATAAACCCAAAAGAGGACGCAGTACTGCCATGATTCACAACCAGCGTCTTCCTAACCGCATACGTGGTCAGATGTTATGGTGGTGTGGTGGCAACACACTTTGGGTATTTGTGCATATACTCGTGTAGCATCTCTATCTTTAATATCGCAAAAGAAAGAGAGGCGAACACGCAACTCGAAGTGTGGTTCCAACATTACATGTTGATGATAACGCGACCGTTTCGTTTTACATCTAGATATGTCACTTGGCAATTCGGTTGAACTCACGTGGTTGGCACTGAAATTATCGCCACGCGCCGTCGTGCTACGACAATGACGCGCGAACAAGGCGTGCATAGAAAGAGCACGTGCTATGCGGTAGAACAGGAGCACTCACACATCGGATTTTTAAGACAATTGACTTTATGACATGTGTACGTAATTATTCTTATTTATAATTTTTACAGCAGGGAAAAGGAGAGTGTGATGTGCTTATTGCTGCAAAAAACTCTACAAGGGCAATGACTGCACTTCTAACATGATATACATAACAAAATATCAATGTACCTAGTACAGTCAAGGGCACCAATATGTATACATTAAAATAAGGTCCATAAATGTAGGTATACGTAATTAAATTCTATTATTTATCATTTCTACAGCAGACAGCGGTTAAAGGGCGGGTGTGTGATGAGCTTACCGTTACAAAAAAACTACAAGGGCAAGGACTGCAAGTTTCTGACATGATATACCTACATAACAAAATATCGATGTAGTACCGTCATGGGCACCAATATGTATACATTTTTCACCTTATTCCATTAAAATAAGGTACATAAATGTATACATGTTTATGTCCTCAACTGTGCAAATTTAGAATCTACGAAACAGAACGGCTCTGACGGATATACAAATGACAAACCACATAAAAAAAACATAAGTACCATAATAACCCATAAAATAAATTATATCAAAGCGGAGAGGATTAAAGCTACGCACGCAATTAAAAACATTAGGCAAAGTGCAATAGGAACTCCTTAACTGAAAATCTACATTTTATCCTTTAGATTCTACCAATCAGAACGGTTCTGAAGGCTGTATAAATGACAAACCACATATAAATATAATACAATACTATCGCAATCACCCATAGCGTAAGCTTTATCATAGCGCAGATTATTAAAGCTAAGATTGCAATTAAAAACATTAATCAAAGTGCAATAGGAACTTCTCAAATCAAAGTCAACATTTCAATGCCCCCGACTGTACGAATTCAGAGTCTACGAATCAGAACGGCTCTGGCGGATGTGTAAATGAGATAACACATATAAATATAAAACGAAATTATTATAGAAACTCCGAACAGAAATCTGATCATAGCGCAGCCTATTAAAGCTAAGCTTCCAATTAAAATATTTAATCAAAGTGCAATATGAACTTCTTAAGTCGATCGCAATAGCGACTAGACACAAATAGTATGCTGAAAGACCTGAACTAAACGTATAATGAGGTAAAAAGCTAAACCTAATGAGTCTAACTTAATTTATTTATTTACTTAACGATAATGCTTATTTATATTACTGGGTATATACGATCTAATATCACATTCAATATCTATCGTTTGGAAACTTAAGAAGAGCCTAAAGAAGACGAACACGCGTCATCTAACACGGTGATAGGACCGCGCGAACGCAAACGATATATCTTCCTTACCCTGTTGTCTGTGGAGTCTTCTCTCAAATGAAGGCGAACAAAACAGTTGAATGTTTATAATTTGCTTACACCTTGAAATGTGGGTAAAGTAAATAGTTCGAAGTATAAATCGTCTATGAAACTTTGGAACGTGAATGAATTTAAACTGTTGGCCATGAAGCGCTGTTGCTTTCCTGGCTTTCGGTTCTTGTCTCTGACCTCGAATTTGTGCACGTAGACTTGTTTGCCGTTGACTTGGATGGTGCCCGAGAGAGTACCGGCACGCTCTGCGGCCTCTGGCCCGTCAAACTCCAGAAATGCCACGGCTGTGGGAAGAAAACATTCAGTCAGTCTATGATTCGGCCGGAAACCGAGCGGCAACCGCGCACCAAAAGCGAAGTTCGTCTCTGTCGCTCGTATTAGCAAGTGCGACAGAGGGAGCTCAGAGTACCCCGAATATACTACCACCGAGCGAGATAGTCATACTAATTTGAATTAGAGCGACAGAGAAAAACTTTTTATTTGTTGTCTTTGTTAGTGTTCATTTTGTCTTTTAATTTAATGTCAAAATTTAGGTATTTCTTTGTATAACATTCGTTTCCTTAAATAAAGCATTCAGTAGCTCATTGAAGATCTTTATTTTATCAACTTAAATGGCACAAATAGGCATTTAGGTTTAGGTTATGTTTAACAGGAGCTCCACGCAAGCGTAGCAAAATATTCGAAAAAATAATGCTTACGCAATTGGTTTCTCACTTTAATTCTCACAATATTTTGCACGCACAGCAGTTCGGCTTCACGAAGGGTAGGTCAATTACTGATGCAGGTGCAAGTTTATTAAAATTTATTTTGCAGTCTTGGGAAGAGTCGCACGACGCCATCGGAGTGTTCTGTGACCTTTCCAAGGCTTTTGATTGTGAAGATCATGGTACTTTAATTTGTAAACTTAAGTTTTATGCACAGACATCAGAGAAAAGCAGACTCGCAGTATTAAGCCAGATGATTTTCCATATAGTTGTCTCTTTAATCCTTATGGTGCACCAAAATGAGTTAGAATGCGACAGATAATACAATCATTTTCGGCTGCTTTACTCTGATATCTGTGGTTTTATGGCATCAGAGGGCATGCATTAGATCTCATGAAGTCATATTTAACACAGAGAAATTCAAACTGTTCCTTGTTTATGTAAATGATCTGCCATATATGGTAAGCCGACGATCAGGCATTGTAATGTTCGCAGACGACACCTCATTACTGTTCAAGGTAAATAGGAGAGATACTGAACTCATTGAACCAAATAATACCCTCTCCATGATATCTGACTGGTTTGCTGCCAATAACTTAGTATTAAACCCGAAAAAAACGAAATGTATTAAATTCTCTCTAGCGAACTCATCAAACAGAAACTTAGATACAAATATTAAACTTAATGGTCAAACATTAAAATTTGTTACTTCTACTGTTACATTGGACTCAAAATTGCAGTGGGGTTCCCATATAACAGCGATAGGAAGTATGTTGAGCTCTGCTGCATTTGCAGTCAGGAGAATAAGGCAGCTTACCAATGTAGCAACGGCACGGTTAGTTTACTTTGCTTAGTATAATTACTTATGGTCTTATCTTATGGGGATCAGCTGCAGATATTGAACCTGTTTTTATTTTGCAAAAAAGGGCTATCCGATCAATTTATAACTTGGGGTCGTGTGATTCATTAAGAGAATTTTTCAAAGAAATAGATATTTTAACCCTGCCGTCCCTATACATATTTGAAATAATAATGTATGTTAGGAAGAATTTGGGCAATTTTCCAACGAACGCTGATAAACCAATAGCCACGAGAAATACTGGGAAACTGAAAATAACCTTCTATAGACTAGTAAAGGCGAAAGTCGTTCTTGGGAATTTGTATTAAATTCTACAATAAAATTCCTAAACACATTACTGAACTTAGCAATTCTAAATTCAAATATGTAGTAAAACAAACACTTATTTCAAGAGCATATTATATACGATTACATCATGGATAGGGATGTTTGGCAGTGATAGCGTCCTGCACGGGTAATCTATCGCGAAAATATGTTTTCTACTGTAGCATTGTTATTTCAGTTATTTTATAGTAGCTGACACTGTAATTTATATTTAAATACACAATGTATATTGTTTTGAAAAAATGACACCTCGCCGAGTTTCTTACGCCGGTTCTTCTCGTGGCAGAGGTATATTTTTCCGAACCGGTGGTAGTTTATTGACGTTCATAGGTGCATGTAATATGCCTAATTTGAAGAATAAACTACTTTTAATTAATTTGATTAAAATTATTAATTTTACGTCATTACTTTATTTTAAGATACTATGTTACTTAAGAGGAATTATTATTTTTTGTCCAGTCTTTCGATTGGCATGAAATAAAGACAAAAAATACAGGATGTCTTTTTTCACATTTGAGTCGGTTCGATTCCCAGACGAAGCAAGTAATTTTTAGAAAATATTTGGATGCAGCATTACTGTCGTTCAAAAATAAAATAAAGTCTCCTTCCAGCAAAATATCCTTTCAAAATGTTTTAAGATACTTTTCTTTCATGTCGCATAGTCTTGGGACGCTCTGTATAATCAACCTGGGTAGTCAGTTAAAACCTGGGTAGTCAAAACTAAGAAGCTCGTTTAGATATTGAACGAGAAAATGACAGCAATCAAAACACATAGTGCTGATTTCCGATACAAATACAAGAGTAGGTAGCGACGAGACTAATAACCTTATTAGGAAAAGTCTCACGCCGCGGCAGATCTTAAAAAAAGTAAAAACGTAAAAGTAGTTTATTCTTCAAATTGGGCATATTACATGCACCTATGAACGTCAATAAACTACCACCGGTTCGGAAAAATATACCTCTGCCACGAGAAGAACCGGCGTACGAAACTCGGCGAGGTGTCATTTTTTCAAAACAATATACATTGTATAGTTCGGGTTAAAGAACTTTATTTTTCTCAAAAGAAATTTACATTTCACTTATTGAGAAACATACTTGAATATTATAAACAAAAATATCTTTTAGTGAGAGTTAAATATAAATTACAGTGTCAGCTACTACAAAATAACTGAAATAACAATGCTACAGTAGAAAACATATTTTCGCGATAGATTACCCGTGCAGGACGCTATCACTGCCAAACATCCCTATCCATGATGTAATCGTTTATCTTATAATATGCTCTTGAAATAAGTGTTTGTTTTACTACATATTTGAATTTAGAATTGCTAAGTTCAGTAATGTGTTTAGGAATTTTATTGTAGAATTTGATACAATTTCCCAAGAACGACTTTTTCGCCTTTACTAGTCTATAGAAGGTTATTTTCAGTTTCCCAGTATTTCTCGTGGCTATTGGTTTATCAGCGTTCGTTGGAAAATTGCCCAAATTCTTTCTAACATACATTATTATTTCAAATATGTATAGGGACGGCAGGGTTAGAATATCTACTTCTTTGAAAAATTCTCTTAATGAATCACACGACCCCAAGTTATAAATTGCTCGGATAGCCCTTTTTTGCAAAATAAAAATAGTTTCAATATCTGCAGCTGATCCCCATAAGATAAGACCATAAGTAATTATACTATTAAAATAAGCAAAGTAAACCAACCGTGCCGTTGCCACATTGGTAAGCTGCCTTATTCTCCTGACTGCAAATGCAGCAGAGCTCAACCTACTTCCTATCGCTGTTATATGGGAACCCCACTGCAATTTTGAGTCCAATGTAATACCTAAGAATACAGTAGAAGTAACAAATTCTAATGTTTGACCATTAAGTTTAATATTTGTATATAAGTTTCTGTTTGATGAGTTCGCTAGAGGGAATTTAATACATTTCGTTTTTTTCGGGTTCATTACTAAGTTATTGGCAGCAAACCAGTCAGATTTCATGGAGAGGGTATTATTTGGTTCAATGAGTTCAGTATCTCTCCTATTTACCTTGAACAGTAATGAGGTGTCGTCTGCGAACATTACAATGCCTGATCTTCGGCTTACCATATATGGCAGATCATTTACATAAACAAGGAACAGGAACGGACCTAGAATAGACCCCTGAGGTACTCCCATCTCTACCACTGTCTCTGACGAAATGGCTTTATTTATCGCTACCTTGATTTCTCTGTGTTAACTATGACTTCATGAGATCTAAAGAATTAATTCAAATCAAATCAACCGTCCAGTGACGAACGTCTATCGTTAGCTATTACCGTGTCAACACTGTGAACTTGTTGCTTCGGTGTGCGAGTAGCCCGCCGCGCATGGCATCCGCGGTCCAACGAAATCGAAGACGCATTTACCGACATTCAAATTGAACAAGCAAAAGACAGCAATAAAAAAAACAGTACTGATTACCGATATAAAAACAGATAAGCGTCTAGAGGCTAACCTTATTAGGAAACGCCTGAGCCGCGCCAGATCCTAATATTCTTAATTCAAATCAAAACAACCGTCAAGTGACGAACGATTATCGGGAGCAGAGCTAATACCCCGTCAACTTGTTGCTTCGAAGTGCGTCTGCACTCTGCAAGGACCGGCCGGCCGCCCGGCGGAGGTGCGCATGGCAGCCGCAACCCGACTAAATGCGAGACGCATTTACTTACCAACATTTGTGCATTATTGATCGATGCACTGAAGGTCGCCGGGAGTCGTAACCTAAGAATTATTTCCTGAATTTCCACTGTTCAACGCAACCCCCCGGAAATAAGAATATTTCGGGCCGAGGCGTTGAACCTAACCTAAAACTACGCAGGATTAATCCGCTCATTACACAGACACAATGAACGATATGAAATATTTAGTCGTAAATTATAAATTCATACTTATCATTGACTCATATATTTACGAGTACAGACAGGCCCTACGGGCGCGGTTTGGGTGCATGGAGTTTGGCATCATTCGTATACGAACGCATCTATAGGAATTTGAACCTTCTTTATAGAAGCTAGATTTCATGTCTAAATGGCAGCAGTAATGGTCGGGTGTCGCGAGCGCGTTGTGCAGTTGGTTGCTGTCGCTTAAATATAAATACTGTGTAGAAAGGATCAAACTGCTTTGAATCTAGTATTAAGACGCGCCTAATTCGGAAGTTAGTTCAAAAGGCGTATCCTTACTATGATACATACGCGTATAGTCATTGAAAAGTCGATGAACGGGAAAAGCAGTATTTTTTTTCAGACTTCTGTACAAACACGAGACTCGCATGCGAGTTTCATTACATTGCGGGTTACCGGTCCGTGGTGTATAATGAGTTCATGTGTGTAAATAAGGCTTAAGGCTCTGAAACATACCGCCCATTAAGGACGACCTGCGTTAGTTAGCGACCACCTGCCTACGAGTAACTAACATGGTCGCGTCAAGTCGGACGTAACTAATAGCATACGTCTTACTAAGTATTCCATATGTACATACCGAAACCGTAAGACCTCCCCAATAATTGACAAGAAATTGCATAGGTAGACAAAATTATAAAGTTAAGTATACGAGGGGCGGCTGAAAAGTAACCTCCTTGGTCAGAAATATATACAATAATAATGCTGGCTGGTATGGATTTATATTCGTATGTTTTTCTATTTTCAAAATGTATATTACATTCATTTGTTTATTGTATCACGTTCATTTGTCTCCTACAATTGTTTCGAACATGTCGGTAGAAAAAGTGAAAATGGATAAAATCCAGCAGCATGCGGTGATTAAGTTTCTGACTTAAGAAGGGAATACGCCTTCGGAGATCAGACAGCGTATGTTACGTGTGTTTGGCAGTTCGTGTTCTTCCGAATTTGTTATAAAGTTTTGGTCAAGGCAGTTTAAATTAGGTCGTGAGAGCCTGGATGATGATCCTCGTAGCGGAAGACCAGTTTCGGCCGTCACCGATGAAAATGTAGCTAGGGTGAAAAAAATTATATTAGAGGACTGACGAGTAAAGCAGTGGGAGGTAGCTAGAGATGTGGGCGTCAGTAAAGAGCGAGTCAATGAAATAATTCATGAGCATTTGAACATGTCCAAGGTTAGTGCACGTTGGGTCCCCAGAATGTTGACTGCATTTAAAATGGAGAGGCGTGTCAAATGTTGCGAAGAGTTTTTGGACATGAGTCGAGGGAAAGAGGCAGAAATAGTTTCTAGAATTGTAACATGTGATGAGACATGGATTCGACAATGGGACCCGGAGAGTAAGCAAGAGTCGTTACAGTGGAAATTTAAGGATGAGAAGCCGCCTTGGAAATTCAAGGTCTGTCCATCGGCAGGTAAACTTATGGCTACAATCTTTTGGGACACAGAAGGGATTTTGCTCATAGATTATTTACCGAAGAAAACTACAATGAATGCTGATTATTACTCAAACTTACTATATTAACTAAGAGAGACAATAAAAGAAAAACGGCGAGGTAAACTGAGCAAATTAATTCTGATTTTGCACGATAATGCACCAGTGCATACCGCCCGCACAACGAAGCTAGCAATTAAAGACAATGGCTTCGAAACCATTGACCACCCCCTTATAGTCGAGATCAAGCTCCTGTGACTATTTTCTGTTTAGACTTCTCAAGAAAGACCTCAGGGGACGAAGGTTTATGACCGATGACGAAATGAAGGCTGCGGTTACTGACTTTTTTGACGACAAACCGATTTTTTTTTTTATGGCTTAAATTCAATATTTGAAAAATAAGTGTATTTTATAAGCAGGGGACTATATAGAAAAATAAATAAAAATTTGCCACGACAGTCTTTTGTTTCATTGTTAGGTTAGGTTACTTTTCAGCCTCCCCTCGTATCTCGTAAGCTTATTCACAAGTAATATACTTTAATTCAAATTAGACTTTTCTTTCTATTATTAAAAACTATATTTGCACCAACCTTATTACTATTGGCGTCGCCGTCAGTCGATAAACAAGTTGTAAGACTAGTCTTTCGACCTCCCGAATCTCATGAGTAAGTTGCCTAAATTCAGCTCAAAATAACAGATAAGGCAAGCAGACAGATATAAATAACTTCATTCAGATTACGTTGCCATTATTTTCTTGTGTCGCGTGGGCAGAGAGAGATTTTGCTCGAATGTCATGAAAGGGTCAAGGCTTGAGTTGAGGTGAGAGCGTGGGCCGCCGGCGTCGGCGCCAGGGGTGGGGATGTCATTCGAAGCTTTCAGAATTGGAACCCGTGTCTTATAATTCTGACAAAAATAAAATCAATAGTCCGCAGCTTTCGGAATACGCCTGAAGTACTTCAATCAAGGCCAGGCTCCTATCGATCATTGTTATTTCTACCCTTGCTACCGCACCAGGGGCGTCGGCGATAGGGCGTAATCTGAATTCGCATTATTTGCATTTGTATTATGCGATGGTATCGAAATTTGATTTTAAAAAATAATTGGAAAGACATTCATGATTTTTGGAAAATCATGCCCGCCTTATCCAGGAACAGGACCCACCATTAGTGAAAAAAAAAGTTCTTTTTTATTGTTACGCTACCGATTGAAACGGTTGCTCATTAGGATTATATTTTCCATTAAAAATAGCATCATAAATAAAAGGAAATTCAACATCTAAATTTTAATTATGACATGGACCCGGGTATGTCCTAAAACTACGACCAAGACCACCGGGGGATGGGCAGCAGCATCCCTGGAGTGCGGTGGAGATACTGCGATCGCCAATCCGCATGCCAAGCGTGGCGATTATGGCATTTACCACCCATGTTATTGGGGGAGGCCTATGTCCAGCAGTGGACTTCCTTGGGCTGATATGGTGGTGGGTATCCGATATGCGATTTTTTCTACATAAATTTAATGCGGCTTCAATATATATTTTTAAATAGTAACATGAATTCTTCTCTCAGTTATTTTATTACTGAGAGAACTTCACCGACCGCAGCGGGTGTATTATGCATATTAGCTTCCGTCTCCATCTGGTATAGCCGTCGAACACCTGTATCAGTAGGCACTATAAATGGACATGCTCCCAGTACCTACTGCACTCATACTCATTGTAGCGCCGAATTTTTGAAATATTTTTTTAGAGACAGTAAGTTTTTTGTTTCTATAATGAATTATAACATACCTATACCATATTGTATTCGCTTTGCCAAATCAAATAGGTTTTCTTAAAGCCAATTTAGGTCTTGCCCGCGCCTTGAATACATTAAAATACACATATACACATCGAAGTGACAAGACAACAGTCAAAGTCACCATACCTCATACGCGACGCTGCCAGGCGCGCCGTCTGCGCAGCCCGGCGCCCCCGAAGAAGGCGTGCTGCTCCTCTAAAGGCTGGCTGTAGCAGCACATAACATTGTTATACAACAGAAGGACATATAATGCTTTAATCATAACCTAACTTAACCTAGTATAACCTGCCTCGATAGACAACATTTATAGTTATAATATATCTTGTAGGTTATTAGTAACTTAACCTGTTTTCGTTTGTAAAAAACATTTTTTGATAACTAACCTAACTTTTTTGGTAACAAAAGGGTATGAAAACATGAAATGCATCACCCATTACCGCTCACGCTGTGCAGTTGCCTGCCGCTCCCGAGTTAGTACGCATCTCCTCTATGGGCTTGGCTGTGGCAGCGCATAACATTTTAAAATAACCCAAGCCATTGTACAATTAAACCAACCCGACATATCCTGTACATACTCCAATCCCTAGTACCTGAACGTTTATTCGACAATCCGCCGACCCGACATTTTTTGTGACCTAAACTTTCCTTTTGCTAACCTTACTGTTTTTGGCTACCGGAATTTTTCGAACTCCTTTTTCGATAACCTTAACTTAATATTTGGTCAAGCCCCGACCATAAGACGGCATCGCAGCGCCCCTCAAGCTGTGGCGCAATCCTGGCCACAGCGGTTTGTTGTAACTTCGGTGCGGACGACGGTGTGCGCGACGGTAGCGGCCTCCGTGGGGGTTGGGGGCGGCTAACACGTATAGCCGTGCCGTCATCTCCGTACCTCCCTCGTCCTTTTTGGTAATCCTTTTCTTCTATTTTTGGCCCAAATGTTTTGATAACAATATTTATGTAACGAGACTGTAGTGTGTTTGGTAAAAAACATTAATCACCATTTTCTGGGCAACATAACTAACCCTTTTTCCAGTAACCTGTACATACGAGTATAGGTAACATTGCGAAAAGCAAAACGCTCACCTTTGCGACTGCTACAGCGCTTGCCGTCGTGCACGCGGCGAATCAATCTGGCGTTCTCGAATATTTCGCGCAGCTCCGCTGTGGGCAGCAGACTGTAGCTATGGACAACGGCGGCCTCCGTGGCCGCGATAGGACGACTAATATGGATGCCCGAACCGTGGAAACAGGGTTCTTCAATGGCCTGTTATGTATTAGAAACGAACCGTGCTATACGTAAATCAAAGGAGTGAAATAAAGCAACAAAGTGGCGCTGGACAGGCCACTTGATTAGACAAAACTTCGACAAATGGACAAACAAAACTCAAGAGGAAATAAAGGAAAAAGGTAAGGAAATAATCTTAGATGGTCAGACGACCTTAAAAAGATTGGAGGAGGTATCTGGCTGCAAAAATCAAGGGATCGTGGCAGATTGAAAGATCTGGAAGAAGTTTGTTTAGAGACAAGTTGAGGTTGTCGATGGAGAAGTAGAAAAGTAATAATCTCCTTTACCAATTTTTTGATAGGAGCCCTTTCCTAGGTCGCCAAATAAATAAATACAGCAGAACCTCTTTAATCCGAACCCCTTCTAATCCAAACCCCTGTGTAATCCGAACGATCTTCCCCGCCCACTTTTACGAAAAATGCGAGACAAAGCTCTCTATGTGTCATTAAATACCACCCGACATTCCCGACAAACAAAAATGTTGTTTTGTTTAATAAATGTTACGTCTAACCTCTAGAGATGAATACACATTTAAAACTTCAGAATATTGGACGTTTTATATCATAAAAAATGCCTATAAATTCACTATACTATAATCCGAAAGGGGGGTAAATTTTCGCGGTATTTTATAAAAAAATACCCTATACATTCACTATACTAGTATAATCCGAATGGGAGGTAAATTTTCGCGGTTCGGATTAAAGAGGCCCTGTATATGTATGCATGAATTACTAGTTTAAAGATTTGAATCATAAAACTTAACTACCTTAAAAGTCATATTACTTACCTTAGTAGCAGCTTCCTCTGTCTCAAAGTAGATAGTGGTGTTAAACACGTCGCCTCCTGTTTCCGAGCTCCTTTCAGCAGCCCTAGGTCGAAACAATAACTCAGTCAGGGTCAGGACCAAATTTTTGGGCCACGCACAGAGCGCAGCGCAGCGTGGTTGCTGGGTGGAGGCGGTTTTGCGGTAAAGCGAACGCGCTCCAGGACATGGCGCACCAAAAAACCGCGCGGTATTCGGTAGAGCGGCGGCGGCGTGTGGGACATATGAAGCAGTAATCGACAGTCGACAGTTTCCCGCCGACAGGCCCGCTCGGCGCGTTTCTAGCTTTTGGGTTTCAATTCGTCTACAATTTCATTGACTCCGTAGTATGATAAAGTTGCATATCACAACGGTATGAATGAAATTTTTGGTGATTTAAAGAAATAAAGTGTAATAAAGTGCTTACTCAATTAAGAAGCCTTACAAATTTTAAAACGTTTGAACTCAAGTCATGACAAAAGTACCTAGTGCCTACTGATAAATCGAATGTACTAACTAACTAAGGCTGGGTTGCACCGACTTACGATCACAGACTGATCAACGTTAAATATGACGCCGGCAGCTGTCATCCCATAGAAAGTTGTCAAACTTCCCATACATTCAAATTTTAACGAACACAGTTTACGATTATATATTTTTACGTGTTTGAGTATAATTTTAATGATGTCTATGTCTCCCAATCATGTTAACATTGTTAACATTAATGATAATTTTCAGTATTTCCACCAAACGGCTTGCATCGCATCGGATCGGAACGGATTTGACAATCTTCAAACGATATTAAATCATGTACCCAGTATTTAAAGTCTATATTAGCAAGCCGCACAGAGCAGATTAACCGCGGGCGTCTTCCGCGACATCGATCGTAGCTGAAAGGTGCCGAAAGTATGCTACAGTGCGCGGCTCGCTAAATAGACTTTAAGGAATTTATACAAAAAAAAATACATAAAACAATAAAAAAATGTGGTTTCCGTGAGCCAATGCTTGGTTGCCTACAGAAAATACCGAAATCGGCATATGCGTGCCTATCATATTCGAGGAGTTCCCTCGATTCCTCCTAGACCTCATCACCAGACCTTCACCAAATTTATATGAGACCAACTTGGGGGTACATGCTTTGAAACAAAAAAGAAATATCAAAATCGGCCGACGTGGTCAAGTTATCGGGGAACATACATACATAAAAAAAAACATGCAGACGAACTGAGAACCTCCGCCCTTCTATTGAAGTCGGTTAAATTTTCAAAATACCCATTCCTATTACGTCCCTTTCTCTAAACATCCCTTTCTCAAAACGTCCCATTGTTTTCGCAAAATGGCCCTGCTGAAAAAGCCCATTTCGCAAAACGTCCCGTCAGCAAAATGTCACATTAGCAAAATGTACCGTTCGCAAAACGTCCCTTTCGCAAAATGCGCGATTTGTTCTCTTCGTTTTGTTTGTCAAGCAAGCGAGGTTTTCAAGACACATTTTTGTCAAGCTTGAGTTCTGATGGAGGATTCCATGAGGGATTGAGGGTACTTAGTCTTCTACCATTATAAACATACTTATAGCCATTTTTATTTTATTATATGGAATCTAAGATTGCACCATCTAAGTATAATAATCTCTCACTCCCTCCCCTATTGAAGTTGGTTTTTTTTTCTTAAAAATTATTGTAAGTACAGATGCTAATGGGGGAATTAGCATCTTTGGAAGCTCTGGCGACCTTACTCACCACCAGGAACACAACATCACAGGTAGTGATGTTATTATGGCTGCGGTCTCTTGTAAGGCGGAGGTACCTCCTAAGTTGGTTTTTTTTTATGATTGAATGACCAGGGATTGGCCCTAGTCTCACCTGATGGAAGTGATGACAAGGCCTAAGAGGTTGCTTACTGGTTCAGTACTAGTCTATTTACTCTTGTGTTGATGAGATCCGGATTGTTATGTAATGTATCACGAAATACGATTTTTGCTACTCAATATACTTAATAATAACAACTTACCCGATATGCGTAATGTGGCCATGCTTCCCAAAGACTTCCGCCAGCTTTTGATGGTAAATGGCAATCATTGCCATTGGCAAATTCTGTACCACAACCGATGTAGAGGTATGTTGGTTACTCGCAGTAGAAACCTCCTCCGTATTCTCGTACAACCTCTTCTTAGTCCACTTCACAAGTTGCGGAAGGACGAACTCATTTGTATTGTTACAGTTTGCATCAGTTTCAATAGTGTTTGGTAAATTCTGCTCATGCTTCGGGTGAGCAGGCACTGTCTTCTCAGGCAAAGGCACATTAGATTCAATGTGCATACTCTGGAACTCTGCTGTCAATTGGTCTTCTAAAATATCTTTACTAATATTATTAAACACTGCTGCATGGTGCGCACCACTCATGGCACATGCAAAGCACTTCGAGTTCTTCGGCTTCTTATGTCTAACAACCAGATTATTGCTCTCAGTGTGTGGGTCATCTTCACCTTTCTCCTTTGTCCCATGAGGAGAGTCCATGTTCACGTCTTGGTCGATATCGGCAGCCGCTATGAGCCGCGATTTCTTTGGCGCTGGCGGCGTGCTGGCACTTGATGTTGAAGCTATCTCATTATCTATTTGGTTGCTTGTATATTCGGTCCCCTCGTTCCTCTTCCGCTTAATCATGCAGCCGTTCTGGAAAACTCTGCATTCATGTTTTCCGGCTGCGGGATCGTACTTAGCTTTTTTAGAGCTGCTTGCACCTTCAAGGGCGAAGTTTACGCTCTTATGACGCTTTTTGCTATTGGGTTTGTCAGTTTCCAACTCGAGCCCAGCAGCCTGGTCACCCAAGGACAGTTCATAAGGAAAGTTTTCAGATCCTGACTGGACAGCACTGGTCCCCACTTCTGTTTCACAGTCCTTGTGTTGATTTTTAGGAAGCTTTTTTTGGTTGTCCCCGGTCTTCGGCACGGCGCCTGTGCTAAGTATTCCCTTGTATGTTAATTTCAACATCCTTAAGGCAGATTTGTCTCAACTGTATCCGAGGAGAGCCGGAGGAATAATAGGGATAAAACAATGGTGAATTAGTTGGAGGTTATGTATATATAATTGTAGTCTTTGGTTGGAGGTTATAAAGTTATTTATTTGTGTACAAGTAAAACGTAGTGATTATATTCTCTTTGTGTACAAGTACCGGTGCAGCTAACTAATCGGCTAAAGGAGTTTTTAATCATTTAAACCCAACTGCGGTACAGCGCACTCCAGGCTATTTGGTGAGATAATGTCGCTGCAAACATGGCATAATATACATCATCGGAACATGGTCGAAACAGTGTGTATTGGCTTTCTTAGTCATAATAGTACATTACGATTGTACGTAATCGCACGTGTATCATACAACGTTTTACAGTACATACGGCTCTTTAAAGTTTCGACATATGCACGTAATCTGCTGATTACCACACTCGTGCGGTAAAGTAGCACCATATGTAACGTAAACTTTTTTTTAAATTATGTATTGGATCTTTTTTTCATTGGCAGCAACGACGGTAACGTTGTTTTCTTTATATACATTAATCCATTATAAGATTATAACACACGTGTTCACCGAGATTGGGAACTATTTTCTGAAAAACCCATTTGCCCATTTCTTAAAAATGTTCCTGTTCATGGAGTTATGATAATCGGCTTTTTTTCCTTGTCATTATATATTAGGAGTGCATTGGGAACAAATCCCGATGGTCCACCATATATATTCATAGTAGTCTTTGGGTCCACCCCACCGGCATGAACAATAATAATGTATTAGTATCGATTAAAATCGGATCTTTTACTATTCGGTTCGTGTTCGTATCCTATGTGTATTCAAGTGGTATTTTATATGACAAAAGGCCAAATAATCCATCCAGGCCTTAAACATTATTAAAAAAAAAAGCCAAATAATCGCGTCTTACTGTCAAAGAGACGTCAATTCAATGACATTAGTTAGTTTTTTTTTGTTTTGCTATGCTAGCTTGTTGGCTTGGCCATGTGTGTTTACCAATCATATAATTAATGAATTAGGAAAATTAAGATTTCAGTATAAGGTAACAACACCAATAATCTAAGAATATGAGTTCGTCATCGTCCGACAGTGAGCCCGAGACAAGGGGGCCCGCACCAAGGTAAATACTCATTTTTTGGTTACCACACGTGTGTAATTCACAAGAATATTAATTAGTTAATTTATCCGTTTCTTTCAGGCTCGGTCCTTGCGAAGTCTGCGGTGTAAACGAAGCTTTATACACATGTCCTAAATGCGAAGTGAAAACTTGCTGTCTAAAGTGCGTTAGAATTCATAAGATAGAGTTAAAATGCGACGGTATTCGAGACAGGACGAAATTTGTTCGTGTAAAAGATTTTACTGATAGAGACTTGTTGAGCGACTACAGGCTATTGGAGGAGTGTGCAAGATTCGTGTATGGAGTGAAAAGAGACGAGAAGAAGAGGTTCACCAGGATTGACAAAGATTTGCCCGTAGTAAGTTCCATTGTAAAGATGTTAAATCAAAATTATTTCCATTTATTCAGACACACAACAAAAACGACAGCATTAGACACCATTAAGATCCACAACGCTGGATTCGTCCTTTCATAAAACAAGTTTCCATTTAAATAAGTTTACATATATCACTATGTCACATATGTTGCAATTAAACAACTTGGAGCAGTCAGCCAATGAAGTATTGCGGTAGACCGCTTTCTGAATCTTTAAGTACAAATAATATGTAGAATCAAAAATTTGAGTGCTCATCACCCAGCAGTGGTTTTATGTGGCTTTTGTGTATGACAGTAGTAGTTAGGCCTTCGGGCGGCTTGAGAACTTTTAACGGTCAAGTTGCCCACTTAAGCCTAATGTAATAAACAAGTTCTTGGGATATGGTAGTGAACCCTGGGCATCCTTTAAGATGCAATTGTACTGGGAATGGGAATAATGATATATGATGATGATGATGATTATAAAGATTCAAAAAATAGGTAGACCACTGTTTTTATTTACCATACTCTGACAATCATTTATAATAATAATAATAATAAAGCTTTATTTTATTCAGTGTTTAAGTGTTTACATTTAGTTATTACTTTTTTTATATTATAACACTGATCCCGATTGGGTAAAAGCCTCCTTGATTCCCTTTCATAAATCTCTGTCTCTAGCTTTCTCCATCCAATTTTTTCCCGCTCTTTCGGTGATATCATCAGCCCACTGTTTATATGGTCTTCCCTTGGTTCGCTTTCCTTCAGGCCCCAACCATTTTGTAGTTTGTATGGTCCATCTTTTGTCTGTATATCTGGACACATGGGCAGACCACTGCCATTTTAAGCGTAGGGTTTGTTTTAGGGCATCCACAATCATGGTTCTTTTCCTAATTTCTTCATTCTTGATTTTGTTAATTCTCCTGAGCTTTAACATGCTCCTTTCCATGGTGTGTTGACATCAATCATTGACAATCATTTAGAACAATTAAATTGACAATATGTTTGTTAACACAATAGCTGCCAGTACATTTGAGAGATGAAAAGATATGAATGGCACTTTTTAGGGTGCCATACCTCAGAAGGAAACAACAGAATCCTTCCAGCAACACCTGTGTGTCTCTCTGTCTGTTTGTTTGTCCATCCTTTAGTTACAGTCAATTTGCTCTGAAACTCCTGGACTGCTCAAGTTGAAATTTGGTATATAAGTCTGTGACCCAAATATGGGTACATACATACATAAATTCACGCCTATATTTCCAAAATTGGTAGGTAGGGCACATGAAAATTATTTTTCAGTGCCACTTTTAGCAATTACAGGTTTATAGATGGTGAAAATGTGATATTGTAGTGACAGGTTGCTAGCCAATTGCCCCAAACACAATTCAACCTGGTTCCTATAGCCGACTCTTACAACACCCAATGGAAGAAAGGGGGTGGTGCTATTCTAACCCGGCACCACACTAAAGATGGGTGTGTAACATAAAGTGTATTCCAGAAGTCCCACGAATGGTTCTGAGACCTCGTACTCGCCCTCTGTTAGCAGTGCCTTCGGCTCGCACTGTATCGCACAGGAACTCACCGCTCCTCCGTGCACTGACACTGCTAAATGCCCATCTGGTGTCAACACCTGAGTGTGATTTACTTGCGTGGCGATGGGCGGCTGTGTGTAGGGAATGCCTGAAGTTTTGTGAGATGAAGGATGATAGGCTTACTAGTGTGCGTATATGATGATTGTATTTGGTATTATTATTATTATTTCTTTTAGTTTTTTCTTTTTTCTTTTCTGTACTCAATGTTTAGTTTAGGTCTGTAATGCTGTGTAAATATATTTTTAGTTAAATAAATAAATAAATTAATTAATTTTAAACAATAGGCTGCTCTTGGGCTTATCCCATTGAATACATAAGTTATATAAACTATATCAATGTCTGGTATTTAAAGTAACAAGTATCAGAGACCAGATTTCGCAACTAGTTTCTTATGAGGATTCGTTCTTTTATATTAGAAAGGTACAAATTATTTGGTAATGTCCTGCATTTACTTACATAAGAAGATACAGGAAAGGCAACAAATAATTCATTTACAATTTAGTCATGGGTTTATAAACCACAGAATAAATAGGAGTAAGAAAATAATAATAAAAAAAATTGTAAAAAAGACTTGAATTGTAAAAGAAATTAATATGATTGGCTTTTACAATAACAAAGTTTTTATAAAATTAGTGACTTGTTTATATTTCATTCTCTGGAAAGACATCCACATTATGAATAGGAGTAATTTACCCGCGGTTCGTCGTATTCAAGTCGGCGGCGGAGGTGGATCGCGACACGACACACACGTGCTCGCGCGGAGCCGGCCCTCGACTGACTGCTCACCCCAGAGTTTGCAAGCGGTAGGTTAAAAACGCGACGCGCTCCGCCCATTGCAAGCCCCTTGGCCACGTTTATATTACGCCCGGCGGGAAGGAGTCGATCCTTGTCGGTTTTAGGCCGTGCGGCCAACGCCAGTCAGTATAGGTAAAAAACTTAAGAAAAGGACCTGTCGTATGTAGTTGTGACATGTTTGAAATGGCGGTTGCGCATAAACTGTGTTCAAGTGATATCGCCTTACGCGCCGTAGTCAGAATCGTGCCTAAAATCAAGCAACCAAGTTCGCCGTTTGGACGCGGTAATGTAATCCCACCTTTGAAATTACCACAAACAGCCAAATACAACGCAATTGGCGAAAAAATTAAAACATTTGTGAATATTATGGCTCTAACACGATATTTATTTATTTACTTTTATTACCCGATACACACGGGTTGTATTACTATTTGTATTATTAATTTATTTTAAAAATTTTACTGCTTACCATCAGGCGGGCCTTGCGCTCGTTTGCCACCGACGTGGTACCTATTAAAAAAATACCGACGTTACTACACAAAATGAAGCGAGTAAAAAGCGCGACAGTTTAGATAGTTAAAAAAATTATAGTGGAATCACACGACTGTCTGAAAACCATTTTTCTGACATCAACTGTACATTTTTTCCAGCACCTGTTCAAACTCAAGATGGCCGCCAGAGACCGAGGCGTGGCCCTCCAATTCCTCGCTCAGAATTTCTCAAGGCACTCTGTGAACACCACCCGATACAACTACAAGACAAATCTCATAAGCTGGCGCGTGGAATGGATATTCCCGAATGCTGAACCAGAGGTGGTCAAGTTTGTCGACGAGAAATGTCTAGAAACTAAGAGGCTATCACAGTTGTTGGAAAAGTATCTGGACCTGGACGCAGAACCATTTGAAGGATCCAAGGCGTTGACTTATTACAAATCAGTCGGATTTAATGGAGTCAAGGTGCTGTTGAGAGGTAATCTTATGGAGCAACAGCAGAACTAACATCCACAGAGCGAGTGCGAGCGGTGCGTAGCGGAGGGGGTTTTGCATTTTTGATCAATCCAAAATTGTCGATTACTGCTTCATATGTCCCACACGCCGTCTCTGCTCTACGAAGCGGTTTCTTGGTGGGACGTGCCAAGGACGTTTTACCGCAATACCCCCTCCGCCCCGCAACTACGCTGCGCCGCGCTCTGTGCGTTTGAGCTTTGATTTGGAGGTGTTTTTTTTATTACATTGGCGCCACTATAAATATACCCCGTTAGGAGTAGCCTAGGCATACGCTTGAGACGTAGATTACGTAAGTTGTGTTGAAACACACGCCAAAGTATTTGTAGCAAAAGACTGAAAATGAACCTTACTTGATAGCACGTTGGTTGCCTTTACATCGACTTGATATGAAGTCATGCCGTGTAGGGCTGTTCTCAATTTATATCAAGTCAATAGCGGCAAAAATGTCAACTATGCTTTTGTTTGCAGCCGAGAAAGTGAAGGGATGCTCCCGCAAGTTCTTCGAGCTGGATCCAAGTGAGAGCCTCGCGGAAAACCTCTCCGGAAAGTGCATCGTCGAGTTTCCTCTGGTGTTTGTCGTGCTGAAGGACCATGCTTACAATTTTGACATCATCACTCCAGGTACAAAGTGCATGGGAATTGGTACTTTCTGATGGTTGAGTGAGGTGCTAGCTGTGAGATGATGAATGCGGAGCATTCGAATGTAGTATGTATTGCTTTCGAATGGCGAAAGAAGCAGTGTCGAAGACGGATCTAAGCGAGGCAACGTTTATTTGCGTGGACCCTTCCAGGGTGTACTTAAAGTTTACAAAATATTAGTGTGGACTAAGTACCAAGAATATGCAAAACATGTCCTCAAAAGTGTAAAGATACATCACTTTAAAAACGTATATATAAACAATTAAGCCTCTCATAGACTGGGGCCGGTCAATAGTAAACTTGTCATTAGCTGTCAAATCTCTCTCTCACTAACTCTAACCCACACAACAAGGTTTTACCACCGCCCAGCAGGATGTACCATGTATATTTATTATAATTTATTTTAACAGAAGAGGAATTTGAAGAACCTGCGGCAACGAAAACCAAGGCTCCAGTTACTCAAGAGCCACAAAGAAGGAAGAGACCCTTACTCACGGAGAAGGTAGCTATAGAGAAGCAGAAAGAAATACAGAAGGAGATAAAAGAAGATAAAAAGAAGAAGCCTAAAAATCTATTGTTCACGACGGGATACTCTTCAGAGGAAAGTTTAGATATGACTGATGAAGAGAAATAAAAGTTGTTACATTACGGTTATTTTTAATTTAAGTCTTAATAATCATAAATATTATGTATAACATCTGATAATATTACAACTGTTGCGTAATATTCTTTATTATAAGAATAAAATCATAGAACAGATCTACCAGTGTGCACTGAAAACATTTCACAACACAGCATGTAACTGCGAGAGCAAGGCGGTCGAATTCGTAAAGCCGGATTTAAATTACGCACGGCGGGGCGCTCGGGACATAGTCGCGTGCCATGTACCTTCCTAATAAGGAAGGTACATGGCACGCGACTATGTCCCGAGATTTATTTAATAAAATCCCGATCCCGGGATTGTCCCGTGATTTAATAAAATTGAACTTATCGCGGCGGCTGCTCGTTTTGTACTAATGAAGTAATGATTAAGAGTGCGCAGTACGCTCGGTTCTCCATACAAACGTATTTACGCTCTCATTTTAAAACGCCATGCTAGAATAACATGAAATTTTGTATACAAAACTAATTTCCGACCTAGATATGCCAGATCCCATTGTGTATAGAAAGTTTCATGTTATTCTAGCATGGCGTTTAAAATGAGGCTTCGGCCCTCAGCCTTATATTACGGTGGATGAGGTCTGCGACATGGCCTGGGCAGCATTTACTTTGATTATCGAAATTCAATATAAAGAATAAAAGTAGAACTATAAATATTAAGTCATCAATTATTATTATTGAATATATAAAACTTAAAAAATAAATAAATAGCTGACATATTTGGGTATTAAAATAAATTCATTGACTTAATAAAACATAATTAAGAATAAAAATTAGAACTATGAATATTAAAAGTCATCAATTAGTTTTGTGGAATATATAAAACTTAAAAATAAATAAATAGCTGACATACATAATTAGGTATTAAAATAAATTCATTGACATTATGAAACATAATTTGATTTGACGTAATAATGAATTGCAATTGATATTAATAATAAATAGATGATTCCATTTAACATAAAATGCGATAAAAACCGGAGGTACATACAGTTAGTAGCATAAGTGAGTCAATATTCGCATGTTAGTAGGATTCGATTTAATAGCTGTCAAACTATATAAAAATATAAATGTTTTATATACAATATTACTCCTAGAAATGAGCAACAAAACTGCTGTACAAATGTATTACTTACGATTTATAGTTATTTACCTACTGAAACCTAAAAACTGGAAATTTTAACCTAATTTATTTTCCTAATAATTTGTTTTTTTTTAAGACAACCCAAAAAACTGAAACCACCTAAAATAGGCAATTTCAGTCTCTTAAGAGTGATTCGGAAAGTATGTTGATGAGATATATTTTAGGTGGTAATTATTGGCTACAAAGAGTTCGGTGCGAAAGTGAGTCAATGTAAATAAGTATGGAAACTGAATGGTGGACACCTTATTCAACTGAGTCTAACCCTACAATAACTACAAAAGTACGTGTCTGATTCAGGCGGTTGCGTGCTCATTTTAAGGAAGCTAGAATTAACTGTTATAGACAATTAAATAATTTGGGGTCGTCATACAAAAAAATTATTTTTTTCGTTAAACAAAAACATATAATTGACACGTTTCTTGAGGACTAAACTTTTTTTTTCTCCTCTTATGTCATTGCTCAAAGGTGTTACAGTTTTGTTATTGATTCTTGCTGAACACAGCTGACTGAATTAATGTTAATTTATTGGCAATTTCCTAAGATACAGCCGATAGATCAGACAAACTTCCATAGAAAATGGTCGGTGCAAATTTGATTCAATGCTAATGTCACCCTTGAGACAAAATGCTATATCTTGATCTAAAATTACATAACGGCAGATTATCCCTACAATGCATGCTAACGAATAATGTTTCAATGGAAACATTATTCTTAACCCTTTTTGTTTTAATTGACGATACTTATCAAAGTAGTGGACATTGGTTCAGTTGTGTTACTAACTGTACGTAATGGGCGTTGACATAAAGCCCACAGTCCACACTACTGAATCCCTATAGCTATCAACGTTTTCTCAGTCAAAACAAACAAATAATCATTAGTCGCCTCAATGCCCAGCACTTCCCCAAACCTTTCGACGTTAAAAACATTCTGTTGTCCTACTTTGACATGCCTACTCGAGCCCCCGCTTCGATTCCTCAATTGTCCTCCACTATTCCTATGCTGATATATGAATACATGTCTAGTGCTTTCGCATACGACCGCATAAGACAAGTTGGGTGGGCAAGTCACGAATTTGCGGTTGGTTTTCGATGACTGAATGTAGCCGAAGGCCATTAGAGTTCCCTCATGGATGAGGAATCGCTGGTCGGTGGGGTAGGGTTGCCAAACGCAGGCGTCGACGTCATGGCGGAGGACGATCGCTGGCGGGAGGTGGGGGTCCATTGTGAGGCTGAACATGTAGCGGTGGACGCTGAGTGGCACGCGGTGGGTTGTCTCGTGATCGGTATCCAGACGCACTGTGAGTGAAAAAAGTTAATAATAAATTTCTAATCTCATGGTGATAAAGATGAAATTAGTATATAGCCGGATTCATTCTGATGCGCTGTGACGGCTTATGCTAAGATCACACGGCGACCATTCAATATTTTTATTTTCTCGTATGTGCATTCACTCTAGTATATGAGATGGCCGTTCACACAGCACTTATTTGTAAAGTAAATTTTAAATTGGTCTCTCCTGCGAGCGCGACTCGTATACTTGAAACCAGCTTGTTCGTGTGAACCATGTGTGAACGAAACAACGTAAACACAAGCGCTACTGAGCATCGCATTCGACACAGACTAATAAGAGATACTACGTGCATTCGATAAAATCATTTCGTTCGACTTTCTCGAATTCTCGGTGACAGGACCGTACGGCAGGGCTCGGAAACCGGTATTCTCTCCATTCAAGAATACCGGCATCTTTTTCGTTCTTTCGTTTATTATTTCATGTTTAATCAGATCAAGACAAGAAGATGAAGAGAAGAAGTGAAAAAAAAACTTTAATATTTTAGGTTAGTCGCAGGTCACCTTTTCATACTGCGGGGTGTAACACAAACTTGGAACATTTAAACTTCAATCTCTCTGTCACTATTCCTTTGCGTTATATTCTATATACTTCGAAAGACACGCTGCCAGTCGGCGGCTCGCCCCCATATCTCGGCACAGTACTGCAGAAGCGAGTGAGTTGCAAAGTAAGACGTCCTTACCACATGCGGCGGTAAGACTCGCGCAAGGCGGCACAACGCGAAGCGTTCACTAGTTACACTACCCAACTCACTGCACAACGTCGACATGGAACATCCATGTCAGCTTACGGTCTATTCTATAACAAAACCTAACAAGGTGGTGGATTATGTGTCCTAGGTGTAGGACAAATTTTTTTATAGTACTAATACAGTACAGTGTAGTTAATTGTGATCGTGTATCTCACCTAACATGGTGTCCTCCTCAGAAGCCACGTCACACTCTTCGAGATCCTGCGAGAGCCCCGAGGCCTGCTCTACCGCAGTCACCTCTGTGTCGGAGCACAGATGCGCTAACCGACGATGGGCCTCCTCTATAAGACTCTCGTCCATTATTTGCTCGCCATTCTTATCGCCACCTGTAACATTTTTATGGTCAAAGAGAAAGGAGGTCTCCATCAAAAAAATTTAATAAAGTGAATATTTCCAGAAACATTCACTCCAAAAGAAAAAAAAATTGTGTCTCCCCCCTGTGACTTTTGAACTATGGGTCTAAAAAATATCAAAAAATGATGAAAGTAAAGCTTAATAAAGACTTTCAACAAAAACTATAGCGGACATGATCTGTTAAGCCGTTTTTGAGTTATTGTAAAATGTCTTCCCTTCGTAGTGAAATACTTATGAAATGCTGCGAAAGTATTCCCTTTTTAAAAATTGATTTTTTTAAAGTAAGTTCATTGTGCAACTACGGAACCCTACACTGAGCATGGCCCGACATGCTCTCGGCACATTTTTCTTTTGGAAGGAAAAGATAAAATGCAGGATGTTATGCAGATTGTGTGCCAAATGACTAGGGGCATTTGCAAAACAGTTTATGCCAATTAAAACTTGTTTTTTTTTCTCAGGTTTTACAAAAGTTCATTATTTTCTTTATTTACCTGAGTTCTTTACTTATCTTATTTTTTAAATGTGATAAATTAATTTACCTGATTAAATCATACTTTTAAGTATTTTCTAAAGAAGTAGTACTAGGTGGTGTGACTGACCCACCATTTTAGCCCAAAACCATTTTTTGCTGGAAAATTTGTAGTGTTCTAGCACTGTTAAGTCAAGAACTGGAGATTGTTTAATGCTACTGGAACTGGAAGATCTGAGGAGCTCTTACTTTTTTTTAATGTGACAAGTTGAGCTAGATGATCATTATTTGCTGCTGTTCACAATTTGACAGCTTATAATTTTTTTATTATTTACCTTCTGAATGAGAATAAGATTTAAGTAGAATTAGCATAGATTACAGATTATGAAAATACAAACAATTTTGTGGTGTGACATTTAAAAAATAAAATTGGTAAAGAAAATGGTATACTTTTGGAAATACTGAGAGTACATAAGCTATTAAGTCCGCCTTTTGTATTCATATGTGCAATAAAGTTTAAATAAATAAATAATATTCAATAGAGATCAGGAATGGACAAATATTTTATTTCGATAGATAGGCATCAGTGAATTAAAAGAGGGGTCAAATGGTAGCAGATGGTGAATGGTAGGAAGGACCTGCCTCCTTCCCCCTTCTAGTACCCTTTAACACCACCCCTCAGTATGGAGAAGTAATTAGCGAAATTACCATCAATCAAGTCATCCCATAGCATGCTGTCAGACTTTGTCAACAATATGTTGACTTGGCCGCTGTCCTGAACATTCCAAGTAGTCAATTCACTGTCCACCCTGTTCCGTAATCTCCCATTCACAAAATCCTTGCCGGCATAACGTATTTTAACTTCCCAAGGACCAACCTCTACCCGAAGAAGATTCTTATCAAAGTTATCTTCTAGTTTCATTGTTATAGTTATGTCTTCTGTAGTTTGCAACCACATATATAATATTGTACGAACTTCTTCAGTCTTCTCTACAATCTCCTTTTCAGAATCCTTTGTGAACTTGAATGGATAATCCGAGGCTATATAGATGGCTGAGCAAACACTTTCTAATGAGGCATAATGCACAATGCCTTTGCCTTGTGCCTGGCGGAAGCTGGTTTGACACCAAGTAGAGTTGTTCTCATCAAATTTAAAGGTTACCCATGTGAGTACGCAATCAAATTGAGCTTCATTTTGTTCTACAGACTGTAAGAGACAGTGCAAGACTTCAGTGTCTTTCTCTACAATTCTTGAGTCGATGATTACGAAATATTTCTCTTCTCCCAATATGAGGCTAGATTGGAGCGTCTGCCACGTAGCGTTGCATTCTGACGGCCTGTTCCTCGCTCGTGTATCTACGATATGCAAGTAGCCAGTTCCGTCGCTCACTACAGCAACGGTGCTCGATGGGAAAGAGAGGCACAGGTTGTAATGACCTGGTTTCCGCTCGACATGCGCTGGGACATCGTAAACAACGGTGTTCTGGAACGATTGTTTATCGTTATCGAAGCTAATGTGACGTACTTGCTGTTTATCGTCTATATAGTAGAAGCTGTGCGTGTAATCCCACTTGTCTGCTACTAAATGGTCGTGAAGCGCGAAAAGCTTGGCGTGGATGAAAGAGTACTGGACATCGTCGGGGAAAACTCTGTCTACGCTCGTTGGGAGATCGTGGGTGAAGTGTGGCAACGCCTGCAAGTTTAGTTTGTAACCTTCAAATTGGTGGTCCAGTAAGCGTCTGTCCGGACGCAGGTCAATTAAACACGACGGCATTGCTTTTGTTTCTTCTTTACAACTGTTTACAACAAAATATTCACGGCTAACGACATGGAGATCAACAACTGATTGTTTTGTTTCCTTATCTGTGACCACAAAGTACAATATATAGACTGAGATAGAGATATCAGTGAAATACTCCACGTAGATTGTAGCGCCATAGTGTTATTAGTACAAAACTAACCGCACGGCCGCTCGGCGGCAGGTACTAACTACTAAAATACATTTTAAGTTCCTTTCTGAAACTAATGCAAAAAATAAGGAAATAAGAAGAAAAGGGCGGGAAAGTTCGTGGCGTTTGTAATAGTCTCCAAAAAAATATTTTATATTGGTTAACGCAGTGTATATTATTTGTAAATATTCTTAATAGTTAGTTTTTTTTTATCTTGTACGTATATATTCATCATTTAGGTAAGTTTTTTGCACACTTTTTACTCTCGCCATGGATCCCCCTGGTGACCCAGGGGGAGGCGATGGCGCGGAGGGCGTTCCCGAAGTCTCTCACACGGTCACTATTCATTATAATGATATCCCTGAAAACGATCATAGTGTGGACACAGATAGCTCCGTTTCATCCGGTATTCGGAAAAGGAAATCAGGTAGAAGAATTTGTCGTCAATGTAATAAAAAAAAGCGAAACAAAAAAATTGAAGAGAGAGATAGAGATTCACTCAGAGGTGACTGCAATTGTCAGGATCCTACTTGCAAATCCGACAACAACATTCAAGTCCCACTCCTCTCTCCAGCGACATCACATTTAACAGTTCCAACTCCACCCTCGGTTCCAGTTCCAGTTATAGCTCCAGTCACAGCTCAGGTTACAGCTCCAGTATTGACACAGACAAACACCACAGTTTCAGACTCCCTTTCCAAGCCCACCGACAGTTTGTTTAGGAAGTTTTATGTCGACTCTGATTGCTCACCCTATTTAGTCCACGTACAGAAACAACAAGCATCACCCAACAATGGAACTTCTATTCATTCAATTGCGTTTGGGAACTTACTTAAAATATTGAATTTCAAAAACATTGTTAATGGTAGTGTTAAACGCATTGGAAGAAATAGAGTCACTCTTTCGTTTCAAAAATACCAGGATGCAAATAATATCCTAAATGATAATAGGCTTGCTGATTTCAATTACAAAGCATTTATTCCATCTTTTAACGTGATAAAAATGGGAGTAGTTAAAGGTATTCCAGCAGAGTGGTCTTTGGATGAAGTTAAAGAAAACATCAGTGTGCCTGTAGGTTGTGGAGAGGTCATTAAGTTAAGAAGACTTAATTATAATGTCATGGTGGATGGTAGCCCTGTGTGGAAGCCATCTCAATCGGTAGTCATAACATTTGATGGACAGATACTACCTAAGCGTATATTCATGTGTTACAATGCGCTTCTTGTAGATTTATATGTATATCCCACTATCCAATGCTTCAATTGCTGCCGTTTTGGACACACACAGATGCAGTGCAGATCAAAGCCCAGATGTTATAAGTGTGGACAGGGCCACACTGGTTCCTCCTGCAACATTGAGGAGGACTGTGCGTCTTGTTGCCTATGTTCGGGTATGCACTTCGCTATAAATAAACGCTGTCTTGAGTTTGAACGTCAAAAGAGAATCAAACTGACAATGGCACAAAGTGCAATATCATATGCCGAAGCTTCCAAATTACATCATCCTGTGTCTAAGCCTTATGCTGATGTAGTCATCACTTCTCCTCCGTCCTTCCGGGCTGAAACAAATTGTCCAATAAATAGCAATATTTCTTCACAGTCATATAAAAAGACTGTCTTTCTTAAGCCTCGTAATGTACCTAAGCCTCAAAAAGGTTTTGATACTAAGTCCCATTATAATTTAACAAAAGATGTTAATATGCCATCACCTTCTGGGAATGGATGTGCCTTGCAACAAAAAGAGGAACTAACAACTAAAGATATTATTCTAAGCTTTAAACGCCAATAATGGCTCACAATTCCAAAATTCTTCAGTGGAATTGTCACAGCATCAATAATAAGAAATCTGACTTAATTCATTTAATTAAGAAATATGATCCATTTGTTATCACACTCTCTGAGACATGGCTAAGATCCGAGTTCTGTTTCAGGGTTCCAGGCTATTCATGCCTTCGTGAAGATCGATCAGATGGCTATGGTGGCGTAGCCATTCTTGTTAAAAATTCATTCCACTTTTCTCATCATTCATTATCTCCTCACAGTAATGATTTTTCTATCATCTCAGCCATTGTAAATAACATCTGCATTGTTTTAGTGTACATACCTCATCCCACATTAGTCATTCTTAGGGAAATAAGAAGTATATTGTCATCTCTTCCTTCTCCTTTTATCATACTAGGAGATTTTAATTGCCATCACCCTGCATGGGGATGTGTCAATGTAAGTAGCTTAGGCGAAGAAATAATAGATATAGCTGATTTTTTAAACTTATGTATTCTAAACTCTGGAGCTCCCACATGACGTTCTGCCCCCAGTGAGAGTCCTAGTGCCATAGATTTATCTATTTGTAGCTCTTCAATTGCTCCTTCAGTTTCTTGGGAGGTCCTTGCTTTCTCTTATGGTAGTGATCATGTTCCAATTTTAATTTCATTTTTATTTAAAAATAAACCTTTGGTGAAGAGGTCTCCTCTTTTAGCTTATAAACTCCAGAAAGACAAATGGGTGACTTTTAGGGAGCATTTGGATGAGAGACTGTCTGAATTACCTGAGGTGTCTCATAACCGAGTGTCGCAATCATCTGATGCTTTTGCTAAGCTTCTGATTGAGGTAGCTGACACTGTATTTCCGTCTAAGAAGAAATCCTCTCAATATAATATCCCCAATCCTCCTTGGTGGGATCCCGAATGTACAGAAGCTGTTAAAAAAAGAAAACAGAGTGAACTTGTATATAATAATAACAACATGAATGAGGAAAATTTTAATAATTTATGAGCCGTTATAAAGGAAACTAAACAATTCTTAAAAAAGAAGAAGATTGAGGGGTGGCGGTCTTTCTGCGCTTCTATATGCCCCAGAACTCACCCATCAGAAGTTTGGAAAAAAAATCGGATGTTCAGGGGAGCGTTTGTAGAAACTAATAACAAAATTTGTCCATCAATAGCAGAAAATTTCTTAGACAAGATAACACCTTTTGCCACACTTCCGTTTCCAATAAATATAGAATATTTATGCTCTTCTAATATTGATTACAACGATACTCAGCGATTTAATAATCCGTTTACAATGATGGAGCTAAGGAGTGCTTTCATATGTTATAGATTCGGCCCCGAGATGCGATGGTATTCCATATTCCTTTTTGGTTCAAGCCAGTAATAATGTTTTAAGTTATTTTCTTGATCTTATCAACATTATTTTTTTGACAGGCGATATTCCACCTAAATGGAAAATGCAATTAGTGTTACCATTTCTTAAACCAAATAAACCCCGAGATGATTCAAATTCCTATCGTCCAATTGCGCTGTCTTCGGTTTTAATCAAGATATTGGAACACTTGATTAAAAATCGATTGGAGTGGTTTATTGAAAGTAAAAGATTATTACCAGATGTAAAATATGGCTTTCGGAAATGTAGAAGTACGTTAGACTGTGTTAGTTTGTTAGTATCCGATGTTCTTCTGGCATTCTCCAAAAGGGAATATGTGGTAGCTTGTTTTGTAGATATTAATTCAGCCTATGATAATGTAAATATTTCTATATTAGTAAATAAATTGATACAGCTGGGAGTTCCAAGTCATTTAAGTGTTTTATGATCTCTGCAATGTTCTCCGAGCGATTTATCAGATTAGATTTAGATTCAGAAATTATATATAGAACTGTATGGAAAGGACTACCACAAGGTTCGTTTTTAAGCCCCTTACTTTTTAACGTTTACACTCATGATTTAATTTCTCATTTAGCTGATCCTATTTCTGTTATTAAATATGCAGATGATTTAGTGTTATATTGTAATAATCGATCCATCCATAATGCATGTGAGATCTTAAACTGTAATTTAAAACATCTAAAAACGTATTTGGATGAGAATGGCCTTGATCTCTCAGTTCCAAAAACATCTGCAATTTTATTTTCTCCTAGGAAAAGATCGATTGATGTCAATTTGATGTATGACGGATCTGTAATTTCTTTTTGCAATGAAGTTAAATATTTAGGAATTCTTCTAGACTATTGGCTATGTGCACGTCTGAAACGTCAAAGGTCCCGAGATTGTCCCGAGGGTCCCGAGACAATGTGAAAACTCAGAGATGTCAAATAATGACACATGAATATTTTATTTACTTTAGTAAACGAGAAAGACCCCGTATTTATAAATTATACTGAAATAAATAAGAGAATAATAAATACATACAAACGAAACGAATCGTAAGAAACCGTTAAGAAACCAATAGAAAACGTGAAAGTAAATTTGACAGTGGTCCCCGGTAAGTACACATTTCTGCCATGGTGTGCGCTACGATCGCCTAGCTTACCCCCACCACCTGCTTCGCACATAGCCAATAAACTCTCAGCTAAAGGTCATTGTAATTACACGAAGAATAGATGCGAGCGGTCATTAGATATTTTGAGATGCTTGGCTGGTGTTTAGTGGGGAAGCCACCCGTTTTATTTGAAACTTATTTATAATGCCGTTATAAGGAGCGTTTTAGATTATGGCTCCTTCCTTCTAACTCCGGGCACAGATGATGCTTTTAGGTCATTAAATGTTGTTCAAAACAAATCTCTCAGGACAATTCTTGGTGCTATGAAGACTAGTCCTGCAAATGCAATGCAGGTGGAGTGCGTGGATCCACCTATTCATTTAAGGCGCCAATTTTTAGCTGACAGATTTATCTTCAGATCCCTGCAGTTCTCAAATCATTCTCTAATTTCTAAATTATCTACCCTTCACAATCTCATTCAGTCATCTCAATATTGGCGTAATAGGAATCCCCCTTGCATAATAATTAGCTACCTTAAATTCCTGTCTTTATCTTCGCCTACGGTTCGACATCTTTCGCTGCCCATTTATGAGATAGATTTTGACGCTTTGATTATTGCTCCGCAAGTCATGTTAGACTCCGATATTGTCAAAGATGGAATAAATGCAAGACCGGTGTTTAATAATTTAGTGGGTGAAAATGGTCAGATTGGCATCATATATACACAGATGCGTCTAAAAGTTCTGCATTAAACTGTGTTGGGGTTGGAGTCTTCCATCAACAGTTTAATACTGTGCTGAAAATTAAGCTACCTCCAGAATCTTCGGTTTTTACCGGAGAATTATTTGGCATTTTCAAAGCAGTGAAATATGTCCACATGATGAATTTCACAAATACCGTGATCTTTTCGGATTCTAAGAGCTGTCTCCAAGTATTACCAAAAAGTCACCTTTTAAAATGACAAATAATTATCCGTTGCTATACGAACTCCGTGCCCTTTTGTTGAAATGCCAAACAAAAGGTCTCGTTGTAAACTTTGTCTGGGTACCAAGTCATTGTGGCATTCTAGGTAACGAAAAAGCTGATAGCTTGGCTGTGGATGCTGTTGTTTCTGGTGACGTCTTTCCGTATAAGAACTATCACCATGACATACTTTTACTTCCCAAAAGATATCTCCAGTTGTCTTGGGAGTTCTTTTGGTTTTGGAGTAGCTTGGACACAGGGGGTTATTATTATAGGATCCAAAGTGATATCCCTTTGAAACCATGGTTTTTCGGCAAAAAAACTTATAATAGGCGTCAGATATCATGTATATCCCGTATGAGACTGGGCCACACCTGTGCTCCGTCTCATTTGACTAAATTGAACATCGTAAATGAGCCTAGTTGTGACTGCGGTGCTGAGGAAGCCGATGTTAACCATGTTATACTATCTTGCCCGCTTAATGATCGTTCCGAGTTTTTTGATGCCCTTCGATCTGAAGATGTTCCATTTCCCACCGATGTTCCTTCTCTACTTGTTAACCCAGTTACTTACAATATATTAGCTAAATTTATCAACAACACTAATATCAAATTATAGATTTTATTTATGTTTAACTATTTATGTATTCTTTTATTCAGTTTTACCTGCATTGACAATTTTTTTCCAAATTTTAAATCCCCGTCCGTTATCCTTTTTCGTATTTTTCCTTCCTACCCTTTTTGTGTAGATTTTCTACTTGATAATGGCTATGGGCAAAAGCCCCAAGTCCATAAAAAAAAAGGAAATAAGAAATGAAATAATAGTTACATTATACTGTTTTTCACGTAAGAAGAGTCCGGTGACAGCTGTCAATCCAGTACAAATTATGTCATTATACGTCAAAAATGACATAATTTGTACTGGGTTGACAGCTGTCACCGGACTCTTCTTACGTGAAAAACAGTATACCTATTTGGCAATCTTTGCATCAATTTCAGACCATTTTTAATAAATATGGGCATGACATTCTTCTGACAATAAAACAAAATAGGTAACTTAGTAAATATCGTTTATTACACAATTTTACTTACAAACATTCAATATTAGCAATCGCACCAAAATTGATCAGTATTATAAACAATAACACGAAATCAACACGTAAAAAGTGGCATATTATATTATGTAGGGAGCGGCTTTGTCATTCGAAGATATCCAGTTTCCAATGAATCCATTACACTGCTTAGCCGCACGATAGCTTTTACCGTCACGTTGTAGGGTCGAAATTATTTACCTACTGAGACTATTACCAGCTATTACTATTAACAGCAAATCGTGATATATAGTTATTAACTGCACATAATTATATAAATATACAAATTACCTAAAAAAGCCATTAGACATTTGAATTTTTAAATTGACAGCGATGTCAACGTACCCTGAACACGTTTCGTTTTACGCAAAATATTTCAAAGTCAAAGTCAAAGTCAAAATATTCTTTATTCAAATAGGCCTAGCAACAAGCACTTTCGAATCGTCAGTTATAACATGTATTAACATATATATTAATTAATTATTTAGAGCACTTTATTGATGCTATTATTATTCTTCAAAATAAATATTGTTGTTGTAGACATGTCAAAGTAAGAAATTATTTTGTAGTAAAATTCACAATAGGATCGTCAAAAAATAAATAATAATAATAATAGAAAAATATATAAAAAATAGAAATCTAGACAGTTTCTAGAATAAAATCAAAATATCAAAAAAAAAGATCATATTAATATCTAACGCCATAATGATTAATTCATTAATATTTCAGTCACAATTAATCCCACGGTGTTTTATCATTCATGTAGTCATGTGTGCTATAATATGCTTTCGATATGAGTTGACGCTTTACATAATTTTTAAATTTATTAATAGATAATTCAGTTACATTTCTTGGAAGCTTATTATAAAACTTCACACCGTTACCCATGAATGATTTTCTAATTTTCTGTAGGCGAGTGGTGGGCACCGCGAGTTTGTGTTTATTTCGAGTATTAATATTATGTATGTCACAGTTCTTCCTGAAATTTACAATGTTTTTATGTACATACACAATATTATCATAGATGTATTGACAATGCAATGTCATTACATTAATGTTCTTGAACTTATCTCTAAGTGAGTCTCTATGGTTCATTTTATATATTGCTCGAATAGCCCTCTTCTGCAGAACAAAAATGGTATTAATATCTGAAGCACTGCCCCATAGTAAAATACCATACGACATAATACTGTGGAAGTAACTAAAATATACTAATCGAGCTGTCTTCACGTCTGTCAGTTGGCGGATCTTGCTCACGGCAAAAGCTGCAGAACTCAGTCTATTCGAGAGATTAGCAATATGGGGACCCCATTGGAGTTTGGAATCTAATGTTAATCCAAGAAAAACTGTACTATCCACTAGTTCCAATTCCTCATCTTTCACAATGACACTTGTTTGATTGTGCTTAACGTTAGTCGTGACAAACTTGATACATTTGGTCTTTTTCTCATTTAACAATAAATTGTTGACATTGAACCAATTAACTACTTTAGAAATAGCATTGTTTATATCTATATTAGCTTGTTGCTGTCGTTTGACTTTGAATATAAGAGAGGTATCGTCTGCAAACAATACTATATCATGGTGGGTCTTTACGAGGTATGGCAAGTCATTTATGTAGATAAGGAATAGGAAAGGTCCCAATATTGATCCCTGCGGTACACCCATCGAGACAACTGATCCTGGAGATCGCTGTCCATTCACATCGACCCTTTGTATTCTACCATATAGATAAGATTTTAGCAAATTCAGTGCCGATCCTCTAACTCCATAGTAGTGCAGTTTCCTGATTAATGTTTCATGACATACGCAGTCGAAGGCCTTGGACAAATCGCAAAAAATACCTAAGGCATCCTGTGACTCTTCCCAGGCATCGAATATATGTTTAGTTAGCTCAACAGCCGCGTCGGTTGTCGAGCGACCCCGCGTAAAACCAAATTGCTTATTATGCATTAAATTGTTTGCATTAAAATGTCTTATTAATTGGGACAAAACTAATTTTTCAAAAATTTTACTAAATGTTGGCAGCACAGATATTGGTCTAAAATTAGTGGGGTCAGAAGTGCTACCTGATTTAAATAAAGGAGTTATTTTACTATGTTTCATTAGATCAGGAAACTCACCGCAGTCAATACTGTTATTAAATACAACTACCAAGTCAGGCGCTATGACTTCTATTAGAGATTTGACAGCATGGACAGAGACTCCCCAGAGATCACCAGTTTTTTTGACATTAATTGATTTAAACGCCTTTATTACATCTGGGGTACTAACATATTCAAAATGAAGATTTCCACTACATTCTGAGGCGTTATCTTTTAACAATGTAACGGCAGACGAAGGTGAAGAATTTAATGTCTTTGTTGTGGATACTGGTATCTCAGTGAAAAATTTTTCAAATTCTGTTGCTACTTCTAAACTTGAATCTATAATTATGCCATCAATTTTTAGTTTAAGATCATTCATTTTGTGCTTTGATCTACCAGTTTCCACATTAATTAATTTCCATGTTGTTTTGATAATGTCCGAACTATTTGTAATTTTCTGGCTTATAAAATTACGTTTAGCTATATGACAATCTATTTTAAATTTCTTAGAATATTGTTTGACATGTTCCTTAAATTCATCACTCATATTAAACCGGCGTTCCTCATATAAAGCATACAGTGCTTGTCTACGTTTATGTAAGTCCTCAGTAGCCCACTCACTAAAAACTGATGTCCCACCAACCACGACCGATTTGGATGTAAAAATCGCATTATAATGTTTCATAAAAGTGTGAAAAAATGAATTGTACATTTCGTTTGGACTCATAACGGAAGACAGAAAGGGTAGCGCCTGGACTAGACTTTGCTTCATTCGTTCCATACGGCCCGTGGTTACTGGTACAATAGTTATTTGTTTCCTCAGGGTATTTCTTCTTAATGTCTCAAATACCATTAATTGACCTAAGTGATCTGATTCTAATTTACTGATTACACTTTTAGTGATTGGAATAATATTAGTGAAAATGTTATCTATACAGGTGGCGCTTGTAGCAGTGACTCTAGTAGGCTCCGTAAATATATGACTCAAATTACAAGATTTGAAAAGATTCAACAATCTGATACTTGTTGTTGAATTTTCTAAAATGTTTACATTGAAGTCTCCGCATATAAGTAATTTCTTACTAGAGAGTGATATTTTAAGTAGCACGGATTCCATTATGCTTTCAAAAAGGTCAAAATTACTTAATGGCGGCCTATACACACAGACAACAATAAATTGCTCTAATTCTACTGCACTTATTTCTATGGTCCGTTCAACAGACAAGGATACAATGTCCTTACGTTCCTTAAATTTTAATTTATTATGTAATATTATTAATGACCCACCATGTATGGAACTAAGTCTGGTGAACGAACTTCCCACCTGGTGGTTATTAAATTGAGGCATTAATTCATTATTTTTTAACCAATGTTCAGTTACACACAATATTTCAATATTATAATCATTCAAAAAGAGTTCAATCTGTAAGTCTTTTCCTCTAATAGACTGAATATTTTGGTGAACCAGGTGCATATATTTTCCATGATGGCAGTATCTTTCATTAAATTTATTAATAACTAAATTGCCAGAGTTTGAGTACTCCTTTGTCTGTATTTATGCTTTATAAGCTTATATACAGTCCACATCGATAAAATTTCACTCGAAATTTGTAAGGTAGCAGAAGTTGAAAACATACATTCTTCTCTTCCTATGGAGCATTTTATAAGCACTCGAATCTACTATCCATTTGCACGAATAATTGACGAGGCTAAATTAGTACAATTTGACTACAATGTTGTTGTCACAATTTTGTGTACATTACCTAATTATGTAATTATTTTGCGTAGGTTGAAACGCTCGAAATGTAAACATGAAAAAAATATTGAACCATAAATGTAGGTAGTAAACACATCATCTGAATTAATAATAATAATAATAATAACGGTCTAATAGCGAAGAGTCTCGACCAACATCTCAAGAGACTCTCGTTACGATAGATGGCTGGCTCAAGGGTCAAATACAGAAGGCGGTACTCCTGGACACGGCGCGGATAGTCCGGAGGTTCCTCTCTCTGTCGCCCTAACCACCGGTAGCTTAGGCCCGCCTCGCTGCCGGCGGCACTCTAGGTTAGGTTTTTTATAATGCTTTTATACTTTGTACGTGTATTTTTATATTTTACATTTGATAAATTTATTGTAAAAAATCTAACCTAAGAAAATGAAATAAATAAGGTGAATAATAATAATAATATATTGGGGGACAATCTTACACAAATCGACCTAGTCCCAAACTAAGCCAAGCTTGTACTATGGGTACTAGACGACGATATACATACTTATATAGATAAATACATACTTAAATACAAAGAAAACCCAAGAACAAATATCCGTGAAAAATGCACAAATAAATGCCCTGGCCAGGATTCGAACCCGGGACCTCTAGCTTCGGAGGCAGAGTCACTACCAACTAGGCTAAACAGGTCGTCAAATTAAAAAAAAAATTGAATTTTAGGTAAAGTATACATGACAGAAGTACAACCGCGAAAGATGTGCCTCTTTGTCACTCACAATGTGCAAGTGCGATAGAGAGGCAGGTGAAACAGTACACACAGTGTCATCTGCTGGCTAAAGTAAAAACTAGCATCTCCTTGGAAAAGCTCGTTCTTCGAGCTGAAAGGCCCCTGTCTGTGACACCTTGGTGTCACCAACATTTTAAGAACTGATAACCACGCACGCGTCAAAACGTGTTAACAACGGTATCAAACTTACACTATTTAAAAGATTCTTAAATACACAAAGTACAATCTTAAATACATAAAGATGGCTAGAAGTAATATTCAGTTTTATTGATCGCGAAATGTATGACGTCATTAGTCGAGTCGATAATCGTTAAACGTTTGACTTCGAAAGAAAAAGTTGCTAATTTGACTCAGTAATATAGAAGATGACTACTTTTTTGACTATCGTCAAAAGTTTTGACTATCAATAGGAGAAAGTATACGTCAAGTAATAATACCAATTCTGAGCGAAATGGTCATATATTAAATATTATAAGAGCGACAAAGAAAAATATATGATTTGTTGTCCTTGTTATGTCAAGGTGCCACAGACGTGACTGAGGCAAGCATACAATTATCCAACCAAATTAAAGAGATTGTGTATAGTATGCGATGGCATACTATACACAATCGTTTAAGATTTAAGACAAGTTCTGAATTTAGCTGCATAAGCGCTTTTCCGTCTTGCTTGATGGCACGCGTATAGGATCTCTATAGAAATCCTTACTCAAGGTGTAAAAATGTAGAAGAACCACGCTCGTAGTTAAGAAAGTGAAAACGCCCCAACTGATTTCCTTTGAGATATTAAAGAAAGAGATGCAACATGAATATTTGCGCACGGCCAATTGCGCTTGACAGCAAAACCAACCTGTAAAAACATAACGTAAATTAAAATTGGCGCGAATAAAAATTTTCAGAAAATTCGCCGTCCGGCGTCTAGTATTAAGAGCTGTGTCGCAATGCCTTTATCGTCAGAAACCGACAGGTCGTATCGTATCGTGAAATGCCGCATTCATCAGAGACTCCCGACGTGAGTGCCGGTTTTTAAGTTATTTGTAGAGATTAAGTTAATTATTTATATTAACAATAAATTTCTAGCCTTAGTGATTTTTCTTTAAATATTATTTTATGGTAATTCTTATTTTTTTATTATTATCATTTTTCATTAAGCTTAAAAAAATAACATCAAATATATATGAAGATGTAAAAATAGCTTTCTCTCAAATGATAAGCACTTTCTAACTGTTTCTATAATATGAATAAATGATGCACTGGAAGAACTCGCAAGAACTGTGTGTTGATTGATGTTTTTAAATCTCATCCAACTCCTGAAGTTCAAGATGCCGATGTTGTTTTATGCGCAGGATGGCTTCTTCTTCTACATGCCAATCAAGGAGATTGTAAAGAAGGTTACCGAGCACCAGAATCACTACTACTGTTGCCGGACTCTTGGGCTTATGACTTGCAGTGGCCTAACCTACACCATGCATGATGTAAGTTATTTTTAATTACTTAGTTTTCAAACATAAATGTTAGTGTCTTACAATTGAAATCTGGAAGTTTGTGTCTTTAAATCCTAAACATATTTAGTGATCTTTCAACAGGCTAAATGCATTGCTGTAGTATATTTTCCAGCTGCCCAAAAATCTATTGAATGGTGTCCTATTATTAAATAGAATTTGCATTCGGAAGGCTACACGGTTAAACCCAATATTCCAGAAAAGGTTTTTTAAATTACATACAAACAGAAAGTCACACCTTTATTCCCAAAAGGGGTTGGCAGAGCACACAAAAATGAATTTCAGTGCCACTTTTACAATTGTAGGTTTATAGATGGAGAAAATGTGATATTGCAGTGACAGGTTGCTACCCCTTGGCCCACAACACACTTCAATCTGGTTCCCATAGTACACTCTTATGACACCCAAGGGAAGAAAGGGGGTGGTGCTATTCTAACCCGGCACCACACAGGGTTTTGAAAATTAGTGTTATGCATAACAGACGTTGAGTTATTGTCTCAACTTAACCATTTGATTTAATTACATATACAGGTTGTACCTGAACCAATGCAACACCAAGACTAGAATGACTGACTCATAGTTACCAGATCAAGCAAACTTGACATCAACAAAAAATTCACTCTTTTTTTTTTCCCACGGATTTTAATGAGTGAGAATGAGTACCTATAGGTATAATAAAATATAATGAAGAAGTTTTCACTATATATTAGCTAATGCACAGAGAAAGACTTCATTAAAAAATCAATATGAGTTTCAGTTTTCTCCTGTTCATTTATTTGAACATTGATTGATTTTTAATTTAATAGATTTGTTGAAAAAAGCCTGTTCATCAGGTGTAACTGGGGTTTGGACCCTAACTTGCATATAATACACATTTTTAATGTGATAATAAAAATAGCTGAGTACCATACAATACATTTTTTTTAAGTTGTGTGACATCACTAGGTTGGGGAATGGCACACATTTGCACCACAATTGTGTTAAATGATATGGATTGATAAAAAAACAATCCACCACCACCACCATAACAGCCCAAGGACGTCCACTGCTGGACATAGGCCTCCCCCAAATTTATGGGGGGTAAATGCCATAATCGCCACGCTTTGCATGCGGGTTGGCGATCGCAGTATCTCCACCGCACTCCAGGGATGCTGCTGCCCATCCCACGGTGGTCCTGGTCGTAGTTTTAGGACATACCCGGGTCCAAAAAAACAATAATTATGATTAATTAATTATTTATAACATCAATAATAACAATTTTCTATATACCACGTTGGTGGCAAACATGCGTACGGTCCGCCCGATGGCAAGCGGTCACCGCAGCTCATGGACGCCTGAAACTCTAGGGGCGCCACATGCGCGTTGCCGAGTCTTTAAAAATGTATACACTCCTTTCTTGAAGAACGCCATACTGTAGTAAGATCAATAATAATATTTTTTACGAGATTTTTTATATCAAAAGAGCTTGTTCACTTGCCACAGCCTAATCCCTAGTAAAGGTTCTGTTAAAAAAAACAACTACTGGATGTGACTGACTGGATGGTATAAAAAAAAACTTTTCTCAAAGAACTTATCTTGCTTCAGATTCAGTTAATAGTTAAAATATATGAATTTAAAGTTATATATTCTTCAACATAGGCTTATAAATCTTATTTTATAAAATTAATAAAAATAGTGGACATATGACCCAAATGAATCCCAAACTGACAAAGCAAATACATAGAAATCATCCAAGACTCAGGAACAATTATTCGAGCTCATCACAGTCATCACACACAGGTCTAAGGACACAGAACCGGGCCGGCCCGAGCGCCGGTTAATTTTTTGCTCCTGTTACAGGGCCCACATTAAAAGTACCCGCCTGGACAAAATCTGTAACAGAAATAGCTTTTTTACGAAAAGTCCGCCTGTTACTTATCCGGTTCATGTTTTTCTACTGTAAACATTTTCCATGTAGTGCACAATAAAGCGTTTTATTGTTATTGTTAAAACCAGCCAAGTCCATGTCGGGCAATGTAAGGTTCTGTGGTTGTCCTCCCGTTACATTATGCGGACTTAATAGTTTACAAACTTATATTTACTATGTGTTTGACACAACTAAGATCATGGTCACGTAATGGAAATTGTATAAAAGTTTGATTTTCAAAGTACATTTTCTTTATTTCTTTTTTTTTATTTTATTAAAAATGCTATGCCGGATAAAGACTAGTTGATGCCCTAAGCAATCTACGCCTGTGGGGCCCCTCTCCCTAATCTCTCTATCCATAAGTAACCTAGTATCGGTCTTTAAAAAAACTAACGGATTTATTACAACGAAATAGATCATTACGTACCTTAAAATATTTATGAAAGACGATAGAGATATGGGGAGTTGGTATTACATACAATAAAAATCTAAGCGTTCTTCATTTATTTATTAAAAGTGTGTCTTGTGACGTTTACGGGTATTAAATTCGCGGAAAATAGTGTATAAGTCCAACCTTTTATGCATCTATACAGGATGGTCCAAATAGAGTGACCCAATTTTATTTAGATCCCTAAAACCTAGGTGTATCTGAAAATACCCATTTGAATTTTCAACCATGTCGGCCTTAAAAAAATCATAACTTATTTTATTTAAGTTTTCTCATATATTATTTTTTGCAACATAATGGCCATGAAATATTTTATTATACCTAAAACAATCCACTACCTTTGATACAAATTAGAGAAAAAAGGGTCGTAAAAAAGTATTTGGAGAAATTTTTTAAATAAAATAAGTTATGATTTTTTAAGCCGACAAGGTAGAAAATTAAAAACTAGACTTAAAAATTTGTAACTTCTAAACTGAAAAATCTTTTATTATACATGGGGTATTTTCAGATAGTACAACTAGATGCTCGGTATCTAAAATTTTGGGTCAGTCTATTTGGACCAACCTGTATATACTACGTCAACGCTCTTTCAATTTAAAACGCGCGGATTTTTAAACAGCCTTACATTTTATGTGCTAGCAGTCGTTAAGTCAAGTTAGAGGCCTTCGGGCGGCTTGAGAACTTCTAACAGTCAAGTTGCCCGCTCACTCTAGTTTCCCCCTTGAGTTGGAAGGTCAGATGTCAGTCGTTTTCGTAAAAACTAGTGCCTACGCCAATTCTTGGGAGTAGGTAGCGGACCCCTTGCATCCTTCAGGATGCAACAGTACTGGGAATAACGCTAGGATGATGATGGCACGGATTGACTTGTAAAAGTGCCCTTGTGGCCTAGTTGCAGAATAATATGTTTGATTTAGTTTTTGATCATTTATAACGGATTGACTGGAATAGAATAACTGTACTTTAAATGTGGCAACGCGCATGTGATACCCCTTGCACTCAGGCGGGCCGTATGCTTGTTTACCACCGACGGGGTATAAAAAAGGGTCTCCTTAGATTGTCTTAACCCTTTACAAAAATACGTTTTTTTTATACTACGCTGGTGGCATACAAGTTTAAGGCCTGCCTGATGGTAAGCAGACACGATAGCCTATAGACACTTGCGACTCCAGAGGAATCACAATTCTTGATTCAAGCCACATTTATAATATACGAAATAAAATTAGGTTTTAAATACATAAGTTCAGTATATTTATCAAATCGTCTTTTAAAATTCCTTAATTTGAAATTACTTTTGATACGATTGAAAAATAAAAACCTCTTTAGAACACAAAATGCACATAGTCCGCCATACTGTTTTTATTGTATCATCACATAGTCAATGTTATTCGGGTTGAAGTAAGGATTCTAACGAAACCCCACACATCTAAATCGGCCAAGACCTTGGGATGTTCTGGCGAAATAAAGAATCTCACATACCTACACACATGAAAGCTGAAAACATTAGATGTGCAGTCCTGTAAAAACAGCCTTGTGAATTTATTTACTGATTTTTGTTCACAGTCTGTCCGGCAGTGGGAACACATACAGGTTTCGCTGGCATTCCTGAGAGATGCGACCCCGTATTTGGGGATGTCGTACTCGGCCCAGGTGTTCGGGTTCGCGCATTGGAGGCAGGGGTACGGCCCAGTACTGTACCCTCTGCGTGTGATGGTGAGTCACATCCACCACCACCACCATATCAGCCCACGGACGTCCACTGCTGGACATAGGCCTCTCCCAATTTAATGGAGGGCAAATGCCATAATCGCCACGCTTGGCATGCGGGTTGGCGATCGCAGTATCTCCACCGCAAGCCAGGGATGCTGCTGCCCATCCCACGGTGGTCTTGGTCGTACTTTTAGGACATACCCGGGTCCAAGTCACATATTCCATCATAATAAATCCATTTGGTCATATGGCATGGCAGTCCGTTACATAAAACCTACCTACGCTAACTCTAGATATGAATCTCTAGAAAAAAACTAGCCTAGCCTCCTTTATGAATTTTATGATACAATCGGAAATACACTAGCAAGATGTGATTGATGAGGTGAAGAATGATGCGAACTGGTGTTCGATCAAAAATTCCGTAGTTTAAGATCAGTCAAAACTGAACCAAAGGACAGGAGCTTCTCTTCGCCTCTTGAAAATTACACCTAGGCTGGCGTCGTGTACGCTGCTGTCTCACTGGTTTAAGGCTCAGTCAGATCGAGCTCGGTAGAGGGACGGAGCATTTTGTGTGCGAATATGAATGCACGGAGTATTGAGCTGTCACACTGACTGGAGAGTGGGGCCGCGTTGTAACTGCACGGTCGCCGCGCGGCCACAGAGGCGCGGTAGAGAGGCAGAATCAGCGCGGCCGAGTTGCGGTTGTAGCCTCGTTGTAGCATGGGCTAACAGCTAGCCCGTGCAGCGAGCTCGCTTTGAAATTGCCGTTCGCAGTTACCGCTGCACGGAGTAGAAGCGGCGCGCTGCTACAGCTAAATCTGACGGAGCCTTTATTGACGATAAAATACGTTGTAGGCAATATGATGAGACGATTCATATTTTATTTTCATTTCTTCATATTTTAGATTATTTTTGAGATTATTCTGAAATATTACATATTTATTTATGTTTTAGGTTACGGCACCGAGGTCAATGTTACGTGCAATCAGTTCCATAGAGCGGGTGATAGACAACCACTTGGTAACGAGTCACCGGCGGGATGCATCCACTCGGAACCAGGTATCACCACAGGTGTAAAAGTTACTATATAGCAGATGCAGGACATACGTCATATGAACGGTCATAAGTCATAAGAAAGGAGCGGTATTGTCATTGCAAAAATCAAAAGTCCTGAATATGGAAGTTATTAACTGCTACCGACATGTGATTCAAACGTAGAACAACATTTTAATACCTATATATATAATTATATTGGACTAAAATAATGTATACCAGGTAAAATTCTCCAAGCCTCTCCGGCTACAAGCTGCGAGATTGCGTGCATGGTTGAGGCCTCAAATGCCTGGCTAGCTGGACCGAATCAAAATTTTCCGTCTCGACCGAAGATACAAAGGGCCTGGGATACCATAGCTTCAGCTTCAACCGTAAAGTCACTCATAGACTCCGCGACAGGCAGGGAATGAGCGAGGCTTCTGGTGTCAGCTAGACCGGAGTCCGGTCACTGGCTCCACGCATATCCGTCGCCCAACATCGGCACCTTTGTCGACCCTGAGACGCTCCGCATAGCCGCCGGTCTCCAGCTTGGGGTTGATCTCTGTGCCGACCACAGCTGTGCTTCTTGTGGTTGCAGTGTATACCGCCTCGGCCTCCACGGGCTCGCCTGCTCTTCGGGCGCTGGCCGCCTGTCTCGTCATGCTGCCATTAACGACATTCTGAGAAGGGCGCTCGTCAGTGCCGGCGTTCCCTCTGCCTTGGAACCCCAAATAGTTCGGAACGATGGCAAGCGCCCCGACAGGACGTCGCTAATTCCCTGGAAGATGGGGCGTGCATTGGTACGGGACGCCACTTGCGCTGACACGCTAGCGGCGTCCTACCTCCCATTGACCAGCAGGCATGCAGGCGCGGCGGCGGACACTCGGGAGCGCCAAAAAATAGTTAAATACAGTTGTCTCGGCGCCCAATATGAGTTCGTAGCGTTTGGCGTCGAGATACTTGGCTCGTGGGGCAAGGGCGCACAGATGCTCCACAAGGTGCTTGGCATGCGGCTGAGGGAGGCAACGGGCGAGCATCGCGCGGGCAGCTTTCTCGCGCAGAGAATTGCAATCGCAATCCAGCGCAGGAACGCTGCCTGCTGGATGGGCACCCTACCAAGGGCATTAAATTTTGATAGGTATTTTTAATTTTTAGCTTTAATTATTTTAATTGCTAAAATAGTGACAAGATGGCATCTCCTCGGGGTCTCGTCTCTGAACACATTTGCCAAATTTTCGTGTCACAGCAGAAACAATACAATTGTGGTCGAATTAAATGCCTCAACGATGGTCCAAAATTTTGGTCCTCATCCATTTGGAATCTTATCATTTTTTAATATTAACTAATCTATATAAACGTTAGTTATTATATATAATATTATATTGGTGTTTCTTGTTACTGTAATGTTATAGTTAGAAATCAATGTTATACGAGCTTAGGGCGTCCCATATTGTATTGACCCTTTTCCACACCAATCTTTTTAATGTACAAAATATATATACGAATTAGGGTAAATGTCTCAGTAGTGATTAGCACTGCATGTTGTCGATAATGTCACTCCTTCACCAGGTCATCGGTCCACCGTGTGGGGGGCCTGCCCACGCTACGCCTTCCGGTACGATAAGTCGTACCAAAAAATACCATTTATAGTAACTTAAATATTGTCTTATTTAAGTTACTATTAATGTTTTTTTGTTGGTTCAGACAAATGGTCTATAAATTAACCGGCCGTCTGATGGAAGATATTTATTTATAATAAAAACGTATGTAATCAAAACAACACATGAATATGTCTTTTATATTTACAAATATTTCACCATCCAACCCTATTACATTAAATAAAAAAAAACACTATATAATCACATTAAATATTTTACATGACTACCTAGAATCGAATGAAACCTGCAACTTTAACATCGAAAAGTGATTAAGCTGGGACTACATGCATCCGGGTTCCGGGACCCCTGCCTTTTGTCGATCCATCCCGGGGATCCCGGACACATGTAATCTTGCTTTACATCTAGTTTTTCCCGTGTCGTTTGTGTGAATTTCATGTTATAGGTAAACAAGTGGTAAGATGTCTCCTTCAGAATAGTAACAAACACAGCTTAAGCGAATAATGTTACCTACCAATGAAAATATTGTTTTACTAGCCAGTTAAAAAAAAACTAGCAATTACAATAGTTTTAAGAACAAAAACATTAATTGAATTGGGCAGTGTGCTAGGTAAAAAAATATTTTTAGTCTGTCATTTACACTAAATATTGGGCACATTTTTTTGGCAAGCAAACAAAATGCATCAAAATTCGGCGGTGGGCGCCCATGACGTCACGTTGAATTTTAACGAACGTATTATTTTTTTATCTTCATATTTATCTGTTTAATTGAAAAAAGAAATTTGTGTATTTAATATTCTTTCGTAATCTTACTGACGGATTAATTTTTAGGACAAGCAATTTATGGTAACAGCAGAGTTTTAGCAAACAACAATAAATAATTAATCAAAGGTCAACATTTAACATTCTACGGATTGAAATTAGAACAAATCATATTCTGGTTTCTAGTTTATTTACACACACTATACAATTGCATATTGATGATTCATCTATACAGCTGTCACAGCTACTACTAGCGACATCTAGTACAAGACAACTCAATGACGCTTCTAAATCGCACTTACGGCGCGGCCACGGTTTTCGCCGAATCGCGGCGCGGTAAGCTTTTCTGAAGCATCTGTTCGTTACATGCGCACTGCGGTTAGTACTTAGTTGGGATCATACGGTATGTGTCAGGAAAAACGCCGCCGCCGCTCTATCGGGCTGTTAACTGCGCACTTTCTCGGAACACGAAGCCCGTAGGTATACATGTACCCAGTACCTCGATGTAGTATATTTTATTCGAACGCGTTTGCGTTCAGTCTCAATTTGTATATCAATAAATAATTACCATCAAAGGCCGCCAGAGGCGCTGTTCGCGTTGCCGTACAGGTTGAGACTGAACGCAAACGCGTCCGTTTGTGTTACGAAAAAAATATACTAGGCGTACAGAACGCCAGTGACATTACGCGAGGTTCGAGTACGAAGCGCGATCTTATAACAACATTTCTAAAAGAGAACTACATATTATAAATAAATAAATGTAAACAACACGGGAAAACGACACAAATCGAGTACATAACCTCTCATTTTACAGGCAAACAATAATATAGGCATTTGTTCGTAGTATTATTGTTTACATTATTATTTAGATACCGAATTCCCGTAAGGTAAATAATTAATAATGATATTTAATAACACCCTTAAAATACCTACTCCAGGTGATCCGGATTAAAAAACAAGTTTATCTGTAGATTTGAACCGGTTTTACTCATCGGTATAATACAATACCAATACTGCTTTTCTCAAAAATGGCCGCAAAAGTTGACGTTACATATTGGAAGATGAAGCGTACACTGTAGAGACCCAAACTTTACAAAAGATGGCAATGGTCGTGTATACGTGGGGCTGTGTTCGAGTGGTATTTTTCTGTTGTAAACGCAACGTCGGTGGAAACTATAAAAAAATATCAACATAAAATCGCAAGTGTATCTGATTTTATGTTGATATTTTTTTTATAGGTTTGTTTATAAAAATTTAATTCCAATTTAGTTGTTCCGCCTATTTTTGAGAAAAGCATTATGTTAGCCTCGGCTGGAAAGTCAATTGCAGGTTTCGTACTATTCTCCTAAGGTCGTCCGTTTAAAACGAGTAGTCAGCCCGCAATTGCCTCCTTCCGTGCCTTGACAATCATGTACTTAATAAGTTATTATTGAATGATGGAAATACTACTAACAAATACTTACTTATCCAACATGGTAATGACAAATATATGCTGCTGTATTCTTGACTAAAACAGTCCAGATGCGAAAAGAATATACATCCGATAGGAATATCCAATAATCATTGAAAGTAGTTATGCGAAAACGATCCAATCCACAAAAGAACATAGTAATGCATGCCTTATGTTTTAACCCTCAGAGTACCCCAGAGAAGTCGTCAAATAATAGTACCGCTACCGGGCGAGATGGTCATATACTAAAATGAATAGAGCGATAGAGGTCATTTGTTGCTCGGTTTTCAAATAGTCTGAGGCAAATAAACGAAATGATAATTAAAGAGGTTATCTATAGTAAGCTGTTTAAGACAAGTTCTCAATTTAGCTGCATAAGAGTTTTTCTGACCCTCATGGTGGAACGCATATACTTAGTCGGCTCATAAGTTCTGTCACTGGCCTTTAAAATTTAAATTTGGAACTCCTAAAACAAAAACCGTTGTGCATTTGAATTTCGAATCTTTTTTAAATATTTGAGTAGCGTAATTTTGCAATTTTCTGTTTTCTTTAACATGGAGTGGACGCTTAAAGATAGCCGTACCGCAATAATTGCACTATATCGTTGTGGACACTCGCCGACTAAAATTTTTAAGCTACTTGAAAATTTAAAATTTTCTCTAAGATTTGTGTATCGTACCATAGAAAGATACAGTGAGTTCTCTAGTTTAAATGACAAGAAAAGAAGCGGTCGTCCGCATACAGCTAGGACTCCAGCGGTTGTACAAGCAATTAGGGCACGCCTTGCCAGAAATCCCGCTAGGAAACAAAAAGTTATGGCCCTCCAGATGGGTTTGAGCAGAAACACGGTGAAAAGAGTGCTTAATCAAGACCTGAGACTTCGTGCTTATAAACGAAAAACTGACCATCTTCTCAATGGTCGGCTTAAAGCTTTAAGGCTTAAAAGATCTAAAGCTTTATTGAAGAAGTACGCTTAAAATAAGCATCGTTGTACGTATACTGTTTTCGGACGAGAAAATTTTTGACATAGAAGAAAACTGTAATAAACAAAATGATAGAGTGTACGCTCGCAATAGCAAAGAAGCGTCTAATAGCATTCTCCGTATTCAAAGAGGTCATCACCCTTCATCTGTGATGGTTTGGCTGGGAGTTTCTTATGCGGGCGTCACTAGTATGCATTTTTGTGAGAAAGGAGTAAAAACTAGTGCCAAAGTGTACCAAGACACGGTGTTGACTAATATTGTGAAACCACTATCCCATACGATGTTTCTAAACCAGCATTGGGTTTTCCAGCAGGACTCTGCTCCAGCCCATAAGGCAAAGTCTACACAAGCCTGGCTCGCCTCCAATAAAATCGACTTTATACGGCATGAAGATTGGCCCTCCTCTAGCCCAGATCTTAATCCGTTAGACTATAAAATATGGCAGTATTTAGAGGAAAAGGTGTGCTCAAAACCTCATGCAAATCTAGACTCGCTGAAAAAATCCCTTGCTACGGCAGTGGCCAATATCGACATGAAAGTGGTGCGTGAATCCATTGACGACTGGCCACGCAGACTTCAAGCCTGTGTAGATAATTATGGCGGTCATTTTGAATAAATGTTATATATTTAGATTCTCTAGATTATAAGCTTTCAAACGCTGTACAAATTATACGGAATAAACTTAAACTTTTGTTTTTATTTGATACTATGTATATGACAGAACTTATGAGCCGACTAAGTAGGATCTTTATAAAAATCCTTACTCTGAGTTTTAACCAAAAGGTTCTAATGTCAAATTTTACATCACGTGGGTTGGATTGGCTTCGCATAACTCCGTTTAAATAGGCATTACCAGAGTAACCAAAGGTGGCTACGGTGAATATTTTAGCACTAGTTCTGTGTATGGTAACAATTTGGTACCGTTAATTCAGTACACAAACAGTGAGACATTACTTTTGTAGACAATTGTAGTGAAACTTCTTTTTCAGTTTTTTTAAGCTGTATTTCCGTATACAGACTTATGAAAGAAAAACTTACGCAAATTACCACTACCACCACCATATCTTGGTCAGAATGGACGATAGATAAGTAAGCCTAGGCTCTATCAGATGCTTACTTTCGTTTGCTTTTACAAGTGCAGGCGTTTAAAACATATGCTATATCTTTTCGCATCACCCCATTCTAGCAAGAGCATAGCCAAGCTACTGACAACATAGTCCTTCAAAACATTCGGCTATTTGGAAAATGAAATTAATTCTAATACACGCTCTCAATATCTCTCAAAAATGTTGGCGTGCAAAAGCGGTACAATCAAAAACCGGTTTTTCTGTCGGCATAAAGTCAAACAGTGCATCGGCATAGAAAAGAGGATAATATTAAATACTTTGGACACCGTTATAGTTAATAGCTTAATATTTCTATACCTAGCCTAACTGGGTTTTCATGATTTGATTACAATATTACTGTAAAAGGGTCATACAGAGACCGCAAAAGAAATTCCTGTTCTTGACAATAATTGTCATGGAAGAAATATTGTCGTGTCTTAAGTCACAATATTAATAGAAAAAAGGGCTTAGGCCGTATAAATTACCGAGGGTATAACAAATATAATGAAAATCTGTGTATGATTTGGGAAACAAAAAGGCAGACCGTATTTCCTTCCAGACAACACAGAAACCGAGCCAGCAACAACAACATTATTGCAGAATCCACAACCCACTCACGACTGAATAAATATCTCACATTTTTTAAGTTACACATTTATTTTGGTAATACTTCAAGACAAAAGGAAGGTAATTTGAACTTTAACCTTTAACTGACATGGTCACACACGGTCACGTGGTGACGTGGTCATGACGTCTCACAGATGTCATGACTATATTTTGAACTTTGTCACCGTGGCGTAAGTGTTACTTTGATAGTGCTCTGACCACTACGCCAGTTAAGGGTTAAATCGGAGACAGAATATTGTTGTTGTTAACCATTGAAAAGAGTTAAAACCACTTGAATTTACAATTCAAAAAGGATTTTTTTTTGTCCAAACATGTACGAGTAATATCAGACGGCAGTTATATAAAAAGTTGGACATGTATAATTTCAACTATAAATCGACCGGTTAAGCCAGATCCGTATTTTGTCTAACGTGATGTGTCGCAGCGACATAACGATATCGATGTCCTACACTTAGTATAGGCTTAGGACGAGTTACATCAACAATTACAGGCCGATCAACTCAAATTGTTAGATTTACTATACAAGCAGATTTTAACGAAATATTTTTTACGATTACACACGGTTTGTACTAACCCACCCTTAGATTCAAATTCTTCTGAGGCGCTCTGACGTGACGGCCCATACTGTGTCAGATGTCGATCCGCATCAGAAATAATCACGTCAAATAAGTATGAATACGGATTTAATTAACCAGTTATGCCCTTATTATTAGATTCAACAACCCATTTTATTTGATACACCATTCAAATTCTTCGCCTTTATATGTTACTAAGACATTTATGGGTAAAGGAAAACAGGTATTTGTTAACAGAGCTTAAGATTTATGATTATGAATAACGGGATTATTATCCAATCGACGACAGCAACGTCATGAAAAGGTTCAACTTTTGAATCTGCCCATCATTAAATGACCGGGTGTTACGCAGTTTAAATCCATTGGCTACCAGGCTTACAGGATCCAGAAGTACAGCACAAACACAAGCAATATGACGGCGCCAGCTGTCAGCTTGATCAACATAGACTTGGTGTTAAGGTACGCGGCGTCCTTCTTGTATTTCTGGGACATCATCGATAGGGATTGCGTCTTTGTATCGAGTTCTGTAAAGAAAAGAAAGAAAAAATTTAATGATATTATTTATTTATTTGCATCAGGTATAAAGGCAAATATTTACATATAACCTACAGAAAGGGTAGCGTAGCGCAAGAGGGCGCGTGAACCATCTCGCCGCGAGATAGACTACCCGTCTATTTCTGTGTGTTCTAATTAAAAATGAACTTTTACTCGGAATTGGAGGAAGGCAAGCGATAGCATGGCGGACAACTCCTTCAGAATAAAGATGTGCTTAAGCGCTAAGCGCCACATGAAAAACTGCAGCATTCGCCTATTTTTATGTGAGAAACAGGCTACTAACCGCCCAGTACGGAGATCTTTCAACTGAACTTTTTGAATCTCGACGACGTACAGAGCTGGACGTTAAACGAGATGAGCTAGAAGCCCGAACAGCAGCGGAAATTATCTACAACTACATGAATGGTGTGCTCACGTGCCGTGCGTATAAAATATATGGTGTAATGATCTATTTGAGCACTTCGGCTGCTACGTACTATATGACGCTGACTGTACACGGGTCTTCGTTCGTAAGATCGGCTACGTAAGCCACATAGGAGCACACGAACGCAACCAACAGCAGAGTTGAAGCAGTCGAAATAGAAGTATATATATAATTAAAAAGAAACGTATAGATTGCGCGCCATCTTCTGCTCCGCTAGCCGTGCAGATTCTTTCAATGGGTCTCAAACTATCTCCACAGAAAATTTCATAAATTCGGTTTGGCCGTTTAAGGCCTAAGGATTAAAATTGTACCGATAGAAAAAAATATATACAAAACGTTACATAATGGAAGTCGTTTTCTTATGTATTTATTTTTCGAAAGAAGCTACTAACTTAAGGGGGTTAGTTGATTCTGTCACCCGTGCCCCCGTGTACGTGACGCGCTTATGTCTCTTGCGCACGGGAAAAGGAGATGCAACACTCTTCGGGACGTTTTTTTTTGGACTTATCCAGTTTTATTCATATTTCCTCTTGTAAGAGTTTAGGCGAGGTAAAATGACACCATTTTAACTTGTTTGTGTCGTTTAATAATCTATCGTTTTAGTAGGCTTGTATATATTATTTATTTAGGTTTGCCAACAGGTACAATACAAAAAATACTTACAAATGACAAGTTATAAAATAAGATTGCTTGAGTATTCACCCAATTACAGGCAAACACAGCATGCAAGTAACAGATATTGCTTAGATATGTTTACATCGTTTTAGTAGGCTTGTATAAAAAAAGAAAGTTAAGACTCAACTTTGTGGTTTTTCCTATCGAGAGAATATTAAACAATTATGTTTCGGACCTAGTCCGTTAAACAAACGTATAGTCAAGAATCATATATCTGAAGAACAATCCTTATTGTTGTCTTATGTGGCCAGAACGGCGTTATAAACAACGTGATATTTTTGCGTGCACAGCCTTAAGCGAACTCGGCTTGGAGCGTTCGTGGCCCAGCGGCGCCCGCGTACCGCGTGCGGTATGCGAGGTTAAGCAAGTCGGGCGAGGTCAGTTCTCGGATGGGTGACCGCTTTGAGTGGTTACTAACTGAGCGCTCCCGTGCTTTGGAAGGCACGTTAAGACGTTGATTCCAGTTGCTGTCTATGATAGCAGTCGTTAAGCCAAGTTAGAGGCCTCCGGGCGGCTTGAGAACTTCTAACAGTCAAGTTGCCCACTCACTTGACAAGCCTAATCCCAATAAGGTCTAGTTTCCCCCTCGGGTTGGAAGGTCAGATGGCTGTCGCTTCCGTAAAAACTAGTGCCTACGCCAATTCTTGGGATTAGGTAGCGGACCCCAGGCATCCTTCAGGATGCAACTGCACTGGGAATAACGCTAGGAGGATGATGATGGCCTTAAGCGAACTCGTTTCAGTTTTTTTTTATTACAAGCTTTTGCCGACTGTAACCCTGGGTTTATCTTGTGTAGTTTAGGAGTTGCTGAGGCCACCTTCCGTCTCCATCATCAGATTAGCTCGATGGTACCATAATATTGTATTGTTACCGAACTTACATAAGTAAATTTTGTAACTCAATCTGATATCGGCAATATCACAGACCGATCATCGTTAAAATATGGCGCCGGCAGCTGTCATCCCATAGAAAATTGTCAAACTCTCCATACATTCAAATTTTAACGAACACAGCTTACGATCACAGGCGGTTTGGTGCAACCCAGCCTTAAATACGAACAGTGCAAGTTTAAAACATAATATAAGCTTGTAAGAATAAGCAAAGTATTGAAGTACGAATATCTATCACCATTTTGTACAATGTTAATGTGAAATTGTCAGATAGCTGTACTCAACGTTGAGCCTAGACAATATTTAACAATCAGTTTTTATAGGAAAAAGAGAAATCGCGCATGTGTTATTTGCATAGGCAGCATCAACATTAAAAATAATCGCTATGACAATATCCGATTATTGAATATTCTATATTTCGCCAGCATTATTAGGAATTCTAACGATCCAACCAACAAGAGATCACCATTGAAATGAAACGCTTGGATTTTGTTTTAACCAAAAGCACAGAATAACTGATATTAGTTATTACATACTAACGTACAGGTTTCCTGTAGACAACCGTGTGTGTGTGTGTGTGTGTGTGTGTGTGTGTGTGTGTGTGTGTGTGTGTGTGTGTGTGTTGTGTGTTGTGTGTGTGTGTGTTGTGTGTGTGTTCGTTATTACGAATCCGATGTGTGACAACAAATAATGGCAGCGTACCCCTTGCTCTTTCGTTTCTAGCGCGGTCGTGTATATCGAAACCACGGAGCTGTGCTATAGCCGAAGCAAGAGGAACCAGCGTGACAGAAGGTTCCAATTTCAAATTTTATACCGCGTGGGTTGGATCGTGTTCGCAAAACTACATCCAACCTACAGATAAGTTTCTGTAAAAAAAACCACTATCATCAACTACTCGTTGAGACGGTTCGAATGAGCCAGAACACACATAGTTAAATCAATAAACACAAATGATTTTTTGTGTATTTTAGGAGTGTCTATGGCCACATTAGCTGTGTGGAATGATAGTGCATTGTCAGCGAACTTACATAAGTATGCCAAAGTTCAGCTCAACCGGATACCGGCAAGGGGCTGAATAAAGGGAAGGAATTTATGATATGTTGAAGATTTTGTTCATACATGATTTTGTATGAAGGCATCTAGTATCCATAGCATAATCTTTATAGAGTTAAAGTTGCTTTTCCAGTTCCACCCACTAAGCGAAGCGAGAATTTCATTGAAATTGTTTATTTTCTCTTCTATAGACTGAAATTCCTCACCTGGTCTCGCCTGAACACGCAATATAGGTATTATTATAATGGAATTAGACAGGTTTGTGCAAGATCGTCGCTTAATTAAATTTCGCAGTAGCATTTAAAAAATCAACTTTTGCACTGATTGTTCTGTAAAAAGCAAAAATCATACAAACAAATTCGCATTTGTGCTATACACATATTTCGCATTGTCATTAAATATTAGCTTACATTTATCTCTTCAAATATTCGTATAATAGTTCTAAGATAATAATTTTCTTGATTTGTGATACGTTTCCCGAATCGTCTCAAACGGATCTATACATTACAAATTATAGAACCTGCTCACAAAATTTCACGAGAATCGGGTGCGAAATGCGACCTGTAGAGGAGAACATCCGGACAGACAGACACACGAAAGAGTTTTTGTCGAAAGCTGAAACGGAGACGTTTCGCTCGCTCGGCCAATTAAGTACAAATTATACGCTTGACAAAAAGTATGTGAATAAAACTGGTAAATAATTGTCAATAATTAAGTACTCATGACACAACTAATTGCTTAAATCTATTTTAGTGACCGTTCAAAATGCCACCAATATTCCGGACTCTGTTCATCTCCTAACTCTATATGGTCATTGCATTGTGCCATGTGTTAAATGGGACATACGTACCGGATAGTACCGCCCCTCGTTGCAGCACGTCATCTATGTTCTGCATCATGATGCGTTGCACGTCGCCGAGTTGGCCGCCGAGGGCGGCGGCGGCGCCCGTCCGGCGCGCGCGCGTTCCGCCCTATACACACAATATCAGTTATCATCACTACTATCTATTTCAGCTGTAAAGAATCCGGTGCAAGCTCAAGTACTCCAGTACAAAGCCCAGCCCACCACCCAGCAGCAGCCCAGTAATAGTTATTTGTTCAACAAGAGAGCAGAGTAGATTTTTGCTGCGAGTGTTGACGTTGAGTCCCGAGCAAGCGAAAGATTAGAATCTTGAGCGTAGCGAGTGACTCAAAGACACGAGATGCAAATATCTTTGCTCTCGTGTGATACACACAACTTTTCACCTCAACGGCGAGAACAAATGACGCAAAGCAATAGTGATAGTGAGACCTACGATATGAAAAATTAAAATATTTTTTTTTTTCACTCTCGCAGCAAAATTGCATTTTGCTCACTGGTTTCAAGCAGCAAAACCACCATTTTCGAGCCGCTGAGGTGAAAACATTATGTCATCTTTTGACGTATGATTGCTTATATTCACAGATATCTGAGTAAAGCAGATCCAGTCATTTAAATTTGAACGATTTCGGTACAAAATTACGTATCGATTTAATCCTCCCATAAATACGTACCCCAACTTTAATCCGCCGACATAAGAGCTATATGAGCAAGGACATATTTTTGAGCAATTGTATGCACCCATATTTTTGCAGTTGACTGTACATCTGATCTATTCTCAAAAATGCACAAATCAGTAAGTTTGAGAGAGACATATAAGTGATATCTGACAGGTCTTCACCTGTCAGTGTCTACGCGTTCATACTCGTATCTGCAAATTGTATTGAACTAACGGTTAAAACGGTAACTATAAGAAATGTCATGGTAACCATAACGAAATATTAGATTTCTTAACACATTCGGTGCCGGTGACACGAAACCGTGTCATTTTTGTATGTATAATTGCCATGTCGGCGCCGAATGTGTTAATGCTTACTGCTTTGACCATCGGACATTATGACGTCTGGATTATCGGACACACGAGCATTAGATATGGGGACTTTTCGCCAGCGGACATTATGACGCCTGGACTTATAGATATGAAATATTGACGTTACGAGTATGTTCGTTACAGTACGTTTCGGGTGCGGCTAAACGTGCGGCCCATAATGGAAATTCTTACAAAATTGAAGGCTTAAGCCGGCAAAGTGCCCATCTTCTGTTTCCCGCCTCCACCGGCGCACCCGGAAAACAAAATACGCGCGGCGCTCTCAGGCTGCTATAGCGCGCATGCATCCTTAGAATTATTCTCATAATCATAATCTTCAAAGTACATTGGATTTTTGAAAAAAAAATACTCTGCGGGAATGACGATCCGTGGACGCGTTTCTATTGACGGTCATAATCAACTTGTCTGCGAATTGCTTATTCCTTTATACTGCCCGTGGCCTTTGAACGAGAGCGTAATGTGTTACCTCGCTATATTGACGCCTCGCGCGCTGCATCCAGGTATCGAACTCGATAAACGTGTAAGGCCGAGTCACCGTATTTACCTGCCAAGCAAAATACACCAATATCATGACATACAATATATTGTATAACATTTATTACATGTCACAGAAAAGGCATTAAAATATATACAGTTGGATTGGAATAGAAGACTGGTAGAGAGTTTCTATATCGATAAACTCAACCATCAATGCTTTTTCCATATACCGGTGATGAAAAATATTATTTTATGAATGTTATAATGGCCTATGTCTAGCTATGGACGTCCTTCGGCTGATTTGATGATGATGATAAAAATAAAGCATTTTTTTAATACCACGTCGGTGGCAAACAAGCGTGCGTCCCGCCTGATAGTAAGCAGTCACCGCAGCCTATGGGCGCCTGCAACTCCTAGGGGTGTCACATGCGCGTTGCAGACACTTTCAAGAATTTATACACTCCTTTCTTGAAGAACCCCCGTAGTCCCTCGGGAAAACCTCGGCAGGGAGCTCATTTTACATTCGGAGCGTCCGAGGGAGGAAATTCTACTGAAACCGTACCGTCCGCGGCCATTTAAGTTCTAAGGTGTGAGGAAAAATGCCCTGCTGACGGCGAGCGGTGCGATGGCAGAAAGCGGCCATGGGCATCATATCGAACAGTTCTTCGGAGCATAACCAGCTATACACGCGATAGTACACGCACAAAAGGCGGCAAAGTTTCGCGTTAAACTTAATGGTTCATTATCGCTTGTGAGTTAGGTAATCAATGGAGTAATGTGAAAAAATGTATGCATATGGGTGCCCTTGACAGTACGTGTCTGTTTTTATTGATTGTTCTTTATTTTACTGATCTATTCAGAAAGCCACTTAAGAATGGAAGTTGGGATGCATGTATTTTTACATGTAGCACTGACTCATATTGGTTACTTTCTTTGTATAATTTAGTCACAAGGTAGAGGTTGCTTTAACCATTCATACCATTGACAATATAAGGACAGGTTGTTGGAAACGACACTGGGGCAAGATTTTTGCTACAGAAATACCAATACAGTCGAGTGTCTTTCATCCTGACAATGCAATATGTTAACAACACAGCTCTCCTTTTAGAAAGTAATTGATGCTATTATTTATTCAAAGTTTTTTTAATCCATAAAGATAATTCTTGTAATCTACGAGTTTAGAATTAAAACCAGTTATTGGTTGTTTTTATAAAGTACGTTTTTTGTGTTCCATACCAGAATTGGTTCAATGGAATGCTTAAAAGTACTCACTCGATTTCTCTTTCACATGCAGTTTTTCATTACCCGGTTTGAGTAGAGGCCTCACTTATCCATGGCATCTAATTTTCTGATGATAGAATATATAATATAGAATATTTTTTTTTCAATAAATAAATATTAAGGGGCATTTTACACAAGTCGAACTAGTCCCATAGTAAGCTCAATAACGCTTATGCTATATTCAAGCTTTAGTTAACAAATTATAAAGACAAGATGAAAGTAACTAGTGATTGCTATTGCCTGATTCCTGGTTTGTAGCAAACATATGGATGATGCAATCTTTTCCTTCTATATCACATGTATTACGCGATTGCGTTAATTAATCAATCAATTTAGTAATAGGTGCTTTCTATGACTTTCGTAATATGTATATTTTTTGTAAGACACTGACATCTGCTTTATATATATAATTTATTTCAATATAATTAAATAGTTATATTATCATTTATATTTATCCAAATCAGCATTTTAATTGTATTTTAACATGTCAATATTAACATTTTATAATGTGTGTGTGTGTGTGTCTGTAAAGATAGGGTTCGGTGATACAATCAACTATGTCCTAACACTACGACCAAGACCACCAGGGGATGGGCAGCATTGCTGGAGTGTGGTAGAGATACTGCGATCACCAACCCGCATGCCAAGTGTGGCGATTATGGCATTTACCCTCTTTGAAATTGGTTGTGGCCTATGTCCAGCAATGGACGTCCTTCAGCTGATATGGTGGTGGATACAATTATGCTAACAAATGTATCTGTTATATGTACCTACCTGAATTCCACAAACAATAAAGATTTATGATTTATTATAATTATTATGTTAACTCACTCTCTTCCCGTATTGCTGGTAGAACTCCTGGGCAATCTCCTCCAGGTAACTGAATGCTAGCCGCTTGTTGTAGTTCCTCTCGCACAACACCAGGTAGCAGATTTCGTTCTCAATGAGATAGCTGAAACGGTACAAGCATGGTTCATCAGGAACATTTTATGAGGATAAAAAAATGTTTATGTACAATTTTTATGTAGTAAAAATTGTGTAATATCAATAAGATCACTCGTCTTGCCTGAACATAATATGATTCACAAGGCATTGATTGCCGGATTTCAAGGTCCCTAATACATTTTCAATTCCAGTGCGGCAGGGTACAACAGGTAATAATACTTATTACATCGAAAGTGCATTTACGACGTAGGTGACCATTAAGTAAGCTGTTGCGCGAATTTCAATCTTCTTAACTCATCATTGAGTATGTTTTACGTCATGCGTACAACACGGTCAATAAAGAGCGAGTGTAATTCATAAAAAACATAGTCAGTATCATTACTTCTATACTTATTTTGTACATGATTGATTGAAAGTAGTTTTACATGATTATGATGCAAAATAGATAATATTTGAAAATCAACAGTAAAAAGCAAGAAGCAACTCACTGGAACAAGAATGGTCCGGACTCGATCGAGCACCGGATCGGGGACTGCGGACCTAGCTTCCGGAACAGCATTTTCGCCTGATTTTGGTACTCCAATATATTGCAGCCGCTCTGCCGAACGCAAAATAAATTGAAATAACAAATTAGAATGACATGATAACACAAAATTGTGGATATTTATGAGCTAGCAAAAGTTTATTCTAGTATTTAGAGTACCTGTTCATCGTCTTGCATGGTCGCGGCGAGCGGCAGGCCGTCCACAACTCGGGCTATCATCGTCATCAGCACCATTTTGAATATTTAACTGATTAACTGTCTATTTGTGATATTATTAACGTCTCGGCACTACGTAAATGTCTTATGAGCTGTATATCGTTTTATTCACATAACATTATTGTGTTTCTTCACATTATTTTAGAGCGACTGTGGCTGCACAACTATTGCTATACGTTGCGTATTGCTATACACGTCACCGCAGTAAAGTTGACAGGTTTGACAACAGTCACGTCAGCCACAAAGATGGGAAATAATGCGTTCAGAGAAATTACACCGAAATATAAATTTATGTATCAATCCATTAAAAAAACAACTAAATTCATTGCTTAATGCATTAATTTTCATGAGTTCTATTAGAAAATAAACACACATCTAAATATATCAAATGCATTTAGGTCAAATGTATTAAAGCGCCACCTTGTGGAGAGTAGTGGATTTTTTTTACAATAAAGCTAGAAATATTTCGTAGAGATTACAATTAGTAAGGTTTAGCGAAGTTTTATTAGCTGTTGTAAGATGACGCTGTAAAACCTCCCCCTTTTAGCTTGCTCGCTCTAATCTATTAATTAACGTTTCTTAACATAACTTAATCCAGTAGTTTCCAAAAGTTATATTAATACTAAAAGATAATCAAGGCATTAAAAAATACTCATCGGGGGTACTATTTATAAGTAACTCGATTCTAGCAAGTGATAGTGGCGCCTGATTTTGATTTAGTAATAAGTATGATTTTTTTACTTAGGTTTAGTTTGTATCCCCACACAAATAAATTAGAAATGTTGTGATTCCGAGTAGAGCAATATATTTTGTCCGTTTTTTAATATTATTTCTAGATGGCGCTCCGTCAGGATGCAACTGTACTGGGAATACCGCTAGGACGATGATGATGACTACTAGATGGCGCTGCACGGATCTATGTTTACACGGTAAATATTATCATAATATTGGGATGTCATTACTATCGCGGTACTAAAAATTGTATGGATTTTGATACGGATCGTGGTATGAGTGTATCGCGTGTGATAATATTCCCCGTGTAAAACGCCCCATTGAGGGCTATCGCGTATGAATTCGCCGCTAGAGGCGCTAATATAGCGTGAGGTCTCCATATGTCAAATGACACTGTTTTGGCTACGAGGGTTTATTCCTAATTAGAATAATGTGGTGAATGATTTGCATAAATTGTAATCTCTCTCTCAAATTTAAGAGCTGCGCTCATGTAGGTGTAGCTCAAAGTGCTGTTTCGCCTGTTTCCATTTTCTTCGGTCCCTGGCAACCTCTTTTATTTCTTGGTACGACATGACGTTTACTTTACGTTTAATCTGCTCCATATAATTTATTCTTGGTCTCCCCCTTCCATGCAGATATTGGAATACCTGGGAGTAATTATAGTAAATATGAGTTACGGGTGTCGATGGCCTGTGCTTTGAGGCAGTTTTATATTTCGGAAACTTATTTCCTCTTTTCCGGAAAAACAGGACTGTGGGATGCTCGATATTATTACGGTGCTGTTTTATGGTATTAAATATAATTAAAAATTTATGTAAACTTAGTTTTCACGCCTGTAATATATAATCCCATCAAAAACATAAATGTGAAAAAGGGAGCCAAGTTCAATATTAAGAATATGCGATGCATGTAGCTCCTTACTCTTCCATACCGCCCTATATTATTATTATTATTTATGCTAGATACCTCAGAACTCCGTCATTTATTAACCGATTTGGAAAATTCTTTTTTTGTTTGAAACTGTATACGTCACGGGTAGTCCCATAGTTATCAGGTAAGAGTCTGATCATAGGGTCCTGGAGAAATCGAGGGAACTCTTCAAATATTTGAGGTGCACCTATAGCGATTTGGTTATTTTGTATAGTAACTCGTGCATTCGCTCTTAAAAAACACCATTTGGCGAAGATTGACAAAAAGTAATGATATCCCATCAAAAACATAAATGTGAAAAAGGGAGCCAATTTTCCAAATCGGTTAATAAATGACGGAGTTCTGAGGTAACTAGCATAAATAATAATAATAATATAGGGCGGTATGGAAGAGTAAGGAGCTACATGGGCGGTTCTACAAGGCTCTTTCGGGGCCCGACGTAGACCTGCTCTCGTCGGTGAACTGGCTTTGTTTCGGGGATCTCTTTGCGGAAACCGAAGGTTTTGTCTGTGCAATTGCGGACGAAGTTATCATGACGAACAACCACTGGAAATATAACCTGATGGACGGTGCGGTCGACATTTGTCGGGCATGCCGCCGTCCCGGAGAGTCGCTCAGGCATATCATCTCCGGTTGTGGTCATCTTGCTAACGGTGAGTACTTGCACAGACATAACTTGGTAGCCAAGATTATTCACCTGCAGCTTGCTCTTCTGTACGGTCTTGTGGACTTCGAAGTGCCGTACTATAAGTACACACCCGCGCCAGTTCTCGAAAATGGTCGTGCTACGCTCTATTGGGATCGATCTGTCATCAAGGATAGGACTATTATAGCCAACAAGCCTGATATCGTGCTGACAGATCGATTGAAACGCCAGGCAGTGCTCGTCGACATCACCGTCCCCCATGATGAGAACCTCGTGAAGGCCGAGAAGGACAAGGCTAGCAAGTACCTAGACCTGGCACACGAGATAACCGCCATGTGGGATGTTGATTCGACGATCATTGTCCCGATAGTCATCTCTGCGAACGGTCTAATTGCGAAGAGTCTCGATTAACATCTTCAGAGACTCTCGCTAGATGGTTGGGTCGAGGGTCAGATACAGAAGGCGGTACTCCTGGACACGGCGCAGATAGTCCGGAGGTTCCGCCCTCTGTCGCCCTAACCACCGGTAGCTTAGGCCCCGCCTCGCTACCGGCGGCACTCTAGGTTAGGTTTTTTATAATGCTTTTATATTTTGTACGTGTAATTTTATATTTTACTTTTATAAATGTTTTGTAAAAAACCTAACTTAAGTTGTAAGAGAAATAAAGAGAATAATAATAAAACTAATAAAAAATTACTGTTTTCTGATTTTTTTCTGGTGTACACACACAATTACCAAGCTGCATGCCAAATTTCAGCTTTCTAGGTGACCTGGAAGTGGGTTAGGTTTTTGATTACTAGTCAGTCAGTCAGTCAGTGGTAAATTAAATTAACGTTTATTTCAAGCTCGTGGCTCATAAAGTGTTAGTTACGAGTATGTTAGTAATAATATTATAACAGTTATGGTTCACTACTACTAGGCCTGTGAAGTCCACAACAATGATACAGTTAAAAGGGTTACAGGTAAAAATGCCGTTTTTTGGACTTTAATATCTCAATAACTATTTCACCTATATTTATGAAATTTGGGGTTCTAGTTGTTCTAAAGGATCTTAATACATGTTGGTACATGTATTAAGATCCTTTAGAACAACTTTTTAATTTTTTTATATTAGATAGATTTGGAGTTATTGGGGGGTCAAAAGTGGCTCCAAACGGTTCGTGTAAAATAACACACGGCTGCTGTCCGCCAGTTCCTGGGGTGAACTTGGCTGGACACGCTGCCGCGTGTCTAGATAACAAACTTTTACAGTTGTTGAACATTACTCGACTGTGGCGCCAACTGGTGAGCACAAAAACGGTAGTCCTCATTACTACTACCTTCTATTATAACTTACTGGCTGGTGCCCGCGACTTCGTCTGCGCAGGATTAGTATTTGGACAATTCACACATTTCACACAATATCTTTAGGTATAAATTGTAGTCTATGTGTTATTCTGATGTATAAGCTATATTATCGTAAAGTTTCATAAAAATCCATTGAGCAGTTTTTACGTGAAAGAGTAACAAACATCCATCCATGCTTACAAACTTTCGCATTTATAATATTAGAAGGAAGTAGGATTGACCGAGCGAAGCGTCTCCGTTTCAGCTTTCGACAAAAATCTTTCGTATGTCTGTCTGTCTATCCGGATGTTCTCCTCTAAATCATTTCGCATTTTTTATTTTTTTGTCGAATCAATTTTTGGGAAATTTTTAAATTTGAAAAAGTAATTGTCAGTTCTACAGCTCACAGAGCCACTAGTTTTATTCGTTTCTTTTAAATGCTTAAAGTTCCTACTTGATTTGTCCAGGTATGGCGTAAAAAGATTACGGCATGTAATGGAAAGCTTATCTTACCTGATCCGGGAGACCAAGCTTTGCTCAGCATCTATGGAGTTTTTCCGGGGAACAAAAGTTTCTCCGAATATCAGACCTAGCTTTATCGATTTTTCGCCCTCGTAGATAAACCCCTGAATTGTGAATTTCATCTAAATCGTTAGGGCTTTACGAGTTCCGCGAAATAAATAAATATACAAGGATTGCTTGTTTAAAGATAGATAAGATTAAATAGATTAGAGTGGGGTTTTATGTAGTGTTGGTTGCTTGGGTGAAACCATAGGGTTATCGACGAAAAACAACATTTTTATTTTATAGTGGATATTTTATTAACTGTATCATCATGCATCAAGTTTATGTGCTAAATCATTTACACTTATAACTAGCTATACATAGAAAAATAACTTAACTATTGGGCAGAAAATACAGTATTTGTAGAGAATAACAACTAAATTATTTTTTTATAATTATATTAACGTAACGGACTTTTAACTGATTATAAACTAGTACAAGCACTAGCTAGCGCTAGCCTGCTCTCAGAGCGAGACGATAAATCGGGATGGGGGCAGAAATTCCAGCCACACAGAACTAACATTTAAAAATCCCGAAGGAATCGAACATCTAACATTTTCTTTAAATAGTTACGACATTAATTTAAATTTAATTAATTTAACAATTGAGTACGTACATTGAAATATTAAATAACATCGAAAACTTCAGTGCGTGCCGCGGCGCGCAGCGTACCAATTCGCCAATACTCCCAAAAATATTAAATACATCAAAAATCATAGGCAACTTCTGCCGTAATAGTAAACCTTTGTGTTTCACTTTTGTATGAATATCTCCGCGAGAACTTCAAGTGCTAAAATTTCTCACTCTTGAAGGGAAATTGAGCTACTATTATCGCTAGGAGTGCATGAGCATAAATCAGCCTAGCACGATAGCTTATACGGTCACCGTTTATATGACATTTTGTGGAGGAGTATGGTAAATTTGTCCGCCTTTGCTCGCCATTCTTAATCCGAGTCACTAACCTTCCTTCCCCCTTATTCTCTGCCAGCTAAGGCTATGTGCGTCCCATTTTTTTCAATCTCGAAAACCTCACACCGAATATGGCTTCCAATTACAAATATCTTTTAAAAATTCTACGACTAGGCTCGATTTTCGAGGTGCTGATAAAATTTACACTGATAAGTACATTATTTTATTAAACTTTGATTTTTAACAACATCAATTCGACTAAGATACGACAGAGCATCGTTTTTAAATGCTTGCTCGAACATTCCGGTAACCAACGAACGCTGAGCCAGTAGCATCGATCCTGAGAGTTCACATTCCATCAAGTGGTCCAATCATTACATATACTTTCATTACAATTATTCATTTACAATAAAATTTCTAATCTAAAGAACGAAATTCCCTAAAAAGTAAAACATGGATGCGTTGGTAAGGTTCGCGCGACTTGTCGCGTCGGCCGGTGGGCTTGCCGCTCGGGTGTGCGAACCCGACCTCCGCAAGCTACACGTACATATCCAAGAAATAAATAAATTAAGCTATTCATTATATTTACAAAAGCGTTACAAGTGCCGAACAGAAAATTTTGAATCCTAGCTATACAAAAATACCATAAATCCACATTTTAAGGTATCTATATAAAATTTAATCACATGGGACACTGGATTTGTTCGAAGAATTGGACACTGAGATCTTTAATAGAATTTACACTTAGCACACTGGGTGTATAAATATATACATATATATAGATAAGTATATACCTGTATAGCCTGGATTGGTCTGTTCTATTATTAATTTTGAATGCCGAGATCCTGCGGTCCCCACATATAGCACCTTCAACTGCCTTAAAGCCCACTCAAGCGGAGCACGCACTCCCCACAGCACACTTAACACTCTTACCACTACATAATTGATATATTTATTTCGAATAGAATATAAAAATTACATAATAACACCGGGAAACTTAGTGGTGCAGTGCGAGCTCCGAGCAACATAATGGACACTTCCTAACGATTCTATACTGGACCATATTTTAAATGTCGAAATTCCGGTATTTGAAAACTAATCGACAGCTGGGGGGCCAATCACTGGCCCGCTAGCTGCGTCTCGCGAATCTCTCAGCCAATCAGAGAGCGTCACCTGTTTATTATCCAATCACAGCGCAATGGACTCAGCTCACTACACGGCCATATAGTCTGCGGCGTCCTCGGACGTATCTAAACTCTGTGATAGTGAGTTGTACGAAAATAAACATATCTAGGCTAAACTTTTTAAATCTATCTAGTTAAAAATTATCATGTTTTCTATAACATTGGACCACAAATCGTAATTAATTATTAATATTTAATTCAGGTAACAAAAAATGGGGGCGTCGCGTTGCGTGGGTAAGTCTGAAATGACATAAAATACTCTTTGGAAGTCTAATATGTCATTTGGGATTTACAAATCAGGCTGTCTAAGCGGGCTTTTGATATGCAGTTGGTGGGCAACGGTCTCTCATTTTGATATGTCGATATGTTATGCGCGGCGCCCCCTTAAAACGTATTTAAAGTAATTATTAAATAAACATACATAAACTAGAGAAAGTTCACTTAAAACAGGTCACTTAAAAACACTATTTAAAATAATTAACACAAATAACGCACAAAATATCATCCCTTAATTAAAGTATCAGGTTTAAACAGAAGTTGGCAGTAGTATTCAGTTCTGTCTTAATGTATTCGTCGAGTGGTGGCCTGGCGTCCAAGAACTAGAACTCGGCTCAAGAAATCTTTAAGTTAACTATTAAAATGTTCTTCATTTTCATAACATATATTTAATTATAAATATATATAACGATATCATATCTGAGCGGAAGCTCCTATTAACACATAAACTTATAGTGATAGATGCAAACAGCACCAAGTTTGTTATATATATTTATAAATATCTGAGAAGTAATAGAATATGATATTTTTGTCACTATAGTAAACGTTTATGTTTACGTAAATATGTATTTATTATAAACTCTTAAAAGACTATTAATAAGGTTCTTACTGATGTATAACTGTAGTTTCAAATATGAAAGTGTATAATAGTATGAAGTAAGTATAGTTTGCGTAGTCTGAGGTAGGAAGTTCGGTTCTCGACCTGCCTGGGGCCGCCGCCGGCTCCGGCGACTGCCCGATGGCGACCACGACTATCCATGAATAGGTATTTACAGAAACGTCATTAAACATTTAAAAATTCGTTTCAACATTATACAAAAATGGCTCCATCCTCGCGTAGCAAATTTAGTATTTGTCTGTGAATCCCCTAAAAATATATAAACATTTGAGCAAACACTTTCGTCGACCCATATTTTTGTATAAATATTAAATTCAACGACAATTTTTTCATTATTTAAAAATTTAGTTTATCCACATAGATTAATTACGAAAACACTCTTAAGCGAATAGAATGCGATGAATCGTAAAATAGACAAATTTACTAAAGTGAATCAATGTTAAAGTGAAACGTTGAACGCTTAGTGTCCTTTCACTGGAGATTCTCACTCTAAGCCAAGGAGCAGTCGATCTCCACGATGTCCTTCGGGACATCTACGAATTGGTAGACTAGCCGCTGGCCGTCCACCTTGGCTAGGATGCCGCGCTGGTAGTAGTAGCGCAGTGCGCGGCCCATCGTCTCGTAGTTCATGTCTGGCTTGTTCTTGTGGAGGCCCCACAAGCGCGACACCGCCTTGGAGTCGACGAGCTTGAAAACCCCCTTCTCGCGGTTGGTCCACTTGATGTAGCGTGGACAATACTCCCTATCCTGTAGGAGTTTCAGGAGGAACTCCCAGAGGTATGTGGTGGAGCCTTCACGGCTCTTGCGCTTCACGCCCGGGGTGGGGGGCACGTCGGTGCGGGGCCTCTTCTTGGGCTTGAGCTTGTTGTGATGGTGGTGCCGCTGGTAGTCACCGAAGTCGAACACTGAGTAGGGTAGGTCGTGTTCCGGGAGGGGCGGCGGTGCTGGCGCTGCGAAGTGGTGCGTGCTCCCGCCTCCTCCGTAGCCGTAGCCGTATGCGTCGCGCTCACTCACCGCGCCCGCTGGAATAAATACAATAATTAGTTATCATCCCTGTGCAAAACTAAATCGCATTTATAGCGTGTAAAAAGATTTTGTACACCATTTGACAGACTGGAGATCTATTCCACAAGCGAACGAGCGAGAATAGTGACACGTCAGATATGGGCAAAATTTTCTTCAGCATTACCTTTAACGTTATTTTCACAAGCTTTGATTCCGTACCATTTAGTGTGTAGCTATGCTTAAGTCCATAACTTCGAAAGCCGAAGTAGGCCAGCGAAGTTAGATGCATACAAAGTTCGAGCAAGATGGGTCCATCCGTTCTACTTGCTCTTAACTTACAGATTGCCAACAAGGAAGATAGCCTAGTATGACTTAACCGTGAAAATGAACCTTATGTCATATACGTAAAGTAGCAGACGTGTAACCCAAGTTATTGATATCGAGTTAGTCAAGTTAGTGGTTTCTCAAATTATTCTATTGAACATTCTGTTGCATTTGGCATTGGTATTTCATATTGTAGCGGAATGCTATCTGAAGGAATTTATTGAACTTGCCTGCAGGCTACAGAATTTAAAAATCTATGCATTTTGAATTTAGAATTGCACACTTAAACGTAACTGCATTGTACCGAAATCGCACCAAAGCGTTGGTCCATGGTGTCTATAGAAAAAAAACTAGAATATGGTTACAATCGCGTGACTGCGTCCGGTGCACGTGACCCCAATACAGTGTCGCCCTCTGTTATCTCGTTATGTAACAGTGCGCTGCGCTGACCTTACTTAACACGTTGCACGATGCGTGGATGAATTCCAAATTTAAACAGTTACGTTTCGTTCCGCTGGTAGGTATATATTATAATCGCGACTTTTCCGGTGCAACTACAAATACCACTTGTGCAGTCTGTATTCGATTTGATACGCGTGTTCTAAATTTAAATGCGTTACGACTGTGTATTTTGGTTTCTTACGAATGTGTAAGACCCAAATTATAGGAACTTTTTTGCGTGAATGTTTCATATTGTTTCACTGTTTTATCTTTATGTAATGAAGCGAAATACCAATATCGAAATTGATTGAAATTACTTTCAACTACCACGCTCGGATTTCGTTCCATATTGGAATTGGAAAAAACGCCGATACTTTCCGAAATAACCATGCACTTTACAAAATAACGAATCAGTTTTATACTTTACACGTGGACTCTTAAAATAGGTAATCCGAAAATCAATTTTGCCTCCCGTCAATATCAACAAAATTAATTAGTCAAATTAATTTCATTGGATTTTGCATACTGAAAATGGAACAACTTGGCGAAGTAGTTTATTCTTCTTAATAACGTGAACAATCTCAGAGTCATCAGGGATCGAGTTTCGGATGCACCCAGCCAAGGTGACACGGTCTAATTTATAAACATTTTTGTTGATAAGGTAAGATAAGACGTCTTATGTAAGTTATTTAGTTAGGTATTCAACTTATCAAATTATTTGTGAGAATATAATTATGCCGTGTGACCATTTCAGAGTGATTACAGGCTTTTTAGCTGTTGTTGTTAGTTTAAATTTGTGGGTCACACAAAGTTGAAAAAAACAAAGTCATGCATGTAAGTTGTGATCTTATTACACAGATTTATTGAATAAACCACGAATTTGGTTTTGGACCATACCTATAAGGGCTAATCCCTGTCCCAGTCCTGTTTATGACCCATAAATTAACAAGCTCTATATAAAAATTCACTTGTAACTTAGTTTCAATGAATCGATGTAATGAAATACATGCAACTTGCAAAGTCTATGTTCAGCCCCTTCCCGTAGTTGTAAGAATTTGGAACTTTGCTAAAGTGTTTAAAATAGACTACAATGAATTTCTGGTGCCATGGCTTGATGGAACTTTAACTTACTTATCTCTACCTAATACCTAAGGCTTGCACTATAATGCAACCTTAATTAAACTTATTTTCTTGCTTTAAGCGGTCTGTAGGTATATATATTTCATTCTATTATTCTATAATTTGATTTCGGGTGTAAATGGCCGAAAAGGAGACTCAACGCCATTAGCCGTCAAAAGTCAAAATGTAACAAACATGACAGTGATGATTATAAAGTTCTGTTTTTTCAATTCGATGCGATTCTAGCATTCCATTTGAAAAACGCCCCATAGACGTCACATGTTATAATATAACGTCTAACGCGCGAAAGTACCACAGAAAGCGAAACGGCGCGCCGAAGGTCAGCCGTCGGCGTCATTTCCTGGTCGTTGGCTGCGCGCACACTCACGTACCTTTCCGGTCATGCAGGATACGGGGATCTAAGGATGCGGAATCCGTCACGATTATTGCCAAGTTTACACGTTTCTGCGTACGACAGTTTTACTTGGAAATTATATTATAGGAGCTAGAGTTACTGAACACCCTGAGCTGTGAAGAAATTACCTATGTCTCAAATAGTTGGTAAGTTAAAGTAATTAAAAGACGTCATCAGTTCAGATATCGACATGCCTAAATAGGGATTAATTAGGAGCCATAATAGTAGTTTTAACTAAGATTTAGAAATGACATATTAGGTATGATTTATTCGGCTGGAATATACCCATTGCAAAACTTTATAGCAAAAATTAAATTATAAAAGGCAACACACTACAAAAGAGGCTTTTACTCTTGTAAACTTAATAATACCTCGTATTGGTGTCACATTATTCATTAAAAAATACATTACTTTCATTCAGGAGCCAGGAAATTGATAAAACGCATAAAGCATTTATCGCTTCCGCCATACCACAGATAAAACTATATATAATCAACACCGACTGTTGCTGTGAGGAATACAGTGCTATCTAAAAATTATATCTTGCCAAAATAGATGATAACGTATTCGCAAACTGATAATGTAAGATAATGCACCATTGGTGTTATGTTTGCCTGCTGACGCAAGTGGATTCAGGTAGGTCTAATCTTTCAGATAAACAGGTACAGAATCGAAGTGGTCACTTGCAGACTATCGCCACAATTCATAGGCAACTATTATTTACATGGACTTCTAAAGCTATACAAGTTCACATGAATTTCCAGTACTCTAGCGGAAAAACTAAGTACATATTTTACTACCGAGGACCGGACTTTGTCCAAATGATGGATCAAGGACAAACTGCAATCCTTGCGCTCCCTCGACAATTCTAAGCTAATTATAGACTGTAAATGTTAAATACTGTTGTCGAGTGCAAGTACATTGGGTATTACTAAGGAAGAAAAGGGATAAAAATGAGTCAAGTCAGTCTTAAAATATTGCCAGGCCCTAAAAGTGAATCAAGGATAATTATAATATGTCATTCAATAGAGCATATGGCTTCAGGGTATTAAAGAACCCGAAAAGCTAACTGTATTGCGAAACCATTTTTTTCGCCTACATAATACTGTTTCAAATTATACCTTTCTGGACAAGACTAAAGCTGGTTTATTATAAAAACTGATCAAGTACAGTTTTTGTGTCAGTCCGATCTATAATTAGCAATCACTAACGTCTATTAAAACCATTATAACAGTATTAACATGAACCGTTCCCGTCAGAAAGCCTGAGAACCAAAAAAACCGCGTTCTATATATAACTCCCAAGATCAAGGCTACCCACCCTACGGTCTTAGAACCCAGAGCTAACTAGCCGGCCAAGTTATACGGAAAGCCGCAGCCGCAGCTATCAAACCAAATGGCAGGCTGAGAAACACGAACTCTCCGTAGCGATGCGCCACCCGCGCGCAAAGATAACTTTGCGAATCTATCGCAAAAAGAAACAACTAGTAAACCGTACAGCTTTATTACCCAGGAGTTAGGGTGGGTATTCCTGTTGCGCGTGCGTCGTTTTATTCCCGGATGCAAGTATGCGAGCGGAGGGCGGGGGAACCGGTTGCGCGTAGCCTGTATATGGGTTGCCCCACAAACCCTGTGTGGGACTGCGGAACGCGAAAGCGCATCAGACCGGGTTGCGATGTTCAGGGGAAAATATAACATGTATAATACAAAAGACTGGCCACTGAGACAAGACAACGAAATGATGCGTCTTTTGTCTCTTCATTGACATTGACTGACTGAATTAATTGGCTCGACCAAGATAATCAATAACACCATAAAGATGGCGTTAGTGGATGAGGAAAAATGGTAGAAATTATATTTTTTAATCACTGCAATGATAACTATGTGACTTTTGTAAATTTCGGCAATATTTTTTAGGCATAGTTCAGCAGGCACAAGAAATCTATTAATGATTTTCCAATTAAGATATTCTCTGTAATGTCATCCGGACTTCTATAGATACTTATGAACGCGATCATACTACCTATGAAAATGTATGAACGCGCTGCTATGAATATTTAGGCGCGGAGTTCCACGACTATAAAGAGACGCAGTCCCCAGCATTAAAAAATAATCTTACTTTCCGCGCTAAGTATTGTAACAATTGATGGTACGAAACTGTGTCGATCATACAATTGTCATATGCGTTACGCAAGCTTATTATTCTTATTACACTTGTTACGGTAACACGTGCCTGCGGGTGAACGACCTGCGATAAAAGCGCGAAAATACGCGTTAGTTGATTCGCAAGATGGCGGTCACACAGGCGCTGATCTATGATTAGGTATATTTCTTTTTTTTTTGGAGTCGTCATATACATACTTGAAATATTCAGCCAGACTTAGTGTAACCCGTTGTAAACTACATGGTAGTTGAGTAAGGTTATGTTTCAGCAAAAACGAAGGCAAAGAAGCCAACCTGCTTGGTTTCAATAAGGATCAAAAACATCATCGGAAAGTTTCGTACTCAATAACAAGGTGATACTCGTATGTAGTTGGACTTAATAAATACGCCTGTGATAGCAGGTGATGTATTTACTTGTAATTTCATTTCATCGTCCTAGTTAGTGGCATAGTGCTAAACTACACAAAAGTGATGCAAAATCGTTGAAATATAGTATTTAACTAGCAAGCTGTAGAGTTCATCAGTCGTTTTAAACTGTGTGAAATATGGACCTATAGGTATACTTAATATATTAGTAATGTAGCCGACGGCCTACTTACGAGTATTTGCGGTTATTTCCGTAATATCCGCCAAAGGATGCGTTGACGCATTTATCGGCGTTGCCCGTTATTTACTCACATTGATACTTTGAGGATAAAATATTAAAAACCACTAGGCATGTATTTACCGGGCTTAGTCATCTCGGCAATCTTGGTCTCACTACGCATTGATGTTAGTTAGGCAATTGCAGTTAAATATTTAGTTGAACTTTAAAAAAAAACACTTTTTAATATAATCTATCACAGTATGTTAATCTCACGTGTGAATGTGCCCTAGCGTAGAAAACGCGTAACAAACAAGTGTATCGTCATCACAGACGTCTAATAATAACAAGTTTTTTCTGTGCCCCAAACAGACTTCCGTCGTGAGCGATTAAGATATTTTGCGCGTTTTACCTATATATTTCGACAAAGTTGCATTGTTGTAATTGGGTTTGGGTAGTTATCTAATTTTAGCATGACATTCAGTGTATTACTACCTTATTTTATTGTATGGGTTTCTTTTGACGCCTGAAATTATCCGTTATTATTCTTCTAGTACTTATTTGTCAAAGACCCTAATGAGGCATACCTAGACAGAGAATGTGTTATTCCTCGATTTTTTAACCGAGGCACAGGCTGCGGTGGTGACAGGCACCCGCAACCAGGTCAAGGCACGCTTGACGCAATCTTATTTATCTATTATAAAATTTATAAATCATTGTTATCATACCGTACACTCGTATTTTAGCTTTCCTGTTTTACAATGCAGAAGCAAGGGGGCTTGATGACGTCACGTGAAACTAGGACGTGTTGTTCCGACACAGTTTCTAAAAGTGTTAACGGACGATCAAATGATTCGCTCGACCGCGAGTCTGGGTCATAGACAAAGAGGGTTAGCTTATAATTTTGAGCCATTTAAAAAAGGTAATTTTATTTACCAGAATAATAAGAGCGTACAAATAATGGTAAATTATTTATAGTTAAGCTATTGGTGACAAAGGAAGTATAATTAACATTTTAGGCATAGTGTAATGTTTATAATAACTCAACTAATACTTCCTAGACAATAGTGAGATAAATTAGATCATGTTATCTAAACTGATCAATGTTTTAATAGCAATAAGAAAGTCTTACGTGGGAGTCAGAAAACTGCGCGACGTAGACATAGTAAATATCATAGTTCTTATTAGATGTACAAGTAGGCTATAAATGACATCTGGAACTCGAAATTATGTTTTTATATGGATGATACTTGAGCTGGAAAAGATATACGAGTATAGTATGTTTCTAAGCCCATGTTTCATCACTAAAGCTCATTGCTCTGTTTCGAACTGCACTAACCGTTCACAGTGATGTCATGCCCGTGGGCCTGTGACCTTTACAATCCAGCATTTCCGTTCCAATGCATTTGGATTGTTAAACGCACATTTGCATTTTGTTTTCGACACGTACTATTAAATGCACTGATTTGATATTTAAAAGCCTATCGAGCTTTATGGATATAATAAGGAACATGAAAGTAGGCATTAGGTATAGTCTTCTAGTACTTGTTTGCTTTGCTTTGTTAGCTTTGGTTGGCGTCGCGAGTGAGAATTCGGAAAAAACGAGTTTGATCGATTTTCCGACCCCTTCTTTTGCAAATGTTATAGAATTCTTTAGTAACTTTTTTGAAAAATAACTATACCAAATTTCATAAATATATTTATGTTGCTTGTTTAATAGTTGTCTAACACAAGTGAAAGACATAAGCGCATTTCAAAATAAAAAACCATATTCTCCATAGACATTTTTTAAAATCTCGACGATATCGTTGGCCACGGCTTGGTGTCATGGCGGCAAAACAGTTGCACAAATACGTTTGCTTACGGCTACCACAGAAGGTTGTTTTGCAATATGTGTCTAACCTTATACAACGACAGATAGCGTTATAGTCTGCTGTATAATATTTATAAAGAGTTTGTGTGATGTTACGGCGAATATATTTTCAAGAAAAAATTAAGTTCAATTATTCACATTGTTTAGCAAAATCTAACGAAAAAGATACAATTTGCTAAAGTATTCATATAATCCAGTTTAAAGTGCTTCCAGGCTATTGAAACAGTTGTTGTTATTCGCAACTACGAGTATATAAAACGGTGTTTAAAACCTTGGAACACCCCCCTACACCCCGAATTGTGTTGTAATTGTCGACAGGACGTTTTTTTGTCCTTATTGTAAACTGCCAAGTAGTCTGAACTATTTTTATAAATCCATTGAAAGTCTGCAATATGGCAACACTCAACTCTGCTCAGGCTTAACCAAAAGCAGCAGCAGCAGCAGTATTGGCAAGTCTGGTGCCTTAGGGGATATGTGAGAATATTTTTTATCTATGCGCCTTTGTAGCCTGATAATACATTGTTTATTATTGTTATTTACCAAAACAAGGGAAAAGTTAGGCCGTAGCCTGTAGGTGTGGATTTACTCTAGTAGTGTCATATGAACATCGCCGAAAAGATGAGATATGTATTTTCCCCGTACCTAAAACAGACCTGGCTTTCTTTGTAAGTAAATGTGAAAACATTTACTTACAAAATTGCCTTATTGCTGGTATTTTCGTTATAATCTTTCTACTCGTATACGTAGGTAACAAATCTATTTAATGATAATAATTCGTTTCGGTGTCTAGGTATAAAATTGGAAATTAAGTTGTCTTCTGTATTGCATAAAATATATAAGTAGTACATAATATTACATAACTTTGCTACCTCTTAAACCTCTCATGACCCGCTCCTCATGTTAATTTATCTCAATAAAGAGCACTTCTGTGTACATAGCAAGATCCGCGGATCCGCGACCGTGACAATGTGTTGTATAAAAATTGAGATCGGCGGAATTCGCGGCTGTGCAAATTGTTTAATTTGTCGAAACGAATTCCTATTCTTGCGTTCGTTACGTAAAAATCACGCGATTTTTGTTGAGTTTGTCGTCCTAACTTATATATTTTAATTTTGTGGATGCACTTCAAAATGTAGACTATGCCACAGAATAAGTAATAGTACAAGTACACTGTAAATTGAAAGTAGAGGATCAAGTTCTGTAACTATACTTAACTATTGTAACGGTAAACGTAAAGCCTTTGCTGAACAGTGCGCAAAAGCAAAGTTTCCCGAAGCGCACGAATGTCTGGAATAAGAGTGAACAGTGCCAGTGCCCACTGCGAACCTGACCTCACCCAACCACTTCGCCTAAATAAAGACGGCTCTGATAAAGTGCATCCGGTCATTTATTTGCACTATCATACAAAAATATTATGCCTGATAACCCGGAGGTTATCAGGTAAAAATGTCGCAAGGTACAGTAGCGGTCAAGTTTCCTACTTTGAGCTTTCTCAGTTCTCACGTTTTCTCATGCTGATATAAATAACAATGTCAAATGTCAGCATATTTTTCGCGTCTCCAGCCAGTTTTGTTAACTTTATCATTATTATTAAAGTAATCGGTGTAAAAATGTATTTATAACTAACTGTTTTACTGCATTACGTGATCATAATTAGTAATAACTATTCATTATTAACACTATTAACACGCTTTGTCATACGAGCTTGGCTGATTAATCACCTTTCAGAGTCCTGGCTCCAGTTTAAAAAAGTTATTTGACAAGACGACCACACTAAATTACCTAGCAGATACAAGTCTTATCGTGCAACCATTCGAGCATTCCTCATTATTCTCATTAATATTTGTCAATGATATTAATGAGAGTATGGTCATATAATCCAAAATATGTTTTTTTTTTCATCTAAAATCTGACGTGAAACGTTTGGAAACATTAGACGTTTTTCAGTTTTAATGTAACCTGCTTGCACCAAGTGAAGAACTTACTTACTGAAGTCGAAATGAAACGTAAATCCTTCCAACGCCGTAGGTACTTTTGACTTTCCCAGTGTGCAGTGTTTGTCGAGCTAAGCCAGCTATCGACCATTTTAATCGAAGCCGCGACCCGAGTTTCGGACAACCAAGGTGAGCCGAGTTCGAATACCTCGTTTTACGTAAACATTCGCAACTAACAAAATAACGCTATCGGTTATAGTTAGCGTGCAATACTTAATGCATATTAGGTACGGCTAAGTGTAGCTACTCGTACTTTAGCAAGACTTAGCTTGATATAATTATGTGTTAAACAAGTGACGTAATAGTCATGTTTATACCTATACATTGTGATTAGGAAGGTATGCTATAAATAGATAAAAAATCGGCCGGGCCATGCTCAGTGTAGGGTTCCGTAGTTGCCTATTGAACTTACTTAAAAAAAGACAATAACTAGCAAAGGGGAATACCTTCGCAGCGTTTCATACGTCTTTTACTAAGAAGGGAAAACTTTTTACGGTAACTCAAAAACAGCTCAACTGATCATGTGCGCTATAGTTTTCATTGAAAGTGTTTATAGCTTTACTTTAATGATTTTTTCATATTTTTTGGACCTTTTGTTCAAAAGTTAGGGGCGGGGGGGGGGAGGGGGGGCATTTTTTTGGAGTGAATATTTCCGATAATATTCAGTTTATCAAAATGTGTTTCATAGGGTTGAAGCAAAAATAACAATCATAGAGCAAAGCCTCGGACAGACCGACGGACATGGCGAAACTATAAGGGTTCCTACTTGACTACGGAACCCTAAAAAAAGCTAGATCATTATATAAAGAGCTTGTTTGACAGAATTTACTTATGATCAACGTCGGTACCTATTCAATATTATCTTGAATACTATGTTGTATTTTGTAAAACGGTACTGCGGTTGAGTTAGGCAAAAAATGAAAAGAAAATTTCCTGTAGCATTGTAATATTTTTCAGTCGTGTCAGTATACGTACATAACTATTTACCCACTAAAAATAAATGTCAATTTTTGGGATAATGTTTCAGTATAAAAAGTGAGAGCTTATCGAGTCGAGCACTAACCTAACCTAACCTACTCTGTATTATGACCAAAATGGCGGCTAGCTACGCATCGTCTAATCTGAATTCAAAATAGCGATCCAAGTTGGTGACAAACAGGACTCTGTATAATTAGTAAATGGAATGCTACTCAATCTAACGTACATAACAGAATTATCAAATTAAAAGATGTGCTAACACAGTTGTACTCAATTGTTTTGGAAGTAGCTAAACTACTAATCGAGTTTTGAAAATCGAACGCGTGGTGAGACACGTGAACGTAACCTCTAATATACGAATTTGTTCGTAATTGCATACAACGCGGGAGGGGGGCGATAGACAGCGCGCGGGGCTGCTTGCGCCTCGCCGTGGTCAATGACACTGCGACATTGCATCAAGCGCGAAGGTCACCCCCCCGCGCCCCCGCGCCCCCCGCTACCGCCGCGAATTCCTGCACTTCCCAAGACGCCATATTTGATCAATCAGACGTCTTTTGAGTTTTAAAACCGTACGGGTTTGCGGAAACTACATAGTATTTTTTCAGCTGAATTAGTGTTTCTCTCTATTTATTATGTTTAACTATAAGACATTCTACAAACCGGTTATTAGCGTACAAGATTGTATTCCTAAAGTATCGAATATTTTAGAAAACTGGATTAAAATTGTAATTTATTAGCAAGCCCTAAGTACTACAATAAAAATATATATCAAACGTTGCCGTACCTTTCAACCCAACGTCTAGGTATGAAAGTAGTACCTATCATAACATTATATTTGCACAGAGGGCGTATTATAAATTACAACCTATAAACAAAAACATCACAGTTTCTTCAAAATACCTTTTCAAATGCTAATGTAGGACGCGACTTTGTAGGTTCTTTACCCATATTGTTATTATTGCGTGGAAAATACAACTGCAATTCACCATCTTAAAAGAAAAACGACACATACCTTACACTGACTGTATAAGTTATGACCCCTTATTGGGCAAAGAGGCTGAAATCTTTAGCGTCAATTCCGTTCGGTTAATAATTATTGAAAATAACGCACAATTAATATGGTAATATCTTTGTTCCTGCCATTTTGAAACGGGTTGAACGTTTTTATAATATATCCTCTATATGGTTTTGGCAGTTGAAAATTAGAAATGAGTCATGGTGATATTAAAGATAAATAAACTCTTTTATTAAAGATAAATAAACTCTTTTGGTGCAAAATGTGTCCAATCCAATACGGCATTGAGGTATTGCCCGATGTTGGCATTCAGTACCTATACGAGATCCGCTAAAGTAATGGATATTATGTTTGAACTTAACTAATGGAAATGCCATATTTGCATCGAACTGACACACAACAAACATTGGAAATTAATGATTCACTTATCGAAGTGATCTTGACAGTTATGGGTAATGAGAATATAGCTTCATTTTTAGACAATAAACGTTTCTTAAAGAAAACTATAATTAATAAGAACTGTTTTTAATGAGACGTGATATATGGGCGGAAATCACGAACACATTTTTTTATTAATATATACTATCATACAGAGGAGTTTTTCAGCGATTAAACTATTCTCTGTATCTTGATATTTATTTAATAGAATTAGTAGCGTACCATAAACCTAGAAGCCGAAATCTAAGATGTCCGACCTTGCTTACAAGATTGTTTATAATCATGTTCGTGATGGACTTTGCCATGTATTCAGGCCGAAGGAAACGCTGCAGGAAATCGATGGTAGAGATAAACGGAAAGCAAAAATTTGCGCTGAGCACGCAACTCGGAAAACGGGTTTCGGCGATTGATCTTTTTAGGGTTCCGTAGTCAACTAGGAACCCTTATAGTTTCGCCATGTCTGTCCGTCCGTCTGTCCGTCCGTCCACGGATAATCTCAGTGACCGTTAGCACTAGAAAGCTGAAATTTGGTACTAATATGTATATCAATTACGCCGACAAAGTGGTAAAATAAAAAGTGGAAAAAAATATTTTATTAGGGTACCTCCCCTATACGTAAAGTGGGGAGTGATTTTTTTTTCATTTTAACCCTAACGTGTGATATATTGTTAGATAGGTATTTAAAAATAAATAGGGGTTTACTACAATCATTTTTTGATAATGTTAATATTTTCGGAAATAATCGCTCCAGAAGTAAAAAAAAATGTGTCCCCCCCCCTCTAACTTTTGAACCATAAGTTTTAAAAATATGAAAAAAATCTCAAAAGTAGAACTTTATAAAAACTTTGTAGGAAAATTATTTTGAACTTGATAGGTTGAATAGTTTTTGAAAAAATTACAAAAACTACGGAACCCTACACTGAGCGTGGCCCGACACGCTCTTGGCCGGTTTTTTTTATATTAGATAGATAGATGGCAATGGTGCTGTTTCACGGCAAAACGGACATATAATGCAATAATAACAAGAGAGTCCAATACACAGGTGAATAAAAAAATTGTTGAGCAGTGAAAATTTTCTCCACTAAAAATGATTTGAATTACACACATCCACCTTACGCAGTGCAACGGATAGACGCAACCACTTATTTATTATAATTACGCAGTAGCAAAGTACTTTTCCTTGCAATAAATAATCGAAATGCAGGGTTTCCGAATGAATAGGAGAATACCTTTTGTTTTACTAGAAATGTATTAACAGTCAACACTACCTACTAATCAGTCCAAAGAATCGGCCATTTGATGAAACTAATTCTAAAAAGCCTTACTTTAATCTAGTTTGCTTTGCCATAGAGCTTGGCTAAAATACGTATTTTGTCAATCCAAAACGTATCTGTGTTCTGTTTATTAAAAATAAACTGTTCGTTTACTACACCAGCCGCTAGATGGCGCGAATAGGGACCTCGTGCTCGATAATATTGCCCAATCACCCTTGACTCGGTCAATCAGTCCGTAACGTCGTTTTTCACACAAACGTTTAACTAGCTAAGCTTTTTGTCGACAGATGTCGCTAATATCTTTTAAAACGAATTATTTGTGTACTACCCGCGGCGACTTAATAAGATATAGATGTCACCAAATAATTTCTAACTTATGGTGATTAATCTCAATAGAACGTTTTGAAAATTTAACGTTTACGCGCTATCTCTGGTACAATCATAGCACTAATCCGAACGATCCAGGTGGCGTTCTAGTTAAAATATCATCCATTATAAATATTTCGAAACATCAACTATATTTAAACGCTCTAGTTTCCACGGCGCGACCGCTAACGTCGTCTTATGAAAATCAAACACTTGCTACCGTTTCCTTTTGTAGGTTCAATATGAGGGACCACAGTACATTTTTTATAATTTATTAATAAATAATTTTTAAGAAAAAAAAAACCGACTTCAATGGGGGGAGTCCGGTGAAAGATTATTAATCTTAGATGGTGCACTCTTAGATTCCATACAATAAAATACAAAAATGGCTATAAGTATGTTTATAATGGTAGAAGACTAAGTACCCTCAATTCCTCATGAAATCATAAAAAAACCTTGCTTGCTTGACAAACAAAACGAAGAGAACAAATCGCCAAACGTGAACTACGCGTCGTTGAAGAGTTCCGTTCTGATCATCATCAGCAGTTCCACTTCATCAAATGTCACTTTTATGAATGAAAATGCTTGATTAGTTCATGAAAATACTAAAATCACTATTTGTGTGCCTTTCACATTTGAGGAGTTTCCTCGATTCCTAATGGATCCCATCATCAGAACTCGAGCATGACAAAAATCAATCGTGAAAATAGAACTTGCTTAACAAACACAGCTAGAAGGACAAATCGCCAAACGTGAACTTTTCGTCGTTGAAGAGTTCTGTTCTGATCATCATCAGCAGTTCCACTTCATCAAATGTCACATTTTTGTATGATAATGCTCGATTTGTTGATAAAAACACAAAAATCACTATATGTTTGCCTTTAAGATTTGAGGAGTTCCCTCAATTCCTCATGGATCCCATCATCAGAACTCGAGCATGACAAAAATTAATCGTGAAAATAGAACTTGCTTAACAAACACAGCTAGGACGACAAATCGCCAAACGTGAACTTTTCGTCGTTGAAGAGTTCTGTTCTGATCATCATCAGCAGTTCCACTTCATCCAATGTCACATTTTTGGATGCAAATGCTTGACTTGTTGATAAAAACACAAAAATCACTATATATTTGCCTTAAAGATTTGAGGAGTTCCTTCAATTCCTCATGGATCACATCATCAGAACTGCCTTTTGACAAAAACGGGACCAACTTGGATATATATACATACAATCAAAAAAAGAATTTTTCAAATCGGTTAAGAAATGACGGAGTTATGGAGTAACAAACATTAAAAAAAAAAAAACATACAACCGAATTGATAACCTCCTCTTTTGAAATCTTGAAGTCGGTTAAAAAGGGCTTGTCGCCAGGCGAACCGCCCCGAAAATTACATTTATAGGCACACTTTTAGGTGCATTTGGTCCACAGATAGTGCAATATTAATGTATCAAAAATCGTATTCTGTTTCTGACATAACTAAAAGAGCGGTCTTTAAACATGAGTTTTTTGTATGAGTTTGCAGTGTAAAATATTCTAAGCGTTGAGGCGTATACGCGTAGATCTTATACTTAAAAAATCGTGGGTTGGCATACCCTATTGTTTTTTGAAAGGTAAAGTAAGTATTGAAGTGAGACCAAAATTTAGTAAAAAATATGTTCTTAAGTAGTATAATAACGTTATGAATAATTATACAAGTATGAAACTTTATGAAATTACACATCTTCCATCCATGTCACACTGTAAGGTGACGTAACCTTGGACCCCGGAGCGTGCTAGCACGGACCAGTTGTCCGGAATACTCCCTTCCGCTTGTGGACCATGCTTGCCCTGCACGCTACATTGCCTGCCAGGGTTGGGAATGTGTACCGGAATATTGCTAAATTCTTAAAGTCGAAGTTTGAGAAGGTTCACTGTTCAACTTTATTTCAATGGCGGTAATGTTCAGAAGTGACGAGATTTTTCATTCTATTACTAAACTATGATATGGTCTACGGAAGACGTAAAAGAAAAAGTAAGCACTCTGTGTACTTGAAAATTAAGATATGTATGTGCTATGCATATACAATTTGAATTATTTCTATGCCTGCTCTTTGTCGGCCTGTATGACACCATACAGGCCACTGCTTCCGAAGCTAGAGGTCCCGGGTTCCAATCCCGGTCAGGGCATTATTTGTGCATTTAGCACGGATATTTGTTCCTGGGTCTTGGATGGTTTCTATCTATTTAAGTAATTTATTTATAATTTGTATGCGATGTGTACATTTTGAGTGTTGATTGACGATAGGTCATTTTACAAAACTTTATTATTTTTCTATTTAAGTATGTTTTTATCTATATAAGAATGTATATCGTTGTCTAGTACAAGCTTTGCATAGTTTGGGACTAGGTCGATTTGTGTAATATTGTCCCCCAATATTTATTTATTTAATTATTAAATAATTATGTATGTCAAAATTTATTTATTTATTTCTTATATTAAATAGGCTCATTATTGCGAGCATTACATACGGATTGGCTTTAAACTTTAATTTATCTTTATCTTACAATTATTACCGTGAATGTTTTGCATGTTTTAGCAGCCAACCATTGGGCGAACGAAAACGAAAAGGCAACGGAAACTGTGGTGTAAGTACATAAACACTAAACCTGACCAAGTAATATGCTTACTAATATACTTACTTTAATTTTTACTCAGTCAAATGTATAATGGCTTTAGTATCTTGCCTCAACGTTTTGGTCACAAAGAGCATAAAAACCGGTACACATTCCATTTTTTTCACACTAGCATGTTAATTTACGCATTGCCATTACGTTGTGGTACACAAGAAGATAGAAACCGGTACATGTTCCATCCCTAAGTGTGTTGGAGCGTCAAAGCCGCTATATATATCCTGATAGACCCCGCCAGCCCCAAGGGGGTCAGTGTTAGGTCACAGTAACACTTATTTATATGTGACCAGCCTATGTACTGGACTTTATATATTTAAAAAAACTAGGCAAAGGAAAGCATCAGCTGGCTTGGATGGACATACATATTTTGTAGGTAAAGTAGTTAACGATTAATGATGGATTTAGTCAGCCAAAATATAATACGGTATTCAAGTGATAATCAAATCAGCAACTTTTTACAAAACGTCAAAAGCGCTTGGTATTTATGAAGTTTGTGGAGAAATGTGCCTAATGACGTTACAATTTTCTATGGTCAAACTGCGTCCTTTCTTTCATGTCTGTGTATTTAAAAATCTTTAAAATTGCATAAATAAGCTGATGTTTAATTTTTTTCCGAGTATTTTCGTATGGTACTTTTTTAGTAACGTAAACTCTTTTAGTGTTGCGAAATAATCTATTACAATGCCTCAAGGTGGATAGCGATATCGCGCGGTGGGATCCGGTCAACAATAAACATGGCGCCAGCGGCTGTCATCACATAGAAAAATGTCAAACTTCCATCAGATTTTAACGACTCCGCTTCGAATTAGGATATTATAAACGTTTCGGTGCAACACACTCGAACTAATCTTGGAGTGAGCTGGATGGTTCTTAGGTAACAGCACATAAGTATATCTGTTGTATTGGGAGTTTAAAATTGAATTTAGGTTAGAAATGAAATAAATTAACTTTATTTAATTTATTTCAATTAACTTTCACTTAACTTTATTTAATTAAATTACTTTAAACAAATTAACTTTATTTAATTACTGCAAGTAGGCCGCAATGGCACTTTTACAAGTCAAAATCTATTAGCGTTCCTGAAAAAGAAGACCACTGCCAGGAAGAAACGCCGAAACAAACTTGGTATAAATCCCTCTGTACAATGTGAATTAAAACTTCGATATGTGTCTCGAATATGTTGCAATTCTCTGTACTCATCAATGATTAAATTTGCAATTGCTGGATGGTGACTCAAAACGCAGCGGAACGTAGCGCAGCGTGTGTACCCAGTAAGCCACGATGTAAGCGTTCTGTAAGCATATTGGCTATGTGCACGTCTGAAATGTCAAACGTCAAGGGTCCCGGGACAATGTCAAACTCAGAGATGTCAAATAATGACACATCAATATTTTATTTATTTTAGTAAATGAGAAAGACGCCTTACTGGAAATTTGACTGAAATAAATGAGAAATGAATTAATAAAAATAAATAACTACAAACGAAACGAATCGTAGGAAACCAATAGGAAACGTGAAAGACTGAAAGTAAATTTGACAGATGTCCCCGGAAACTACACATTTCTGCCATGGTGTGCGCTGCGATCGCCTAGCTTACGCCCATCACCTACTTCGCACATAGCCAACAATTAGATGTGTTTCGCGATGTCAAGTGCATCCTTTTCCTAAGCACGCCATCCTTTACTTATTACGGTTGACACGGTCAAGTCAGAGGGGACACAATTTCGAGTACGTTGTATGCACCCATATTTATGCAGTAGCTAGACTGAATCACTCCCTTTCTTCCAAATTGGTGGCATGAGAGTCGAGTCGGGTTGAGTGTGTTGTGGTCGATGAGCTAGCAACCTATCACGTTTTCTCTATCTCTAAACCGACAATAGCTAAAGATTGCAAAAAAAATAATGGAATCTGCCTACCTCTTGTGAGCAAACGGTCATATAAGTTTATCCATGTATAATTTAAATTAAATTGGATGGCTGAGTTGGAAATTCTGACTGGGTAAATACAAATGAAAGTGAAAACAAAACAAATCATCGCTGCATGAGAAATGCGGTATATCCATTGTGGTTTGGTCAAGTAAATTCATATATGAATTTCTGTGACATCTACTTTTAGGTATAGTTTGATACGACTATATTCTTGCTTTGTTCGAATATACGCAGAAGGGTTGCCAATTCTTATTCGTAAATACCTCAGCAACACTTTGTGGAATTAGTTATTTCTAAAAGTTAAATAATGCAGCATACTTTAACTAATGTAATTATCAAATGATAAATTATTCAATGTTTCAAATTGTCAATTGTTTTGTTTCTTAGTCATCTGACGAGGATATTAGACCAATAATTCGCAATAATTTTGCGTACTTTTTGATAAAGCGTTAAAAAATCATGCTTGTCATACAAGTATGCCCAAGGTTGTCGTGGTTACTGTTGTTTTTCTTTTAGAGAAGAGCTTTTAGTCTCTTTGTGCCAGGTAAGATGAGAAAAAAACAAAAAATAGAACTGATTCCCGTCTATGTAGTCAATTAAAACTGTACAACTGTTTATTTACTGTTCTAAATAGCTGACGATCAACATCTGAATGTTAAGCAAAACCGTGTCTTTTCTTAGGTTGCCATGGTTGATGTCGTCTAAGACCGCGTCAGGTAAGAAATCATATCATATACAACTGATTCATGTTGATAACATTTCTTAATCGTCATATCTTAGATAAAGCAGTGATTTTTGGGGGCTCTCATCTTAAAGAACGTCAGGTGAGAAATGATATCCTACACAACTGAATCACGTCCACTGCTATTCTTAATATGCAAAACCGTGTCTTTTCCAACGTTACCATGGTTAATGCCGTAAAAGATAGTGGCAGGTGAGAAATGATATTCGATACAACTGAACCATGTATTACATTACTGTTGTAAATCGCCAGATGTCAGGCAACACAACACCGTGTCTTTTAGTAGGTTGCTATGGTCGATGTCGTCTAAGACAGGACGATGTCACTCACTTGACGAGGTGAGAAATCAAATGTTATACAATAGAATCGTGCCGATTACTATCCTAAATCGTCAGATCTTAGGCAAAACCGTGTCTTTTCTCAGGTTGCCGTCGCAGCTGTCGTCTAAAAGAGCGTCAAGTGAGAAATGATATCCTACACAACTGAATCACGTCCATTACTGTTCTTAATCGTTAGATGTTAGAGAATAGCGTGTCTAAGTGTTGCGTGGTACCGCAAAGCAAGGCCGACCGTTCAACTCGGATGCTACGGTTGCGACACTACAAAGCGTTGTTTGTCCAATCCGTTTTAAGGTCGGCCGGGTTATGGAGGATTTGTGTCGAGTTTTTGTGAGGCTGTGCTGTCTATCCATAATAAAAGCGAAAGTACTGTGTCTGCTACCTTTTGGCGAGGTATTGGGCGACACATGACACTTTTATTAAATACTGGACGTAGAATACTTATTTTAAGAATCATCCTTTAAGTGCGTGGTGCGGGATGTATACTTTTTACGGTAGTGCGGTTAAACGGGCACTTACTAACACGTTACTCGTGTGGAAGTTAGTGTGCCAAACGTTATCTAATTGGATTGCTGTATGACACAGATATCTCTGGAAGGGAAAATACCACTGAGGTAGCACAGCACAGCACGCACCACAGTTCCCGCTCGCAGTTTCTGCTTTCCGTGGCAGGACAGATGATTGTTTGCCACGGTCGTAGAAAAAATAAACCTAAAACTATCCTATCTATTCTGTCACTAATTGCTACGTGTAATAAGGAAGGTAAGCAAGCTTAAACATAATATAAACGGCTAGGATCCCAGTTTGCGTACACGCAGGCGGTTAGGATAGGTCGTAAGTCCACCAGTTATCGAGTAGCATACGTCGTTTTGGATGTGATTGTCGTATTGGCAGCGCGCACGGTTCATCTAGGTCGACGCGTTCGCGCAATTCTCAGCAGATGGCAGCACCTTACATGGTCAAGCCATTATTGAAATGTTACATCAAAGTGCGTTTTATTATTGTACGATTAAGGTACATAATATTCTATCAGCCTTTGGACTACTGTATTGTTATTTGTAAAGCCATGCCTAAGTTTTAGCTGAATTATTATTGAAATGTTCCGTTCCCCGTACGATAAGGAATAAGCTAACAGTTCCTTAAACTGTCAACCAACTGTAAATAACTATCAGGGGTCACCAAAGCCAAAAGTACTGACAGTACTGAAGTAACAGACGGGTGGTACGTTTGTTTGCCACCATAGTTCGTAATTACAGGTGATGTAGAGTATTGTCAAAAACAATGTCAAATGCGGCTGATTATTCATAGTTAATTGTGGGATTTCAAGTAGGCAGTAATCTAAGGCTAGCCCCTATTGTTTCAGCCTTTTGCTCGGGTTTTTCTGTCACCAACGCATCGGAATTTATACTGATTGGTGGTTAGAAGGCTGGATCGTGATACTAAGAAGTCAAAGTACTTTATTCATAAGTTTTGACTTAATAATAAAAAACTATGAAAGTTAAAATATTCGAGCCCGCTACGAACCGCACGATTGATGCCATACACGCGTAGGCAAAGCGTGTGACGCTGTAGAAAAAAAAGATGGACTATGGTAAAGATGATGGACTGGCTTTCTGCGGGGCGGCTTGAGCCACTGCAAGAGTGTCTTCAAGCCCCGGACTACTTAACCTATTTTATACATTTCACATCAAAACTTCGATAGCGCGATTCAGCCTGCGTTACAGCGCCATCTACCATGTCAACTCACATCTATTCATGACCACATTTTGTTGTCGTTACGTAAACTACTGCGAATGTCAATCCCTCCCCGGCAGTCGTGAATAGCCGCGCTATTAATACGCGGTGCTAGTTGCAGTGCCCTTGAATACGAACGATCACCTCTGCGCCCGAGTTGCTTCTAAGCAATCTTGCTGCGCTTGCGCGTATAAGGGTGCTAATGTTATTTAGAATAGATATGATAAATTATTAATATTGGAGGACAACTAGATACAACTCGATCAAGTATAAAGCTTAAAGCAAAGCTTTCTACGGGTACTAGATGATGATTAATATACGAGTATACTTCGGTACTAGGAAAATAAAACTAACAAACATTGACGGCCTGTTTAGCCTAGTTGGTAGTGACACTGCCTCCGAAGCTAGAGGTCGCGGGTTCGAATCCAGGCCAGGGCATTATTTGGGCATTTAGCACGGATATTTGTTCTTGGGTCTTGGATGTTTTCTATGTATTTATTTACGTATGTATATCATCTTCTAGTACCCATAGTACAAGCTTTGCTTAGTTTGGGACTAGGTCGATTTGTGTAAGATTGTCCCCCTATATTTATTTATTTATTTATTTATTAAACGGATTAAATGGTATACATATATTATGTTGTAAACAAATCCTGACGTTCCTATTAACTATGTTCTTCGGCCCTTCGGGTTAGAATAGTTTTTTTTAATGTATTGTTTAGGTACGAATAATAAACTCAAAAACTTCTATAAAACTTCGACTAACTGTAGAGCAGGTTGTTGGCGAATGGGTTTAATTACACTCATTTCTAATTACGCTCATTAACTGAAGGCTCTAACTCTGGAATTAAACTAACTTGCGACCCTTCGTCTATAAGATCCTTAATGGCGAGCAAATAACTTAAAAGGCTTAAGGTATGGTCTGAGTACACGCTTTACGGTGATGCGGGAATATAAAATAAATAATAATAATAATATTGGGGGACAATCTTACACAAATCGACCTAGTCCCAAACTAAGCAAAGCTTGTACTATGGGTACTAGAAGATGATATACATACGTAAATAAATACATAGAAAACATCCAAGACCCAAGAACAAATATCCGTGAAAAATGCACAAATAAATGCCCTGGCCGGGATTCGAACCCGGGACCTCCAGCTTCCGAGGCAGAGTCACTACCAACTAGGCTAAACAGGTCGTCAAATGTATGTTTCATTTGTATTTCCGTCCTGTAGGTTGCCTCAAGTATCGCTGGAAGGATTTGGTGGACGCGGACCTGCGTGAGCCGGTGCAAGCTAGCGAGAAATAGCGCAGGAGCAGGAAAGTGGCGTGTCGGAGGCCAAGGCTTAATATTGGGTCGTCGTGCCAGCCTAGTTAGTTAATTTGTTATATATGCACCCGCTGCCACTGAACGTGCCCTGAGGCCATACAGTCGATCAAATGGTGTATTACTTTTGAATTTTAACATACGAATAATAGAGTCGACAATTAGTAGACACTTACGCCTATAAGCTTGTTTGTCACCGATGCGGTATAAAACAAAACGTAATGTATACGAGTATAGACAGTCCATATCCAGCTATCGTGGGCAATAAAGTTATTAAACTTTCTTAAAAATGTGAATTATACGACACATTGAGGAAAACTATACTGTTACAATGAAAGTACTAAAAATTGCGTGGGGAGGTAGTATTAAATAACTAAATAATTTCCATTGTATAAGTACTAATGCTGCAATGTGTATCGTAGTACAAGCTTTGCTCAGTTTGGGACTATGTCGTATTGTGTAAATATGTGTTTTTAATTTATTTTATACGTCAGCGTTATAAAGACTGAAAGGGAACTTTTCTCACTTTACATTTACATCTGTTAGCCGGTGAAGCGTGTACTCGGTACTCGCTAACACACGAAATTGGTGTTGCAAAGTTTCGCAACACACACTGTGCAATTCGACCTTCCCGCGCCGGCCAGACGAAACCTGATTGTGTGCGTGTGTGGACATAGCCACAATGGTTTCGTCAAGCGGTTACCATTTTTACCACGGTGAGAAATGGTGTGCCGAAAAGCCGTCAGCGCATTTTAGGTTAACCCGTTGAGTGTTACGTCAGTATTCTTCAAATGAATCTGGGCAGTTTTTATTACAAGTCTGGAGCTAACTGACGTAATATCAATAAAAACCGGACAAATGCGAGTCGGACTCGCGCACGAAGGGTTCCGTACCATTATCTATAAAAACTGAAAAAAACTCGTTTGTTGTATGGGAGCTCCCTTATATATTTATTTTATTCTGTTTTTAGCATTTGTTGTTATAGCGGCTACAGAAATACATCATCTGTGTAAATTTTGAACTGTCTAACTATCACAGTTCATGAGATACCTGGTGACAGATGGACAGACAGACGGATGGACAGCGGAGTCTTAGTAATAGGGTCCCGTTTTACCCTTTGGGTACGGAACCCTAAAAAAGACAACATATGTTTAATACTAAATTGCATTTCTGTAATTATCTTTGAAATATCGCATGTGAGAGCAGTGGTTCATAGAGTAGAGAACATGTTACTCCATTTAAGGTATATGTGTTTCCTTGAATTACATAAATAAATTATAACATTTTGCGGTCAATACTGCTATTGTAGTCATGATTCGGTATGTAAACAATATTGGGAATTAACTCAAGTGAATAAGCATAGGAATATACTTAATTGTTGTTCATTCATAAATTTATCAGAATGACGTCAGCTTACCAACACTTTAACAATTCTGTCTATCTACTCATAAACCTATGGAAGAGCGGTGCCTCCCAATACAGGCAATTATTGCTTACCGGGCGGTTCCATCCTCTACATCGTATGCTACGTGTTTCTTATGAAAATAAAGAATTTATTATTATTATTTATTATTACCAACAACAATAACTGTGAAAGGTATTTTTTGAACATAATAAGACCTAATACCTACGGCTTAAGGTAAACGTATCAGTGGTTATTTAGCCATTTGACATTTCCAATCTTAATTCATAACAATAAAGGTGAGCTGAGCAATAGGAGACGACTATTGGTATTTTAAGTGACTAAAATTGGGACTTTCATTATGACGAACAGATAATGACATGAAATGAATGAAATGAAATGCTTTTATTCCAGACAATGTCCATAAATTGATATTATATAAGTATATAATTAGAAGTTAGATTACATAAAAGTAAAAAAAAAAAACAAATAAAAAAAACATTGATCATTGGGTTTACCGTATTAATGACTATTTGGAGCTAATTATTGATGTCCCGGCTAACGAGGTCGTAGGGAGCTTTGTAACTATTTTAAATTAATTTTTCAAGTCTTAGTTTTCATACTAAAACAACTTAACAGTACTATTAGTTATTCTGTGTTAACAGTATGTATTTTCTAATTCATATCCATTAGATTCGATCGGATTTCATTAGATTCGCCATAAATTATTAATGAATAGTAAATTGCTCGTTATTCAAGTGTACGAATAGTACGAGCTTATTCTTCAAAAATAAGTGGCTATGAAATGAATATAGACATATTTTATTAGACAGTAAAACAATATTGAATACTATAGCTGTCCGTTCTTTGACGTAAATATATGGAAAAACTGTCTCATATAATACGTATACAGGGTCGTGATCCAGAATGATTGTACATAGGCAAGGATTCAAAGTACGAGTAGACAACATCACGGATGGTATGAATATTTAAAACTCAAATAATTCTCTTTTTTTCCTAATTTAAATGGGAAATAATACTTTCTGACACAACTTGGTCACCCTACCCCACTGTCAACTCTCCATACTATCCGTCAAAGAGAGTAGAATAACCATGTTTTTTTTTTATTTAGATTTTTTATTATTGTCATGAAAAAAATAAGAAAATAAATGCGTTTGTTTCATGTCACTAAAATTTTTTTGAAACGGCTAACAGATACCAAGTCCGAAAACTGATTCTTGCTGAATGATCCATGACCCCGAAATCAGCCTGTACTTATATATGCTGTTAGATAATGTACGTAAAGTTATATAAAGGAGCGTCCACGATGTCCTTTGGAAGAGTATGTTTATGCCAGTTCTCGTCCAAATAAAAGCCCGTTTGACTTCCAAACCAGTTTGAGGGTTAAATCACTTCCTCTACGAACGAGCGCAGCTGATTCTTTTTGCAAAATACGATGGGTGCTTCTACAAGATTGGGTGGGATTGGGTTTGGTTTAATATTACGATGCTTTCAAAATGCTGTTGAGACTCCCGAAATGGTGCAGTGCGTCGGGAATGTTCGCAAAGGCGCACACAGATGATTTTCATGCGATAATGCGCAAGTATCAAAATCATGTAGCTGATGGGTTCGGTCGCGTCAGGGAACTGTACTGCGTTACTGTGTGCAATATCTTCCTTAGTACTCAAAGAGAGAGAGAGAGAGAGAGAGAGAGAGAGAGAGGGGGAGAGAGAGAGAATAGTATCTGAAAGTCAAAACAGCATTCTGGAGGTGATTGCCGGCAGATTTAATTTAACTGACGATAAAATTGGGACATTGGATAGAGCGGGTCTGGGCTATATTAACATATGTCAAGTTACAAGTAACTACAAACAAAGTAGTACCATAATTATTTTTGTTACTACTAACATTGCATTTTAAGTTTATGTTTTTGTAATTAACAACCTATAGATCTTTAGTCTGAAATGAAAATCTTTAATTTGATTGGGCGCCCTGAGCTCAGTATATCCTTTTAAAAATCGGGTACAATGATAGATCACTAAGCTGTCATCCTTGTACAATATATAACCTCAAAACGTCTGACATGACATGATCTGTAACTAGGATGACAGATTTTAAAAACATTTACAAATCGTGTCTGTTTTCCCAAAATGGGTAGACAGCGCGCATTCAATTAAGTTTTCTGCTTCATTTATAGCATAGGTTTAAAGGCGAAGAAAACGTAATATTGCAGTGACGGGGGTTGCTAGGCCATCGCCCGCTGCACACTTCTACCTTATTCCCATGGTGAACTGTCATAAATGGAAATGGCATAACACCAATAATCAGTTAAATGCGTAAAAAAATAATTAATAGCGCAGTTTTGAAAGGGGAGGGAACTCTGCATGTTCCCTAAGCTAAGTAGTAAATTCTTTGACAACACCGGAAAAATCTATAGGTAAATAAGAAGTATAGTTACTAAAATAATATACTCCGATTGACTGAAGTAAGTAATAAATAAATTTGAACTACTAGCCCCTGACTGCCGCAGTCGGATGCGAAAACACGGCTAATCATCATATAAACAAAAGATTATCACAAAATTAGAAAGAATCACCCACAACAGCGGACGTCTTGGCCAGACCTCAGCTATTTGACATTGTGCAAGGTCAGTGCTCCTAATAAAAAGAAAAAAATATCCGAAGTGTATGCGCGCCGCGTGCGAAGTCTCGATTGTGCATTTTAAAAAGTTATCTGTGTCTATACTTTGTTTATGGAACATCAGTATTTCCATAAACAACGTATAACGAAACGTTTGTGTGGATCCGGGTTGTTGCGCATAGGGCTTAAGGGTCAATCTAACATTACGCATTGAGAATGTTGCGCGCTCGTTTCGACTCGTCAGCTAGACGCATGTGGAAGCGAGCGAGCTTTAAAATGAAAATGCGAAATGTATGTATGTTTCAGAATGATTCCTGGGGCTAAGATCACGAAGTTTGCATATATCCATCTTTTTCGCACGACAATGGGAACGTGTGTTGTCGAGTCTATAAATTAATTCGGTGCGAGTTGAGTGAATAAGGGACTGTTGCTACAACTTTACCGTCAGGAACAAACCACAATGTACTATAGAGTAGCATTGTGACATAATATTATAAGTTAATATCTTCCTAGATACCTACTACGTTTATTTACGTCAGGTCAATCCCTGAATAAATTGTTTTGTTTTTAAACTTTTAAAAACGAAAGTGAACGGATGTTGTGAATTATTATAGTAATTAGTGCATTTTAAAATGCAATTTGGATTTTTGCGGGCGCCAATTGGAATTCAGCCAAGTATTCACAACGCTCGAGAATGGCCAGTGTTAGATTGACCTCTAGTTACGCATAGTTATAACGGATCTCGAGGTCAAGAATTACTAGGGGCGAGTGTATGTAACGCAGTACAGGATGCGGCGAACGCGCCCCCGGAAGTCCTACAATGTATATTCATTGCTCATGCAATCTATACCTTACAGCTTAGAAAGTGAAGTCAGCATTTGAACGAAAGCGGTATTAGACGTGTATCATTGAAGTTTCTGAGGACAAGGTCCTTGATCAAATTCGCCGTCTGGGCTACTTCCTTTTTCAGTAATTAGGCTGGATATTACGGGGGTTATCTGGGTAAACGTATTAAATTGCAATCAAATTAATATTTGTTATGAGCCCACGTCTAAAGAGTCAGAACGAGGCATGTAACAAAATGTGAATTTGATTTCAGTCCAATAAGTTTAACCAGGTAGATCCCCGGGTTTTTAGAAGTTTTCTTTCCAATTAGGGGCACATTTACCTGTTTACTAGGCTATTATGTATATAGGCAGAGATGAATATTTCCGCCGGTAGTCTTCATCGCTTATACAAAATATACTGTCTCAGAGTTCAAACGATTTTAGTCTTTAACATTCTAGCCATTAGCATCACAATCCCAAGAAAATTAGAATCTTAGTATGTATTTAGATTGACATCCTTTATTCTCCGGTAATAGAATATTCCCTTGAAGTAAGATAACGAGGAAAGCTTGGCCCAGATTGATTTTATAGGTAGCCGACGTCAAAGATACCGATGTTCGGTTATACATTCTCCGCCTTAATACGTTGGAATAATGAAGGTTGGAAAACGATACAGAAAAAGCCTGATGATGGTATACTTTCGCGTTAAGCATCTGAAATAGTATTCTCCCCGCGAGATGATCTGTATTAAGTACATTATTACATATTTACTCTGCAGTTCATAATCATATAACCTACATATGTACTTCGTATCGTAAAGCACATGTACTACCCGCTCAGTCCTTTAACCTGTATCGCAACTAGTTCCTAAGAATTCGTTTCGCTCATCTATAAAGCCGCTACTCCGTACAATATACCGCGACATACTGCCTTTTACTGTACGTTGTTAACAATAGTTGTAGGTGACCCACACAGGTCTTCGCCCGTGTCACCTTAAGATGCGCGCATGCCCGAAACGTGACATCTTGGGAAACGTATGACGTGAACCTAGATAGTGTTGAGATAATTCGTAACATTGTTATTATGATTGATTATGAGAAATCGATGCGGACCCGCGACTACTTTGACTATGAGCTCGCGCTTTGTATGCATATTTAAAAGGTTATATAATTCATCACTACCCTATATACCGGGGAAGGAATTTTTGAAATTGAACGAGGAGTTCCGGAGAATTAACTCCTATTTACAAAATTACAAGTACCTAAGTACCAATACACAATCAAGTACATTATTGATATATTTACAGAAATCAACTTGTCTATTTTTTATTTTGCTTTTCAACAAAATATCAATATCAGTGTGTGTTAGTTAATAATTATATTTCGTGTCCCGGTCTTGTTGCATATTCTTTTTGTAATTTAAATATTTTATATGTCGTAATATGAGTAATATGATTGTAATCTAAGTCTGACTCATCGATGCCTATTTTGTTTTCAAAACCTATGTATACACATACAAAGTATATTAGACGACGTGAGTTGAGGAACACAATCTCACATTCTTGGTATTTCGAGTAGAAGACAATTTATTGTGTCTACTATTTCGAGATTTAGGACATGTTTTACATGGATCTAATTCTCGTATTCATAAAGGTCTGTCAAATGGTAATACCATTGGCTAGTCTCCCTATATTTATATCAATCTATAGTTTCATTAAAAAACATAAAAAGTAATCAACCATATGTGTAGCGCAATCTACAGGTCGACATGGGAGTTAACGTTTCATTTAAATGCAGTAGATTTGTGTGGCCCTGTACAGTATCCGCCAAGCTAACTGATGTAATGACTGATTAATATTATCTCTTTCGCGCTGGCATGGTCCTAGGAGATCACACATCTGTAAAAATCTCATTGCGTTTAGCACAATTTGTTGCCAAGTCGCGTCGCCTGCGACTGAACGACTCCTGTTTCACACGCATCGTGCAAGTTAGAGACAGGGTAGAGTTTCTCGTCTCGCGTCACATCCGGCGTCAGTTGTGCTAAACCAATCATCAGTTTAGTATGCGTTCGCGGTCTTCCGCTGTATTGCTTGAAGGGGAGTTCTTAGACACTTACCAGGTGGTCGTGGGTGCGCCGCATGATGCTGCAGTGACGCAATCTGGTGGTGCGGATAGAACGGCAGGAACGGAGCGTACGGAGCAGGGGCTGGCTGCAGCCGTGCCTTCAACTCCTCCGCGGAACCGGCACCTGATGAGGAGGACTCGACGTCTGACACTCCGGAGTCGGCTGGCGACGGTGGCAGCGAGCCTGAGAACAACGGCAGGTTATAACTTCAAAGATATAAGTGAAAAGCAGGACTAGAATAGATTGAGGAATCTGGGAGCGTAAGCTAATATCACAAATATAGGTAGTCATGGGAAGGATATGAAAGAAGTCAGCGTGTATAAACAAACAAAAGGAGTAGGAGAGAGAACAAAACCGGGAGTTAAAAATACAGTACTTAATCATCATTCTAGCGTTATGAAGGACGCCCGAGGTTCGCTACCTAATCTTAAGAATTGGAGTAGGCAGTGAAACAGTATAATGAGAATATAGATTAAAGAAAACAGTTCGATAATGCAATAGTCTTTAATAAGTCAAAAACAAGATTGATAAAGAAATCTGCTCAAGTATTACAGACAAATAACTGCCCGGAACTGTTGCTTGAGTGAATAACAACATTTCACCCAGGTATCTCTGCTTATAATCGTACTAATTAGTTATCTTTGCCAATTAAATCCAATTTTAGTTCTCAAACATCACACAAACAAGTGTTCTTAATCACAAGTAGGCTTGAATTCAGAGTATCTTGAATTCAGTTCTTTTAAATTAATGATGTTTTTTTATTCAGTTCCGCGAACTTTGAACGGCCTAATTAATCAAGTTTTTGTTTTTATGCAATAAATTCTTCTACATGTTCAAACAAGAAGCATAATGATACTACTTACATCTTTAGTTTTTTTACCCACTAAGGATCTTTTCATGTGGATTGTAAACATTTACATAAAAACCCCTTAATCTAAGAGCCAAATTTGCATTTTTCTAACGATGTCATGTCTCCCGGTTTTCTCACGAATTGACCAACGGTCAACGGTCAGAGGGCATAAGCACTTGTCTACCTGCATTGCGTCTAAGATGCAATTATTATGCAGATTATGCAAAAGGTGCATTAGAATAGGGTGCAGTTTTATTGTGTTTAGATTATAAATTGACCACTGGCGTTTTTAAATTGTGAATCTGCAAAGATGCACCTTTCTTAGATGATTTAGGAGTTTTTATGTGGGAACATTCTCTTAACGTTCGTTAACGTTTTGGAACAGGCTTTTTAAATATTTGAAATTTGAACAGGACAGGATTAAATATTTTTTTGGTAACCTTGAGTGAATTAAGGTGGAACGAGAAATAGAATTGCTCATATCGAATTTATGATTTTGCGCTTCGTTAGGTGTTTTAGGAATTTAGGAATATTATGCTTATGATTTAGAAAAATAAGTATAGAACATTGTCAAAATATTTATACTTTTTTTTCTCTTTCACATGTCCCGTTGACGGGTAACCGTCGTTCCGAATTTAAATAATATAATCAACGGTGCTCTTTCATTTCCTTGTGGGACTGACCATTTGACCGGCTAGTTGTCGACACTCCTTTGTGGGCATTGTATACATTGTTCGAGCACAATCCATGGGAAAAGGAAGCCCATTCCTTGGTAACCCTTTCTCCAGACCAATTAAAGTCACACGATGGTCAGTTTGGAAACAAAAAAGGGGGAAATAATCAAATGCGTGATTTACGCTATCCGCGCTCCGGGATTAGGAGTAACGGTAAATATAAACTAGTTTTATTCAGTTACCTTGCTCTTTTGGCAGAATAATTAATAGAAGCTTAAACGTATGTGATTTTTCATCATTGTTTTAATGCATACTTGTTCACTGGAAATTTCATTGTAAACAAATAATAATATTGAACACGATATTATACAATCGGGAAAGTAAAGTAGCCCTTGTCAAGAGAATAGTGGATTTAAATTTTTAGAGCTTGAGATGAAGGAATGTGTAAATTTTACGGAAGCAACGGTTTTTGTGCTCACGGATTACGGTTATCTCTTGTTTTTTAGGGTTCCGTATCTCGAAAGGAAAGAACGGAACCCTTATAGGATCACTTTGGTGTCCGTCCGTCTGTCTGTCTGTCAATACCCTTTTTCACAGGAACGCGTAGAGATATCAAGCTGAAATTTATATCAATTACTCAGGTCTAGTGTCCCTTGGAGCTGTGAAAAAATCAAACTTCTAAGCCAACGCAATCAAAAGATACAGCCGTTTATGCCGCAAATTTTCGACACTCGGAAGGGAATCAAACTACAGGGTACTTCCCGTGAACTCGGAAACTTGCGATTTGGTACGAAGCAACGTCTTATAGATAGCACAGATAAAGGAAAAATTGCGAAAACCGTAAATTTATAGTTACATCATATAATAAAAATATTTTTTACGTAACCCTAGGTGCGCAAGTCCGACTCGCAGTTGGCCGGTTTTTTAGTTGTACGGAACCCTTGTTGCGTAAGTCCGACTAGTTTTTTATTGAGGTACTTTTCAAAGCTTCGTTTAAACGTTTGAAATTTAAAACAACGAACGTGTGGAGTGTACTTATTCTTTTTCAGCTTCTTAAGCGACATTAATTTTCAGCCGATAAAAGAAAACACAAGCTAATTAAGCTCTAATGGAAAAAAACTTGGTAATTTTTTTCGTCGTATGACGAGATCATCCACACCATTGTGAGTCTCGACCCCATAATGTTTCACCCCCTAAATAAATTATACGCACCCTTTTATAGTATCAAAATAATAATATAATAACAATAAAGGAAACAGGTCTACTGGTCAACTAAAGGGGGGTATTAGTTGTACAAAGGGCTTTTATCAATCTTTATGGACTGACCACTAGGGATTTTTGTACTGATGGTGTTAGACCATAATCTTTTAGAGTTAGATATTTATTTGCAATGAATTTTGCATTTTAATAAGCTGATGTACTTGTTGAATGCGAGACGGTTGATGTTGCTGAGGGTTGATGGGTTTGATAGACATTATTGTTCATTAAATTATCGTGTTGCAGAAATGTTAATTAGCACTAGGTAAGGCATATAATGCGGACGTCTGGATGTATAGATGTTTTTTACAAAGTAAATAATCCAAAATCGGCTCAAAGGATTCGGTTGAAATTTGACGAACGCGTAGTTCACATTGAAACTTAGGGTACTGTTACATCTGGGAATTCATCTCTAAGTGAGGCTGAGGATGACATTGGGAGTAATTTAGTATGAATATTCCCGCGAGTAGACTTCGCACCGGCGACACGGTTAAATAACACACGCAAGAAGAAATAACACACGCAAGAATAAAATAAAAATGGAATATTACTGATGAATAATCAAACAATCTACCCATTTTCGTTTCAGGTGCAAAGGCGCCCATAAAGCTGGCGATATTTCCTCGCCGGATAGCCATGGACAGGCTTAAAAAAGAACACTGGTTATAAACAAAAGACGCGCGTTGGCACCGGAGGTGGTTGTTAACGTGACCGTCTTTATAACTTGGACGAAGACGCGGGCAAAAGATAGTACAGGGAACACAATACCACGCGTCAAAGCTGTTAAGTAGTTGACTGAGAGTTTATTATTGCTTAATCTGCGCTCGTAATTACTTGGGTATCACTAAATTAAGATTTCGTATTTACCTCAGGATATATGAAAGCAAAACGGTTACTAAAAATTGTGTGTTGCTATCGATTCACCAAATAATAAACAACACTCAATTAAATACTGATCATAGCCGACATATAGTATTCACAGAATTCACAAAGGGACGAATACCGCATAGATATATACCATGTAATTTGCATCTGTGTCTGGTATTGACATTGCAATTTAATTAATCTTTGTACAATGCACGTAAATTCAGCGAGGTACCAGGATTAACTATGGAACAAACTATGTCAATATGACTGAGTGACAAGATTGTTTGACATATTAAGCTGTTCTGCAAGTATTGTGTTCCGTGGTGGTGAAAAAAATCGTCAGCGTGCCCTAGGGTGTGGTGTGTTGAGAGTGAGATCTCTGAATTTATATCTTAGTGTCAACACAGCAATGACTTAAAACTGACTGATATGTACGACTCCTTTAAGCCCGCAAGCGCTAGACACGAAATCCAGAGGCTACAGCCTTTCTATCAAGTAGCCTGTATGTCCGTTTGTCACCTTCTTGGTATAAAGATGATCATGAGACACTAGTTCCGCAACAGTATTCGAAAATGGAACTTGGTTGCCATTTCTACATATAGCCATAGACTTTGGCGTACCCCTTTCAAGTGTTTAGGTCTTCTTTGGTTCTAAATTTGTATCAATTCTTTCCGGTTCCCAAAACTAACGGTCAAGTTGGTGTAATCGCGATTTACATTAAAAAAGGACAAAAGGAAAGTTACAAAACGGACACCCATTAGGGTTCTTAATAGAGAGAGGTTAGAAACTGGTTTCTTATGGGGGCCTTTAATTTTTACGGTGGCAAACAAGGATGCGGCAGAAACAGAGTAAGTAGCCATTGATTTAGACCGCGGGAGTTTATGGCATTAGCGTAGGATCTATGTTCATGTTCATTTCGCCATGGGCGTCGAACACCTTTTTGTTAAGGAATTAAACGGTGTCCAGATGTTATTAACCGAAGGTTTCACACATTGGTCTAAAAATCGTTTGAAAATCAAATAATTCCAAGTACCTATAATCTGCCACAGTTTCGAATCAAAATATAACAAACAATAGAACTCAAATAACCCGTCCACACTCCACAATGCACATTAAGCACCGGTCACATCAAAAGTTTCTATGACAAACAAATTCAATTTACGCAATCGCAGATGTCCTTTGAATAGGACGGGACCATTATTCGCAACTTTCTCGTCCTTTGTAAAGGCAGATGCAAAGGGTTACATGCAAGTTTGCACAAGGCACACCCACATGTTTGGGCAATCAATATGTGTCCAAATGACCAGTATGGTTGATAATTCTTTGTTGTGAGGAAAATAGAAACGATATTTTAGATTAGGGGACACCCTTCACTCTTATTTATGTAACTACTCGATTTAAGGATTAGGAAGGGGAGCTAGAAAATATGTAGGTACAAGAGATATATAAAAGTTTAGTTTAGCCGTTTTGCTGAAGTACTTAAGGGTCCTGAATGAAGGCTCTTTTTTTCCTAATTGACCTAAGCTCCGAAATTGTGACCTTTATATTGTAGGTATGCCGTCTTATGTCCTAGCCACAAACCCAAATACTCAGCTTTTTATTATTACTAAATCGCGTACCTATATATTTTGGATCACGAACAAAATTTATCGGAAAAGGACAATGGACGTAAATTCGTACTTTATGACCCACAAAATTTAGTTGTGTCAAATTCACTGGCCAACTGAGTATCTACTTTTTTGCCTAAGCTGCCTGTCATTGCAGAAACTATTACGTCAAAATACATCAAAAAATTGTAACATTCCTTCCAGGTGTCACTGAAGTTGCTAAGGTATCACTACAAGCTAGCCACGCCAAAATAAAACTATACGCTTTACAATAACATCCCCATGAACAGCAAAATTAAAGTGGTTTTCTTCTAACGTGCAAGGTGTATTAGTAACCCATTTTGCAAAAACTATTTGGTCTTTGTATTCATTTGGTGTCCTGCAACTTACAAAACTGTTATTAAAAAGTGAATCTTCTGCTTTACAGAATAAAGTTACTATTTGAACAGATTATTCTAGATATCTGGTAAGTTTTGCAAAACGTCAACTTTTTCTTCTTTTTTTGTCACGTCGTCACTTGATCTGCGCAAACGCAAGCTGCATTTGTTTGGTTAGGATGACCCATTGATGCAAGGGTTACTTCGGAATATATTTTTTGTGTCATATCAAACCTTTTGGCTGCTTAAATCCCTTACCGCCTTCTACTTTGAGTAACTTCGAAATTGGGTTTTATCTCACATGTGTTATTTCATAGTGGCAAACAAGCGACCGGTCTGAACGGAAAAGGGCACGACAGCTTCCATGAGTATATACATCCTTTGTTGATCCTACATAGTTGCGAAAAATAGAACAATGAAAATGTAATATTGATTTAATAGCATATGAATATAATTTATTCTACATAACTATGAAATTTAATACAAAGCAAGCCCTATGCATGCTTGCTAGCCCTACGGCCCCGTCTCTTTTCAACACCATAGTGGAATCGTGTCGTCTCGCGCTGCCGGGCAGCAATTGTTGCACATCGCATTGTTAGGGCTGACGCGGGTGTAATTATTTCCACATATTCCGTGCACAATGAGATGGGGTTGCTATGGCTAATGAATCAATATAGGTACGATCGACACAGTCAAATGGTTATTCATGGAGCTTACTGTAACGACATAAGGTCTAATAATAGTCAGGGTAGCGTGTAAGGTCAACTCGGCAAAGACCGGCATACTCCATTTCAAGAAATAACTAATTGTAAAATTCTAGCTATCCTATTGTCTGAAAGTAAAATTTTCTGAAACTGGTTGATGAAATATTTTGTTGGTTGCTATTTAAACTTGCGAAATTAAAATAGAAGGCATTCGTTAGTGAAATAAACATGCGGTTTTACCTATTTATAGGCAGCTTACGTAATTACAGATATTTTGTACGAGTGCGAATTACAATAACAACTGAATGTGTGACCTAAGATCTGAAGATTATGGCTTATTTTGTCAAACAAAGCGTTTGTCGGGTAAGGCATACATCGCCATTCAGGGGTAGGTAGAAAACATGTCACTTAATATAAAATAATTATTTTCGTAGTATAATTTTATTACAAAATGTATGTCTAGATTTGCCTCCGACCTTTTTTTATTGACATATTTTGGGTATACTAGTAAGTGTTGCATATATTATTTAGTAGAATAGACTTTACAACAGAACAATACTTAGATAATAATTAAAAAAATTGACGGAAAAGGTTAACGACTTCTGAAAATGGCATAGATCGGCATATGACGATGTTAGCCTCCAATATTTAGACGGACTTCGCCACTACTACATTTTGAGATTAGTTTTTTTTCACACGACCATATCTTCGAAGCTCTCAGTTTTTTAAAGGCACGACGCCGTGAAAATTCCATAATTCAAATCTGCAGCTAAACTTACTTATAAGTACCTAAACAACTACTATGGGTAACTTAATCCTTACATTTTATAACATTAAAGGTGCTCTGAACGTAGGTAAAAAAAAATCCAAGCATTATGAAATATTTTGCGGGAGTAAAACATTCTGCTTTACCTATATTCAGCTATTCCAATTTCAATATAAAGAATGCCATTCCTGTCAATATTGTATCTGCGTATTTCAATATAGTTGCCCATATTTCGTACATTGAACGTGTACTACGTGAGGGACGGAGAGCGGATTAGCGATTCGCGCCGGACGCACCCGATTGTGTCAATCGCGTCTAGATCGCTTACGAATATACAATATAAATTTAATATAGTTATCAAGTAATCAAGTAATTTATTGCTTTCATGTTGTTACATTGGATTACATTATATTCGGCATCTATTGTAATAACTATACATATTATAAAACAAAGTTGCGGATTATGTATTTTAGTGAACTTAGAAACTTCAATTTTTTATGCAATTTCACGAACAATGCAAAATGTAGGGCATTCTCCGAAGCAGGTTTTAATTTATTGATGTTTCGTTTGTAATGTAACAAAAATTTACTGTGGTATTACGCAGAATAGATAACAAATGCAATAATAAAGTATCATTTTGTTTTACAAAGGCACTAAGTTAGTGTCGATGGTGTATTTTATTAATAACCGCATATCAATCGGGTAACACAGCTGCATATCGGTCACACGGACATAAAACACTTAGCCCAAATTCTAGACCGCCCAGGCCACCTATTTATCGATTCAGTTATCACGCTTGGTATTACGCAACGTGTCGGTGTACGTGTGTAGGTGTGAGAGCGGGGGATGTCTACTTCCGTATTCCTTATGCTTGCCTGGTACATATATGTTGTATCTATATGTGTAAGGTCCTTCTTTGTCGATGTCAGTTAAGAACGATTTCTAGTCGTTTCAGTAAGGTTTAAAGTTTAACTTTATAATTACACATATCGGTACGTTAGTCACTTTGACTAGGCGTACGTATTAAACCGGTTAAAGTAGTAATTAACGACGAATTAGAAAAAAAATACTAGCCTCTCAAACATTTTATGATTTAGTTATTTACATGAAAATACCAGACAGCATTAAGTAACGGTAGTCGCACCCAAAACTTCCAAGTAAGAATAAACTAAACTAAGCACCATAAACATTTATAAAACCTGAAACGTTAATTAAACAGTGTGCAATACGACCTAATTCCCTAATTCGTACAAAAACGCGCCTAAAAGTCTGCAGGTTTAAGGCGGTAGCGGCATTTTTCCTCTGAACTTAAACTCTCTGGTGTGTTTTTGTTCCGTAATGTCTGTGTACCACGTACCGCGTATTACGTGTACGCTCACGCACACCGCGGCGGGGCGTCGTGTTCTGGGGGTGGTTCGTCCTTTGTTCCGGCACCCTGACATTGGACATCAGCTGATAGGCGCGATCGATCGCAGTATTCCGCCATGAATTTTTCATATGATCATTTGTTTTGACGCCTAGAGATATGTATTTATATTTCTTGGATAAAAGCAAAAGGAATGACTAAATACTTTAGCAATCTTAGTGAAGTTTCTGATGCCTGCGATATTAAACTTAGGCATTGTAGGCGTGGACTAGCATAGATAGAAACGTAGTTTTACCCTTAATACCTTTATTTCGAAAAAAATGTTAATTCATAAGACTCGAGCGGAGATCATCTCATTTAAGATTCCGTACATATGTATTACCTTTACAAACGAAGCAACAGGATAAAGATAATACAGGTAGGTATAATACGCGGAAAACATGATAACATATTCAAGCCCTATGTATATTTAGGCTACCTAAATTTCCAGACAGTGTACATATCTATGTATATACGTAAGTATTCAAATATACATATGTACCTATAAGGGTAACTAGTTGCTAGGCACGAGTTGCCTTAACACAGCTTCATATTTATGTGTGTTACATGTTCATAGATAGCATTTTTGCACGCGTCAATTTCCGTACCGATTTTCATCCCTTTGGAGATAATTTTCGAGATAAAAAGAATCTTATGTTAATATCAGTTTGTTAGGTCTTTGTCAAATTTAATCAAAATCCATTGTGTGTTTTTGCGTGATTGAGTAACCCTATAACCATCCAAACATCCAAACTTTGGATGAAAGATATTCTCGTGGTTCCTGCGGAAGAGTAAATTGTCCTAAATAAGGCTAACGTATATCTAATTTAAGCATAAATACGTTTTTTTTAAAGTACTAAGTTTCACTCAGGTAGGGTGCAATGAAAACGCGTACCTAAAAAAATGTTTGTGCAGAATGTACCCATTTTTCTTAGCGTTTTGATGTATAATAATGAAACCTATTATATGTCTCGATACATTGTTCAAAGAGGTTCAAAATCAAACGTATCCATATTTTCTCGATGTTTTCCATGAATATTTGTACTGATATTGTATTTTCACCGGAGCCCCTCTCACCGGAAATTGCTTCCTCCGGACGGAAAACCTATACCAAAGGTAACATTTCTCCTTTCATAAAACCAGTTGGGTCCATTTCCGTCCTAGGAGCTAAAGGTTACAATAACATATCTAGATCAAAACTGTATGTTATTTTAGATTATCAAATTCTAATTTAAAGGTTTAGTTCTGCATAAATTTTCACAGTTATGTAGCATGTTCTTGGTACATTGTATATTGCTATTGTAAAAAATCCGTCGCTTTGCTAAATTCCATTGGCTACTCAATATTTAATTTATCACGTTATGTCTCCGCGAATTACATTTACAAATTCTAAGAATACATTTGTAAGACTTCTTAAATCAGGGTCCTAATGGAGAAACTAGCGAAAATTAAGCAAGAAGGTAGTTTTAACCGCTTACTATGGTTTTGTAAGCTCAGTAGTGCAGAACAGAGTTATGTTTTGGGGAACTCAGTTCAATGGTGAGTGATTTATGAAAAAACTAATTTGAAAAAACGCCAAGACGGAAGAGTCTGGCTGCGAAATTGCGTATTATAAGTTCTAAAATATGTTAGGTAAGTTGATGCCTAGCTTGATATTCGGATATACGAGTATTAATGGAGTATTAGTGGAGTGGAGGTTTCTTACATATGTATTTTTTTTTCAAAAAGGCTATTGGATTGGGTGGCCTATGGAAGTATAATATATCCATTTTCGTATAGTTTTGTTCTAATTTGTATAAATTTATGAATACATATAAAAAATCGGCAGGATTTCTTCAAACTTAGATCAATATACGAAGGACACTAACTATACTATGGATAAATCACCAACTATTTATAACGCAATGAATATGGGGCGCATCGTTACGATATGTATTGAACAATATACACTCAAGAACACTGAAAACGGGTACAGTACTTATAAGCCACAGTACAGTACGGATATAAGACTTATAAGCGTAGTCACTCGTTTTCTTTGCTCTACAGTGGCGTGGCGTTACATATAAGTAATTTGGACAACTTTTTATCAGGAGCTGTGGTTTGAAGCACTTTATGCTTCAAATAGACAAGCCGGAGCAGAGTCCTATTACGCCACGACACTGACAGTGATAAAATCCACGGGCCTAGCGCAACATGCTGCCATCTAGCGCGCTCGTTCGTACTGAGTAAATTAGAGAGACAACGCTAGATTTTCACATCAGTTGTGTTAACCCCGCTGAAAACGGGTACAGTCTGAGAGCAAAGTGTACCCGCTTGCGATTATAGTGATAGAATTCGCAACGTAAGTTTACCAGTGTTAGGGGCGGTGTAGAGTGGGTGCCTGGAGGCTTGCGCCGGCGCAAGGAGCCCGTGCAGCAGCGCACGACCCAGGCCCCGCGCGCCGAGCGGCAGGCCCGCTGGCTCGCCGTCCACTGTGGAAGACATGCTGTGTATAGTTAAAGATAACATAAACAAATATGTCCTGTCACACAGTTTAGAGAAAAAAATCTGTAGACCTCTATCACACCGTATACTTTCAACGAAAAAAAATCTATCAAATGTACTAAAAAATAAAATGATTTTTAGATGTAGTGTCGTAATGTAATTATAAACTTTCACTAAGGCTTCGGGAAAGATTAATAATAAGTGGCTATTAGAATGACGCATTAAAATAACAAAAAAGCTTTTATTTATATTTATTGCATATTTAGATTTCTTCGCAAGAAAACCTGACATCGACCCTTCGTTAACAAACTCGCACTTGACCGTCTTTTGTGGCACTACTCACTTTGACAAGTCCGGCTACGACCCTGTTATCATATTCCACAGGCGCTCTACAACGCTTTACCTAAATCCTATTTTGACCACAGGCAGACCTTGATACCGTTGAATTGTGTATCTAATGTTAACTCTTAAATTCTACCTGTATATAACTCTAACAGCATTATGACGAGTGTCATGTAGAAAATACTGTCAGTTAGGACCTTTAGTTATAATAATGTAGAAGTTATGTAGCTCATATCCAAGCTGAAACTACACCTTTGGACTGTATGCCATTGAAATATAAACGCTATCGTAACTGGATGAAGATTGTTAATCGTTTAGACGTGTACAGAATTCTGTGTATGCCTGGGGGCAGATTACTGGGAAATTTTGCTTTGACTGTTAAATTTGATCCTATACCTTCATCAAGTACTTGAATATAACATGTCTGGTCTAGTGACAAAGGTTTTGGAAAGCTATTTTATATTATTCTAGATTACGAAACCGTCGTTGGGAGTACCAGACAGACTGATATTCTGATTTTTTCTCGCCCATCACTTATATTAATACCTAGTATACCTACGCCCTAAAATAGAGACGCATGAAGACTAGTGAAATCTACTACTCACCTAGTCACCTAGCTTTTATCCAGTGAAACTGTAGATTACCAAACTATATTTGAAATCCGTCTCATATCGTACTTGTACTAACACAGAAAAATAAATAATAACAATAGTTTTTTTCTTCTTATAGTCTCATGCCATTCAGTCCGTCATTTACAAATTAAGATTTTTAAGTACAATAAAGATAAAGTTAAATAAATACGAGTAAAAAAAGGACCCGGATTTTTTCACTCTTGGCCATTATATCTACAGAATACGGACGCGCTCTCGACAAGAATACCAGAATAAGGATTTCCATACCACCAGACGTTTTCCTGACCTTGCCTCGCGAGTTCCTCGAATTTCGACTGTCCCTCTCTTACTCTTTGCGCATGTGTAGCAGACAAGGACGTACGTTTTCCGCTGGTCGAAACGTCTAGACGGGAACTCTTTAATGTTCGGAATGCAAAATGCGCTCGTTTTTGTACGATACTGTAAAGTTTGAGTTTGGATTATGCTAACGGTTAAACAAGAGTCATGTAACGAATGAGAATGCAATGAATCTTGTTTTTTTTTATAATATTCGAGTTCTAGCTGCCAGTTATTACCAGATTTTTTAAATACTTGATTAATAGGAATCACGACATTGTGGTAGTGATGTTGAGTTCTGCCGCAAAATGTCTCATATTGTAGTGAATGTTGCTTGGAGTAAAATTATGCCGTGTTTGAATTTATGAAAAAATCAATAGTTTCTAATTTGTCTCTTAATATCGAATCCCTCTTTAATTATTTGGTTTTCTTATCAGACTAAGTTTGAACGATCTGACGTTTTTGTGCATAAAAATGCTCAAATTGTATATAGTTTCGAAATTGTTAATTTGAATTTAGGTGTCCCCAAAAAACTGAAGCATGTTTGGGGAAATAAAAATGCCATTGATGAGGTATAGAAAACAATTGAACTTGAAGAAGGCTTTTAGAAAAGGAAAGTTAATTAAAAACCCTTATGTTTAAAAACAACCAACACGTTATCGCATTTTCTGTACATATGTGTAGTAAAATGAAGGTTTATCCCTTAATGCAGTCTCATACTCTCTCTCTGTTAGGGACATCTTTACCCAACCCTTTGTGGAAGGCAGTTTAGTTCGAGGTATCTTTGTAATGGAAATCTGTACCTCAAAACTGTATGGTCGTAAGCGTCGGTAGGTTGGTATGGACATATTACTTTTGTCTAAATAGAGGAATAGTCCTGGAGCTGTTTATGCTGGGTTTTAATTTAGTAAATCGAGCGAGCTGAGTGGTTGGATTAATTCAAGCTGCATCGGGTTACGGGTGTGGACTGAGACGTTAAACGCTTACGTTTAAGGAAACGCTAGTACGCTTATCGAGCGAAGGGTTACGAACTTGACGCTAGCTAACTGAGCATGGTATTATAATAAAAAGTGTTCTTTAAATATTTAGGCTCAAAGTATTTAAAAAGCGCAAAGAATTATTAACATTTCATATGTATGGAACCTACATGTTTATTTACCTCAAATGTGGAAGCCAAAATGTCAAATTGAAGCCCAATGGCGTTAAAACACCGTAGCATCACATCATATTCATAAAGTTAAAGGCTACTTAGAAATATAATAAAGAATATTTAATGACCGTGCAGTCGCAAAGAGGGATGCGGTAATAAAACATCTCAAAAATGGATTTGCCAGAAACTGCCTGCTTTCCCCTTGTTCATACAAAATTCGCACAATGGATGTCGACTTGCGTAAAATGCTCAGTATTCCTAACTACACGTAAAAAGTGTTGAGCCCAAGTGAAAAACAGTCTAACGGCACGGCATAAAGATTCTAACATTTCTCAGATAATTTGTAACTAACTGTCCGCTTCCGCTTTAAACTCGCTGAAGCGATCGCACTATAGTCGCTTCCTTATCCGGATACAGTGCTCAGACGGTCTCAGCGCACCCATTTCCCGGGATCAATGCACCTTATCTGCATTTTACAGTACATTTTCATTCAATACCTTAACGGAAAATAGTTGGCTTTTATTCAGAGAGTTCGATAAAAAAAAACAGCACTATCTTTATGGAATTTCTATCGTTGTTTATGAATAGCATCACGAACACGGCACATTCTATATTGTTTGGCCGTTTTGGGACGATGACGATAACCACTGGCCTGTAGTAGTGTGCAAATTAAAAATTAAACAATAAAAAAAAAGGGAAATCACAACGCATACGAAACCGAGACGAAATATTTTATAAAAGATTCATTTTAGAGATTTCTCAACTTTACAGTTTTCAGTCTAGACATGCTTAATAAAACAGATTGTTCCTCACGCGGCGGCAATAGGGCTTCTTTTAGTTTAGCACCAACGGATTACTTTGCGATTAACTTTTGGTTTCGTAGAGTTTCGTAGCAGTGAAAGTAGCTACGGCGTAGCAGGCTACGCCGGCGTAGCTTCGGACACCGAAATTATATACAAATGGATTGAGACTCGGAAAATACCACTTTTCATTTCAAATCATAATATAATTCGTATATTACAAGGGGCGGTAGTAAGCAGATAGGGTTGCGGCAAATCTTAGTATTTGTAACTTTTCTCAAACATGCAATGAAATATTGATGTTATGTTCCTTATAACAGGCTGCGAAATATGACGTTTCAGGTGCGACTAGGACAAGAGGTCGTTAATGGAATTTCATACAAATCTTGCAGGCCTAGGCCGGCAAAGTCCTCTTTTTTAATTTCCATTCCACATTAATTGTGGCACAGGCACCATGACATTCTGCCACTAAAAAATAAAACTTTTTTTTTGTTGTTTATTTCATTGCATGTTTGAGAAAAGCACTATACATACCTCGGCGGGAAATATGGGGTTGCCCGCCTCAGACCTATCCGACCTCGCTTCGCTCGGCCGTCTATATATGTCTTCGGCCGGCAACCCCTTACGTCCCGGCCTCTGTAGTAATGTACTATTATATTCTTTGTTAAATAAATTTGTACATAAGTCCTACTCACTTAACCACAAACACACGTACATTAAAAAAAGTCTGTCGTCGAAAGGCTTAAGTGAAAGCAAAATTCATGTCATAACATAATTCCTTTTTTGTGGGAATCGCTGTGTCTTCTGTATAGCATAAATAACATAGAATCTAAATATTAAATAAATGTATAGCTTTTCACCGTTACAATGATATTACAAGTTATATACACATTTCGAGCGAATTTATTGTTTTTTTTATACCACGTCGGTGGCAAACAAGCGTACGGCCCGCCTGATGGTAAGCGGTCACCGCAGCCTATGGACGCCTGCAACTCCAGGGGCGTCACATGCGCGTTGCCGACCCTTTAAAAAATTATACACTCTTTTCTTGAAGAATCCCATACTGTAGTTCCTCGGGAAAACCTCGGCAGGGAGCTCATTCCACAACCGGAGCGTCCGAGGGAGGAAGTTCCTCTGAATCCGTACCGTACGCGACCATTTAGGTTCTAAGGTGTGAGGATGAATGCCCTGCCGACGGCGAGCAGTGCGATGATAGAAAGCGAATTCATTAGACGCGCTTTATACCCTACACGACGTTACGCGTTTTGTTTTGTTAAACTACCAAGGCTAGATCATTATTTCCACGCCAAATATATAATTTAGTAAAATATGTCGATGGTAAAAAATATCATATTTACAATGTACAATATTAAATAAGACCTTTATAATAAGCTCTCCAAACCACTCTCTCTTGATTTAAATATTAACCACGTTGCATAAACCCTCCCCCAGGGGTGAATGCACCGACTCAAGGGGGTAACCCTCCCCTTTTGGCTGCCACTGCAAGGACGAACACCGAATCTGGTTTCACCGAACCTATGGAATATAATTATATAAATTTAGTCAGAAATATTAGTAAATTAAATGTTTTTCTAATTTGTACCATACAAAAAACTATTGAGTTTTTTTCTATACTGCTAGCTTAACTTTGTCCTGAAAGTAAATATTACAGTTGACATAAGTTCCAGATAGTGTAGGTCATCTACATGGTACAAAGTATTCGAAAACTCTTGACTCAGCAAAACTATTTAGCATAAGAGGTCTAGATTAATTTGGACCAATTATTGCTCCTCGTGAAATATTGAACTAAACGGCTTTCCCTTTTAGTAGTTTCTTTTTAGAGTGTCAAACACAAATATAGATTAACATCCGTTCAAATATAGATTTAAATAAATTTAAGGATCTCTATTATATAATACAGGAATTTTATATCCTAAATATAAATAATCATAAAGAATTTTATTTCCACGTCAGTACGAATATTTAAGCTTTACGTGTCTAGTAGCTTTCCGCCGTCTGCTACAAATAATGTAAACATTTCAGGTTATCTAGGTTTCGTGAAGCTTTCGGCTTTCGACCGAACGTCACTACTAACAATATAGACTTTGTATATACCTAAGTAGGATAGGGCAATGTACGTTTTGCTGCAACGAGTACCTGTACTATGTAGTTGTGGGAGGGGCCCAACTGTGGGCGTGGGGGCTTTCGCTCTTGTCTGGGTTCATATACAACTCTTGTTTGTAGTTTATAAAATGTGCATTAGTGTATAAGTCCTCTTGTGTAAAGGGATGTTTTAAATTTCTCATAAATCTTGTAGGTAGGTAATTAATATAACTTAGGTTGATTTTATTCTAAGTTAGTTAAGATACGAGAGGAAGAAACTAAAGTCATATTTGCTAAAAAATATGCCATTATTGTCAAATAATTCCTTTAGATTATCTCACATAGCCTTTTATTTTAGTATCCTTGAGTAGAAGGGCTTGATCTGGAGTTAAAAGACAAATATGTATAAAAAATCTTGGTCTAAACTATTGTTAGTTCGTAAACGTGACACGGTGGTAATTTGCTTAGATTCGGAAGCGGACAATGGGCCACGAAATAAATACCGGAGGAATTGTGATTAACGATGGGAGAAAGAGGGAGAATAAGAATGTTACTCAAGAACGTCCGTTAACACGATACTATGCAGAATCGATAGTTCTATCTCTATTGCGTATCGATTGTAGTCGGAATACACAGGATTGGCACGGAATCACGTTCAGTTTGCATTTTGTCCTTTGTAATCATGCAAATTGCTATGCGCTTGTGCTACGGTTTTCATAACTGATTCATATAATAATAAGCAGGTAACACTAGACTTTTGATAGACGACGCGCATTAGTTGAAACTGTAGACGGTATTTCCCTGTTACAGAGTTTTCATTATGTATCGACCTAGATAGACCACTTCTGTTCACTTCTTCTACGTATTTTAAAAATAATGGTAAATATATCGCAGTCCCGTCATCTATAAGTTGAATCTGAATATTTTGACATGAAAAGCAAGATTTGAATTGCAAGTATTTTAAAAACAGTTATCCCACTGACAGTTGGCTGCACTTGCACGAAAAATACCTATTTATAATTTGTCAATTTATTTTTGGACACAAAAGCATAAAATGCGTGCGTAAATATTGGAATCGAAACACATCGTTTGCGGTTGTAACACAATTAAAAGATACAATAAAACAATCCAATATTAGTGTGATTTTTGGTTGTAACTAGTACTTTTCGGTTGCATTATAAATATACAAGTAATTAAGTATGTACAAGCGAATAGTATTGTTTTTTTACTTGTAACTGATAGATTTTTGTTGCATAGTCCCACTAACTAATATTATATGCGATTTTTATTTGTTTTCGTCGCAATATGGGTCTTATTAATCAATCTAGTTGTATTTTGTATTAATAACTATTTTCCCAAGGATCACAGTAATTCAAATTACAAGAAGTTCATTTTATTAATATCTAATACTCGTAACACGTCACCAACAGGTATATAAAAGGACAGAATCAACTGAATGGTCCTTTATTTTAGTCAAAACACACAATATGATTATAATTTCCTTTGTTCTTCTCGCTTGCCCATCATTATTCGTGTGTAAGGTACTTGTATTTCGGAAAAGTTTTACCTTAATGTTACGTTCCCGCCAATATTTTTTCTTTTCTTTATAAAGGCAAAGATTTGACGCAATCAGCTAATAATATTAGTAGACTTATCATAAATTATTTTTAACCGACTTCAATAAAAGGATGGAGGTCCTCAGTTCGTCTGCATGTTTGTTTTTCTTTTTTTTTATTGTATGTATATTCCCCGATAACTCTTGACCACGTCGGTCGATTTTAATAATTGGTCCCATATAAATTTGTTGTAATTCTGATGATGGGATCTAGGAAGAATCGAGGGAACTCCTCGAATTTGATAGGCACGCATATGTCGATTTCGGTGTTTTCTGTAAGTAACCAAGCATTGGCTCATGGAAATCACAAATTGTGGCATAGCGAAGTACAAAATTGGAATAGTTTTTTGGTAAATTATAATTATATTATGCAACAAAATTGTAATAAATTCGCTTGTAACTTTAACAATATTATTAGTAATTCATGCCAATTTTTTCAAATTTATTGGTGACAACCTAAAAGAATTATGCAACACGAAATATTGTATCTAGGAAGTTGTTAACTAGTCATCATCATGTAATTTAAGAGGTTTTAGCTCTTGTCGGTGGAGTAATATCCAGGTAATTCTGCATTCAGCTTTGTCCTTCACTTCTCTTTATGATGAAGCATTTATTTTTTCTTTTATTTGTTCCATATACGTTATTCTAGATCTCCCGCTTTTTCTTTTTCCCTTTATCTTTCCCTCTATTATTCTACTAATCCAGTCATTATGGCAAATGAGATATCATAACATTTATCCTCTCCTATTTTCAATTAGTTTAATTATGCAATAGGCCCCTGGTTCCGAGTAACGCATGTTTGGTATTAGAAAAACACGTATAACATGTAAAATGGGTTTTACGTTGCGTTGACTATACACGTTCCAAATTCAAATATTATTTTTACAAATTCGAAATATTCATTTATTCCTATTGTAAAATCCTCGCTGTATTTCATCTGTCAACTGTTTTTTCTACGACACAGCTTGTCCTTGTTTATTGCAATAAAACGAATAGAGAAGGCAGATTCGTTCTATTTTTAAAATTACACTTGTTTTTATCTGAACTGGCTTGAATTTGCAACGAGGAAGTCAGCTTTGTGTCATTTTTTTTCGATTGCGTAATGTTTTGACGTAGCTCGTATGTGGCGCAGAATACCAATACATATTTACCTTACGCTAAACTAGAGTTTCTGCTATTATGTAACAAATTGTAAATGAACAAAATTACACCTTATTTCGAACATCAGTTCTACTTTAGACTACGATTTAATGGGATCTCATCATCTTCTTATCTCAGCCGAAAGATGTCCACTGCTCACCGGTCCTCTAGGAGATGAATGGGATCTAGGAGATGAAAATTAAGTTGGATTTATTAAAATGTTGTGCCTTAGTAATATTTAATCACTACATTCACAGAACTTTTTCTGGATTGTCATTAATAATCAATCGTATGATCATTTTTATTATTATTTCTCAAAAATCAAAGAAATGTTACACTGTTATAATACAGACAGAGAGAGAGCTCATTTGAAATGCGGCCTAATCCTGGCGATAATATGGTCGAATTTTCAAGAAAAAGCTCTTAAGCGAGATTCTTGACGCCAAAGCTACATCCGGGAAGTTATTACAAATACGACCAGCTAAAAAGATCCCAGGCCACCTTAAATTTCTATTGGCGGAAAGATTTAGTAATATAAGTCACTGTAACCTGGCCAGTTTTGTTGAGTCGTCATTCCTAAATAGTATGTATAGCATTAGAGCTGTTCTTATTCTGGACAACGTCTACCAAAGATAGGTACGTGTGTGGTTGCTAACCTTAGCGATCGATCGTACCTACGTCGAATTGAAATGTTAAATTAGAGTTATCTTTTTTGGTCGTCTGTCTTCACAAAGGAGTTTTGAATTATGAAAGATGTACAGATGTCTAGGCTTTCCGTAGACTAAATTATCAGTTATTTTTATCTTAGTCTTTTTATGCGTGGGTCTTGCAGACAAGGTTAAATATACAGCAATATAAATTCAAAGCGAAAATTAAAATATTTTGCTGTGAAATACCTTTATATTCTTTCTCTACGTAATACTAGCATTTCGGCTATATTAGCATATACAAAGACGCTTAACGTTTCGAACATCTTTACATAATAATTGCACTGGTATAGGTACGCCTATTAGTAAATTCAGACAACAAAGAACCATCACCGTTCGAATTTCGAAAACGAACACTAATATAACAACCGACGGCCGATCAAAATTTGAAAATGGGACAGATTAAAAAGCCGCCGCGCAAGATGGCGTCAGGAAAAGCGCGGGCACTTTCCCTCACGGGAAACGGAGGAAAGTTGCTTGGCGAAATGGAAACCGCGCGATTATATTGATAACACGTTCTAGTGGCACGCACTAGGTCTCCCAGTTAACTATCTTAGCAAACTGGTCCACTCGAACGCTGCTTTGGCATAGAGATGCATCTGGATTTGATTCAAACGTCAAAATGACCCGACTCCGTCTAGGATAGCGTAAATGAAAAATAAATTTAAATGTTTATGGTTTTATAATGCAAATGTCAAAGTTTATTTTTAACCTTGTTGTGATAATACAAATAAGACGAAACAAAGAAATACCAGAATTATAGAGTGTCATAACAAATTAACTGAAAATAAAGTGCGTACGTGACCGGATCATTAATGCGGTGACTTCTGACCACAGGAAGGGTTTCGCATCATTAGTAATATGCTAAACGAGACGATAAACCCATTCCTATGTAGTTAGTATTTACCCAATACTCATACAGAAACTTCAAATAGGCATGAAGTAAAATATTACAAAGCAGAGTAGATAAATTCAGAAAAACTGGCGTTTAGGCAAGATTTCCTTAATATGCGTATTGGTTATTTCTTAGCTATGCTTGGAAAAAGACCCGATTTAGAGATGAGACGTTTAGATTATTTATTAAAGACATTCCCATATTGTTTACGGTAAAACCACTGCGGCGTATATTGTTAAAAACACAAATAAGATCACCATGTAGTCAATTAAAAATTAACATACTAAGCGAATTGCCCTGAAACTTTCCACGTGGAGATAATGTTTTTGTTTACGACATGTCTAGACATCCTTAGGTATTGCATAATTTATATTTGAGAGGATTGGTTCATTGTCGCAACGAATAAAACATGCGATCTGAGTCAGGATACATAGTATTTTAAATATGATTATAATAAAATAAAAAACGAACTGAAAAACACCCCTTACAAGTAGTTAGTTTTTAGTAGTACTTTAACTAAATGAAATTGAAAATTTGTATGTATTGCTTAAATTTGCAAATTATTTACATGAACACTCATACCTGTAGCTTTGTGAATTGTTGAATGTATTTGTGTTCGAGGAAATCCGATTGTAAATTGCATATTTGTGTTGTAATATGTCGTAATGGTAGTAATGCCATCTGCGGCGTGACACCGCAGTTAATTTAATTCGGATATTTTCCCGGAATTTTGATTAATCCGGAATTATCGGATAAAATACGAAATAATGTCGACCACCCCAGCTGAAATTGTACATATGCACCGCATTTATACGTACTTAATATTTTAAATAGTTGAATAAATACCTAATGCTTAGTGCCGAATTGATTTAGCATCAAATCGGTCATAGACATAATACAACTGGCAGTTGACCCACCGCAGAGTAAACAATAAAGATATGTTTATCATTATCAGCGCAACGAATTAGCACCTGATGCAAGGCCACTGAAAGCGGTCCAAAACAACCGACGGCCTTTGGGAACATGACTAATAGACAATCGATTGCGACAGCAGTGCGAAGCGGACTTTTTGAACGCCTTGATATTCCAGCCAGGCACGTTTTTTTTATGGCAAACTAGTCAATCCGTTCGGTTTTGTAAAGTGTTTCTAGCCAGGATTGTACTAAGATAATGGATTTTGTAGCAACTAAATGTGTTTTTATTGTTTTGAATCACATATATCTGCATGTGTCAAAATACGTTTGCATTTGTAACCGGTAACACATTGATCGAGAGAACGAAGATTACACCAGAAATAAATTTTAATATTCAGTTTAAATGTGGTTTGGAAGAGTTGACTTTTAAAAACATATTTCATCATTTTATTACTAGATATTTGTCGTGTTCAAAATTAACTTAAAAATTGCTGTTTTAATGTTGTTTCTGGTGAAATAATCATGTTTACTTCCGAATAAACCTGATATAACTGCAGTGTTCTGGATAGTTCTGCGTCGAATTGTTGAAAGCTTTATCCGGATGAGGTATGCGCGCGCCGATGCGCGGGCGCCCTTCGCCGCTGACCCACTTAGCTGTGCTGTAGCCAATCCACCACTTAGGTATTCGCAATACACAGCACCTATACAAACCTATTCCCACTAATTAAATCACTTCGAAAAAAAAAGATCTCTAGAACTGTTTGACTTGGTCTTAGTCTGTAAGACAAGAAAAAGGATATAATAGGCACCACAGAGAGCAGATCCCATTTGATAAGTAATTCGATAAGCTTTTTTGAGAGGAAAGACGTTCAAATGATTACCAGTTTCACCTCTGTATTCTTAATTTGATATTGACGCACGTAAGTTGAATCAAAGTTACTATCGTCCATTACGATAACAAATATTTTACTATCACGATTATGAGCGTAATAGAAATAGGGGCAAGGATACAGATAGCCTTGTTGACAAATTACACACGTGTATCATTACAACATGACTTAAATCCCATGCTGGCCTGATTCTAACCTAACATATTTTGAAATAATGTTAGCAACCTTTTACTTCATATACAACCACTTGAAAAACACCTAGGATTCGGGCGGGAAAGTAAGCGCGAACATTTATTTCCACTTTTTTCTTGCAAAAGTTCCCGCTCGAAAACTTTGCCGCTATCTATAAATATAGATATATATATACTCTGTGGAACCGGAAAACCACAGGCTACGTCACTGCAGTGCGAAAGTGAGATCTAGCGATGCACCGCACTCCCTTGACCTAGTTGCGCGGCTGTGTGCGTTTAGTCTATGGTTTCAGTTTTGTTTACGTCGTCGCCGCTTAGGTTTTTTATCCGTGTGTTTGGTTATTTTGCCTTTTTATAGAATAGTGACTGCTAGAGTGAATACGGTAAATTAGTGAATGTCGGATTTTCTTAGATTTATTTGAATTATCTGAGTTGATATATTTTTTTTTTATCTGAATTTAGTTATTATAATACAATCTTTCACGTGGGACCGGTACGTAATCGTTGCATGTAAAAACAATTAAAGTGAGCTAATTAACTGGATATTTTAATTTAAATCCGCAAAACTACTGAACCAGATCTGATAAAATATTGCGTGGGCCGATTGAACTTTACATTGAAATAACAAAAACGAGTTATAGTTAACTGTGACATAACTATTGCTCTAGATCGGAGCTGAGACAATTTATAATAGCAATCAACTTTGCATCCAATTACAAAACGATACCGAACGGAAATACATTTTTTTTAGAAACATAGTCAAGTTCTGATGAAGTGTATTTGATTTTACATATTTTTTTTAGTTTGTGTTTTTTCTCTTTATTGAATCATCAGGTCGAACGGAAGGGCAGCATCTCTACCGTGTGACCTGATGATTCAATAACCAAGCACCATACCAAGTTGAGAATAGCACCATACCAAGTTGAAAATATTTGGTAAAGATTACCCTCCCACGTTCTTGTTAGTAAGGTAGGCACGATGCTATATGTATGAGTTTGTAAAACGCGTTATATGTACATGAGCGTTTTGCAATTATGTATTTTCTGCACAGCAGCTACTGTTGCTAATGTCTGTTTTACAGTCACACGGGGGGATTAGCCCCCGGTAGCTTGACCCACTCTCGCCCACCCGCCTTTGCCAATCGTTTCCGTTTTCACACTTACCGGTTTTCGCATCAAGAATTATGTCATCGTGTTACTGAATTTTCGTTGTTTGGATGCGCTCGGGCAACTTTTGAGAAGCTGTCGTCTCTTTTTTGTAACGTTTGGATGAACGAGGCCAGAATATAGAATGCTGAGGCAAAGTTACGCATGTAAATCAAGAAACTATTACATTTGGGACAAGATCGCATTGAGGAGAGGCTATTTTTGGAAAAAGGTAAGGTCACGTTATATTTATGTTAGACTAAATTGTAGACAGCAAATACATATTTCCCCATTTTCCCGTTTACCGAGCATATGTTGCAGTTATTTCGCATTAGTGTTTCTGAATTAGTCAATACCAATATATGTGGGAGTGGGAATAGGATCTTGCAGATGATCGCGGACAGGGTGGACTCCGCCGTCCTCGCCCGTCATGTGAGGGGGGATCGATGAGGGGTGGGGGGAGTTGTGTCTTTTTTGTGTGTGGACCCAATTTGTTCATTTGTTTATCATGTATGTATATAACATAGATTATAAGTGGTTTTTTTATTAACAAACTGGAAACTGGTTTTCTGACTGAAATGATTTTTATTTAAACAACTTTTGCAGCTGCACATAAAACTAATAAAAAGTGAAATGACCATACAATTATTATATACAGATTTTAAAATAACAAACGGGAAATAAATAATGGACTTTGCAATTTCAAATAGCATCACGCACGACACTAGTGAAATATGATACTTCGAAAGGTTCGAATATTAGAACATACAATAACTTTTTTTTTTTATATTTGGTGCGAAATTGTAACGCCTTGCTTCGTTGATCAATTTAGAATTTTATCACAAACATTTTCAGGTGTATTTTGTGGTTTTTTGGAAAATAGGTTAAGCTACCCTTTTTAGCTCATTTTATATTGAACAGGGTTTTACTCTGAATCATTATGGGAGTCATTTCTCCATTCATGACGTGTCATGAATGACCGTATTCGATTTTCCTGTTTGGCGGTCTTGTGTAACATTTAAGCCTTGCTTGGGCGTTTTTCGTGCACATTCGCGGCTCGTGTCTGTGACGAAAGTCCGTGTTTATACATACGGGTTTTGACACCGACTGGTTATTTTGTTTATATGCATTGCAGGGGGCCTTTTATGCCGACTTGACCTGATGATGATATCTCTCTGAGTTGACAAGTTAAAATGATTACGTAGACCCAAATGCTTTGTATAACGAATATTTAGGCCTGGTTGCACCGACTTACAATCACAGACCGATCAACGTCAAATATGGCGTCGGCAGCTGTCATCCCATAGAAACTTGTCAAACTTTTCATACAGACAGATTCTAACGAACACAGCTTACGATTACAGACGGTTTGGTGCAACTCAGGCTTAGTCATGAGTCAGGTGACAATTGTCAAGTGGTGGAAATCGGAACCAAGTATCTTTTGCTGGGGGATACAGTTCTATTGATGATTCCTAAATATTGTTTGAATTAAAATGGCGGAACGCCGAAAAATTCTATTTACAAACAAGAGGATACGTTGCATATTTGAGGTAAACACGAAAACATGTGGAAGACAATCCCTCTGTGTTTGTTTGTTTATGCGCTCGCGCCGGTATTTTACGACTTCCGAGCCAACATGGCGGTCAGGATGCTGCCATCTTTAATACTGGAAACGATATAAGTGCTCCACGGTCATTATGTTCCTATGAAGATGTGACTTTTTAAAATTTAGCATTATGACACTGATATGCTGTAGATAAAGTCATAACATTTAAATATATTCAATTATTTTCCAAACGAAGTAAAAACGTATGAACGTAAAAAAATATATACTTTTCGATACTAATGTATAAATTCCGATACCCAAATAGTTACAATTTTTTTTATAGAAATTGAATCATAGCAGAATATACGATGTAAGTACATCGTATTTGGAGTTGAAGTTGTTAATAATACAAAATTCGCAATTTACTTTTTAAAACGGTTTTCTTTACCGTGTTTTGTCCGAATTCTACTATCTGTGGTTTCCGGCCAGCACTGATTAGCGCGAGATCTTAGGCGACATTGACACAGTTGGCGGTTTCGTAAGCGATTGTCTGAACCGGCCGTCTTTTCTCGAACTCGAATAGCGCGATAAAAACAAGTCGATTACGAAATCCGTAATTTTTGGTTACAGGGAAGTGTAACTGTAATAAAATCCTAGGTCTTAAGGGCACTAGTTTGATGTCTTATTATGTGCATTAGCGCGGTAAAAGACAGTAAGTCAAGCATAATACTTTTGCATCAGTTCCATTTTTAGATTATTACATTAAAACTGGTGTGTTTTATTTAGTTTTTGTACGACATGCAGATTTTTAACGGTTTGAACCAAATATTTAGCGTCTGACGTTGACTGCGTAACAGAATGATTAAATACCAGTCAGCCCTTTAACATTAAATTTTGAATATTTTTCTCGGGCTTGCATCATCCACTTCTAAAAGCGTTGCCAGTTATTCTGCCAGCATCTGAGGGCGGACATTGCAACACTGGGATTTTAAAAACAGGAAATCGTTTAATAAGAAACGTTACTTCACAAGTTGCTCGTGTATGAGTGATTGCTTCACCTCATTTGAGGATCGAGTCGTGAGCGTATATGTATAGCGAAAACCACGAAAGCAATAGCGCTAAAATTATGCAGTAGGAGTTTTACCATTTACGCGAAATTTGTTTCTAGTTTTTCTTTCATAATTACACTTCATCGGTTCTTTCAAGGTTACCCAAATGTATGTAAGCTTAAAGCTCGGCAAGTACCAGCCCTCGAGCTTTTGAAATCGCGGAAACGTAACTCAGTTTACGCAACGAATCCTGATTCCACTTATATCTTGAACCTTACGAGGACATGACATCGAAAGAGTTCGCAACTCAACCTACATTAATCCAAAGTTAAGAGAAGCTTTTACCGTTCGAATTTCCTCCTTATATTATAAGAAATAAGAGCGTCGGGAGACGCATTGATAAGCTGGTACAGTTTTGCCTGAGGCGTTTTTTACAAAACAGCTTGCCCAATATCCGACATGTGACGCAACGCACGCACGTTGACGTTCGTTGAGCCTTGAACACCCACTGCCATTACAAAATACGCCTTTCAAACTGTTCCGTACTAAACGTATATTTTTTACCGGCTACTGTACAGTTCTGTTTTTAAAAAGTTACGGCTCCGTCAAAAACACACCAGCGAATGCGCGCAAAGTTAGCGATTTTATACCTTGTTACCATGACGCAAAGGTGCTGACACTTTGCTATTTACGTGATTTGTTGTAATTTCTTTCTGAATGTCGTGATCTTGATGTGACATTCTTTATTTCGAACTAGTTCCCGTCTAAACCATTACGTTATATATGTTATTTAAAAATTATCAATAAGTAACTTTAATATTTTAATATAAAATAACACTTTAACGTTTCATATACCGATTTCGATTACTAGTGCGGAAACAAAGTTAATCTCTTATCAGCAGCGCTGTTATCATAAAAAGAAATGAAATGACAAACAAAACCTAACCGGGAAAAATCGTCGATTTATTCAATTTCGACGTAGCGTAGGTATAGTTTAAGCGAGAATGTTGTATGAAGGGGTTGCGTTGCAGTAGGTCAGATTTTTATTGTAAAGTAAGGTTCATATTTAATACTTAACATGCAGTGAGTACGATATTTTGCAATCATTTTGAGATATATAGCGCAAAACGTAACGATTAAATTTAACCACCATACCGAACGCTAATCTCCTAGCTCGACTTTAATTTCGCTCAAATGTCATAATGACTGTGATAATGACACAGGTATCGTACATTTACCCTATGTGGACTTAAAATGTTTTCAAACGGAATGTCCTTGCTCATGTGGATACATTTGACCGGAAGCCAATGACATCACAGATATCTCCTGTCTGGACGCTATGACGCATGCGCGCGCTAGACGAACCTGATAACTGCCATTGTTTAACAAAACCACACAAATTTCGACTTCATTACGAACTCGCTAGGTTCAAGTTCAATTGGCTCTGGAAGCAGGAAATTCGAAATCGGTTTGTTCATTGTTTTATTTGTTTGTAACATTAAAAGGTTGAAGAATTGCAAAGCTGTAAACATTTTTAGGTGTGTTTTTTTAAGAATTCGCAAAATCAACAATGAGAGAAGTACCGTTGCATTATAACCATAAAAATAATGCAATTGGCGAACCGACACAAAAAACGGTGCCATTTAGAAGGGTGTTTTTTGGTTTTTAAACTACAGTTAGCTTTTTTTACGCGGGGGCGCTACCGGAGGCAGGTAGGTTTTTTATGGTACACCGTTCGAAATTGGGTTATTTTTTTTCTGACAGACGATATGACCAAGGTGAACGGTTTACGGTTACGGAAACCCCTAGTTTTTACTACGACCCTATTAATGTTTTTTTTTAATAATCAGTTCACATGTTTTCGAGGTCTTAGGTTAGTTTTTATGACTGGTTGTAATTGATTTTAACGTTAGCATTTAACTATCAGGTTGTCATTTTGGCGTTTAAGTTTTTATTGTTTATGTTGTCTTGCTTGAAGCTATCTCTACTATCAAGTAAATTTTTTCGCTTTGTTTTAGCCTAATCAATTCGTGCTGCACATTATGCTCAATATGGCATATTTGGATGTGTTGCATTCACTATAGCTACTAGTTTACGCGGTGCCGTCCGTTGCGTTGCCAGCGGCCTTCGTCGTTTCACAACAGTTTGAATCCCCTTTACTTTAGCTTCCTTACTTTGCATACCATCTTTATCTGCCTAAATTTCCGAGAGCCATTATTTCCTTACTAATGTTAGATGAATAAAGAACCCAATCGAACCGCCCCAATAATTCGTTAAATATAACTTAGAAGTGTACGGAAGTTGTAAACCCGCTTTTGAGAATTCTGCTTCTAATGCGTTTATTTATTTTTGAAATTCTAAAAACGGATGCGCTGTCATTTGAATATCAGAACTTATTTAAAAAAAACTGTATCGGCGTCACATTCCAACGCTATTAATAAATGTACGTGTGAAGAAGACAAACAGATTGCAGGGAACTATTCAAAAAAAGAGCAACCCTTCCTCACCCTTTCTTGACATTCTATTGTTTACGTCAACACTAAATGTCATATTACAAGAATACGGCGGTTAAGTTTCAACCCAATAAAGCTGACGTTAGCGTCCACAGTCAAGCGACAGTAATTGACTGTTAATTCAAATGAGAATGGAACATGAATTAATATAAATTCAAAATACTTTTTTGTTTTTAAATTTCGTATGAACAGGTAGCAGGGCATTTCATCGATCGGTACCAATAGGTACGAGTATGTAGGTGTTTAAACGTGCCAACGGCTTGTTTCGTCTAGCACTAAATTAGCCATTGAGATTATTTATGACGATATCTCACGGTACAACGAACTCGATTAGCGGATTAAAAGCACCTTTTTTATATAGCTTGTCAACAGCGGAATCCGTGGAATCTGAACCGCGCGTGTTCCAATTATTTCGCCAGACTAGTAAGTATTAAATGAATCGTCTGGCTCTTTTTTCTTTCCCATGATAAGGGATATGCAACGCAGGATATTTAAGCCAGCTGTTTATATCGATCGCGGTGAAATTTACCTGCAAACTCAGGAAGTGAAAGGTGGATAAAAAATATTCCTTGACGAAGGAAGTCCCATAGACAATACGTGAGCGGGTTATATTCGAGATTTTTTTGGGTATTTTATATGCCATGCCATACTACCGATATTTGGAAAGTATTAAACATAAAGCTATTTAATCTCTGTTTATTTCATTATGATGAGTTGTGACGATCAACCTGCTTTATGAGGCGTTAATCTTATACGTCAATCAAGCGGACGAACCGTTCTAAAAGTCACGCAATTGCTCCGCGGTATGCGGATTGTTTTTCAGGCTGCATCTATGTATAAGGAGTTCTTTAAACATTCATTCCTTGTTAACTATTGGGATCTGCACGTTGGGTATTTAGCATATTACGATATTTGCTCCTCTATCTATTGCAATCTATTTGATCTTGACTGTGCGAAGTTACTGTCGATTAATTGACTGGCCTGTCAAGTAATCATGTCACGAAGCCGTGTGCCAGAAGCTTTGACCCGAATATTCGGGTTTACGCGCGTTAAGTAGGCCAGCCCGACAGAAACTACCCGGATATAACGTTCCTAAAGCCGCGAGTTGCCGGGACCAAATTGTATCTTTACGCCTGTTTAGCCTAGTTGGTAGTGACACTGCCTCCGAAGCTAGAGATCCCGGGTTCGAATCCCGGCCTCGGCATTATTTGTGCATTTATCACGGATATTTGTTCTTGGATTTTGGATGTTTTCTATCTATTTAAGTATGTATTTTTATATATAAGTATGTATATCGTCGTCTAGTACCCATAGTACAAGCTTTGCTTAGTTTGGAACTAGGTCGATTGTCCCCCAATTTTTTTCCTGGAGTGGTACTTGGACAGAGATCACGGGCATTTTCCAATTCTCACAACTTCATGACATCTTGTCTGTCATTGCCAAATAACCAGCGAAAGAAAAAAGCAGAGTAACTAAACAATGGCCAGGTCCATTTTAATTTGAAGCTTACCTTTTATTAAAGTTCGGGAACAGCAGATGTGTCTCCTTTCCGTGTTTGTACTTGTGTAGATTATACTTGTATGACATGAGCTTGCACATATAAGTATGTATGACTATGTTGGTCATGTACGGACTCAATTCTCGGTACTACGGTTCGATGCCCCGACAAACATGGCTGGTGATAAAGCAGTTTTACTTATATACACGTATAAAATATATAGGTACAGCGTGTTTCGCAAAAAGCTAATATTTGTATCGAGATTTTACTGAACTCCGTTTTAAGTTTGATTAATATTGGCTATTCATGAAGATGGAAGCTGGTCGAACGGACCTTTAAAAGTAGGCGCAAGTATATTGAGAATCTGACGTGTGCCTGTCTCGGATTATTTGGTTGATCGTGTTAGTAAGTTATTCTATATTATACAGTGGTAAACGCTAGCGTAGAACTATTCATCAATCATCATTTTTTGATATGCCCCGTTGGTGGCAAACAAGCTTACGGCCCGCCTGATGGTAAGCTGTCACCGCAGCCTATAGACGCCTGGAAATTCCTCTGAAACCGTATCGTACGCGACCATTTACGTTCTAAAGTGTGAGGATGAATGCCCTGCCGACGGCAAGCGGTGCGATGGTAGAAATGTGTTTCCGTTCACATATATAATCTAATAGATACTTATGTACCTCTATATCACGTTGTTACAAGATTGTCTTTTTCATTTAGAATCGAGTCTCCACTGCATCATTTCTTTCTCAAAGTCAATTTAGCAAAGCATTTAGCGGTGCGGGTTCGGTGCGAGAGCAGTAAGCTGCCATCTGTCTGCCGAGTTGGTACAGGTTCTTTACTATCTAAACATTTAAATAAGCACGCGTGACTGGCGTGAGATCCGCGGATGTGGGGTGGCACCGATGCAACCTACCACTTCATTACCGCTCCGCTTCAGCGCAATATAATACTACTGCGCAAACGTAATACTGACAGTATACCGATAAGTAAGAAAATCTAGGCGGCGCCAGTATGCTGCCAGGAAAGCAGAAAGCAGCATTACCGCATACAGGTTACGCCCCGCTAAATAGAAGGCCGTCTAAGGCAAACTAGTGTACACTCGACTACTGTTTTCATGTTACCAAAGAGGTATGTTTTACATAGTTTTATTAAAGACTAGCTGTCCCGGCGATCTTCGTACCGCCCCCGCAACCCGTTGCGTACAGAATGTATGAAATAATTGTTGTTTTTTTTTGCACATTTTTCAGATATTTTATTAGTTATTCTGCTATTCGGAGCGAAGACGAATCCAATAAAAAAAACATGAAAAAGGCCCAGCCGTTCCCGAGTTATAAATATATATTCTGATATTTTATAAGTTATCCTGCTATTCGGAGCGAAGGCAAACCTAAAATATCAAAGACCATAAAAATCGGTAAGGTAACTATCATGACATAGAAAATGTTATTTTAACAATAATATCACATGTTCATTGCACCAGTACAATGTATCTCATTACCGTCTTATAAGAAAACTAACCATATAAGATTGTTACTTGTTCTCACACAGTGCGTTAATTTGGGTCCATCACCTTTGCATCGGGTTTCTATGAATTATATAGGCTCTTGTTAATAAAATCCTTATCAACTGTTAGCTTGGCGGGTAGGTGCGTTCGCTCTCTGTAATTTGGGACCCATTTAACACAACTTTTTTTTGAATTTCTATACAGTTTGACAGGGCTATCAACCTTAAGGGGGCCCAAAGCTAACAACCAATTGAAGACTACTAGCTAAAGTCAACTATTTTAGAAGAATAGAAGTGTCCCCAAATTTACTTAAAAATGCAAAGTAACAAGACTGTAATGGTGACACTTTTTTCTTATAGAATCGACAGCTTTATTGATTCTGAGTCAAATGTGGCCAAAAAGTCCATATTACGACGATTTTTTTTCCTTTTTTTTAACTCCTCATTTATTATCATAACTGACGGAGTGCAACAAACGTCTATGTTTCAGCTTCGCCAAAGATGCTTTCGTATGTCCTGCCGGCGGCGGTTGGCAGATTTCAAGCTGTTGTCCTTTACGGGGCACTTTTCCCATCCGATTCTCGTCCTGTGAGGAGGTTTGATAATTATATTATAGTTTTTTATCAGCCATTTGATTTTTTTTATATTTGAACAAAAAAAATTTTTTTTCGTGATGTATACAGTTGTTAGAGCCACAAGTGTAATAATACTAAGAGAATATGGATACATCTCTTCGTAGTCACCAGCAGACATCGGTCGGACCAAGGTGCTCACTTATATCTAAATACGACTCTATTGTCAAAGCAATAGAGCGCATATTTATATACATCCGGGCATGCTGAAGATTGCAGACATATTTGGTGCCGTCTGTAAATTGAACTGTGGATACGTAAGAAGCGACTAACAAGAATATACCTCCCGGACTACACGAATTTTCGCTACATCATCCCAGTACAGTCCCCAAGGAAACTAGACCTTAATGGAATTGTTAACTTGACTTAGAAGTTCTCAAGCCGCCCGAAGGCTTAACGAGTGCTGTCATGACAGCAGCCGGGATCAATGGCTTAACGTGCCTTCCAAAGCACTGGAGCGCTCAGTTAGTAACCACTCAAAGCGGTCCCCCATCCAAGAGTCGACCTCGGCTGACAATTCTTACATTGGGTCACATAAGCTTGATACGCACAACGCACATAGCTCGGCGCAGCGTCGTAGTGGGGCGGAGGCGGTATTGAGGTAAAGCGAACGCGGTCCGCGGCACGTCACACCATACCGCGCGGTATTCGGTAGCGCGGTAGAGCGGAGGCGGCGTGTGTGACATATGAAGCAGTAATCGACACTTTTCCTTCACCGAAAGCTACTGTTTTTACTTCACTAGTTCTACGATATTGGTTTCCATTTGACCTTCCCAGGATGACGACTAGATCTTCTAGAGAAGATCTGCTTCTTCACGATGTTTTCCTTCCTACGTTAGCCTAGAGCGGATTGGCGACTCCCAACACATTTCTGGGCATACATATGCCGGTTTTCGGTCACGATGTTTTCAATCACCGAAAAGCTTACGGTCAATATCAAATGATATTGCGTACATGAGTTCTAAGAAAGTCATTGGGTGGCCTAAACCCACGAACGCCTCATGCTCAGGCGCGAGTCCATGATCGGAAAGGATTTTGTTCAAAGGGAGGGGCGGAGGGGGCAATTTCAGCATCAAAGTACACCTTCACTTCGACCTTTTTAGTGGTTGTTGGCGTGGTGGGCACGACGACACACGACCACTTCACAGGTTCTTGGCGTTCAAAGGGTTGAAAAAGAGCACCTGCAGCCTGATTCAGATTCAGGCTGTGGGGGGGGAGGGGGGATTTGCCCTGTCCCCCTCCCGAACTCTGGTACCAGCTCAAGTACCTACCTACAGTAGCTTTTCTTTAAAACATCGCGAATGCGATTCACTTTTCTATCCGCAATTATCCTCCTGTGTGTAGGTAGACAATGTAGACATTACTGAACACATGATCAATAACTACACTTAGTCGGTAAATATCGGATTGCTATTAAACTATGTCATCGTTAGGAGATGTCGAGTGATGAGTCAACGGGTCGACGACCCGTCATACCTAATACGCTAACACATGCATATTACATAAGGAAATGTGACACATAAACAGTGCAATTGTTTTATTAATATAAGCTATACTTGGAAGTGCATCGAATGCACATTACCAACCCTATATTACACAACAACTGATTAACTAACTATTCAGTTTTTCTCATAATCCCAAGGTCCCCAAGGATTTAGCGTAGGCACTAGTTAAACGAAGCCATTGCCATCTGAACTTCCTATCCAGGTGGAAAATACGTACATGGCTTTTTTAACGCTCAATGGTACAAGCTATGATATATGCTATGGTAGGTACCACATTGAATTGAAAGGCGCGTGTACCTCTCGGCAATATTGGGTTAGTTATTTTTAGGGTTCCGTGGCCGAAGGGTCCAAACGGAGCCAACACTCGCGTGTCAGTCTGTCATCGGTCACAAATTTTGTTTCGAAGAATTTATTAACGTCCCATTGACCTATGAACTTCAAATTTGGTGATAATGTTTACATACTACCTTTTTTTTGTATTAAGCAATAACGCTGCTAAGGATAATTCTAAATTTCAAATTAAAGGGAAAAATTTAGTGTTCTGAGCAGGTTTTGTACCTGCGACATCTGGCATACGCAGCCAATCGATCTAGCCTCTGAGCTATCGGAATAAGCAAGCTCGGGCACGAAAGCCCGAAAGAATTTTTATATAAGTACCTATTAATAATCACATCTGTTTTTAGTTGCGCGAGTCCGACTCGCACTTGACCGGTTTTTTTTTCACTTACTATTTTCCATTTAATTTTGGTCCATCATCCATGATCTAAAAGGTCATCCCTGGTGCGGGTTCTAATTCCGATTGGGTGAAGTTAAATTGATCTAACCCCCTGAGACCGCAGACAAGAAAAATGTCTACAGAATTCGAACCAAGTATTAATATAAGAAAAAATGACAACGCACTTCGAACCAAGTGATACAGATTCAGAATTTTCATTTGTTATAACCACTAACGAAACAAGTGACACTCACCTTTGAAATTTGACATTCCATTTTGTCCAAAGTCTGCAGACGTCTGGTGACATCACTATTACTTACCCTGCTCTGTTCTTAGTGTACATCTTTAACGTTCATGTTTTAAATGAATTGCTTGGTATAGACTAATGAATACGCGCGGAGATGTCGACATTGCTTATCGATAATTATACTGTACTAAATTATTCTTTCATATCGTAATAGGTCCGCCGACTTGCATCTAAAAGGAACCCGGAGATTGATTTTTGTCAATAAAATAACTATTAAACCTAAGAGATAACGTAAGCTTCCTAAAACTTGACTTAAAAAATATTAAAAACTTCTCCTCGAAAGCTCTCTAGAAACGAGGAAAACTTTTAAATAAAAGTTTATTCCAAAAAAAGCACTCACTGGAAACGTAAATGAAACTACCTGCATTTTTATGGTAGACTTTGCTCCTGGCAGCATTTGTGAACCTTGGTATTTAAGTTTGCCGGCGTAAAATAAGTACCTAATATATCGAATTTAGAATATGTTGCAGTTTGAGTTATGCAGCACTAGAAATAGTGTACAATTTGTTATCGAAACGAAATCAACAAAGATACGAATCTATGTAGTGCGGTATTAGTATGTTTGTTTAGTAAATAATAGTAAAGTGAGAGTATAATGATCATTGTTCTACAAATACAAATACGTTAGTAACTGATGGCTCAGCTATACTGTTCTTCCCGATTAGATAGATTTTCAAAAGTTCAATTTTTTCTGCCCGCTAAAGTTCTGGAAAAGCGTAAAAGCGCCGCACAATCTTTTTTAGCTTATAGTTTTCCCATCTCGTTTTAAGTTCTAGTTACAGATGTCAAAAATTACAGAGTTATTAATTAGCCATGTGAAATTAACATTGAATTTAAATCATATTACTTATTTATTTTAGGCCAAATATGCTACCAAATTTATGTTACTCGATTTTCGGGTAGGTTTTAATTAACTGGGAAAATCACCCGCGTCGTGGAAACCACATGAATCTAGACTACGAACTAATTAAGATGAATTTTGCCCTTTGACGAAGTGTATAATGTGTTAAAGACAGAAAAATCATTAAATAAAATTTTACTAGTGACCCAAAATTAACCGAAAGCCACTTAATAAAATTATTAGCGATTTTTCAAAATAACTTCTAAATGGTGCTAAAGGAAAGGAAAACATGCAGCGTACCCTAAATAAGACCACGAAATGAATGAAGTCATACGGAAAATCCTGAACAAAGAAATAAAAAAAATAAAAAAACACTAAAGTCTAAACACCCGCTGCCAGCAATTTGGCGAGTGATGTCCGTCTTGATAAAAAAACTGTCCTAGAAAACATCTACATGATTGAAAATTCTTAATACCAGTCAATCCGGACCCGGCATCGGCGCCGGGGATCTGCAGCCAGTAGAAATATTGATGGAATGTACCTAAAAACATACAGGGTAAACTGGCCAATTCGCGAGCGCCTTCGCTTAGCAGAGGACATTTTGAGGAAAACCGGTAAAAAATATCTACAACCCAATCTAAGGTATCATTCAACGACTCAATATGTCCTAAAAGCGCTACCCTAGCCTAAAACTAACTTACACTACAACTTACAACTAACTTAAACTAGTTAACTACTTAAAAATAAAAGAGAAGTTAAAACTGAAACTTTTTAACCACTCTTCGCTCGCATAAAAAAATTGTGGTAGGTCAGAAATCGCACTGCATTCGAATTCGCTGCTGAAAAATATAGGAAGCCGCTTACTGTATCTCTTCATAAGTGACTTCTTGTAGGCTTTCCCGGAGAGGGCATCGTCGCTGGGGCTGAACCGGCCTGCGGAGTCGTCGGACTCCGTTCCGGAGTCTCTCCCGGCAGCCAAGTAGTCCCTAGACTGCCTCAGTATCACTTGAGCCCTAACATAGTCCGTGGGATCAGCAAAGGAGTGCCGCGCGAAATCTCGAACTGTAATCTCTTTACGCGAATGTGTAGTCAAGTCCAGGGGAGCATCGTCTTCCTTTAATTCGGGGTACGCTTTCCTAGCAGCAAGGGTGCGGGGCTCGGGTGAGCGATCAGCTCGCGCCTCCACAGCCATCATGGTCAACATTAACACTGCCTAACACATCACAATACTATTATGTCATGCGGCGTAATGCTCAGCGCGACCGGCGGCGTTCGCGTTGGTTTGTGGACTGATGTCCTACTTTCGAGCGAACGCGATGAGTTCTACTGACTTCGTAAGCCGGCTTCGGCGGCGCTCGGCGGCGCTCGTACACTTTCGTTTTCGTACGCGCGGCTGTGTGCACGCCGCACACATGCGCGCTGATGTGGTAGTTTTGCGAGTGTGTGCATTTTCCACTTTCGAGCTTTTCCCTGGACCAAGTTTTCAGTAACCTGTTCGCCCGTCTTTATATACTGGGTGGGTGGCTTTTCACGGCGCTATATTGTTTTGTTTATAATAAATTATGAATAACTAACTGTATTCTAATAAATTAAAAACTTATTTGAATTAGGTAATTGCAAACTTAAATCGGCACAGTTTTATTTATGCGACATTTATTCAAGTTTTTTTTTTTAATCCAACTACTCGTAGTTAATTAATACGCCTACTTTAAGGATGCAATAAAAATATATACGGTATCAATTCTTAATATAATTTAATAAAATTTATTATCAATACACAAGCAGTAATTTCGCACAGCAAATTGAAATGCTAAAACTAAACTAAAAGTGAACCCGAATTTCGCAACGTAAAACAAACATACTTAAACAAAATTATCAATAACCGGAACCGCCGATCTTTGCGTAATTCAACATTGTTTTTTTTATCTAACACAGGGCATTGACCGAGTTTACAAATATACATGCGCCCGCGCGGCCCACGTGACATACTAACGGCGACCAGTGAGCGAAGACATCCTCTACCCCGCTAGGCGGATCCATCGAAGACCACTCGCACGTTGCAGTAACAAACCACAGGGTCCTCCGTAAACTGGTAGCTAAAGATAGGGCGCGAAGAATGTAGGACCAATGTCACTTCATTTAGACGTAGATAATAACTTTTATTAGGAAATAGTTGTTTACGCAGTTTTTTTCCTGCTTCTTATAAGAATGTTTGCTCGCCATTACGATTCATCTGCTAAGGCCATTGGTAAGACAATTCATAAAAAGTGATTCCGCAACCTTTCAAGCGGACGTCCGTTTGTCTCAGCTGTCACTAAACGACGTGTGACACTGACAACTGAATTGATGACAGATTTCATCGAAACGCACTGTGTATTGCGCCTGCATGTTTACGTCAGATGTGGTTGGAGCGGCGCGGCGTTCAGTTTAAGATCATTTTTAGGTCTACTTTTTTTTTAGTTTAGTTTATAAATAGGTATCAAAATGCTATGGTATTATAGAAAAATACACGTAATAAACTTTACGAACCTCTGTTCAAAAATCATGGAGTGCGGTGGAGATACTGCGATCGCCAACCCGCATGCCAAGCGTGGCGATTATGGCATATACCCCCAGTGAATTTGGGGGAGGCCTATGTCCAGCAGTGGACGTTCTTTGGCTGGTATGGTGGTGGTGGTGGTTCAAAAATCACAAGTAATTTATCCTTCTGTATGATGCAGTTTAAATACCTACATGTTAAAACAATATCAGTTTTCCTGTTGACGATGTAACACAAACAAAAGCGACAATGTATCGCAGAAATAATTAAAAAAAAAATATATATATATATATATATATATATATATATATATTAAGTAAAAGTGTGTGTTTTCTATGTATTTATCTATATAAGTATGTATATCGTCGTCTAGTACCCATAGTACAAGCTTTGCTTAGTTTGGGACTAGGTCGATTTGCGTAAGATTGTAGTAGTAGTAGTAAACACTTTATTGCACAAATCCAGTACATAAAAGAAAAAAAAATTTAGACACTTGTACAAAGGCGAAGTTATCCCTTTAAGGGATCTCTATCAGCTAACCTTTGAGTAACTGAGAGGACATTTTATATCGCAGATATACTGAACAACATGGTTGATTGTCCCCCAATATTTATATTTATATTTTTATTTGAAAGTGTACTATAATAATTTAGAGTCCGCCATATTGAATAAATGGTGTATAAATAGTATGTTGTGCGGAGGGATGAAAGTCATGTGACAAGAATAGTATTAAGGCATGAATATGGAGGGATGTAAGAGGAGGGGTAGACCAAGGAAAAGGTGGATGGATTGCGTGAGAGACGATATGAAGAGGAAGGGTGTGAGTAACGAAGATGACGGGCGATAGAGAGTTATGGAAAAAAAAACATGCCGCGCCAACCCAAAGTAAATGGGAAAAGGGCCCGCGAATGATGAAATGGTGTACAAATAGTATGATATTATTATTTTATGAAAATAGAGGCTAACGTGCAGACGAATCGCCTGATAGTAAGCGATTAGCGCCGCCTATGGACACCCGCAACACTAGAGGGGGTATAATAATAATAATATTGGGGGACAATCTTACACAAATCGACCTAGTCCCAAACTAAGCAAAGCTTGTACTATGGGTACTAGACGACGATATACTACATACTTATATAGATAAATACATACTTAAATTATCCAAGACCCAAGAACAAATATCCGTGAAAAATGCACAAATAAATGCCCTTGCCGGGATTCGATCCCGGGACCTCTAGCTTCGTAGGCAGAGTCACTACCAACTAGGCTCAACAGGTCGTCGAAAGGGGAAAAAGGGGTTATAAGTACGTTGCCAGCCATTAAGATGGGAGTACGCTCTTGAAGGTGGTATCGGTCCGGAAGAACCGCTGGCGACAGTACATCCCACAGTTTAGATGTAAACGGTCATTTGAAGTTTTACAGAAGGCATTTCATAACTCCGAAGTAGTTTCAAAGCATTTATGTAAAAGATTTTGCGTTATCTGTCAATATTGTTTAGTGGTAAAATTTATGATGTGGCTTGAAACACCTAAACAAAACACACGTGACATGTTAAATTAGACAAAAATCCTTTAATTTGAGGCTTGTATTTTTTATAGCAGACGTTATTCCTTTAATAGTAAAAAAATAGTTTATGTCCATGTCCATGACGATTACCAATGTTGCACCCAACGTAAAAATTTTGACTTAACATATCGTAATAATTAGGTATGTAGTTTTGACATGACGTGCCTATATGTCTGTGCATAAAAAATGTGTATATACCTATGGTAAAATGTTAACGCTGGTTTAGTAGTTAATAATTAAATACAGAGTGTGGCCCATAATCGGAGCAAAACATTTAAAGGACGCTACCTTAGAGCATCGGCAGTATACTCTTGTGTCTAAATAAATATACCTTTTGTCAATTGGGAGAAATTTTGATCTAAAGTTATGACCTCCAAGTAATGGATCTGGGCACCACGAGATTATAGCGCGGCAGTCAATGCTGATTTTGAGGTAGCATCTAGTTATCACTCATAATCGTTGTTGTATTTCTGGTTTTTTTATTTTATGTTAATTATTAATATCACTCCAGTAGAGTAAAAAAGTACACGTAAGCTATATTTGCATATCTTTTCCACAAATAACTTTTTTATCAACTGAAACCAATCGGAAATAATTGCTGGAGAGCTCAATAGTGTACAGGTTAATTTTTTGCTCCTAAAACAGGCTACATCCTGTATATACAACCACAAAACCTATAACACTGTGGAGGTGTTTTACAAGGCTTACCTAGTATTATCATGAAGCTAAGGATGACGTTAAGAATTCCTTTATACAACGGAAGTCAAGTTATTTCTGAAGCGGAGTAGGTATTCAATTTTAGAAGATAGCCAAGCAAATAACTTTCGATAAGCATTTTTTGCAATCGGAGCGTTCATCTGAGTTGGGATGAAATTCTTTAGCATCAGCATAATAAACGATACGAGGACCTGCATCTGCATTTATCCGTTACCTACTACATATATGGAACATTCCGTATGAGTCTTACCAAAGTCGCGTCATGAGAAATAAAACCGGTAAAGTGCAAGTAACACTCACGCGCCGTGTGTTCCGTAGGGTACACTTGTTGTTTTAAAAAAATAAACTAGTCATCACTATTGGTCATACATACAAAACTCATGCTGTAAAATTTCGTCTTTATGCTCTGCATAGGTGACATAAAGTCGCTTTTTATGCTCTAGAGGATTAAAGTAAAACTCGCCCTCGGCGCGCCGGCACGCGTGCAGACGCGCGCGGGCCGCCCCGGTGTCACTACCCGAGGACGACAAGCATATAAGTAGGTATACATTTGATAACGTAACATTAATGATGTTAATAATTTGTTTAATTTTTTCACGATTGGAGTAAAAAACAGAGTGTATAAAACCCATTTTATCCTCTACTTTACATTGATCCGAGCCGCAGGCGAGAAATTGTCTTGGATGAGATGGCTTGTTTATGCACTTGTTGTACAATCTAATATTTCGCTTGGTCTTTGGGTTCAGTAATAATGGTGTGAGTAGATTTTTTTCTAATATTTTCCTACATTGATCACTTTGTATCAAAAAGCTGATACTGAATTTGCAATTAATTTCACACATTTAGGCTGGGTTGCACCAAACCGTCTGTAATCGCAAGCTGTGTTCGTTAAAATTTGAATGTGTGGAAAGTTCGACGTGTTCCTATGAGATGACAGCTGCTGGCGCCATATTTAACGATGATCAGTCTGTTATCGTAAGTCGGTGCAACCCAGCCTTAATCTATGAAAGAGCTCTCGAACTCGGGATCAAGGGCTTCGTAGACAGGGCCACTACCGCGTTTTTTAAGATTAGAAAAATCGTGCGTAATCCGACTTGCGATTTTAAGGAAAACAATCTTGAAACGTGTGTCTTGAAATATGTGGTGTGTTATCTTTGAAACGTAATAAGTTACTGAAAAAAGTGAAATTAGTACAATATTATCCTCTAATATCCCAGGGAAACGAAGAAACGTGGGCGAAACTGGCCGTTAAATTTCTAATCTTTAAAAAAACGGGATATACTGGGCTAAAGTGGTCGTTATTGAAAATGTTCCTGCAAAAATGTAACGTGTAAAATTGTATTGTAAATAACAATAAAATCTCTATATTCTAGAATGTTACAAAAATAGTGACGAAATTCAGCCTAGTGTTTCGGCAGAATCATCATGACTGGGATACTCGTACCTATATTGTACATTTCACATTCTAATCTTTTTCCAATGCTTTCGCGTGCACTATTCCGTGAGGTCTGAGGGCCTACTCCAAACTTCGAAAATCGAACTTCGTATCGTGCCGTTCCTTTCCGTCATATAGTGTATAACACGAGAGTGAAAGGGACGGCACGATACGAAGTTCGATTTTCGAAGTTCGGAGTAGGCCCTCTGTTTCTGTTCTCACTTCGCCTTCGGTCGGCTCTCTCCTGAACGCGACACCGCCGTACAGCGACAGCATCGTTTAACTAGGTTGTGTAAACACGTTACTAGCTTACGGCTTGGAGACGCAAACGAGACAACCCTAACTACATAATAGAGCGCATGTATATCGGTGTTTCCTAACTGTTAAACATCGTCTTTGTTCGATAGTAAACCTTCTGTAGGTATTCGTAATTAATGAGTAATATTATTCTTCTCTAATATAGTGCGTAGTAGTGACACATTTTTTTGATTGAAAATGTATACTCATTAAATAAGCAGTCAATTATAAAATTTTGTACCAATCATGCCGCAATGCACTTCGTGTTACCGGCCAAAGATTTTTAGTACTTGTCACTTTTTATTTTGTAACACTCGACCGTGGTCAGTGTCAGTCGCTACACGTTGAAGCAGTTACTAAAGAGCTGCCTTAACGCTTGTCCTCACAACCGGACTCTGAGCGCGTATCTGCGTAATACGTTGAAATTAATTTGAAATAAGAAACTTCCGTCAAGGACTGACCCGTAGGCATGTTATCTGTTTTAACAACCGATATTTTTACTTCATCTAATTGTTATCGCATTGCTTAGTTTATGTTAAGTTACATAAGTTGGGGCGCGGGTTCGACGCACGATCTCTGATGTCGATTGTGGCCGACCCGTGATAACAATGTCATTGCGCATCACTTTATAACAATAGTTACATTATTTAAATTGGCTGTATTTTTTATGTTTACCAGCAACATTTGAGCTGTGTGATACGAAGATCCCCGTTTATGTTTCGACATAAAATATTTCTTATGTCCGGATGTTCAACAATTCTCCACTATAGGTTGCATTTCTCAACTGATTCTCTTGAAATTTAGTGAGCAGGTTAGATTTTTTTTGCCGTTTCAGTTATTGGAAATTCGAATAAAATAACATTTTTTTCGCGGGATATACAGCTCACAGATGGTTTAATCTTATATGATTTTATGGTAGTAAATATTTATCTATGTTACTTACATTTATCGCCTAAACACGTAAAACGTGGCCTTATGTGCTCACTGAGTGGCTATTAAGATAGGAACACTCACGTATTTAAGATCGGATATCACGCGACATGTTTCGAACCGGTAAGCGGTCCTTAATCATGTGCACTTGTCTCGTTTAAAATGTTTGCTAAACGTGCCGCCGCCGGGGCAAGTGCTCATACTTAATAACCGTATACTCCGAAGGCAATTTCGAAATTGAATTAAGCAATAAAAGTTTGTCTGTATCGTGTCATCAATCCATGATCTGATCCTGCCCTTTCAGAAAACAGACGTCATGAGTGTATAAACATATGTAAATAAAAAGATACTAATTAGAAAATACGCAAATGATAGAACGTACATACACGTGGGTGGTCGACTGGTCAGTACAGTTACACACGATTTAATGTACATTATATGTAATACATTGTATTGATACAGAGAGAAATAGATCTACTTATGTAATGTCCAATCTATCTCAACTAGACTCTGTACTTCCCTATTAGAATCACTTGTTAATGTGATACGCTAATAGATATGAATAAGACATTTTCTTAGTTAAATCGTCCAAACACAAATTTAGGTTAAATTACTACTCACATAATTTTTCAAAACAATAACTAATTTTAATAACTATTGTAAACCTTATTCTGTTTATTAGACAGTAATTAATAACTACTTTTGTATTCTATTTTACATGCGACAATGTTTTACGTACTTACATCTCTTGTATGGTTTGGTAAGCGTATATACCTAAGATTATCTCGGATGTTGTGTTTACCTATAATTTGCCGTTGGTGAACCTTATCTAGATAAATAAACAAATAAAATGTTTTGGTAAACGATATATGTATAGGGATGATAATGATGATATTTATTTGACCGAGCGAGAGAAGCGTCGTCGTTATTGCTTGAGCAAAAATGCTTTCGTATGTGTAGATTATCCGTATGTCAGACTGTTATCCTCTACAGTTCGCATTTTTTCACAGAACTTGTGAAATTTTAACTCTACAACACTAAATTGCGTAAACAAGTACAAAAAGATTTTTAAAAAATAGTAAATGAAATAGAAATCCGCATAATAAGGGCAACTACGGAGTTCTATATTGCGCGAGGACTGACACGCACTTGGCCGGTTTTCCATCCATGAGTTACAATAATTTTAAATATCCTGGTCTAAAACTACGACTCCAAATTATGTGAAAACATACACATTGGATTTGAAAACAATGAATAATTCATTTATTCCGAATGTTACTCCAGATTTGATATTGTAAATGCCTTTATACGTATATGTATCGCAGAAATGACTGTGATGAAATACCTTATACGGTATTAACTTGAACGTGAGTCCCGTTACAATGACACGTTTTTTCTAGAAATCATTGGGGGGTTAAAATATAAAAGTGGTAGGGGATAAAAAAAATCCAACGTATCGTAACGAAAGACCTTCTCAACAAATACGAATATTAATTCAATTACATTGAAATTTGTAAGTACATTAAGATCGAAAATAAATTTTATGCGATTTTTTTTACTGCGATAGACGCTTGGGTTCACTAGGTTGTCAATAACTAATTGTACTCGTATCGCAAACAGCTCAGCTAACACGATAGGTTTTACGGCCGTGTTTTATGGCCCAAATGTACTAAAACGTCACAAATAACTCATAAAGGTATAACCTATCGTGATAGTTGGCCAGAAGTTACAAAATGGACCATTTTTTACTTAGACTATAGTCACTAAAAATTAATCTATTCATAAAACTGCCTATATTAAATATCGGGTATTTAATAGACTAGTTTTTCCTATATTTTTCAGTGGCTATATTAGGACATCGCTGTATGTTATACCCAGTCTAATTTAACCTCCAATATATTGCTTTCAAATACCTAGTCTTATTTTTCACCGTGTATGTTTTTATTCAATCTGAACTTATTTGAATAATATAAAGCTGCCAATTCCAACAAGACAAATCTGTAAAATTAGAAAGAAATCTAATCAGAAAAACGTACAAAATGACGTAAGAGACGCAACGTAAGTATGATCGTCCGCCATTTTGAATAAACAGATCAACTGAAGTACATCTTTCCTTAAGGAAACAGCGAAGTAAAGTTGCAACAACAAAAAATGTAAGTGTAGATCTTCGCTTCCTGCGCGAGCGACTCAAGCGGGATAGGATTTTGACTGTCGAGCAGGTGCAAGCGAGACGACATCAGCCATAAGCTGACCAATCGTAATGCTTGTAAAATCCCGTTCGGATGCGTTGTGCAAGGGTTAGGATATTAGGATTACGCACCTTTGAAATTTCTTATAAGATTTCTTAATATGCTACGTTACATTGCACCTTATGCAATGTAACGTAGCATTTTGATATTAAGTTGAGAGCTGACGTAAATATAATTCGGAATGTGATATTTAAGTGACTAATCGACCTTCTTGAGTGTTTTTGATGTTGCCATCTTAGGCTATATGTTACCAACCATTTTATCGACCAATGCAGGAATCCTTACCGTTAAAATGGTGCATCATCTGTAATTCTACAAATTTTCTTAATAATGAGCTGTGCTGTACCTGATAGCCGTCAATACTAAAACAAGCAATTATTGTATATTTACTTATTTATTCGGTGATCTTGAACACGGCTCTACCTATTTCGATGATATTTACAATTTAGGGGTTTACGGAGGCGAACAATCGAAGCAAAGCTAGAATTATCTACGCGAATAATTAATTTACCTAGAAAATGTTTTATTTTGGTAGTTACTGATTTTTGATCATTGTATACACGTTTGGAATATATTCATCAGAGGGGTTTGTTATGTTTATTTATTTCCTTACATATATGACAAATATTTCCTTATAATTAGAAACGCTTTTTCCTAAATAGGTTTACCTGTGTTTTAGGAAACACATTTAGCAGCAGTTAAGTCGGGAGTTGTTGTGTTCAGCACTATCATTGCGAATTTATACAATATAATATATTAACAAAGACCAATGGCCTGAAGAGAGCGGCGGGAAGCGGCTTGCAGCAGTGGACGACTGATTATAATGATGATACGCTTTGAGTGATTTACCATCAGCCGGATTCATCTATGTATCTGATGAATCATAGAACGACATCGATTTCGTACTTTAATACGATTAGATTCAACGAATGAGCTCTGACGTGACAGTTCATACTGTGTCAGACCGCATTAGGTACGTCAAGTAAATGTGAATTCGGATTATTTCGCGATCACCCTAAACCCATCATACATTGCGCAAGCACTCGCATTTTCAACATATGTAAGTACGAACTATTTAATCACTAATCAATGAGTATACAGGCCCTTAAACGTGAACATAAAGACATTTCGCAACAAACTCCCAAACAATCATTGAACGTAGATAAATAAGATTAAACACAAGTAGGTCGATCATATCCGAGCATTTCCGAACGCCCCCGATTGCGACCGAGATGCGACGTCGATGCACGAATTCAAGGTTGCAGCGACGCACACAAACGCATCGAGTCTCGGAACTCGAATGGCCTTAAGTCATCAAGACATTCTAACTGTAACCGCCATTTTAGATTGATGCGCGCGTAATTGACAACGATTAGCACAGGAAGACTGGTTGTCTATGTCTTTTATTTTTAGAGTTAGCATAGGTTATGGTCAGTGCATGGTATGATTGCATGGCTTGTTTGTAGAAGTATTACGGTGCGCGTGTTTAGCAAATAGGCGCTTTAAAATAAGAGTGTCATCAGTAACGAAAGCTTTTTTTTTATGACGCATACGCTTATTTTTGAGCATCGGGATACAAATTATATTTTACATTCAAGGACAGTTTCCGTGTGTAATAAATAAATTAAAGTTAAAACAAATTAATGTAACTTATTTAATTATCATACTTACCGAGGTGGTATTCGACTTGCAAAACGTAAAGTGACCCCGACATGTCATAACATTTCTCCGCTTATATAATTTCTTCCGAAATTCGAAAGACTAACATACACATGACACTAAAAGTGATGTCCTGGGTATGTCATAGAGATATTAGAGATATCACAACGTTAATTATTATTCCTATTAAAATCTGAATAATTAAGACATGAAACATTAGTGATATACTAGGGATGTCCCATTTGATCAATTAACATTTTTTATCGTTTATTTTGTTAAAGTGTGATTATAATTTAAAACTGACGGTCTGATTAATCTTTATTAATATGAGCAATTTGTAAATTGTCGTTTCATAGACCTCGTTTGATATTTTATTTCAATTATGTTACATTTTGGGTAATTATTTGCCGATCATAATATATGTAGACTGTAGAGTCCTATAAATTAACCTTAATGTTCATAATGTATTTTTATAATGGGAAATAAAAAAATTGGAGAAAGATCGGTAATTAGATCATAACAAAATCTCTATGAGTCGCATCAGAATTTTATAAATGTCAGTGGAACTTTTATCAGAGACATAGCTCAGTAGGACGCCAAACTTCCTGATACGACACAACACCATCTTAATCTTTTATTCAGTGCATATAATATAGATCCCCTGTCTCGCTTTCCTTATATCTTTCCTACCTACTGGTACTAATAATAGAAGGAAGAAAATTATTGGACATTTGATACGGCGCGACAACTTCTACAACAAATACAGATATATATGTAAAAAAAATATACATGTAAAAAATCGCAACGCATTCTGCGCGCGAAAGCGCAATAAAGATACTCTCTCATATAAGTATTGTTATAAAACGACGGCGGCGGTCATGCGATAGTCCTATGTTAATAACTCCCCATTTTCCGCATGAGGAGCGTTATTGTGCTAAAAGCTAAATACATGGTCAGCGTTCGCTATTACTGAAGTTAAGTAACCCAGGGCCTAGATGATGAAACAACACTGTATTTAACAAATTATAAAACTATCTTTTCGTTACCAATACGAGAGAATGGGGAAAGTCTGAAATTTTTAAAAGTCCTTGATTATTTTTCTAATGTGAGTAATAACCGTCGCCATCAACAGAAATAAGTTTCAGATTTTTCGGTTGCGCCATATATTTTTTAAAAATACAAACATTTTATATCACTTCGCGTCTGCCCCGTATCGGACTACTAAGACATTTCTAAGTCCGTCGAATATAAAAAAATATAAAAAAACACCTGCTTGGATCTGTGGTACGCAATGACATAGACAGTTCATCATAGGTTGGTCGTATGACTTGAACTGTCAATGTCATTGCGTACCACAGATCCAAGCAGGCGTTTTTTTTTTAAATATTCGACGTACTTAGAAATGTCGTAGTAGTCTGATACGGGGCAGACGTGAGGTGATATAAAATGTTTATATTTTTAAATAAATATATGGCGCAACCGAAAAATCAGAAACTTTTTTCTGTTCATGGCGAGGGTTATTCCTATCATTAGAAAAATAATCAAGGACTTTTAAAATTTTCAGACATTCCCCATTTGCGAAAATATTCGAGAGAAATCATAGTTTAACTTATTTATGTTGTTTTTAAATAGGTAATGATAAAAAAGGACTGTTAACTCCTAAAAGTTGTGACGTCATTAGTCCTACATATTTCCTTACAAACTTCAAACAACCGAGCGTTTTAAACTTCTCGTAAAGAATTGCTGACTTGCCTACCAATAGTGAAACGCCGTATTATTACATAATGTAGTTATTAATTGTTGTAGCGTTTTTGAAAAAAAAAGGATACCACTGCCTATAAGAAACGCCAGAAAAATCCACAGTCAGTCATTACCTTCCAAAAATCAGCTTGTTACAATAACAATACTTGACCTTATCAAAATCATCAAATCTAGTTTTGAACAAAAAACAAAACGAGGAAAAATATTTACAGTGCACAAAAACACGCAGCAAAAATACGTCGTAACTGTATCTACCAAATTCGAAACGGAGGGAGAAAGTAATGGAAATTTCTTCCACTAAGATGTAATTTACTGATTGATGTTTTCGTCCGGTAAACAAGTAAACGGTGACGCAGTGGTCGTCAGGTACTGTATGTTCTATAGAAACTGGGGGGCTTGATAAAATGCCAATTTTGCAAACACTTCAATCTGTTTGCCATTAGGAAACAGTCACCTTGGCTACTCGTCGAGTGCTGATATCGGTATTTGATTACTAAGTCAATATACCAGTTTAAGGACGACACAAAGTAAAAGATATGTTGAGAAAACGTCTTAATAAATTTCTGTTTAAATTTTCATTTATATGGAGGGCAGGGCTCGGAACCGGTTAATCTCAAAATAGTTTATGCTCTTTATGTAGGACTCAATAATGTATTTGGGTTATTACTTCATATTTTTAGATTGCCTGATTAAACATGAAATAGTAGACGAAAGAACGATAAGAACTAAAAAAATACCGGTATTTTTATATGGACAGAATACCGGTTTCCGAGCCCTGATGGAGGGTTCGTGGCCCAGCGGCGCCCGCGTACCGCGTGCGGTATGCGAGTTTAAGCAATGTCGGGCGAGGTCAGTCCTAGGATGGGTGACCGCTTTGAGTTGGTTACTAACTAAGCGCTCCCGTGCTTTGGAAGGCACGTTAAGCCGTTGATCCCGGTTGCTGTCTATGATAGCAGTCGTTAAGCCAAGTTAGAGGCCTCAGGGCGGCTTGAGAACTTCTAACAGTCAAGTTGCCCTCTCACTTGACAAGCCTAATCCCAATAAGGTCTAGTTTCCCCCTCGGGTTGGAAGGTCAGATGGCAGTCGCTTCCGTAAAGACTAGTGCCTCCGCCAACTCCTGGGATTAGGTAGCGGACTCCAGGCATCCTTCAGGATGCAACTGTACTGGGAATAACGCTAGGAGGATGATGATTTATATGGAACAAGATCACTATCATCACCCCAGCAGAGTGGCATCCTGAAGGATGCCCGAGGATCGCTAACTAATGCCAAGAATTGGCGTAAGCATAAATAAATAAATAAATAAATATTGGGGGACAATCTTACACAAATCGACCTAGTCCCAAACTAAGCAAAGCTTGTACTATGGGTACTAGACGACGATATACATACTTATATAGATAAATACATACTTAAATACATAGAAAACATCCAAGACCCAAGAACAAATATCCGTGAAAAATGCACAAATAAATGCCCTGGCCGGGATTCGAACCCGGGACCTCTAGCTTCGGAGGCTGAGTCACTACCAACTAGGCTAAACAGGTCGTCATAAGCACTAGTATTTATGAAAGCAACTGCCACCCCTATCTCCAGCCCTGTGACCTTCCAACCCAAAGGGGAAACTGGACCTTGGGATTAGATTTGTCATGTGACTGGGCAACTTGACTGTTAGAAGTCAAGCCGCCCGAAGGCCTCTGACTCGGCTTAACGACTGCTGTCATAGATAGCAGCCTGGATCAACGGCTTCGCGTCCAAAACGCGGGAGCACTCAGTTAAATAGTAATAGTAACCACTGAAAGAGGTCACCCACCCAATAGTTGACCAGGGCCCACGTTGCTTAACCTTGCATACCGCGTGCGGCGCGCGACATCCAAGCGGCCACAAGTGCATATATGGAACCAGATGTAACGAAAAAAATACAACTACATTACAATAAATGTATTTACCAAGTAAATTTTTAACAAAAAAACACTGACTCCAAACTTTGCCAGACCCCATCTTTTTGTTAATTTGAGTAAGTACCTTATTTTTTGCCTTACCCCATCCTCTTGGTTCATAATTTGAGGAGTTCCTTCGATTTTTCCAAGATCCCGTCATCAGATCCAGACTTGGTGACAATGGGACCAACTAGAAAACACACCCTTTCAAACAAAAAAAGGATTTTTGAAATCGGTCCACTAATCTCCGAGTAATCGGTGAACATACATAAAAAAATTATTCCGATGAATTGAGAACCTCCTCCTTTTTTGAAGTCGGTTAAAAATGAATGCCCATTTTTCTCTATACTAAACATGGCTTCAACGTGTAAGTTACAGGGTATTGCCACCCGCAAAATATGCTAACGTCAGATGTGCGCGAAAAATACGCTGGAGTTGCGTTCAGTTTAAAATTGATTTTACTCTACTTATTGGCATAAACCACCAGGGCACCGATAAATATGACGCACGTAATGAAAAATGTACTGAGTTAACTATTAAAACTGATTTTTCCACTTAGGTCTGAATATCATAACCTCGAATAGTTTCTCCGAATGAGTTATTTACCAAAGCTTCGTTTGTCTGTTTTTCTTCACTTTCACCGCCAAAAATCTCGTAGCGCTACGCTCATAGCTGATAACACGCGATAACCCGTATGTAAGGAAAAGGGCCTAGGAAACAAGCGTCCATCGAGCATATTCTCGGCAAAAAGTGTTAAGCCGTTTACTTTTCAGTACCTACCTCACCTCAAACATTACTTAATTTATTCGTCGGCCTGCTTTGCCTAGTTGGTAGGTTCACTGCCTCCGAAGCTAGAGGTCCCGGGTTCGAATCCCGGTAAGGGTATTTGTTTCTGTGGTAAGCAGAGACATTTGTTCCTGAGACTTGGATATTTTCTATGTAATAAAGTATATATCTATTAAATATATCGTCATCTAGTGCCTATAACACAAGCCTTATTGAGCTTACTATGGGACTAGTTCAATTCGTGTAAAAAATTGTCCCATCATATTTATTTATTTATATAATATTTTAAAACTAGTATCAAAAACTTGGAAGAGTCAATCATTTAAGTAAAATGCCGTATGACCTATTAAACTGAATGTAAGCGTACATCGTAGTGAATCCGTTCCCATCGTGAAAACTCAGAATACGACTAGACCCGAGAAGGATATCAATGATATCATTTATCCTATTAAGAGGGCGCAGTACGCTCGGTCTGGCTCGGTTCTCCATACAAACGTATTTACCCTCTCATTTTAAAACGCCATGCTAGAATAACATGAAAATTTGTATACACAATGGGATCCGGCATATCTAGGTCGGAAATTAGTTTCTGTTGCTAGAAATTGTAAAAAAAAATATAAGTGCTTGGCTTGTATGAAAACCTTAATAATCGCTGTATTTTTTGTCCATTATAATTTCAAGCAACAGAAACTACGTTCCGACCTAGATATGCCGGATCCCATTATGTATACAAAGTTTCATGTTATTCTAGCATGGCGTTTTAAAATGAGAGCATAAATACGTTTGTATGGAGAACCGAGCGTACTGCGCACTCTTAAATGATTGACACGGTCATGTCTTTTAAAAAGTGAAACTTTATAAGTCAATGTCAAATTACAGAATGAAAACGGGTAGTATTTTGCCATTTGACATGACATGACAGATGTTAAATAAACGGTAGATAATTGATTGACGTGTTTATTCTAGAAAGACCGGGCTTTTTAATACGTCGTGATTAGTTCTAAATTGTGGAATAGCAACGCGAAAGACGACGGAAATTATACATGCATTCCAATAGACTGTCACTTATTAGCAAAGAACCAAACTACTCAATCTATTATAGGATATTAGAACCCTATGTCAAGAGCAAAAAAGTCAAAATTGTTACGATCAATATGCACAGTATGTACATATTTTCAATTAAAGTGTGCGCAATTATATATAACCGCCTTGTAATTTAAAGAAAACCAACAAAGCATGAACTTAACTGTTGGCTAGTAAACACGGGTGACACTTAAACAGTCAGTGGAAATATATATACAGTAGGGCATGTCAATTTCCCGGGAATTACCGGGAATTTTCATACAAATCGGGACCGGGACTGCAAACCCTAATATGTAGACATTGTAACGTTGCCAAACATACAGCGTGACATCGGAGACGTAATCAGAAGCTGTTTTTTCAGACTCTACACATGTTCGCATTTTCCATGCAATAGTTGTTACATCGAATAAAACAAGTTTATTTTTTCAAATTTTTACTAGAAAAATAATAACGACATACTTAAATCATGGTCACCCTATCATTTTTGACACACGTTGTATGAGGGATGACAAGACGTCGTGTGGTGTAGGGTGACCGTGTTGTACGAAACATTATTTTTTCTGTTAATAATTTGAGAAATAATAGTCACAATTGCAAGTAGTAACTGTGATATCATCTTTATTGAGTTTGTCTTTCAACACTTTATCGAGTCAAATAATTTCTGATCACGTCTCCGATGTCACCCTGTATATCAAATGCAACCGGTTAAAGCTTTTGCTTGTTTCATAGCCTGAGACGTAGTTGATGAAAGATAAAGTCTGATAATATGAATGGAATGGAATAGGGATATATTCGACAGAATCATGAGAAGGCAAGTACCCATATTTATGAAGTACACCATCTCTGTCCCTGGTCGTCCATCATTTCCAGTGGCCGATGTTGTTATGTGCTCGCGTGAATATATAAAATTTTATTATAGAATTAAATAGATTACTTGTATTTTTAAATCAGTTTTGATATCGGTCTTTTATAAATTTTGAAACAATAAATGCTTTCATGAATTTTATTTTATTTCAGCTTTAACGCGATCTAGTAGTTATGTGACGTAACACAGCCATAAATGAACTATTCGTGTGCTTCTATTACCAACTTTATCTGAACTAGCGTTATGACGTCACTAGCAACATGGCGTCGTTTCGGTCATTGTCATTGGGCTCAAAGATAAGGAAAACTTAAACTTTTTTTCTACTCCAGCATTGTAATCTGTCAATTAAATGACTGACAACACTATTAAAACTATGAACTCCATATACCATGCAACTCTTTACCATAGACAATCCATTGTATGACTGGTGGGAGAATCATAATGGATTTCTAGGACATTATTATACAACTGTTATTATTTTTAAACGAGGCACTCGTCAATGCCTATTCTGCCACCATTTCGATTTTTAATTTATATCATATTAATTAGCTGTCTTAGAAATATATTGGGTGCAACATTACACAATTAGATCTTAAAATTTTTGACTCCGTAATAACAAAACTCGCTACGCTCGTTTTCTTACTGCGAGTCTCATTTTGGTGTAAACCATAATTTTTCGAAAGCGGCTGCGATTTGACCTTCCAACCGCGTTGGGCTTTGTCTGGACTGCATGGACTATTTTGGTTCAATAAGTGAAATTAGAATTACGAATTACCTTCGTTAAGTTGCTATTTATACATCCACAAATTCGCCAAGTCAATCAGGAGAGCCATAATGCGCGCCAAGTTCGTTTAATAAAACAAATATTTAAATAAGCGATAACTTCCACAATTAAGATGCCGTGTGGTTGTTTAGGCGCGTCTCTCGCCATCAAACGAAACAGTTTTGCGAGTACTATATTAAACTGTGACAATTGTAACATTGTGGTTTTAAATAAAAAAGTAACATAGAACCATCAGCTTAATTAAATCAACCATGATCAAGTTTATATTTATATATTGATTTACTAATATACAGTGTTTGGTTGGCACTTAATTTCCTAAGAGTAATTACAGATTAGCTAGTGACTTATTTCACGTCTACTGACGATATCTACTCAGGTTGGTACCTATTATTTTGAAATAATAGTCTTGGCTTTCTCTTCCACGCCTCTATTTTAGTCCTAATTCACGAAAATCACGAAGTCTAGACATATAGCCTTGGCCTTGTTGAATAGGTATATAGAAGCTGTTTTTTTCAAACGAAAACAAATATATCTGTATATGTATCTTCATCTTGAGGTTGCTAAGTGATTCTTGAGATAACAATTTAATAATAGGTATGGCATTTCTTTCACTAAATGTTCGAAAATTATTTATTTGTTAAATTTATAGTAAATTGTCAAATTACTTCAAAATCAAAGTTCTTTTCTTAATTAAGTCTTATAGACTATCGCCTAACCTAAAAATATATATAAAATATCGCCTGATTGTTAGAGATAGGAAAAACATGTTTAAATTATACTCTACATGTGTGTATTCAAAAATCTTGAAGAAGACGAAGAAGACCCAGGTACGTCCTAAAACCTAAAACTAGGACCAAGACCACCGGGGAATGGGCAGCAGCATCCCTGGAGTGCGGTGGAGATACTGCGATTGCCAACCCGCATGCCAAGTGTGGCGATTATGGCATATACCCCCCGTGAATTTGGGGGAGGCCTATGTCCAGCAGTGGACGTCCTTTGGCTGATATGGTGGTGTTGGTATTCAAAAATCTAAATATATCTGTGGATGTTAACACAATGGATCATCAAACCAATAGATCCGCAATGCTCTTTCGACTTGTCAGGGATCGTAAGCATCTATCCATAGGTGAGGTGTCTGCTTCAGACAAAGAAGTGTTATTCCAGCAGTCGGTACAGCGCTTCACCTCACCATATCCAGTACAAGGCATCAGAACTTGAATTGTGTGTTATTAGTACGAGTCCCGGTCTCAGGATATAAAGTATAGGTGGGCGGATAGGTGTCTATTGTAAATAGCATAGCGCGTATGCTTTTTTGTCGTCGACGTGGCACAAACACACGAATAACCATCGGTTTGCCACTAGTCACATATATGGCATGTCGACACAAAACCGTCAATTGTCTAAAACAAACGCGCGCGATAATTTTGACGATAGGTTTGAATTCGACAGTGCTTTGTTGCTAGGTATATTTGTATAAGAAATATTTTTACTTTTACTTTGAATAATGACAAACGTGTAACGTACGGGCGGAATGGGACAGTGGCTTCTGAGGTTTAAAGTTTAAGTTGTCTTAAAGGCTGTAAGCACCTGATCAACTCGCTTTTGAACTGAGTTTATTTTAAAACACTCAATACTGATTGCCTTTGATTTATTGAATTGGACGTTTGTCGCGTGAACAGCTGTACACAAATGCAGATTTACTCTCAACACAGAGCAATCTCGTGGGCCCTTGTGAGCTTATTTACCAACCAGGATACAACTTATATGTCTGCGGTATTTTGTAAGGTGGAGGAACTGCCCTAGTCGTGTTGCTTCGAATATGAGCGAGACGGCATCATTGTGCTGTGCCCTCCCCTTGCATACCGACTGAGCATCAGAGCTTTTTCTTTTCTTGCTTTGAACAAGATCTCAATCAGATCACATCAGATCCAGTTTTTGTTTTTTTTTCTATATATTTAATTCTTATTTTTCTATCACACTCTTGGCAGAGTGGTCGTGGTCGTCACATCAGGGTAGCAAACTTCACAATCTGTCGCCAGTCCACTTTTACTATAGGTCTTCTCGTAAATTTGTACCATTGAATGCATTATTATCTTAGTCGGTGCAACGCACCATCGTATATTCAGCTTTTCTCTGTGCTATAAGCCCTTCCATAGATATGTATGTCTTCTGAGTGTGAGATATATCCAAAAAAAGAGAAACAAATTAATTTACTACTTATTTAATGAGTGCCGCTAAGCCATGGACACTTCAAGTACCAATACTCGTGTACAAATTAAAGTTAGAAAATACTGTAGAATTGTTAATTTATCGATGTTACCTTTTTCCAAGTCGACTTTCGCATAATAATAGCTACCGACAATCTGATACAACAGTCAGGGAAAACGGCGTGGAATTTTCACGTATAAGAAAAATACGGAGAGTGAAATGAGTAAACAGCCGTGATCTACCGCGTGTAGCGTCGGCAGCTACATTACGTTACGTTATAATTCTACGCTATTCAGATCATGTACACCTATGTAGCTAACTTGTCAAGTTTTATTTGTTTCTAGGCAATATTATCGTCTTAATTCTGGCTGTTTAGAAAATACACTGTAACATCGTCGGTTGACAACAAAACTCACTTAGTAACAAAATATCTACCTAAAGTCAAACTCGTATCTCACCATCGCTTCAGTATTGAATTTCGAGGTTATTTAATTACATCCCGACGTTTTGAGCCCTTTGCTTGCCTCGGTCAAGCGGTTAAACTCGGGGGGGGGGGGGGGGGGGGGGGCGTCTTTTACAAGCTTTTATTTAACTTGCACTTGTTCGTATTATGCAAGTATGTAAATATGAACTTTTTAATCGAAATTTGCATGCCTTTTTCAGCCACTTGCCAATATCCGATAAAGCTTAAATTTGGCATAGTTATGTAAGTTGAAAGAAGGTGGCCATAGCAACTCCTAAACTACACAAGATACGAGTAAACACATCGTAGTAGTTTATGATTGTGGAAAAGTACAGTCGGCAATAATGGCTTGTACCTAACTAAAATACCCGAGTTTAAGATGTATTTTATGATCGCTTAGTTTTAGAGTCTTAGGCCCTCTTAAATCACCTTTTAGTAGAAGGAGGATTAGCCTAATTAATTTACAAATATGCACTCGATACTCTCCGGTAACCACGTGTTCCTGCACCGTATAGTTGCCGATCGCGTGCGGCCGCCTCTCTTGCGTACGGTACAGTTTTTGCTCCATCTTGAGCGAAATTGAAAGTGGAAACTAAGACTAATTATGACATTGTGCGAGGGAAACCTGCGAGGCGCGGATACGGACCCGCTTCGGAAACACACGAGGATGCCCGAAGTCCGCGTATGACGGTTGTCATTTTATCACTTGGGGCTTGGTCTGTTTGTTGATGTTCCGGCGATAGGTTAGTCAGGCGACACTTCATGGCGATCTTATCTCCTCTCAATTGCTCAAAGGTTAGCTGGAAGAAATCCCTTATAGGGATAAGCTCGTTTTTGTACATATGTCAACTGTTCTTGTTATTACTGTTTTATTGTTGTGTTTCACTCATGCACAATAAAGAATTTCATATACATACATACTATTAGACCTGGTAGCGCTGGTGATATTTTGACATCTAAGTTTCAATCATTCTAAAGTCACTTTTCTTTTCTTCATGTGGTTATAAATGTACTTTTATATACTATACTACTTTTACTATACTACTTTTTTATACTTTTTTTGGTGTCGTATTGGAATTATGGACTTTTAGCTGTTTGACCACTTGAGACATATTTTTTATTTAGAGTTAAATGACACAAAATAAATTAATATTGAAAAACATGTATAACTGTATCGCACATAGTTTAGTCTAGCTATCGTAATGTACAACCCTAATTTGTGTCATTTTCATCGAGAAACATTGAATTTTAGAACTATAAAGTTTAATATTCCAGGAAGAGAAGTGTCATAAATTACGAAAATCAATAGGTGTCATGGATCAATTTCATTATTAAGCCAAGTTAGAGGCCTTCGTGCGGCTTGAGAACTCTTAACAGTCAAGTTGCCCACTCACTTGACACGGGCCGAAGTTGCACCGCGTCCGTAGGGAGTACCCACGTTACCTTACACGTGACCCCTTCCCTTGATGGTGCTAAAAGTGCAACAAACTGGCAACCGTACTTGTCTTCTCGAAGATCTCACAGTTCGAAAATAAATGCCATACGATTATTATTAGTATTAGTACTTAAACACCAGTCAACTTTTATCAAGTCCGGAAATCATACGTGAAAAACAAAGAATATTAAATGCCTAAGTATATTTTTATTTTTTTATTCCTTAACTTCAATTATACGGACGGCTGTTATTTTTCCAAAGTTTTCTTACTTATTTCATGTTCATATATTGAAATTTGATCGTATAAAAATATTTGCTATTTTCCTAAGTGTCCAAGTTGTTTCTATACTGTAGTACATCCATATATATGTGGGATTTAATTTTTTTATGATTATTAAACGGAAGATGGACTATGGTATGATGGGATCCTATAAAATGCAAATACATTCTATATATAGCGAACTGAATCGGATTATTTCATTCCTATCAACTTTTAAACAGCCCTGCCTTATAAAGATGATGATACTACCCTACTACCGTCATAATCACATGTAGTTCCTACTAGTGTCAGTGTCAATGTCAACAGCTGTCAATTACGTACAAGACTAGTTTTTTCCCGTGGTTTTTTCTCGACTTTCCCGCGAGAAAGGGAAACGGCGGACGGCGCGGGAACCGTTTCAACTCGTGCGCAAGACGGTAGGCGATGATTAATCCAGGGATAGGTCTCGGGATCGATCTGTTCCTCGATTTGTCAAAAGAATTATCAACGTCTCATTCGGTGTTGTTTCATGCGGAGATGCGGCCACATGCGAGGATGTAATATTGAACCTACGGCCATCGTCTACAATTTTTTGTAGGGGTGGGAGGTGCTAATTTAACTTTTTTCTGTTTTTTTTTTCTTTTTCTAGAACCGATTTATTGATTCCAAGTCGAAAGAGCCCATAAAGTCCATATACTACGGAAATATTAAAATTTCTTTCAGCTTGCGATTACCGACCGCTCAACATTAAATATGGCGCCAGCGAAACTCATCCCACATAAACCTGTCGTATGTATGTACATATTAGTCAAATGCTTACCAATTTTGTATAAAATTAACAATCAGATTTTAACGAAAACCACTTACAATGACAGACCGTTCGGTGAGGCAACCCTAAACTAAGCTTTTTATAGCTGATGGTGTGTTATTTCTCGCTGAGACCCGCCTCAATTTGCCGGTAAAAAAAACTCATTTAAGACTTGGCAGGAGATAAAGCGAGAGGAAGAAGAATTGCAGATCTTATTACACAAATCCCATCATTTGCGGAAATTAAATTTATGGATATCAAGTGACGCATGCTAAAACTACCATACGCTAAAAACCCATGCAAGGGGTATGTCGACATCTACATGCGGCGCATTAGTGTGGCAAGTGCCCACTAAAGCGAAAATGTGTCAGCACTGTCAAGAATATACCTCACGATAAATCCGAAGATAACCACAACTGGAAGCGCGTGTACGTATCACTATAGGTTTCCCTTGCTCACCGGCCCGTATAGCAATGCACTTTCTGAATGCACACAACTGCACCTACCCAGCCGTAACAACGACTCAACTCGCAAAAAACACATTGAAATCTCAACCTGAACCCCTTCGCTTAAAGTCTAGAATAAGTATTCGTACATTTGGCATTTAGGTCATCTCTGTGAACCGCGTGAGATGCTTGTGATTTCGTTTGACTTTGTATAGAAACAGACGTTATGATTTTATGATAGTATTCGATTGTACGCTGTCAAGTACTATCGTAACAGGAAGGTAAGGGTGGGTCCTCGTAATATTTAAGCACGACGCGCTTGAATAGTCTGAGTTCTCTTTCATATGTAGTGGAATTTGTGGAAACCTATTGTGCGTAGCTACCTTTACAGGATGTACTGTAGTGATACAACAATTCCTTCATTTGAAATTATTTAAATGCAAAATATTTTGATTTCAATGTTTCTCAATCCTTTTATTTTATAGGAATGAAAACTGAATTACATAATTGAAATGTGATGGGATGTAGGTTTATGAGGTAGATTTTATTTATTATGAATAAAATGGTTGAATATGTAAATCAATTAGATAACAATTGACGTATGAGGCCTATAGGCAGGCACCCCCTTAGGATGCCTAAACTAAATTAAAATAGAATTTATATCATATCATTCGAAATTGGACTCGTTCGATTTCCAAACAAAATAGAGTTTTGGAATAGAGAAAATAGGAAATAGTTATCTCAAACGTGCAATGAATTATTGACGTTATGTTCTTTATAATAGTGCTATGGAACGAGCGGCCTATAATGGAGTTTCATACAAAATTACAGCCCTAGGCCAGCAAAGAGAGTGTTTTTGTTTTGGGGGGCGGCGGCAGCGGCGGGCGCACGTTGCATTTCCTCGGCCCATGTACAGTCAACAGCAAATGTTGAAGATCATTTTAGTTTAATAGTACCTGTACCTGATGGTGAACCGTAATAAATAAATAAAATAATTTTCTACCTTTGCCGTTGACCATACTATGAAATCAAAGGATACAAAACAAATGCAACTCTATTTCCTATCACTGTAGATTTAAAATTCATTTCCTACTTTGTTTTGTTGGCACTAGAAGATATAATGTGAATAATTATTGTTGTTCTAGTTCAATATAAGAATCTTGACATCCACATTAGTTTTTTGGAACAATATGTTTTAGAATAGAATTAGTTCGTACGGATCGCGCGCGAGGCTCGCCTTTTACCTTTAATATTCAATTAATGTTTTTTTTTTTTTTCAGTCAATTTTTTTTTTTTATTAAAAATGGGATTGCTCTTGGCCAGCATCTAGCCAGGGGGCAAAGATGAGGCCGACGATGAAGCGAGCTCACCCAGAAAATGCCTATTCACTCGTACCTTAAAAAGGTCCAGGTTATATGAACTCGGAAATACAGACGCCGGCAGAGAATTCCAAACCTTAGAAGTGCGCATTATAAAAGAAGATGCAAAGCGCTTGGTTCGAATTAGAGGAATTTCGACCAAGTAAGGATGGTAGCCAGCCGTACGTCTGGATGTCCGATGGAAGAAGGGGGAAGGCGGTATGTAATAAACGCATTACAATAAACAAATAATCTAAATAGTGGATACAATAAAAATACAATAAAAATAAAACCTTATCTTAAACATACACATTACATCTTACACTTCTTAAACATACATTATTTGGGCACCCTGCCTAAGGGGCCAATTTTAGATTTCTTATGGGTTATTTTTTATTTTTCAAGTTAGCGTAATTTCTATTTTATTTCACATGTTTTTCTGAATAAATATGTACATATTTCACTATTTGCGATTCGGTTGCCGATGTGCAGACAACCAGTGTAGGCAGATGAGATAACGGTATACATGTTTTCATCAACAGTCTATAATTAATACTTTGTTGGAAAAACGTACTTATAATATTGTACATTATATCATTTAATATTTATAATTGCCACAAAGATAACTTTAATATTATCACAATGAATTGATTGTCATAACGAATATACTCTTTTATGTTTTTCCTAAGTGAATAAATACATCTAATTACGTTGTACAAATAAAGCTTTTACGTTCTCAAGAATGAAGTCTGTTTTAATTAGCCTTCTAAGATGAAAATCAAATGTTTATTCTGTAAGTAGGCCTCAAGGGCTAAGTATTTCAAGAGTCTTACAATAAGAAACATATTAACCAAGTAATTCAATTGAAAACATTAAAAAAATTTAAGTAGTATGAAATCTTAACTCATTTCGTTAATTTGTTAACGAGAAACCCCAAAATATTCTTTTTATATTTTTATATTAGCTATTAGTTTTCTACATATTCACGGAAATGTGAAGAAAGCCCATGTCGTACTAATGACGTTACTACTATGAAATTGTGACAGTCACAGCGCACAAAAAGAACAGCGGTTCACTTTCTTAAGTAAATCTGTCTAAGTAACAGTGCTTCTGTATATTTTATTACGCTGTGGCACCTTACTTGTAACTTACTCTCTTTTAGAATGACGAACTTTTGAAATTGATTTATTTATATGAAATTGGGATATTTTCGAGAATTTAAAAATATGGTTTTACTTAACTTTTTACCCTCTATTTGAATTCATCGGAACGAAGACTGCTTTAAAAAATGAAATGTTGTCAATTGACAACATTTAAATTTTTTAAGTAGTATGAAATCTTAACTCATTTCGTTAATTTGTTAACGAGAAACCCCAAAATATTTTTTTAAAATATTTTTATAGCTATTAGTTTTCTAAATATTCACGATAATGGAAGAAAGCCTACCATCGCAGTAATGACGTCACTACTATGAAATTGTGACAGTCACAGCGCACAAAAAGGACAGCAATTCACTTTCTTTAGTAAATCTGTCTTAGTAACAGTGACAGACAACTTCTGTATGATTTGTTACGCTGTGACGCCTCACTTGTCACTTACTCTCTTTTAGAATGAGGAACTTTTGTAATTGATTTATTTATATGAAATTGGGATATTTTCGAGAATTTAAGAATGTGGTTTTACTTAACTTTTTATCCTCTATTTGATTACACCGGAAAAAAGCCTGCTTAAAAAATTAAATGTTGGCCATTATAAAACATGACAGTGACATGACTACTGTCATAATGAGCAACAGATTTTAGTGCTCACAAGAAACGGGAGGTGTATAGTGGTTTTATTTATTGTATAGCAATCATTTCGATCCGTAAGATCTTCGAGAAGACAGTACGCTTGCCAGTTTGTTGCACTTTTAGCACCACCCAGGGGTTACGTATAGGGTAACGGTGGGTACTCCCAACGGACGTGGTGAAATTTCGACCCCCCTTGTCAAGTGAGTGGGCAACTTGACTGTTAGAAGTTCTCAAGCCGCCCGAAGGCTAACTAACTTGGCTTAACGACTGCTGTCGTAGACAACAGCCGGGATCAACGGCTTAACGTGCCTTCCAAAGCACGGGAGCGCTCAGTTAGTAACCACTCAAAGTGGTCACCCATCCGAGAACCGACCTGCGCCCACTTCGCTTAACCTCGCATACCGCACGCGGTACGCGGGCGCCGCTGGGCCACGAACGCTCCAAGCACTCTGATGCCGAATAACGAGAGCCGATCACAAACGACGGGAATAGGCAAAGCAAAAGAATGAAAATTATACATTTACTTTCAGTAAAGTTGCTAAGCTACTAATAAACATAATTAGGTACCGTAATGTGGATCTCTTTTCCCGTCAATTATTCTCCAATACTCGTAGAATTCAAACGAATGTAACAATCACAATGTACTATATAAGAGGGGCTTTGGGTTGTTAAAATCATATTAACCGTTCATGGGTTCAAGTGAATAACGCGTTGGCATAAATTTATATAAGTATATCGCTCTTTTGAAATAATATTAGTCGTCTGGCCATTTTACTATACTATAGGTATAAGTTTTCGACGTTTGGAATGCCTATGTCTCACTTCAACATCCTGCTTAGTGATTGTAAACAGGCAATTAGGCTATTAATTTCGATAATTATGGTAAATATTTAAGTACTGCAAACATCCATAAATCGAGTAACTGAAATGACCAAGGGTCATCAATTTGTATGATAATACAAGATGATGACCACGGAGTCGCTGTCTTTTTCGCAAAAGATAAAAGGCTATTTATAAGATAATGGTCCCGTCCTTCCTGTGGTCAATACAGTTAACGGTTATGTGCCTTATACAAAGACGGTGGCAAACTAGACACCGTAGCCTATGGACCATTGCGACTCCAGAAGTAATTTACAAATTTCAGCAACCTATATATTCCTACTATAGTGAAATAATAAAAAAACCGGCCAAGTGCGAGTCGGACTCGAGCACGAAGGGTTCCGTACCAGAAAAAAAACGCCAACAACTACTCTGTTGTGTGGGAGCCCCCTTAATTATTATTATTATTTTGATTTTAGTATTTGTTGTTGTAGCCGCAATAAAAATACATAATCTGTGCAAATTTCAACTGTCTAGTTATTACGGTTCTTGAGATATAGCTCGGCGAGTGGTAGCCATGTATAAGGGCTAAAATATCACTTTTTTGTATGGACCAATGGACCCCCCCCTTAATTATTATTATTATTTTGTTTTTAGTATTTTTTGTTACAGCGGCAACAGAAATACACAATCTGTGAAAATTTCAACTGTCTAGCTATTACGGTTCTTGAGATACAGACTGGTGACAGACGGACGGACGGACGGACAGCGAAGTCTTAGTAATAAGGTCCCGTTTTTACCTTTTGGGTACGGAACCCTAAAAAGTATTTTCTCATTATTGTAGTTAACGGCGTCTCAATTGGTCTAGTTAGTGTTAAAGTAGTTTTTAAATGTGATAGATATTTGTTGTTATGAGCAGCGATCGTAACTTTTGTAGCATTTTCGGTGCAGCATATTGAATTGGGATAAATGATTTGAATTCTTTTGTTTAAATTGTATTTGTCCATACCAACTCCATGTCCAGCAGTGGACGTGTTTTGGCTGATGTGGTGGTGGTGGTGGATACCAACTCCGTTAACACCACTACGCTGCACCGAAAATGCTACAAATGTTCCGATCACTGGTTATGAGGAAGCAAAGATATATGTAAATTGTAAAATAATACATGTTTTGTACTCACAATAACCAAATGCTGCCCGCAACTTACCTGCAGAAAAAGAAACAGCTATCAATAGCATTCAACAATAAATTTACAAACATATACAGTGTGTAAATCATATACGAGCAAATATTTAAGTAATGATTAGCATAGGTTCTAAGAAGTATACTGAGACAAACTCTTCCTGAAAATTACAATAACAAAATTTACAAAAAAAGAAATGAGGTGGACTCTTGCAATTGAAACTATCTGGTTATTGCAAATAATGTTAATAGCTCCCTGTATGGTCGTTGTACGGAACAACGAATACTCGTGATATAAAGTATTCTGCTCAAATTATAAGGAATAAATAATTGTTTAATTCAACGATAAAGTATAACTAAAAAAAAATATTATGCCGCAACTTAAGCCCAAAACTTTAAAGTTTACGCTATTTGAAAACTTAAATATTAACTTAGAAACAGCTCGTAGCGTTACTTGGTATTTAAAAAAAATCCTACTGGGTCAATATGTAACCCAAAAAAAACTTTTTAATAAATTATGAGACTCGGTACTAAACTGTATATACTAAAGGTTAATTTTTTTGCTTGTATTGAATTAACACGCTGTATATCGCTGAGACACTCATACTCTGCCATATAAAATAACTATGTGCTAAACACAAGCTATACCTATAGCTAGACTTTTTCTCTCGCCGCTTAGGCTGAACTCGGGTATCGCACCACTGAGGCGCGAATTCACCCGAACGCGGGTGACACTGACAGTGTCACCTGTCACTGACAGTAATACTGATACGATACCCATCGTATCGTGCCCGACGATGTTCCACAACTACGTCGTCCAAGTAGAAGAAAGAGCTATGCGTTAAAACGGGATGATAATATTTGATGTAAACATCGATGTATTTATTTATTGTAATAACATGCATACATAATAAGCTGTTACATTTTAATTACTAGTGGCTCTGTGAGCTGTAGATCTTGCAATTTTTTTATACTACAAAATTTCCAAGAACTGTCTTGACCAAAAAATTCCGTATAATTGTCGAACATGTTCACAAAATTTCACGGGAATCGGTTGAGACATGCGACCTGTAGAGGAGAACATCCGGACAAACAGACATACGAAAGAATTTTTGTCCAAAGCTGAAACGGGGACTACTAACTATTTTCATTTATTAGTTATTAACTATTCTGTGACTGTGGGAGTATGGCGCCCCCTCGTGGATTAAATAATCTCAATTCATATTCCAGAACCTTCCGTGTCATGTACTTAAAATACCTATGTAAGACCTTACATTATACTCCTTAAACCCAGCTACTTCATAATGCAACGCCGGCCCTCCCCACCCCCGAAAAACCAGCCACCTCACACATTTCCACCTTGGTGTGCGTGTCCGGGTGGGGGTGGGGGTGAATAACCTACCCGTGTGACCTTCAGACGGGTTGTCTAGGACTAGGAAGTAATGTATAACGTATACGTAACGTTACATCGATAAAAGGGAGGCTTTTGTTTGAATACACGTTCGCTTTCATTGGATTTTGTAAATCTTGCATACCGTTGTAATGGTGAATACGGTTTCAGGGATAGTCAAATCGGCAAGTTTTTACGAAACGTCAAAAACGTTCGGTGAAGCATGAAGTTTATAGGGTAACTCGCTGTTGCCCGTGACTGCGTCCGCGTCTTCGCTCCTATTGGTCGAAGCGTGATGTTATATTAGCCTAGAGTCTTCCTCGATAAATGGACTATCCAACACAAATATAATTTTTCAATTCGAACCAGGAGTTCTTGAGATTAGGGCGTTCAAACAAACAAACAAACTCTTCAGCTTTATAATATTAGTATAGATTTTCCTAATGACGTCACAATTTTCTATGTACAAACTGCGTCCTTTTTTCATGTTTATGTATTTAAAAATCTTTAAAGTTGCAAGTGTGATTTTTCCGGAGTATTGTAGTATGATTTGTTTATTGGTAACGTAAAAGGAATGTTTTTAGTGTTGTAAAGTACCTTATTTTACAGTCCCATATTTATTTTGTCATACTTATTAAACATAATTGTCGCTATAAATAGTACCTACTACGCAAAATATAGGGATACGCGGCCTGCAGCCCAACGTTTCTCGCCGAGATTTGTATAGTGCTTTTCTCAAATATATTCAATGAAATAAAAAATACATCACTCAAAAACAAATTTAACAGACGCCATCAATTTTGTATGAAATTCCTTTACAGTTTTCGCAAGATGTTCCGCCTGCAGCGTGATACTTTGAAGCCTGTTATTACGCACGTTATGACGAAATTTCATTACATGCTTGAGAAAAATCTTTAACTTCTACTTTAAATTGCACAATTCTTATTAAAATGCGATGGAGGAAAACATCTTAATGTTTCCTTTTTTTATTAAAAAAATGTGTTTCCAATCAAATCAGATTTCGACCGTTACAACACAGATATTTGACAGCACTTTGTGACTTTTACACAGTGATTATTTTCACGCGAATCGTACGTACGTACACGCAGTATTGAAATCACGTATTGATGCATATTGAAGTGAAACACAATAATTTCACAAGCTTTTATTTAACTTATATATATGTACGTATGTCTGTTTATGCAGGTTCGGGTCAAATCTTGAAACTGAATTTCAATGCAGTTGAGCTGATTGAGCTGAAAATTGGCACTTACATAAGTATGCAAATTTTCCTTGTTATTTCCAATACCTATACCTAATAATAATTATTTAATTCAGATATTTCATCCACATGTTGTTAGTACATTTCAAATTACAACCAAAACTAAAAATAAAATGTTAAAAAAACTTATCTAAAAAACCTATAAAGGAATTATATAAAAAAATTATAGGAAGGGGTATAAATAAATGATTTATTTTTACAATTACACCAACTTTCAATATTTTAAGTCACCTGGAAGTACTTCTTCACATATTTTAGCGAGTGAATCAGTCAGTGTTAAAAAAATTCGGACGTGAAAGGCTCGTGAACGGTATGAGGATTTTTATTGAACCCCCGGTTCCAATGTGTCCCAAAATGGTCCATGTAATAAAGCTTTGCGAACTTGGAATTGGAATCATCTAAACGAGTATAGGTTTTTATTTATTTATTTAATAATGATGACTGAGCTATCGTCGGTGGCTGGAGAGGAGTATAGCGGTGCTTACTAATTACCTTGTTTTAATAATAATAATCATTTATTTCGAGCATTTAGCCCATATCACAAATATAAAAAATGCAAAATTAAAAATGCCAAGTCGTTAATAATTAAAAATATTAGAAAAGTGTTTTAAAATTATCACAAATTAAAATACCTAATACAAATATCATTACTGGGATCCATATGCATGGCGTTCCATTTTCTTACCATCGGACATTCTAGCTTGTAAACAATGGTGTTCAGAAGGCCGGTTGGAACTGCCCCGCACGCGTCGCATCAGCATTAATCGCGACGCGATTAATGCTATGTATGTTTTGTTTTACATAATTAAACTAACAACTTTTTAAAATTCATAAATTGATTTAAATAAAAAGAAAATGATACATATATGGCCATAAGCACCGTGACTGATATAATTCTTTAATACAATGTGATGCTAAATTAAATTAACCTATATACAGCTCTTCTTTTTTGTGATTATGGAAGAAACGTACAACCGGAAATAAAAGCTTGTAAGTTCCCGAAATGAAATGTGGTACCATAATATTGTACTGTCACCGAACTTACGGCAAGTGGCTGAAAAGGGGATTGCAAAATTTAAGAACATCAACTTACATACGAGCAGAGCAAGTTAAATCATTTCAGCCGAAACACGTCCACTGCTGGACATAGGCCTCCCCCAAAGACTTCTACAATGACCGGTCCTGCGCCACCCGCATCCAGCGGACATAATATGTTTGGGAGAAATTAGAGAACGGGTAGGAATTTTGTCTCTAGGGCGTAGGTAGGATGTTGAGGGATCTTTTGGTGTCGGGAAGAAGAGAGGATATTTCTTAAAAAATTACATAGCTCGAGTACATATAAAGAAGTTAACGTCATTATCTTAAGTTTTCGGAAATGTGGTCTACAGTTCTGTTTGTTTAATGTTCTTATACATTTCTTTTGGAGTGTAAATAAGTCGTGCACGTTTGGACTATTCCCCCACATTATGATAACATACCGAAGTATCGAGTGGGCTGACGCAGAATAAGCGGGCAGTTTTAAGGTCTGCGTGTTTTTTTACTTCCATTAGAGCATATCAAAATGAAGAAAGTTTGGAAGAATTTCCATTTCTTATTCGAGTCTATTTCTAGTCCAAGAAGTTTATGTGATTCGCTACATTCCAAAGCTTGGTTATTGTACGCATAGTTTATATTTAACGAACAAATTCTTAATATAAATACGTGTTTTTTTAAACCTTGACGTTGGCGGAATTTTTCATAATATCCATGGGGCCATACACAAAGATTGATTGATTGAAGAAACGTTGAGCGTTTACAAGGATTCCTCGTACTTATAAGTAAATACATATTTCGAAAACAGCAAGCCAAGTCTGGAATCTAAAAACACGCCGAATTAGGAATACTTTATTTCGCGAACCATTTCGGGCCACATTGGCCTACATTTCCCTCAAATTTCAATCTTGCAAGACTGTCTTCTAATTACCAAATCCTGAATTGCAATATAAACCACATACCGTTCACGAGGCTTCGACGTCCGAAAATCATTAATTTTACACTGACTGATTCACTCGTAAAAATGTGTGACTACTTCCAGGTGACCCAAGATATTGAAATTTAGCATCCAGCTAGGGTATTGTGAAAAGAAATATATTTATAGAAATTAACAAATTTATACTATAACAAAGTAACAAACAAATGTAAAATCCATTTAAACCTAATAAAAAACAAAACCTAAATTAAAACCTATTTCTAAAAATGCCGACAGAAATCGGGACCTCTTAGTCCCTACCCATAACGCAGGCAACATTCCCGCGATGTATGGCGATTGCGACCCTTTGTGCGACAAAGCTGCTTGTCCTCGGGTCACCCGTTGCTTTCCGCAGGCTCTTGCTCAATGCCTTGCGGAGCCCACGCGCGCTCCGACCCCACAGACCCCGCCAGCATATCGGGCGCAGTAGCGTCCCACACCAACGCGAGACCTATCCTCGAAGGGATCAATGTCATCAAGCCAGGGCGCTTCCCATCCTGAACCGCGGGACACTGGTGCTGACAAGTGCCCTGCTTACACAAAGGAAACCATCTAAAAACAGTGACTTTTACATTTTGATTTTCTCTTTCCGGGAGTGTGTAATTTGCGCGTCGGTTATCCTTAGATATAGTAATCATTTTTAGACTCCCTGTCCGAAAGGAAATCGTTAATTTTGATGACATAGGTACATATTTGACGAAAAAATAATGATATCCCATCAAAAACATTACGCATGACAGGAGCTGTGATCTAAGAAGCTTCGTAATAAGTTGATTCAGAGTTAGATCTCACCTCTTATTAGCGAAATCGTTTACGAACTCGGCTTTTTTTCACATTTGTATTTTTGATGGGATAAGTTTTACCAATTATGTATTGGTTTGAAATATCCGTAATTGCGTAAGTCTTTTGAGCTCCCGTTCATAATGACTCTGAGTGGGTGTTACTTGAAACTTAATAAAAGAAATGAGATACATTTCTCAGTCACTAAAAAAATGGTATAATACTATTCGATTTCAGCCGAACATTGACTAATATGTGTGTATCGCTATTTCCCAGTATTAATGAACATGCTAATTGAAATTCTGAGCGTCTTTAATAGTGAAAAGAGTTGAGCAAATAATCCTTAATTTGGTTTATTTATTTCGTTACGTTAGTCAATGAAGTTAGTTTTAAATTGAAGCAAATTACGATTCCAAAACGCGAACGTAAATTTATTATTTTGGTTCTGAACATAATTGGAAACATGTATATATTCATAGTTTTTTAAAATGACAAATTTTTCGATTTTATTTTGTGGCTCGGTCTAGAAATAATGCGCGCGTTTTTATTTTTAACCTGTCATAGACAAATTCACTTTTTAAATTGAATATTTGGGGGCAGGAATGTATTCACGTATTTCGTTACGCAGCAACAAGGGTGTTGAGTATTTCGTCAATTACCTTTCGGCCTTGCGAATGTACCGCGGAAATTAATTGAGGGATTAAACTAAAAAAGTTGATAGTAGGGGGTGAAATTGCTTAACGTTCGAGGCCATGCTGGCTTACCAATGTAATTATTTAACTATCAATAGGTTTAGCAAGCAAATCGTCCATAGTACAAGTAGCATTGGCGACGACATTTATCCTGGACGATGCTTGGTTAGAACGACGCGTATTGGCGTTTATAGGGGCAATATGTTATGATATAGCTAAATACTAATGACATTAGGTCCCATCCACAGTATTGCACCATTGCGTCCTATCTTGGGCTACACGCTTCACCTCAGCTCAGGTTAGCCTCAATTCCGCTGTCACTGAACGCCTCCAGGTGTATGTATTCTCGGCTATGTTTCCTCTTCCCTTGTCGAGTGCCTTCTAGAGCTTGTCTAGGGATGTGGAAATATTAATACTTGACTTTTATAATCCCTCCAATCGTTACTTAAACAGGTAAGTACACCGGAATGTCTGTCAATCGACGAGAAGAGAACTAGATTGGCTTGCCATGTAGGAAACATCTTATTAAAATCTTCATCAAATCGTTAAATTAGTTTGAGAAAGGCCTTCTAATGAAAAAAAAAAACAATAGAGCCTGCCTGATGGCAAGCGGACATCGTAGCCTACAGAAGCTTGCGACTACAACACAATCACAAGCGCGCTGTCGGACAGATTTTGATTTGAGTATTGTTGTTTTGTCAGTTACAGATTAGAACCCCCTCCCTCTCAACACATTGTATCCTCGGGAGTTTTGGCTACAGTTAATGAGTTACAGACAAAATTATTTCTACGCCAAAGCAAAGCTGGGTCAACTTATTAAGTTTATATATAGGCTTAGTGTGCTAAGAGGCTGACTTATTTATGCAGGTCGAATCGAAGGCCCATCGATTCGAGAAAAGTAGGTCTTCGACACAAGTGCACGTGAAATGCATGAACAGCCTATTCTATAGGCTAGTCATAGTCAATTCAAACATTAGGTACAAAAGACTCTGCCCGCGAATTCATCCGCGTGCAACTTCTAATCGGTGGAACCAAATGTTTGGCCCATACTTAAATCTTTTAACTCGTTCCCAATTTGATTGCGTTGTGACACGAAAGTTTGTCATACAATTTATTTGGTAAACAACTCAGTCAAAACGGAATCAATCAAATGTAGACTAATTAAGAGCCTTAACTACGTACGGTCAACAAAGTTTGGTCCTGACCCAAATATCGTACGTCGATACAGACTTCTACCCCCGTTTCCGATTCAACGCTCTTAGGGAGATGTTTTTCTTTTGTTGATAAAAACTATCCGTATGTCCTTCCTAGGCTAAAAGAATATCAACAAAACAAATTTTATCATAATCGAATCAGTTGTTCAAGTGTGAGAAGGTGACAGACAGAATGATTTACTTTCGCGTGGAAAATGTTGAGCCTCGTAACTTCGCCTCATCATCATCATATCATATCAGCTGAAGGACGTCCAATGCTCGACATAGGCCTCCCCTTAAGAGTTCTACAATGACCGGGCCTTCGCTACCCTCATCCAGCATTCCTGAGGTCATCAGTTCACCTTGTGGCCCTCCACACTACGCCTTCCGGTACGTTGCCGCCACTCGAACCTTTCCGCCCCAACGGCCATCGGTTCTTGTGCCCCGCCCACTGCCGCTTAAGTCTAGTGATTCGGAGGGTTATATCGGTACTTCGGTTCAGCCTCGGGTGGTCTCATTCCTGATGCCTATCATTGCCTGAATCATTTTCATCCAAAGGTTGCTGCTTGGTGACTTCAATTCCCGTTATGACATAGCCTACAATGCCCATATTCGTTTGACGAGTTGAATTAATAGTTGGCGCGCTTGGTAATCGTCGTGGTTGTACTCGTAGACGAAGATATGCATTACAGGCGAAGTTGCAAGTTTCAAATGTATAGAAACATGTACTGCAGTACATATGTATGAAATACAAGTACCGGTAACAGGTTCTTGTGTAAATAAACGTTACAATAACGTAATTGGACCGGTAAGACAACAGGAGGAACGTCTAGACAATTAGGCTTTTATTTATCGAACCGAAAGTAACGATAAATGCCGTAGGCAGTATTAGCACTTAAGGCATCCTTGCTCTAGACAATACTGTTATTCTCAAGCAATATTAACCTAACTTTAGCTTTTATTATTAGGCTTAATTTAGCCTGGCGGTGAAAATGTATCAGGCAATTTTTTAATACGCGTTTCTATAAAATAGGGTCATTTTGATAACTTTACAAAACGGTCCATTGATAGCATACACTGGACCCGGGTATGTCCTAAAACTACGACCAAGGCCGCCGGGGGATGTGCAGCAGCATCCCTGGAGTGCGGTGGAGATACTGCGATCGCCAACCCGCATGCCAAGCGTGGCGATTATGGCATATACCCCCCCGTGAATATGGGGGAGGCCTATGTCCAGCAGTGGACGTTCTTTGGCTGATATGGTGGTGGTGGTGGTGAATGCATACATGCGGTTCGCTCTTAAATTGATATGATGGGTTTTAGTTAATCAAACCAGTAATTGTATTTTGCAAAAGAGTCCCCAGCACGGCTAGCACAAGACGGCGCGCGAGCTATATCGCGCGCGAGATAGACTATACGTCTCTTTCCGTTTGTACTCATTAGATAGAGACGGATAGTCTATCTCGCGCGCGATATAGCTCGCGCGCCGTCTTGTACTAGCCGTGCAGAACGCTAGGCTGAACTCGATTCTCCATATAAACGTAGTTACGTTCTCATTTAAAAATGCCTTGCTGAAATAACATGAAACTTTGTATACACAATGGGAGCCGCCATATTTAGGTAGGAAATTAGTTTCTGTTGCTAGAAATTGTAATAGAAAAACTGCGAGTTTTTGAGTTTTATACGTCTTGTATGTAAACCTTCATAATCGCTGTTATTTTTCTCCATTATAATTTCATTTCAAGCAACAGTAACTGATTTCCGACCTTGATATGCCGGATCCAATTGTGTATACAAAGTTTCGTGTTATTCTAGCATGGCATTTTAAAATGAGAGTGAAACTACGTTTATACGGGGCACTGAGATTACTATGCGGACTCTTAAAGTTGTCTCTTCAAAGTACTCAAAAATGTTTTGTTTACATGAATAGGAGTGGTAATGAATATGGTATAGCCATAATGTAATACGATGAATTAATTATACGGCCCGGCTGCGATATAAATAAGGCGTCATTCTCGTAACGTCGCAATTACAATACGTCCTTATTGACATAAACAAACGGGGACCATTTGCTCGAGAATCACACCAATATTTAACGGTTTAATTACATACTATCACACTACAAAGAGTTTGCAGTGAACGTATTCGCTAGCCACGGCGTAAACTTGTATTAATATGTGAATTAGATTAGGCGATGTCAGTTTGTTTCTTCAAGATATGTATTGAATTTTCATAGGCTTTTCTACACGTTTTTTTAAAGAGTGTTTTTCAGGGTTCATGTGCGTACTCACATGAACTCTGAGTAATTCTAATGGGAGAAACCTCACGCACATTGAGATTTCTTAGAATTACTCAATAACTTCGACTTCGACGACCTGTCTAGCCTAGTTGGTAGTGACGCTGCCTCCGAAGCTAGAGGTCCCGGGTTCGAATCCCGGCCCGGGAATTATTTGTGCATTTAGCATGCATATTTGTTCTTGGGTCTTGGATGTTTTCTATGTATTTAAGTATGTATTTATCTATAAAAGTATGTATTTCGTCGTCTAGTACCCATAGTACAACCTTTGCTTAGTTTGGGACTAGGTCGATTTGCGTAAGATTGTCCCCGATTATTTATAAAAAGTCAACACCTTTATCGATTTAGATAAGTGATGAGAGGTGTATACTTATACATATTAAGGTCCGGTCACACGCAGTGACGTGCCTCATGCGTGACGTTTTTACACCAGAAGTTTTTCCCTCACGTCACTGCGATTCCGCGCCGTCACCGTATTTTGTGCACCGGTGTACCCGGACCTTTATTCAATTTTGTGGGCACTGTAATTGTTATTATGCCAAACAACTATACACTCGCGCTCATCATTTTCCTAGCGTGTTCCCGGTTTAAATAAAAACCCATGTATATTGGACCGGGGTCCATTATGGCTTAGTTTTACAAATGCGACTAACACAGTGACAGTGACAGTTCTAACGCAGTGAGGAAACTAGACCTTGTCGGAATTAGACGGTGTTCACGACGTTTTCCTTCACCGTAAAGCTACTGTTTAATATCAATTAATAGTCCGCATTTACATAAGCTTTTTGAAAGCCTTTGGTACAAATCAGGATTTGAACCCACGAATTGCAGACTGAAGGTGACGTGCCAGGACTACACTACATACGAGTATATCATCATTATCCACCATGATCACCGGAGGTCCCGGGTTCAAATGATAATCAGGGCACGAATGTTCCTGATTCATGGATATTTTCGATGTATTTAAAATAACATAACATAAACTCACGCCTGAATTCCCAAAAGGGGTAGGCAATTTCGATGTATTTAGGTATGTATTTATCTACATAAGTATGTATATCGTCGTATAGTACCCATAGTACAGTCAGCAGCAAAACTAGATGATCCTTTTAGTACTTTGACGTACTAACGTAATAATACTGTGACAGTTGGGATGCGTCAAAGTAGTGAAAGTGACAAGGTACTAAAATGACCATCTACGTTTGCTGTTGACAACAGCTTTACTTAGTTTGGGACTAGGTCGATTTGTGTAAGATTGTCTCCCGATATTTATTATTATGTATTTATTCCGGGCCCAGAGTGCCACAATGCCCGGTCCTGCTCCGCCCGCATCCAGCGGTCTCGAGGCTTATTATAATACCTATTGGCTATGTGCGAAGTAGGTGGTGGGGGTAAACTAAGCGATCGTAGCGCACACCATGGCATAAATGTGCAACTTCCGGGGACCTAATGTCAAATTTACTTCGACGTTTCCTATTGGTTGCCTACGATTCGTTTCGTTTGTATTTATTTATTTATTTTCTCATTTATTTCAGTCAAATTTCCAGTAAGGGGTGTTTCTCGCTTACTAAAATAAATAAAATATTCATGCGACATTATTTGACATCTCTGAGTTTGACATTGCCCCGGGACCCGTGACGTTTGACGTATCTGACGTGCACATACCCAATATGCAATCCAAATATACATATACAGGTACAAAAGCTTATGTATCTAACATTATAACAAAGTGCTTACGCTAAACACACTACGAGTACATCCCAGACTGTATCAACATTGTATATACTAACATACGTATATACATTTACATAAATTATTATTCCCTAGGCTAATTCGTTCTGGTCGTCCAAGGACATTCTGGGCCCTAGAAGGTCCTGATGCAAGCGCCAAACAAAATTCAACCATATTGTAACTTCATAGAACTTAATTTGAATCGCGAACCGTCAGCACTTGAGCCGTTATGGCGCGATCTACCAAGAGCTTTGAAAGCGAAATTTATACCTGGCCTAAGCTGCATTAGAAAGACAACCTTAATACCATAAGTTCATAGTCTAATTTAGCTTGGTGTAAAACCTCAGCCCATATATAGGGATGTTGCTACGCGCCAGAGAGAGACGGCGCGATCCGCGACCTATCCAACTGACGAAAGTCGTAGCCCGGAAAAACGTCTTAACGAGTCGTCTAGACGGGCGTGGGTGGGTATGTGTGTGTGTCGCGTCTGTGTGCGTGCGGGCGCGCACCGCTGTGTGGGTGCGTAAGTACAGGGTCGTGTACGTACAAGCGCGGTGTGGGTGTGTGCGTGAGGGCTGTCAAATTTTAATTGCTCAGGTGTGTCTGCTGCCGATATAGTCACACATATAGTAATAGATAATGTGTTCGAAAATATGTGGACATTGCCGCATTGATCATAGTTGTTTAATGTGAGATTTATAAATTGTTAAGCTTACAGCACAATGTCAATTAAAATTTATAATAAATTTCCCGTAATAATGAAACAAGAAATAAAATACACAGTTTTCATAAATAAGCTAAAACAATTGCTTATAGAGAAGTCTTATTATACCATAAATGAATATTTTGATGATAAGTTAGAATGAACAACATATCCATCTTCATTACATATTATTATTGAAATAATAGATAAGTAGCCATAATAGTAGACTAAGATTTTTTGTATTAGCATGTAAGTGCTTCGTTCCCATAATTGCAGCGCCCTCTCAGGGTACATAATGTTTACGACACTCCGCATTGTAACACCTTTATGTCAATTATGTGCAATAAACTATTGAGTATTGGGCTCGAAATTATCTGACATATTTCAAATATTTACTTATGTGCTTTTCATTGTGTACAATGTCAGTTAAGAGCGGGGCGTTAATTTTAAGAATAATTTTCACTCACAGCATCTATAGGATACGGATTCCCTAACTGTAGACCTGAGGTTTTCCCGGGGGACTACAGTATGGGGTTCATCAAGTAAGGTGTTTGTAATTAAATAATAAATAAATATATATATATATATATATATATTGGGGACAATCTTACACAAATCGGCCTAGTCCTAAACTAAGCAAAGCTTGTACTATCGGTACTAGACGACGATAAACATACTTATATAATAAATATTGGGGGACAATCTTACACAAATCGACCTAGTCCCAAACTAAGCAAAGCTTGTACTATGGGTACTATACGACGATATACATACTTATATAGATAAATACATACTTAAATAAATAGAAAACATCCAAGATCCGGGTACAAGTATTCGTGCGAAACATACACAAGTAATGCCCTGGCCGGGATTCGAACTCGGGACCTCCGGCTTCGCAGGCAGGGTCACTATCAACTAGGCCAAAGTAGTCGTAATTTTTTTAAGTGTCGGCAAAGCGCATGTTACACCTTGAGTTGCAGGCGTCCATGGGCTGCGGTGACCGCTTACCATCAGGCCTTCTATGTACGAGTATTTAAGTGAATATCTATTAAATATATCGTCGTCTAGTACATTGTGTTATGCACAAGTATTATTGACCTTACTATGGAGCTAGTTCGATTTGTTGTGTAAATTTGTCCCCTAATATACTTTTTTCTATTCGTCGACTTTAATGTTTGAGTTAAGACTTCGTAGTCTAAACTATACTCACATACTTTTTCTCAACGGAACTCATAAAACAACACTTTAGTCAATTATAATGAAAATTGACCAATCACTTGACGCCGTTAGTAAACTTTAACCCGAGGAACGATATGTCAATCAAAAATGTATTGTAATTTCAACTATTCCTATAACAAATCTAGGTTCCAAATTCAAAATTCGTTAGGTGCACACGTGTGTGCCTAAGTCGCTCAAGGGGTTAATGAAATTGACCAATCACGTGTCGACATTAGTAAACATTAAAGAAATTGACCAATCACGTGTCGCCATGGTACTTACGCACGCGAAAATACATCAACGGACAGATTTCCGCAGGGCTAGTTTATTTAATTATTTTGGTTTATTAATTTCGGTTGACTCATAGAAAAGGTATTGTATACAATAGTTATACATAGCTTTTTAAGTCTCGCACGTTACTTAGACCACGAGGCAATGCGGTACTCAACTAACAATTCATACATTATAAATATATAAATAAATATTATAGGATTTTTTTTACACAAATCTAACTAGTCCCATAGTAAGCTCAATAAGGCTTGTGTTATGGGTACTAGACGACGATACATTTAATATATATGCTTATGTAAGTCTCAGGAACAAATGTTTCTGCTGACCACAGAAACAAATGCCCTTATCAGGATTCGAATCCGGTACCTCTAGCTTCGGAGGCAGTGTCACTACCAACTAGGCTAAACAGCTGACTACACGACTATTATGTAACGATTGCATAAAATACTATTGTAGCATCAGCATAATGGGCATCAAAATCCCTGACGGTTTCGTTTCAGTTGCCGAAGCAAACAATTTTCCAACAATGCAAACCTTTCAGGTGGGCAGGGCGTGGGTGCCCGAACCAACCGTCAAAACTTGTGAGTTAGCTTGCGACATTTATACAATAGTAGGGAAACCAAAGACAGGATTTAGGGATTTACTCTACCGCGGCATATATGGTATGGTTAAGATATGGGGGATACCTTGCACTCTGTTGTGTACCTCCACCAATTATAATCCCTCTGTATATGACCGCGCGTCTAGGGCATTTAAATAAAATCGCTACAAGCTAATGTCACCAAATCGTCAGATTATTGAACGGCAGCAGCGATAGTTTCGGGTATACTTGAAGTTCAACTGACCGGTGAATATCAGGCGCGTACGTTTTTTTTTCCTCGAAACACCTGTTTTAAATCCGCATAATGTCATAGGTGGACAGACGGAAGCCTACATTGCGCGTAGCCCGACACGCACTTGGCCGCTTTTTACTTATAGACACTCACACCCACCGGCAGAGGAGTACATATCATGTGAACATTCTTCCTTTCTAACATCCAATCTTCAAAAACCAATACGTCCCAACGAGGCTCGTGTAAATCCACATTTAGCATTCCGAGCTCCCCAACTACAATTACATTGGAATATTCCATTGTATAACTGAAGTTCAATCGTACCTATTAGGTTTCGGCACTGAAAGGATGTTTCCATCACTATTCATGCCAAAGAGTTGCTTTCGCAGTACACTGAGCTCGAAAAAAGCGAAGGCGTAAAAAGTGTAAACCCCTGGCCCTAGTACGGCTTCGAGTTGCGGTGGCAGCAGTTTCCGTAATACATTGCGCGTGATCCCAACTAACCATAGTGCGTTGCAAGTCACGAACGAGCAATGAACAGATAAAACTGTTGCCAACACGCAACGCTAAGTCGTGGGCGGGCTGTAAAATAACATAACAAGCGTCGACTTCAGCTTAAGCGACGAAAAATCAGAGTTTTTTCTTTAACCTTTCCATTTTAGTTTGTAATGTAGAGGTATAAATATTATCTACTAATGAAATTGATTCGTACATAAAATTAACATCGAAATAGTCGCATTCTCAAACCAAAAGAGAAATTGACATTTTTAAATCCAAATGAAAGCTTCAGGTTTGATTGTCGAAAAAACTATTTACTTTTTTATTGTTTTCGATTTTTATACCTGTTTAATATGACGGTAAACTCTAATATAAGGCTTGTGTTATGTGTTCTATTTAGGAAACGATAAATTTAAAAGATATAAATACTTAAACACACAGAAAACGTCCAAGACTTACAAAAAATACACATTGAACTAATATTTGCTCTTGTCGGGATTCGAACCAAGGACCGTCAAGCTTCGAAGGCAGGATAACTTATGACTAAGCTATGCTACTTGATTAACTCTTTGAACTCAGACGCCAAGGTATAAATAATTTATGTAATGTTTACCAATAAAAAAAAGATTTTTTCATGATCAAAGTACACCGTCACTCCGACTTTTTATAATACCTAATACCTTACCTTTTTTTTTTGATAGGCAACCTTGAATACGCATGAATTATGTTATCATTATCACTTGTGACGTCGCTTTATTGTCAGTCCTTCTGGGTGAGCTCGCTTCATCGTCGGCCTCATCTTTGCCCCCTGGCTAGATGCTGGCCAAGAGCAATCCCATTTTTAATAAAAAAAGTCCCAGTCTTTCTGACTATTAACGAAACAATATTGGGACTGGGGGCCTGTACTTTTGAGTCTTATTACGCTATATACTCATATTACGATACGTATCACGTGAAAATTGACGTGTATTACAGTGTCGTGATAATATCATTGCAAATCCGGATATCTTGAAATCCGCGACACGCAAGGGGCGTGGCTTGAATAATCTTCGTCCAAACGCATTTCAATAATATCATGATATCGTTTGTCCCATTGTGACATTCCGCCATCGCCACTCTTTTCGCGAAAGCGAACGAGTATGTAAAAAACTTGTGATTAATTAATAAACATCAATGTGTTATTGGTAATGCCTTTGTTTTTTAGGGTTCCGTAGTCAACTAGGAACCAGTATAGTTTCGCCATGTCCGTCTGTCTGTCTGTCCGAGGCTTTGCTCTGTGATTGTTAGTGCCAGAAAGCTGCAATTTGGCATGGATATATTAATCAATATAAAACTAAGAAGTTCGTAAAATAAAAGAGAATAAAAGTTTTTCGGTGAAGCAAACGCGGTCCGGACGACGTCGCACCAAAAAAACCACGCGAGATAGAGGACCGGAGGCGGTGTGTGTGACATATGAAGCAACTATCGATAGTCGACAAGACTCGGAAAATTCAAAAATTATTAACCGCCTCCGCCCCGCGCCGCGCCGCGCCCGCTCTAGCTTAAGTCCTGGTAATATGTTGAGGAAGCTAATCATTATTATTGACGTTTACAAGTATTCTGATATCTCATTATTTCTGTTACATGTCGTTATTCAATTTACTTGTTTCATGTACAGTCAGCGTTGGTTTAAGTGAACACTTTTCTACCTTCTTACATTGTGATACAGTGCAAAACTGGTATAATTCTCTTTGCAGTCGACTGTACATCGTTAGTCTGTGCAATGTTATTGTCTGATTTAGTTATACTCGGGAGTAAACTGAATAATTCTACCAGCGTATTTTTTTTCTCATTCATACAGGGAGGAACAATATCACGGACTTTCCTGAAAGTATGTTGTCATTTAAATTATGTACATACAATCGACTTGTGATCATTAGAAACTTGTGTTAGAGAGAAAAAATAATCATTAACATTATGCATTTTATATTAGTAACAACCCTATTGTTTTATCATTACCATTTAAGTATTTATATTTTGAAGTGCCACATGTCACTAGCTTTCTTATAAGATAGGGTTGAAACATACTGTTTTTTTAATTGATGTTAATAAAGCTAAAACTCGAAAAAAGTTACTAATATTAATATAGTATATTTGGCAAAAGTATAGTACCAAGGCTAACCTATTCCCTGTTTACAGGAAAGTCCATCGTTCTGTTCCACCCAGTATATACTCACGCCCGTATCTATTGGGGTAGGACCAGAGAATGCCACGTAACTACGATCCATACTTACATTCCTTACATGCTCGTCGGTTGCGGGTCTTGTCACCTGGCCGATTTTTCGCATTAGTGGCTAACAAGTTACCAGCGCATCTGATGGTATCAAATACAAAGGTCAACCAAGGCCAAATATCCAAGGCCAGGAACAAATATCCGTGCTAAATGAACAAATAATGCCCTGGCCGGGATTCGAACCCGGGACATCAAACCGGGGGCTTTTGTAATATGGTCAAGATACCCCACGCTTTGCTCGCCCCCTCCCGACCCTTCCATGGATCTACTGTACGTAATAAATCCTCTTATTTAGTCAGCTTTCATACACAATAAACCTATTTCTGACCATATTTAGAAATAAAGTCTTAAAGTAAGCTAGATTCGGCCCGAGTTTCTTCTGTATGATTTTTTTTTCGTCATAAAATTAGATAACAATGACACACGTTGCCAGCTCGTCTAAAGAATTATTTTCATTGTATGGACAGTCAGCTGTCGAAAAACGTGACCCCCCTGGGCACATCTTCTACGTAAGGGGGTCACGTTTCTCGGCAGCTGACTTTGGGCCGAGCTTACGTGTTACAGGCGTCCATAGGCTGCGGTGACTGCTTACCATCAGGTGGGTCCTACGCTCGTTTGCCACCGACGTGGTTTTAAAAAAACACATTTTCGGGTTCGTCCAGAGCACACTGAATTAATAAATAATCCTCCAAATACGTACGGTCAACCAATTAGATTTCTGGGCCACTTCGTACCTTGTCACAGTGAAATCGATATGACAGCTGCTAGAGATGTCATATTATAGTCACTGTGACAAGTTACAAAGCGTATATGTCATGTGATTGTCTGTGATGTCCATAATTTTTATTTGTTTTAGATTCCCAACCAGATCCTCCCCCAAGCGAAATTCTCAGACAGACAAATCTCGTGCGTAATATGTCAAGGAAAAACTCGATGTTGGCAAATCCACCTTGCTAGAAGAAGCAAGGAGTAGAAGCCTTAATATAAAAAAAAAAAGTTACAAAGCGGCCTAGAAATCAGATTGGTTGACTGTACATCAAACCGTCTCTGATCGTAAGCAGTGTTCGTTAAAATCGGATTATACCGAAAGTTTGGTGAGATTCTATGGGATGATAGAGCTGCAGGTGCCTGCGCCATATTTATTAAATCGCCTGTTTCCAAAAGGGGTTACCAGAGAATATGCTGATTACCGGGATGATGATGGACCCGGGTATGTCCTAAAACTACGACCAAGACCACCGGGGGATGGGCAGCAGCATCCCTGGAGTGCGGTGGAGATACTGCGATCGCCAACCCGCATGCCAAGCGTGGCGATTATGGCATATACCCCCCGTGAATATGGGGGAGGCCTATGTCCAGCAGTGGACGTTCTTTGGCTGATATGGTGGTGGTGATGGTATGTTGATTAATGGTCCATGGTTTGCAAATGTCCAACTATTATATATATATCTGTAAATGTGATACAATTCAGGTTATTATAACTACTTTATTTCAGGACATTCTGCCAGTATCGGCGTAGAAATATTTAATACAAACTACACATCAATTAAATAATATAATAAATTTTTCCAACCAAAACAACCACTTAACTGTTTTTAAGTTGGTATATCTCTAGACTTTCCGTAATTTTAGATATTTTATGGAATATTCTTGTTGCCATTACAAAAAATCTATTCCGCATTAATACTGTTTTCACAGCTTTATCAGCCACCATCAAAATATCTCTCAGATACGTGTGCTATTCAGGCTCAAAAATATTTAAAAATGCACTCTAGCGCCTTAGCATTCGAGTCGTATTCAGATCGTGAGTTTTACTATGGAAGTCGTCACTCTTCGATCTTAATGTCATTAAAATAGAGTTGAAAAATGACGAACCATTTCATGCCACGACTGTACTACCCTGACACAATATGTGCACCCTGAGGTAATAGGTTTTTTTTCACGGTGCCAGGTTTCGAACCAATTTTAGAGAGGATCAAATGTTTGTATGAATCTAACTACAGTCAAGCAACAGAAACGACAAAAAAGAGTCAATATAAAACAAAGCCGCTGAGCACTGAAAGTGCCCCATACTATAATTGACAGGTAAATGTGACGTCATAGTATTGGAGCTCCGTACTACCTTTTTATGGTAAGATGAGTAATGTGCTGTTTTGATCGTGAAATACTGCGTTAAGATAGATAGTTGTCATACAATTTATTGTTTATGACAACATAAGTTTGGTAGTTGAAATTGGCTAGTATTTAAAGGTACATCAAAAAAGACCTAACAATCTAAAAAATGCTGATTAGTTCACCAAAAAAACTAATCGCACATTAAAACCGAGTTTTGAAATGCGATTAGTTTTTTTTGTGCAAATCAGCATATTTGGTATGCAATTTAGAGAGCAAGTTAGTATTTTTGATAAACTGTTTAAATTTTCTTTGAGACAAAAAAAAAAACAAAATTTTCGTATCTTCCAAGTCTCCTATTTCAATTTTCACATAGTCATATTTTAAATGTAAATATTTTTACAAGCGGAAACGCCCACTTAGCGGAATTATAATTTCCAATCGAAAATGAAAAATTGATCACGCCCGGGGTGATAATTTTTTTCAATTATTCATTTTCGTTGGAAATTATAATCATATTTTTTAATTTAATTTACTTATTTAATTTACTTTTGTTGTGATAATTAATTTAATGACTAAACAATATAATAAATATTAATACTAATATCAAAAGTTACCCTATTACTGAGCTTACAGGGCATCTCATTATAGGTATGTTAACACATTGTGTCCGGGTAGTACCACCCACACGTAGAGCCTACAGGCGTAGCGGGTTTCACCTCGTAGCCCGTAGAGGGCGCGTAGCGGTGCTACGACCCGCCGCCCGGGCACAAGTACGACCCTTCTTGTGAATTTCCATGTTCGCTGCGTAATTGGGGATTAAGGAATATTCCTTGTGCAATAATTGAGTAAATAAGTCTTGAATCTTGACCTAAGCTATATATATATATAGTATATATATATACGTAAAAGCCAGAACACAACGAAAATGTAATGTTACGTTATTTATAATGATTAAAACATTTTAGTTGTTGTAATAGTTGTTATAAAAGTTCAATGCTGGCACAAAATTATAAATAATAATTGATATATAAGTACATATATGTATTCTACTGGATGCGGGTGGCGCAGGATCGGCCATTGTGGCACTCTTTGGGGGAGGCCCATGTCCAGCAGTGGACGTCCTGCGGCTGTTATGATAATGATGATATTATGGCACTAAAGTAATTGGTGAAATTTAATTAAAAGTTGCAAAAAATATCGCAAAAGGTATGCATAAAAATATGTTTGTAGTAGTACTGAAACATGTGCAAAATTGAATAAATAATATCGAAACAGACCGAAATATGTTCACGTCAAAACATTCATTCATTCAATTTCATTTTAAACTGGGTAGTTTTTAGGGTTCCGTAAAAGAGTATAAACGGGACCCTATTACTAAGACTTCACTGTTTGTCCGTCCGTCTGTCTGTCTGTCACCAGGCTGTATTTCAAAAACCGCGATAGCTAGACAGTTGAAATTTTCACGAATTATGTATTTCTGTTGCCGCTATAACAACAAATACTAAAAAACAAAATACAATAAATATTTAAGGGGGCTCCCATACTACTACAACGAACGTGTTTTTTTTGCCGTTTTTATAGATAATGCTACGGAACCCTTCGTGGGCGAGTCCGACTCGCACTTGGCCGGTTTTGGTTTACTAAGCTTTTCCATTTAATTTAAATTATTTATTGAATTATATGGCGCAGAGGAACAGGTTAATGTTAGTATTTTTATGTGCCTGAATTTAGTATCAACCATGTTTTAATATAGAACTCTGGTTGGTACGAGAATGTCAAAATAAAAACGTATTAGTTTTTTTCCATTAATGTTTTGATGCCAAACATTTATGGAGCATCTAGATATTTTTCGATACAAGTGTAATTGTATTTGACACGAAATACCACTGTATTTGTAAAAGAGAAAATAGTTTTTTATATTTCGCGTTATTTAGAATACATGTATATAAAATACAAAATAAAAAAGCATTTTAAATCTTGCTTAGAATAATTATTAATTCAAATGATAAAAGAACTAAATATATTATAACTATAGGTATTTTTTTTCTTATTTACATTGATAACCATTTCTTGTGCAAGAACCCCTCCTCAAGTGAAGGCCTCCTCCAAAGAATTCCATTTTTTCTGTCTTGAGCTATTTGTGGCCAGCGGGCACCAGCTATTTTTATTAATTCGTCCATTTGAGACGCTTGCCTTGAGGACCCTTCCAACATGTTTATATGTTTACCCTATTGTGTCACAGCATGTAGGAAGCATGTTTATAATACCCTATTATGCCAAACAAATTAATTCTTATACATTTAAAAACCAAACGATAGCGCTCCCGTGCTTTGAAAGGCATGTTAAGGCGTTGATCCCGGCTACTGTCTATGATAGCAGTCGTTAAGCCGAGTTAGCGGCCTTCGGGCGGCTTGAGAACTTCTAAAAGTCAAGTTGCCCACTCGCTTGACAAGACTATTCCCAGTAACGTCTATTTTCCGCTTTGGGTTGGACGGTCACATGGCTGTCTCTTCCGTAAAACGAGTGCCTACACTAGTTCTTGGGATTAGGTAGCGGTCCCCAGGCATCCTTCAGGATGCAACTGTACAAGATATTTAAAAAACATATCCGTAAGAAAATTTAATGCAACAATGTTTAACAAAAATGCATAATAAATATACCACGTACATTGCATGAACATTTTAGAACATCCCTTTTAAAACGTACAGAACTAACTACAGAACCATACCAATGAGCATTGAACCTAAATGTGTAAAAACTAGAGTTCTATATGCAGTGTGGCCCTGAATATCTTAATGCTTTAAGGTGTAGAGCAAGCTAAGGTCGCTGCACCAACGTCCGTCGCGACCCGAGCACACTCCCGTCTAATACGAAATACATTTGAGACCTAATTACTACGAAATAAGATTCAAACTCGGTTGAATATCTTTAAAGTTGATCGTACCTATGAAATCATGAACACACGTACATCTGTCGAGTTTTCATTAGCTTATGTTATTACGTCTGCTAAGGTTCTGTGAAAGAGATCGCCTAAAAGATAAGAGCACTGTGTAACTTTGTTTTTAATAAAAGAGAACTTTAGGGTGCCTTCCACTAGAGCTTTAAAGTCAGCATCAATTATTAGGTGGTTCCCGGGGAACCGCCTGTGGTGTCGATTGAATACCACCCCCTTTGATCCCCAAGGTAAGGTTACAACAATAAGACTCAACTATAAGAACAGGATTTTTTGTGTATTACTGCGGTGGCGTGGGTAGGCCCCCCACAAGGTGGACTGATGACCCGGTAAAGGGCGCGGGAGTCCGCTGGATGCGGGTGGCGCAGGACCGGATATTGTGGCGCTCTTTGGCCTATGTACATCAGTGGACGTCCATCGGCTGATATGATGATGACGTCATGATATCATCATCATCATGTCAGCCGAAAGACGTCCACTGCTGGACATAGGCCTCCCCCAAAGACTTCCAAAATGACCGGTCCTGCGCCACCCGCATCCAGCGGACACCCGCGAGCTTCACCAGGTCATGAAACGTGGTCGCTTACTATCGGCCTCATAAGAAGGCTCAAAGTCACCCAAAGAGCAATGGAGAGAGCTATGTTGGGAGTTTCTCTGCGTGATCGCATCAGGAATGAGGCCATCCGCAGCAGAACCAAAGTGACCGATATAGCCCTCCGAATCGCTAAACTTAAGTGTCATGATATGCGGCAAACAAATTTACGACCTGCCTGATGGTAAGCAGACATCGTCGCCTATGAACGCTTTCGACTCCAGATTCGGTGTGTTGACAGCTGGAGACATATACAGGTGCCTCATTCTCAACATAATCCACGGGATCTCTGGCGACCTTACTTACCATCAGGAACACTACACCACATACCTACTTAAGGGGCAAGTAGTGATGCTATTATGGCTGTGGTCTTCTGTAAGGTGGAGGTACTTCCCCAGTTGGGCTGCTCCAAATATGAGCGATATGATGTTTCGCTGTGCTTTACCTCTCTTGAAAGGTGGTGGGTGAATGCGTTATTTTATGATATAGGAGGCAAACGAGCAGATGAATCGCTTGATGGTAAGCGATTACCGTCGCCCATGGACACCCACAACACGAGAGGGGTTGTAAGTGCGTTGCCGGCCTTCAAGCACACAAATATTTTTAAACCCACCTCACACTCAGCGCCCACCTCAGCTTCGTAGGCAGGGTTTACACGCACTAGGCTGAACCGTTCGTCTGTCATGGGTTCGTACCTACGGTCTCAATACTCGAATAGAGGATGATTTGTGAACCTGTATCCTTACTGAAATAGAGGGTGATTTGTGTATCCTTCAGACGGCGGGGGCACTAAACCGGCGAATCTCCGGGTCGCCCTTGCAGCCTGCCCTATCGGGGTCAAGGGCACTGAGGGCGCCAGAATCTCAGACACCCTGTACCTCTACAGCGGAGGTTCCAGAATGGAGGGTCTAAATCGAAGCGGGGCGAAAGGAATTTATACTTACAGGACTGTGAGCTGCATTTAGACTTCGCAGAGTTTTTCATTTTGAAGTCTCAATATTTCCGAAAACTTACTCGAAACAAGTTAATATAATTAGCAAACCGGCTCACAAAATTTCAGGAGAACCGGTTTGGAAATACGACCTGTTGAGGAAAACAGCTGGAAAGCCGGATATCCGGACATACGAAAGCATTTTAGCCGAAGCTGCTTACCTTTCAGCCGGTCATTTACAAACGGGAACCGCCTAAGACAGCGATGATATAATGTGATTGTGACCTAAAATTACACTTCCTAATAGACCTGAAAAAAATGTATTTTTTAATACGACCGGGTTTCGATTTCCTAACGAGTTTTTTAAAAATCTATGAATAAAGGTTATTGTGTGTCTAAATTCGATGATATATTCCATAAGAACAGATCTTGCCCATACTGACCTATACAAATATCCACCCTAAAAATTTAATAAGTTATGTGTTTTCCTTTGTAGTCCAAAACAGCTACAAAAGGTACCAATAGAATCCTTATGTAATAATAAATAATACAGTGTATGACAACTTTGTACCTAAACGCAGTAATTTACGATTAAAACAGCAAATATACTTATTTTCCCATACAACGGTTGGTTTTGTAAGTGTGGCGTGACGTGATAAGCAACTGTCAATTTGGACGGCAATTTGTAGGAGCCTTTTCGGAGGTCGCTAGCGTCGAGCTAGGTTTGTCCTTAATTTTTGCCCTTTATTGTGCTCTAATTGTAGTTGGTCCCATATAGACATTTGACCGTCTCTAAAAACAGTAAAAATTGGTTTGAATGGCCCTATAAAAATAGTCTAGTACCGTATTGACATGCGGTTTGAGCACAAACACCTGTCTTAATATCGGTATTGCTGTCATACAAACAGAGTTTCATGCATGAGTATAGCTAATTACTCTGTGTCCACGGCGCCGTATTTTTTAATTCGCTCCCGAATCTGTCGCGTACCTTGTTTGTTCAAGTATTCAGACTGTTCTGAGTGAGCTAGATAGACTAGGGCGACCGGCCGCCGACCCGCGTGTCACTTTATAACACCCTTCACAGTTTCACTGAGGTTCTTAATGTGGGCTAATAATGTAGCCAGAATACCTTTGTTAATGGTCAAGTTTCAGTTAATTAGTTTGTTGATTGAGTTGATATGGATTCGTAGAGTAAATTCAGTGTAAATAGTTTACTTCAGGCTTGCATGCCATAATGTAATTGTAAAACATGCTTAATTTAAGGTTAGTGAAAAATTAGAAACATTAACTTGACTTTGATGACAACTTTAGCCTCGTTGGTAGTGACGCTGCTAACGAAGCTAGTGCTCCCGGGTTAGAATCCCGGTCAGGGCATTTACACAAATAAACACACACAAGTGACGAGCATAAATAAAGCTCCAAATGTATAGAGCGCGGCGCAGCGTCGTTGCGCGTCGGAGGCGGTTTTTCGGTAAAGTGAAAGCGGTCCGGGCGACGTCACATCAAAAAACCGTGCGGGATAGCGGAGCGGAGGCGGCGTGATCGACAGTTTCGGAAGAATCAAAAATTAAAAACCCGCGCCGCGCCCGCTCTGTGCGTTTCAAGTTTAATTGTTCTTGCGTCTTGGATGTTCACTACGTATTTAATTATTTATCTATCTACATAAGTTTAAATAGTGTCGCTTACTATCCATGGTGTAGTCAAGGAATGGATAGGTTCGACACTTTTCGACCTTAACGACATTAAAATAGAGTTGAAAAGTGATTAACCTTACTACCTTACCTAGGTCGATTGTGTAGAATTGTCCACAAAAATAATGAAAAACAGTTGTTTACCTAAATGAACATGTTGACATTTATATAAGTGTCTCTTTAAGCCGCTGCCTAAGTGATTTTTATAGCAATATACAATTTTGCAAAGTATAATCCGGGCACCTCGGTAATCCGCCATGGGCATGTTCTTTGTCTGTCGAGATTAGTGAGGCTTTACGCATGTCACGACACTTCTCTCCACTCAGACTTAAATGTGTTACAATATTAATTTTACTACCGTAATGAGTTGAACTTTATTCCTTAATGATAAGGGTGTTTCCTGGCAACCGGAATTACCAAAGGCAAGGCAAGTGAGTGGTAATATGCCTGAATAACGCGCAGTGAAAAAATTGGAATTGAAAGTATCGATGAAGGGATCTTCGCGAGAACGTTTATTATTGGAAGCAAATGCCTTTACGTATTCCGCCTGGCTGGGTACAACGGGTTCCCGGGAACCGCCCGGTCTACCATCTAAAACTACTCTATTCCATCTCCTCATATTGTGATGCCGGATTACGGGATGATGCTGGATTACGGGCACGCCGATACATTCTTATACGGCTTATACCTATTCCACTATATGTTAGGCTAATTTCGGCCCTCACACACCCCCAGGCTGTTAATTCACTCGAACGAGACTAACACCTACCGATAGTGGAAGCGACGTTCAACTTGGTTGTGTGGGCAGAGTTGACGCGCAAATAATACTGCCTAGTTGTAGCTAACTAGTTTTCCTGGGCCTGTCAAGCAAGTCGACGGTGATCCTTAGGTACTTCTTCCTGTGTGCTTCTGCCTGCCGAGGCAGCCCTAACAAGACGACAGTGCACCTGCTGTACGGTAAAACGGGATAGCATGATCAGGTGTTTTCTAGCTGTCAAACCTCGGTTATATCCGATAGAGAACCATCTGTACGAAAGTACTATTCATTATTCTATAGACACTCAAGGAAAAAGATGAATCTGGGTTTCAAACCATGTCCAGTGATTAAGCACACGTTAACGTACACATAAAAAACTAAACAAAACCCCATAACTTTCAGGTCCTATCGCAATCATGCCAAGGTTACACGTTTTGAGTTACGTGCATGTTGCAGGTACTTACTTTATTGAGTGGTTTTTACCAGCTTCATTAAAGTTGTTCTGTTCGCAATGCTCCGTCTAACTTTTATCTTGGTCTAAGTATGAAAAATGTAATGGTATGTGAAGCCTTAATTCGTGGGTTCTGTTTGAACAGAGTCGAAGAACGTTAGACATTTTTTCATTACATAACCCGGTCCTTGCATGGAGTAACCTTCGACGCAGACAGGTCAACGAACGGTTTCGCCCTTGCCGTGTCTGCCAAACGAACGTATGACATTTGAACAGATGTTTCTACAATAATAAAATATTAAATGCCTGTAATACATCAAACACCATGTTGAAGTTCATGCGATTCTTTCATGTAAATGTAAACGGAATTAAGGGCAAATTCGCTTGCGGAAGTAATCCGGTTGCGTTGCTTTAGGACTGGGTTGCAGTTAGTTATGAACATACGGGTAAGTATAATAGAAGACATATAAACACTTATAGGAGCACGGACGCTTATGTATATGAGCACGTGTTTTCCAATATATGATAATAAACTACCTTTTGCCTGCAACTTCTGACTGTTTCCTCATTCCTTATATATAATGTCTCCATGTTTTTCGCCTTTGGAGGATCATTTTCTAGAGATTTATTCATCGTATGTTTACCCAGGCTTCTGAACTGAACTAACTGTTATCGAAAATTAATCTAGAAAACGTCCGTTTAATAGTATACGATCCGTTAACTTAATTGGAAATTAGATTTTTGGTATTCTATCGAACCCACCACCACCATATCAGCCATAGGACGTCCACTGATGGACATAGGCCTCCCCCAATACCATGGGGGGTAAATGCCATAATCGCCACGCTTGGCATGCGGGTTGGCGATCGCAGTATATATCTCCACCGCTCTTCAGGGATGCTGCTGCCCATCCACCGGTGGTCTTGGTCGTAGTTTTAGGACATACCCGGGTCCAAAACATGAACGTGTAAATAAACTGAATCACGACAATGATATCCGTAATATGAGTACCAATATTATTTCCGAGATCCCCCGTAATCCACTTACGCCATTTCATTAATATATGCACTTTCCAGTGTTAATAGCTCTTCCCGGAAAATTAATATTCCATTTATACGTTCCTATTAGATTTTGTTGCAGGCAAAATGACACAAAGCACGTAGAACCGATGGCCGTTGGGGCGGAAAGGTTCTCGAGTGGCAACCGCGTACCGGAAGTACGACTACCGGAAGGCGTAGCGTGGGCAGCCCCCCACACGGTGGACTGATGACCTGGTAAGGGTCGAGGGTGTCCGCTGGATGCGGGTGGCGCAGGACCGGTCATTGTGGAAGTCTTTGGGTGAGCCCTATGTCCAGCAGTGGACGTCCTTCGGCTGACATGATTATGATGGAGATAAGATTTTAATTTTACATATATTTTATTCTTACTCGGAACTAGAAGATTTCAAATTATTTATGTGTTTATACCATTCGTTAAATGATAACTGAACACTGTTTCAGCTTTATATTATTCTCTAATACAGGTAAATTACTTTAAGTATGACCCTGACATATGCTCTTATTCTATTGGATAATTGGATATTCTATTTTAACACTAATATAGGTAATAAGGTTACTGTTACATAGTCACTAATTTAAAATCGTATGTTTTAATAGAAAATCTATTACAGAAGCGTTACAGTATACTATCCAATGGAAAAATAGCATATGTCAGTGTCAAACTGAAAGTAATCGTACTTTAACTTACAATAAGAAATTTAAACCTGACCTCAACAAAATTTCTAAGAACCGTCCCGAAACTCGAAAGACGATTTGGATTAAAATAGGTACTTATATAGATCGTAAGTCGCACTATTTATTATAAAGCTCAAAACGCACCGAGCGAGCGCGGCGCGGTGCGGGCAGGAGGCAGTTTAGCATTTTTGAATTTTCCGAAACTGTCGAACGTCGATTACTACTTCATATGTCACACGCGCCGCGGTTTTTTGGTGCGTCTTACCCCGGACCGCCTCCGCCCCTCAAAGACGCTTCGCAACGCTCTGTGCGTTTCAAACTTAAATTGTGAGGTCACCAGAGGTCTCTGTGTAGAAATTCAGAGCCCTGCATTTATCTATACAGCTCTCAATTTACAACAAATTCTCAATTCAAAAAGGGTCGCCAGCGCGTTGGTGGTTGTTCCGGACTCGCAAGCGTCCATTGGTGACTGCGTACCATCAAACGGGCCGTATGCTTGTTGTAGTATAAATAATCTCTAATTGGTTCGTGAGCTGCTATGCTTCAGACAGACAAACGCTTTTTTTTATTTAATCGTATGGCATTTATTTACGAACCGTGAGATCTTCGAGAAGACAAGTACGGTTGCCAGTTTTTGTTGCACTTTTAGCACCACCCAGGGGTCCCGTGTAGGGTAACGGTGGGTACTCCCTACGGACGTGGTGCAACTTCGACCCCCCTTTGTCAAGTGAGTGGGCAACTTGACTATTAGAAGTTCTCAAGCCGCCCGAAGGCCTCTAACTTGGCTTAACGACTGCTGTCGTAGACAGCAGACGGGATCAACGGCTTAACGTGCCTTCCAAAGCACGAGCGCGCTCAGTTAGTAACCACTTAAAGCGGTCACCCATCCAAGAACTGACCTGCGCCCACATTGCTTAACCTCGCATACCGCACCCGGTACGCGGGCGCCGCTGGGCCACGAGCGCTCTAAATGATACTATAACGGAAATATGTTATATATAAAGTTTAACATAAGGAAACTACAGTATTGCCAGATACACACTGGTCTATTAAACATTCCAAATCCAGAGAAATGCTCAAAACTTTGCGATTACATATTGTAGCACGCTTAAATCGTTTCTAATATCGCCATTACGCACAAAAATACAATATGACTCGGTGCCCGGACCACCTAACAGCTCACCCAAAAGGTTCTAGGGTACGTCCTTCCTAAGGTTCATGCACTTGTTGTTTTCAATCCGAAGGGCGACCTTCACGGGACGGTCCTTGCCTCCGTACCAAGGGTAGGAAGGTCTTTCAATGTTACGTACTTTATATAATTTCTATGTAGGCACGGGTGTATTTTAACGTTGAGGTAGGCGGGGTTATTTTTGAATGTGTTAGTGTCTTTAGGTTATAAATATTGATTGTGGGTGTTGCATTACTTATTATGTATCTCCAAGTCAGGTTTCCAGGTACTAATTTGTTGTAACATATATTTACCTATTAGTTTAATCTTTATTGCACATAAGAAAACTTTAAAGTACATAAGGCGAACTTAATTAATGCCATTAAGCATTCTCTACCAGTCAACCTAGCTGTTCCTGTTGCTCCTCGTTTACTAGAGAACGCCATAAGCTGCAATGCAACTATTGTAAATACATAAGCTGTGTGTCCCCAGAGGTGGGTCACACAGAACCCGAAATGTAATTCAGATGAAATTCACAGACGCATACATATAACGGTAGTGTCGGAACACTGCCGTTATATGCGTCTGTGAATTTCAGCGTTATATACCAGCAATTCCGTGAAGCAAGGTCGAGTCGCCCTCCAGACCGGTTCAACAAACCAGCCCCAATGTCACATTTCAAGAACCCTCTGCAGGTACTAATATGTCATCAAATTTGGGCCGAGACTTCAACTTGATTTTCGTAATAGCGACAGTTTCACGTCATGCTATGTGTTGTTGTAAGTAAATATTTTAAAGTGTTTTTAATAGTAGACGTCACATAAAAGGTGTTTTTGCAAGCCATGTAAGTTGTTGAAGATCTTTGAAATATAATTATATTGGTATTATTACTTGAATCATCGGCAAGTAAAAATATGTCATAAAAATTGGGCCGAGACCGGGTATTTGGTTTACATAAAGAGTTCATGTTATATATGTATATGACATATTTGATGAGGTAAAATATTGGATTTGGAGTCACGTAAAAGGCAATATTACTACTATTTATTGATGATAATTACAACGATTGTGTTTATTCGATTGTGTAGTCTTCATGTGCTTATAAATTTTAGCCTGCGCCCTAAGTTTCTGTACTGAAAAGTTCCGTGATAATTTCAGTAGTTTCTGTGATTACTGAGAAAAACAATTATCGGCACGAAATGTTGTAATACAATATTACGAGTAGAATAAAGGAATGCGTATGAGCATAAAAAAATAAACTATGTCATCAAATTTGTGTCAAGACTGTGGAATTTGGTTTTCATACTTAGCGACAAAGTTATGTATGCATGTTTACTGATGAAAATAGTAAATTATGGCCGAGGTGCGGAAAGTAAGCATTTCCCACGCGGTGGTTAGCAGAACGAGCCTTGGCCGAGGCCTGCCAAGAGTCAAACAAGTCAGGCAAGCCCAGATTCTACTAAGGTGTAGTGCAGTGCAGGTAATAACACAATTATATTGCAAAGAACCTTTGGTGGGTAGCTTTTGACTTTCATACGAGTGTCTTCCTAACTTATTTTGACTTTATAATTTATTTTTCTTTTAATCATCAAAGACACTGGAAAATGCTTGTTTTGCGGGCGGTTTAGGCGCCTTCCTAACTTGTCGATGCGGGGGCGGTACGATATGAGAAAACTGTCAACTGTCAGTGTCAACCGATACTAATGCACTACTTCTGCGCATGGTATTATTTACTACTGCGCAAACGTATTACTGACAGTATTTCGTCAAGTGAGGAATTGTCACATCGGTAAATTCACGTCAAAGAGCAAAATACCTATGACATATCGCACCCGCCCCGCCAAATCAGGAAGCCGCCTTACTTTGGCTGAACGTCTGTTTTCTTTGTTTCGATATAGTATGGCGCTGTCAGTATATTAAAAGTATGGGTTTTGGCAGGATCATTATACGAATACCCAGGGAAAATTTTAATTAACTCTTTAAAATTGGGCGGCTGAAAATTTGGCATTTCCCGTGTTCATTATTCAAACAAAATATAATCATATGAGATAAAGGTATTTTCACAAGCGTTTACTTTACATGTAACTAAGTATGTACAGTCAGCTGCTGAGAAACCTGAGCCCCTCTGCAGAGAAGTTTGTGTGCAGGGGGCTCAGGTTTCTCTGGAGATGATTGTACTATATGTATTTACCTATTGTTTTCACGTCTACATGAGAGAAGACCAGTGCCGACAGGGGGATGTATATGGGCTGATGATAAATATTATTATCATATACGTGAGGTGCCACATGGAGGAGTAAAGTCCATGATCGTGAACTATGGAGAACCCTGGGGGAGGCTTATGCTGGAAAGAAAGACAATTCGAATTCCGAAGTCTAAAAGTGTTAAACGTTAAATAATATGATTGTCAAATAAAGGCTAGTTGAATTGAATACGTGAGGTGGCACACGTTGTAAGACGGAAAATATCATATATAAAGACGTATTAATATAAAAACTTTAAAAAAAAAACGAGATGCTACAATTTATTTAATTTAATCGTATGGCATTTACTTACGAAACGTGAGATCTTCGAGAAGACCAGTACGGTTGCCAGTTTTTGTTGCATTTTTAGCACCACCCAGGGGTCACGTGTAAGGTAACGGTGGGTACTCCCTACGGACGTGGCGAAACTTCGACCCCCCTTTGTCAAGAGAGTGGGCAACTTGACTGTTAGAAGTTCTCAAGCCGCCCGAAGGCCTCTAACTTGGCTTAACGACTGCTGTCGTAGACAGCAGCCGGGATCAACGGCTTAACGTGCCTTCCAAAGCACGAGAGCGCTCAGTTAGTAACCACTCAAAGCGGTCACCCATCCAAGAACTGACCTGCGCCCACATTGCTTAACCTCGCATACCGCACGTGGTAAGCGGGTGCCGCTGGGCCACGAGCGCTCTATGCTACAATAACTTAAGTGGATACCCGGATTCTGTAAACCACGTCACCCATATTTAGTCGATGTCGGCGAGTAGTTCATACTTAAGTCTCGAAACGCACAGAGCGGTGTTGCATTTTTGATCTTTCCGTAACTGTCAACTGTCAATCGTATCGATTACTGCTTCATATGTCACACACGCCGCCTCCGCTCCGTTATCCCGCGCGGTTTTTTGGCGCGACGTCCCCCAAACTGCGTTCGCTTTACAGCCAAACCGCCTCCGCCCCGCAACGATGCCGCGCCCCGCTCAGCACGGCTAGCACAAGACGGCGCGCGAGCTATATCGCGCGCGAGATAGACTATACGTCTCTTTCCGTTTGTACTCATTAGATAGAGACGGATAGTCTATCTCGCGCGCGATATAGCTCGCGCGCCGTCTTGTGCTAGCCGTGCTGTGCGTTTCAAGGTTTATTCCTGATTTTGCGGACGGAATGTGTGATTTGGTTCTTTGGGAATAGATTTCTTGTAGTTTTTTTTTATAGACGTTTGACTTTTTGATGTTTTATTAAATATTCGGCAGTTGAACCGAAACATTCGGCCAGACCGGTCATTAAAATAATAATATCAATAAATTAAGTAATATCATAAATAAAGACAACTGTCAGGTTTTTCTTTCTTCATGTTTCTTTGGTAATAGTACACCCGCATATAAGGTAACGCAACACACGCACACACACGTATACACACACACACACACACACACATACATTTTATAGTTAAATATAAAATTACAGTGACAGCTACTGCAAAATAACAATGCTACAGTAGAAAACCTATTTTCGCGATAGATTAGCCGTGCAGGAAACTATCAGTGCCAAACATCCCCATCCATGATGTAATCCTTTATTTTATAATACGCTTTTGAAATAAGTGTTTGTTTTACTACAGATTTAAATTTAGAATTGCTAAGTTCAGTAATGTGTTTAGGAATTTTATTGTACAATTTGATACAATTTCCCAAGAACGAATTTTTCGCCTTTACTAGTCTATAGGAGGTTATTTTGAGTTTCCCAGTGTTTCTGGTGGCTATTGGTTTATCAGAAATTGCACTAATTCTTCCGTTGTGACACTCTTTGGGGGAGGCCTATGTCCAACAGTGGACGGCCTTCGGCTGATATGATAATGATGATGATGATTCGGCGCATCTTTATAGTAAATGTATTGTTTGATTGAGTAGGCTGAGGAAAAAATGAAAATTAAGACACAAATTTGTTTTTTTGAGAAATCTCGACTCTAATTGACAACATTAAATTTTTAAGCAGGTTTTTTTCGATGAAATCAAATAGAGGATAAAACTTCAAGTAAAACCACATTTTTATGATCTTGAAAATTGGGATATTTTTAATTCACATAAATAAATCAATTTCAAAAGTTCCTCATTCTAAAAGAGAGTAAGGCATCACAGCGTTACAAATCATACAAAAGCACTGTTACTAACAAAGACAGATTTACTAAAGACAGTGAACTGCTGTTCTTTTTGTGCGCTGTGACTGTCACAATTTCATACTAGTGACGTCATTACGACGATGGTAGGTTTTCTTCACATTATCTTGAATATTTAGAGAACTAATAGCTATAAAAATATAAAGAATATATTTTCCGGTTTCTTGTTAACAAATTAACAAAATGAGTTAAGATTTCATACTACCTATACTTAAAAATTTGAAATGTTTGTAATTGGAGAAATCATATGTCTAGTACGTGGTAAAATCGACAACACAGTGCACTGGCCATTTATAACCTTATTACAACGGAATACGGTTTATTATTGTGAAAATCAACTTGTTTTCGACGTACTATCTGAGACCGGAGGGATGTCATATGAGTCATGTTATGTAAATAATTAACATAATATTGTCGAAGCTGTGTATGACTAATATATGATAATTAACTTTTATTGTGATTTACAACAAATATGTAAGGTGAAGATCAAATTTTTGGATCATGGCTTTGAATACGTCTACAAAATGTGACACGAAAACAACCTACGACAGACTTTAGTGTCATTGTCATAACGGAATCTGTAGACGAATTAAAAACCTTGACTAATCGTAATCAATGTATTAATTCACTGCTGGACATAGGCCGTCCCCAATTGGCGCCACCACGCCAGGTGTGAGCTCTCCGCATCCTACCGCTTCCCGCCACTCTCTTCAGGTCGTCGGTCCACCTGGCGGAAGGTCGTCCACAGAGCGGGTACTTAGTTCGCGGTCTCCACTCCAGAACTCGTCTGCCCCATCGGCCATCGGCTCTTCGACAAACACTTGGAAGGTCATAAATTAGATCCATCCAATATATCATACGGCCGGCAAGCGGATACCGAAGCCTATTGCACTTGTGACCTGTGATTGATTTGAGGCAAGAGAGGAATGTGTCGCTCTCGAACAAAATGACCCTCTACATCTACGTCAATAAGGAATATTTCTATAGGGTATTTGCCACATGTTATAATGGATAAAAAACATGTGTCACTCTATGGATAGTATACCACCAAATATCAGAATGAATTGTAAATTACAACATATTAACAATATCATAGAAGATAATTATGTAATATAAAAAAAACGGTAAATTGTATTTCTTTACTGTCCGGTAGGAAAAATAAAATGTTGTAAGTCAACTATATTTGTACTATTACTTATTCTGTGCCTTAATGCCGTATTTCAGGACTAGAGCAAAATAGTTATTTTCCCATACAACGGTTGAATGTTTTGCGTGTGACGACACAACCAACTATCAGTTGGTAGAAGGCTTTTCGGGAGCCGCTAGCGTCGATCTATTTTTGCCCTTTATTGTGCTATTTATAATTGAATTTGGTTCAATATTTATGTATATGATAGTCTCGAACAACTTGTTCGAATGGCACCATAATAAAAGTTGTCGCCGCTATAAAGGTATCCTGTTGCTTAGGAGTTGCAAAGACACAGATGGTCCGGATTCACAACGAAGCGCATAGGTAGTGCAGGGCACCAATATAAACTTGTCCAAATTCAAACATGACAATATTCGGAATTCGAAGAACACGCACGTCAACATTGTTTAATTATTAAGGATCTATTATACTTTCCTAGGGGTGTTAATGGCGAAAATGAATTCTTTAATATCTTCGAAATGATACGAATTGGGATACTAGTGTCTTAGATAAGATTACTTTATTTCATTTTAGGAATGTGCTCTCCCAATTGACGGAATTCAAAAAAACACCCTGTGTACATTTCTCACCTTATTCCACTGAACTAAGGTCCACAAATGTATATATATTTATGCCATCGACTGTGCCTATTCGGTTTACTTTTTAATAACGTCACCGCAGTTTCAATTCATCGTCGTTTAACGTGTTTATGTAATGGATGTAAAAAATATTTGCATATATGAGGCAAGACAAGCTTGTAGGTATATGTAAAGCGGTATGATTGTTTTGGTGGCAAACATATTGCGTACTTTGAGCAGTGAAAACAAATTTAAGTGAAACGGTTTTATATTTGTAATAAAATTAATCGGCTAGACTAGGCAACAGTTTTATTTGTTGTGTCTATTTGGTACACACCTTTAGTATTCATGATCACGATGATAGAATTACGCATATCACTGTAAGTCCAAGATGTATTATCCGCCGTGACTTCGCCAAGTGGCCAAGGTTGGCCCCAACGGAAGACCGGCGTTGACCGGTAAGGTGGGCCGTCGTCGGGACTACTCGGGACGGGATTTCTTGACACTTTGTTTTTATCATGTTTCACTGAATGTTTAACTTTATTATCTTTGTTTTGTGTGTATTTTACTCTTATCTTCCTCTTATTTTACTCCGTTTGTTTATATCTGTGTGCTATGCTACGAACTTTTTTCTTACTTTCTTAAGATGGTTTGGACATGTAGAGAAGATCGATGGAAGAAGATTGACAAAACGAGTATATGAAGGAAGACTGGACGGAAAAGTTGGAAGGGATAAACGGCGAACGTACTGTAACCAAATCGGAGACATTTTGCAGAAAGGCCAGGTCAAGAGTGCCCTAAACCGGCGCGCATGCATGAAAAATGTTATAAGAGTTTATGAAACGAAAGTTTTATGTCGGGATCGTAGCAAATGGAAATCCGTGATCTCTACCTATCCCTCTGGGAAATAGACGTGATTATATGTATGTAATATGTACTTTCTTTCAAAATGACCGCCGCTACGAAATGTCAGGTCACGATTTATTTTCTCAAACGTGCCCGAAATATGCACACTTGCTCGAGTCGAAGTAGATATATAAAAAAAATAAAAGAATTATTTATAATCAATTGAAATGAGTCAGTTTATAAGGAGATTCGATACTAATTGTAAGTATGTATGTACTCATTATAATTGCTTTTGACCATACACGGCGAAACCCCTCGTTGCCGGCGTCGCCAATGTACGATCAACCAATTTGATTTCTGGGGCACTTCGTACCTTGTCACAGTGAAAATCAATATGAACGCTGCTAGAAATGTCATATTATTGTCCCTGTGACAAGGTACAAAATGGCCCAGAAATCAAATTGGACGTGTACGTCCAATTTGATTTGGGCGGTAATGGGGTTTTGTGGAATTTCCGCGCTGGCTGCAGCGACAGCGTGTGTTTGTAATCAAATTTTAATCGGATTTTACTTATAAATTTCAGTGTAATAATAAACTAACTTAGAAAATAGAAAAATCCCCGACATTCAAATTTTAAAAAACAGTTTTTCACAAAATATATCTAAAAACCATCACTAGAAACCCTGGTTTCCCAAAAAAACCGCAATCAAATCGTTTCATCCGTTAAAAGCTGCGGTGCCCGATACATACGCACATATACATACACAGAAACACAGATCTATATAAATGTTAAACTTATAATCCCTATTTTGCGTGGCGACAAAGTTAAAAAAGAAATTGAAATTGAAAATCTTTATTGTCATCCCTGTAATGCGGTGGAGATACTGCGATCCCCAATCCCCATGCCAAGCGTGGCGATTATGGCATTTACCCCCCATGAAATTGGGGGAGGCCTATGTTCAGCAGTGGACGTCCTTGGGCTGATATGGTGGGTTACATAGAATAGATCTTAAGATAATTTTAGCAGGTCCAACAAAATCAACCGCTTAGCTGCGTACAATTACATACTTCTATCTATATTAAACGTGCTCTCGTTTCGGAGGCCAAGACCCGTTTTGGGTCACTGAGCCAAGATAGTTAAATAGTTAGTTAGTTATCTATATAAAAAGCATATTGAATTATAAATTAATTTAATAAATTATTATAAAAAACATCTAATAAAAAGAGCTACATAGACATAACTCGGCTGGAACAGTGTCTATTGTTACGAAACCCGGCTGTTCCAGTCAAGCGTGCGTAAAGTAAATATTATAGATAGATTTGCAAATCGTATGCTCGAAAAGTTACGTGATTACCTTGCAGGAATTGCCTGCCTCATATTACCGCGTCTATAACACACTCTGCCGAGTGCTATTGCAACCACTAATACCATACCTAAGCAATTACAACCCCCTCAATAAAAGATAACCACATCTTGGCCTCCGATTAAATTTATGGCTGGACTGGACGAACGGGGCTTGACATCTTCAGCTTTAACATCGTTTATAAACAGCCATAATAAATTTCCGACGGGCGAAAGCGACACAATGCTGTCACCAGCATCATCATCAACATGTCAGCCTAAAGACGACCTCTGTTGGACACAGGCCTCCCCCAAAATAATCCACAATGACCGATCCTGCGCCACCCGCATCCAGCGGACACCCGCGTCCCTTACCAGGTCTTCAGTCCCCAGTGTGGCCTGCCCACGCGACGCCTGCCGGTACGTGGTCGCCACTCGAGAACCTTTCCGCCCCAACGGCCATCGGTTCTACGTGCTATGTGCCCAGCATTTCGGAGGGCTATATCGGTTACCAACATAATGTCTGACACAAAAAGTCGGCAATAATATCTGACACGTCCTAACGACCCTACAAATAGAATCGTGTCAGACATATACTCGTATGCACGTTTTGCTATAAATAAATCTAGCGTGTCTGCGTCTAGTATCCATAGTACAAGCTTTGCTTAGTTAGGGACTAGGTCGATTTGTGTCAGATTGTAGATTGTCCCCCAATTGTCCCCCAATATATATATATACTTAAATACATAGAAAACATCCAAGTCTCGGGAACAAATGTCTCTGCTCACCACAGAAACAAATGCCCTTACCGGGAATCGAACCCGGGACCTCTAGCTTCGGAGGCAAACCAACTAAAGTAAACAGGCCGACAAATGCTATGGCAGATATTATTGCTGGCGACTATACCAAACTGTATAACTGTATCTACTAAAATACAGGGATCAAAATGTAACAGCTCTGAAGTTCCTAGCACATACTAAGCAAACAACCCGATAGAATAATATAAGTTAGTACAATAAGTACGTAATTATTCTAACGTATTCGTCTGCGTTCAGCGTGCCATTATAAAATTCAGACACGTGTTTCACCCGTGAGGGTAACACGGGTGACTTGTTTAACATTTGAAATACGTAGATGTTATATTACGCCTATATAGATTCATAATATTACGCCTGCACTTCGAGAAGGTGTAGACAGGGCACATTATATGAAACTTTTCTGCCAATATCAGCATCCCAGGTTTAAAAACCGGCCAAGTGCGAGTCGGATTCGCGCACGAAGGGTTCCGTACCAGAAAAAACGCCAACAACTACTCTGTTGTATGGGAGTCCCCCTTAATTATTATTATTATTTTGATTTTAGTATTTGTTGTTGTAGCCACAATAAAAATACATAATCTGTGCAAATTTTAACTGTCTAACAATTACGGTTCTTGAGATCTAGGTCGGCGAGTGGTAGCCATGAAAAAGGGCTAAAATATCACGTTTTTTGTATGGGAGCCCCCTTAATTATTATTATTATTTTGTTTTTAGTATTTTTTGTTATAGCGGCAACAGAAATACACAATCTGTGAAAATTTCAACTGTCTAGCTATTACGGTTCTTGAGATACAGCCTGGTGACAGACGGACGGACGGACGGACAGCGAAGTCTTAGTAATAAGGTCCCGTTTTTACCCTTTGGGTACGGAACCCTAAAAATGGAATAAATCTCGAAACGCACAGAGCGAGCGCGGCGCATTGCGAGGCGGAGGCAGAAAGTTATGCATTTTTGATATTTCCGAAACTGTCGACTGTCGATTATTGCTTCGTACGAGTATGTCACACACGCCGCTTCCGGTCTATCGCGCTACGCGATATACGCGTGGTTTTTGGTGCGATGTGCCCCGGACCGGGTTAGTTATACCGCATACTTTTACTTACTACTCCGCCACGCTTACTTGGCAAGTTTTTAAACGTTATATTTGAGTCTTAGTACAATATAGTCGAATATGTCATTGGCCAAGATCTACATAATTAAATTAAGTATGCGTACAAGTGTCAAAATGATTAACTTTGCGTTCAGATCAATCAAGAGGAATTTGAAAAAGGGAAAACGTGCCAAACCGCGCTATTGAATGGGAAATAACATAAAAAATCAATTTGAACAATTGAAGAACTTTTTGCATGATCTAAGCAGCTCTGAAAGAACTTTGTTTCCAGCATACCTATATTTCCAGTTAAATAACATATATTTTATTAGCGAAACCGTTTCCGAACTGTCCATTTTTTCACCGTCGTGTTTTTTTTGGGATATTATATTACAGTTAACAGGGTGCTGTGTACATACGTATGTCCAGTGCCGCTTCTAGCTGTTGCTTCTAGCTATTAAGTGTATGTGTGTATGAAATGAAGACCTGCCCACAAACAAACTTCGTCCTAATAAATTTACAACGTCTACTGTATAATATAAAGCAAACATAAAGGGTAAATGCACTATTGCATGCAACTTACGTCGCAGTAAAACCTATTTTCTATGCCATCTGATACAGACTTTCAGGTCCGTCAACATACGACGTCTATTTTTGTGCGTCGCTTTTGATCGCAGTAAATTTTCAAATTGTTTGTTGACGACAACTTTTACAGCGCGTGGGTTGGATCGCGTTGGCACAACTTCAACCAATTAAGCATACAAACGTACATACACTGGCAAGACGGATACGTTTAACGTGTGTTTACCAATGATAGAGCCCTATTTGATGATCACTTAGGCTTAGTTGGTATAGTAGTGCTCCTGCCTACGAAGCCGGAGGTCCCAGGTTCGAATGTGACGAATATATTTTGGTTTCTTTCGTCTTATACTAATAAGCCATTGGGTTTATTGTGGCTCTAATGTAATTTGTGTAAGATGTCTTATTTGCACGTTCGCCTCCACATGCCTGGCGTTAGTGTTATAAAAAACGTATTTTAATGAAATTGAAATATGAAAGTCACGAGCTGAATGAACCTGTCCTCGTTTGTTTATTTGTGTCACGGAAGGATCGCATATTTATATATTTCAGGCACTGGTCCCACCGCGAGCTAGTAAACTATGAGCTATCGGCTATTTTCTAGCCCAAGAAACGAACAAAAGATAATCGCTTCCGTGTAAATAAAAGAGAGAGATATAATCGCTCGCTGTTCACACTGCCGACGAGGACACTATCCCATCGCCCGGCGGCTAAGCTATAATTCCATAGAATTTTTACTAGCCTCCCGCCGATTGACAATTGTTTCTAATACAAAATTTTACTAGTTGCTCGCCGAGCTCGACGATATCTGGCGGTGAGACCGCTGTTTACTAGTTGACCGCAGCGATAAAAGCTATCGACTGTAAAACTAGCTCAGCGGTACTCGCCCATGCCTGATAGAACCGCGGCTGAGCTAGTGGAACGAGTAATCGCCCGATGCACGCGAGCACTAGCTTATACCCGAGCGTCAAAACTAACAAAACTATACTAGCTTCTCGCCTCTCGCCCACTAGTTTGTAGTTTATAGTTCTACTCGCTCATAGTTTGTAGCCGGCGGTGGGACCAGTGCCTAAGGCATTATAACACGCGAGTACTAGGGTGTGTTTATACTTTGGGTTTATTACGGTATCGGGTAATTTTTTGAATTACTTATACTTAGTAAACAAGGAATCCTTTTAGTTTCGCATGTCCGTCTGTCTGACCGTAACTGCTGAAAAGCTGTAATTTGTCATAAGTATACGTAACAAGCACGCCGACTAACACCATAATAAAATCTTAAAAAAGGTGGAGTTTAAATTTTTTTTCATTTCATCAATTCGAAAGCGGAATACCGATTTGGCTTGGTTAAAAAATAATTGGTTACATAAAACCAAGATTTATTTAAAATGCGCAATAAAGCTGTGCTAATGTTGAAGAAACAAATACTGCTAAACTTTCTCGGTTATTTTAACAAAATACTCATTTATTTCCAAATGATAGTCTCAGTAAATATAATCCTTACCCAATTCGATCGAAAGTAGAATATGTTTTCACTGTAATTTCATAACAACTGCGTTAATTTAATTTTAGACCTTGCAATACTAGGTTAAATTAGCTTGGTGATAATTACCAGAGTCACTCGATTGACAACAACGATTAGGTTTGGTAAATTTAGCTGCGTGAATAGGTCGGAGGTTACCTATCGAGTGTAATTTATTTTTAACATATGCACTGGGATAAGCTACCGACTCACGTTAATAAAGTTGACATATTTCATTTTAACAACAAACTTTGCAGGCGCTATATTGACAAACGTGCTGGGTTATTTTGAACTGTATTTGATTTATTTTTAACCTTTACGTTTTTTTCAGTGTTGTTGAAAAGTAAAGTGGATTTTCTTAACCAATTTAACCACTTTCATATTCATTTTTGTGATAAGATTAAACTTTAAAGTATAATTTTTCGTTGAAGTCAAGTGACGTCCCGTCCCCCTTTTGCCAGCTATACGGTGGCTATTCGGTATGTACAAATAATCAGGGTAGTTGTAAAAATAATCAGTTTATAAGGAAATCTATCACAGCTAAGTAAACAATACTAGTTAACGAGTAACAGCAGAGCTTAAGAAATGTATATACCTGGAAAAGTTTGTGAACTAATCAACGCACATTGTAGTAACGATTAAGTTGTTAGTTGTGTTAAACATATAGTAAATGTAAATTAGTGAAGCTTTAGCCCCATGTTGTAACGTGTGGGCAACTACGGAACCCAACATTACGCGTGGCCTAACATGCACTTTTTTTATTTTATTTCACCAACACACCAACCAACTCGTCTTTCATCTGTCACCATCAACCGTTTTTATATCGAAACTGTCAACATTTGACAATTGACAATTGGGATGTTGACAACAATAAAAATAAATTACTTTTATATTGCCAATGAATAAATCTCACGAAAATATCAGAAAATATCACGCTTCTACTTATTTTTGCTATTTTAATGATTTTTAAATACGCGTAGAACAATAAACGGACGCTATTTGATCATAGAAAAGGCGTGACGTCACTTGTTGCTATTTCCCTACAAACTTCATATTAACATAGCGTTTTTGACGTTTCATTAAATGTTGCTGATTTGATCATCAGTCAACATCCCTATTTACATTTGACAGTTTCCATATAGAAACGGTAGAGGTACGTATGAGGTAAAAGGTGAGGCCGAGTTGGATTGTGAATATAGGCTTTAGTCGTCTATGCTGACGATACGAACGCACTAATATCTGGAATGAAGCGTTATTGACCCTTCACGAATGTTTCTCCAGCCTTAGCTTAAATAGTAATAAATCTCAAATAATGCTAATTGCTAATGGCCTTTGGGGCGGAAAGGTTCTCGAGTGGCGGCCACGTACCGGAAGGCGTAGCGTGGGCAGGCCCCCCACACGGTGGACTGATGACCTGGTAAGGGTCGCGGGTGTCCGCTGGACGCGGGTGGCGCAGGACCGGTCATTGTGGAAGTCTTTGGGGGAGGCCTATGTCCAGCAGTGGACGTCATTCGGCTGGATGATGATGAATGCTAATTAAAACAAATTTTAAGAAAAATGATCAAGTTTCGTATACGTGTAGTTGCAACGGTGATTACATTGCAAGCCTAATTAGATCATGTCAAGTTTCTAGGAACCTAAATCGATTGGAATATTAACTAGAAATGAGAACTGGAAGCAATAGAAAACTCAATTAACCGCGTTTCCGATGTCTTGTAAAGCCTTAGAGTCGAAATGAGCTTGGATAAATTTAAAGATGTATATTTCGCATTTGTTTATTCTAAATTGTGATATAGCATATAAGCTTTGGGGCATTCGTATTTTAATATAATATCAATATTAAAACGATTATTCTTGTGATCTAAAGCGAATATTTAATTATATCACGAAAAGAGAAATTCGTACGGTGATACGCATTCCTCCATGGTGTTCGTGTAATTTATTATTTTTTAAGACGGCATTCCCACAGTGCCCTGTTCGTACGTTTTGTGTTACAGTACCCTCTTTGGGGGAGACCTATGTCCGGCAGTGGACGTCTTTCGGCTGATATGATGATGAGGTGTCGGCATGGAACCCTTCTTTGTGCGTGATCCGACATGCACTTGGCTGATTTTCTTCTTACCGAATTTGTTAAGTCGCAATCAAAGGACGTCACATATGTTATGAGGATCAAGAATTGCGGCTTGCTACACGTACGAAAAATGTAGCACTAAGTTTCTGTCAAAACTCAAGGTTGTGAAGCATTGTGGTAAGTATCGGGTTGTCTTGTCAATTAATAAAATGCCTAATATTAAGCTAAAAGTCATTACGATATGGACCCTTTTTCATCATCATCATCAGTCGTTCCCTCAATGCTGAGGATCGTGACATCATGTCCTTTTATTGCTGACCAGACTTCTCCATAGGCTCCTATCACCCGCCTTATGCATGGCCTCGTGCAGATGTAGTTGCAAGGGTGCAGTGAATGTAAAAACCTTTTTAAATGTACCTAAATTGAAAACCTTTTTGTCAGCCCGACGCTGTTGTAGTGTTCAGGACATATTAGAATCATTTAAATTCCTGTTAATATTCATATCGACATATCAAATTGTATGCCTAATTAATCGAGAGAACATTTGTATTAAGACATAGTTTTGTGTAGTTTGATAATTTAGTTATTTATATTTTATTGTATTTACCCGACATGAAATTAAGGGAGGCCTATTTCCAGCAGTTGACGTCCTTCGGCTGATACGGTGGTGGTTGTGGTGTTATGCTAGTACCACCCCTGGAGTTGCAGACGTCCATAAGCTGCGGTGACCGCTTTCCATCAGGCGTACGCTTGCCACTGATGTGGTATAGTAAAAAAAGTTATAATGAAAAAAATGGTTTGACAAAGCGACAGACCAATGTGTGGGCAATGACAAAGCGCCATGACCATACCATCCAAGTGGCCGAGATGACGATGCTACGGTGGATGTGCGGAGTAACAAGGCTTGACAAAATACGTAACGAGCACGTTCGCGGAAGCCTGGGAGTACGCGACATTGCCGACAAGCTACAGGAGAGCTGGTTGAGGTGGTATGGACACGTGATGAGGAGACCTGCTGATATCGTACTGAATTCTACCATGACCCTAAAAATCCCAGGGATTAGAAGAAGGGGAAGGCCGAAGTGAAAATGGATGGATTTAGTATTAAAGGATCTAGAGTGCTGTAAAGTTTCCGACACCGACACGTCAGACAGAGCAAAGTGGAGAGAGAAGAGGAGGAAGGCAGACCCCACAATCAGATGGGAATAATAATTTCCAAGGAGAGAGAAATAATTTGTATGACAAATGTTTCAAACACAATTTATATTATGGAATTGAGTATGCTTCTGGCATATGTGTGGGCGTGTAATTCTCAAGCGAACGGTCCCAGTCGATGTTTTCATCGAAAATAATAAATCATAATTTACCCAATCATACACGAGACGGATAATCATAGCAATCATAATATTGTATCTATTGCATGAATGACATAGCTACAGACTTGATGAGAGGGACCTTCGGGCATTTACGAACAAGCTATTCAGCTGATTGGTACTTAAATTGGCTTATACATAAGTCCTGTAGGTTATGTAGTGGATCCTAGACGTAGTCTGCCCTTCAAGTAAATTGTGGTCATGGATGTTGCCCTCAAAAATCAAAATCGTTATTTTTCTAAAACTATTAACGACCCATCATGTGTTTTATAACAAAGTATCATCATCACTCGCTAGCCCTTTTTCTTATACGAGTATATATCTCTAACATATGTCATTAGCTATTCGTATTAAGAATTAAGAATTTTAACCTTTTTTATAGAGAATCCTAATATTTTTCAAAAACACTGGCTATTCGTTAACGTAAAAACAATTGGCTAAGTAAAGTTTTTTGAAGAGGTGCAAATTATATTTGTCTTCGATAGTGTTTTGTACGGGATATTTTCAACGACCTCAGCACAAATCCGGACTTTCGATTTTGCCGCATTCCTCCACGACCTTAGCTCGATATTTGGACACACTGATCACACCAAATACGCAAGAAAGAAACAGTCAAACAGAACCTTTTAATTATTTCAATTTCGAGTTTGACAGTGACAGCGGTGACAGTTGACATCGCTTTTTTTTCTATTTCTTGAAGTACAAAGGCACTAAGCTTGTCCGCCATTAAATCGGCCAAATGTCATCTCGTCCACTTAAACAAAACATTTCTAAAAAACTATAGGTCATATAAATATGAGAACTGCAGTTTCTCAACCCTTAAGATGACGACTATCGAAGAAAAATATAATTTGCACCTCTTCAAAAAACTTTACTTAGCCAATTTCACGTAAAAATGCAATTGGTCGTTATTGGTATTGCGAACCAAATAGCTTCTTTGAAATGATATCTACTAAAGTTTTATGGATGTTTATATACCTTTTTTACATTTTACGTCTGTATACATTTTTGTAATTAAAAAATAATAGTATACTGTTAAGTATATTACTATGTCGTAGACATTTAAAAATGATTATTGTAAGTTATTTAAGGATATTTATATAAAACAATCGGAGCCCTGTGGACGGGTTCCCATAAGGCTGGCAGCGTTCCCCCTTTGGATAACTATTATAGTATACTTATAAGTTACAAAGGAAAATAAGGGGTGGTTAATGCTTTATGACTATCATAACTTTCGTTTATTTTTGCTTTTCTATGGTGTAGTATTTCGAAGAGCGATAAATAATATCTGTATTTTATCATACCCTGAGCAAGTTATTCGATAAAATCTAGACTAATAGGCTTTAAAGTGATCTCTTCCAGCAAACGTTAGTTACGTAACCCGCCGGCTATTTCTCCACAAGGAAACAAGTCGTGGAGACCTCGCATTGACCCACATCGCGGGTTCGACGATCGGACGAGGACAAATATAATCACTTTACGCTACTCCAGCGAGATGTGGGCTCGTGGTTATTATCTACTATTAATAAGTAATAATAAAGCGATAAAGATAAATAGATATAAAAGGAAGACAAATTTAGTTCGTTATATTCACGAAGAGGCACTCCTTATTTATTTTAGTCAATTTATTGATGATTAAAAATATTATAGTGTTCCAAATCTACGAAGTAAATTGTGCTCATGCTAAGATGTACCTTTGTAAGCATAAAAGTATTTTTATGCAGTCATTAACGTTATTAAAACCGTTATTATTCAATATTTTGTTTAAACAATCGATTCTATACGGAAAAAAATCGGCCAAGAGCATGCAGTGTAGGGTACCGTAGTTGCCCAATGAACTTACTTTAAAAAAATCAATAATAAGCAAAAAGGCATGCTTTCGCAGCGATTCATACGTCTTTTACTAAGATGGAAAGACTTTGTACGATAACTCAAAAACTACTTAACTGATCATGTCCACTATAGTCTTTGTTGAAAGTCTTTTTTTTCTTCATATTTTTGGACCCATAGTTTAAAAGTTAGAGGGGGATACACAACTTTTGTTTCTTTTGGAGGGAATATTTCAGAAAATATTCACTTTACAAAAAATGTTTGATGAAGACCTCTATTAATCTTGAAAGACCTATCCAACAACACCCCACACTATAGGGTTGAAGCAAAAAGTAAACATCCCCACTTAACGAGTAGGGGAAGTACCATTCAAATATATTATTTAAGATTTTATTTTACGACTTTCTCAGTTTTATTGATTTATATATCCATACCAACTTGCAGCTTTCTAGCTCTAACAATCACAGAGCAAAGCCTCGGACAGACAGATCGACAGACAGACGGACATGGCGAAATTATAAGGGTTCCTAGTTGACTACGGAACCCTAAAAAGTCGAAAGTACAGAATAATGTTAGCAACTAGCGACATAAGTGTAAAGTGGCGAGCATGCAAGACAAGATGGCGCTTTGTCGGGACTAAAATATTACTTCAGTTAAGTTATAGGTAGCTATGCTCGTATTTTCCCGAAAATAAGTGTTAGCTAGATATTTATATCTTTCCCTAAAACTCCTACCTACATTGCAAAAATTCTTTATAATCGTTAGAGATTGTCATTACAAACAAAAAAAAAATATACAAAATTTATTGTAAAATCAATGTAAAGAAAAAAAACTCAAGATAGTACACGCGCATATATCTCTGAAACAATTATTTCGATACAATAACCATTGAAATTAAAAAAATAAATCCATATTTCGCTAATCGACAGTGTATAAAATCGTTAACTCATTTATATTCACATAAAACATTGATTACGCGATTAGCCGTATCTGAACAACTGTTCAGTTACGGCTAACGCTGGTTGTATATAAAGCCTATCAGCACTTGAATTAAGATACTTCTCCCATTTGAAGCTCGTAAAAAGGGACACTTTAAGGCTACAATAATATTCATAAACGTTTTTGCTAAACAAAAATACAATGTAAATGACTGATGATTGTTGTACGATAATAACTAAGTATATTAGTAAAGCAGTTCAAAACAAACTAACTCTGGTTGCTATGAATATATGTGGGTACTTGTCTGTCGCATGGTACAAGATTTCTATCCCGTCTAGATATTTCTACATATTCATTGCAAGAAAATATTTGCAATAACAATTGTGTTCACTTGCTTCAGAAATAAATCTAGATAAGAAAACTATATCCTCTTCTATGAAATGATGACAATATGTAGAAGTAATGCAAAAAAATGAATAAATTGTCGATTGTGTGCCAATAGGCGTCGGCAGAACACGTGCAGTTATTATTTTGCATTCCTTACCTAGGTATGAAAGTACCTAGGTCGTATTTTGATCTCAGAAGGGCTTTGAAGGTGAGGCATGTCGCCTCATTGCCTCCCCTTAACAAACTTTTACAAAAAAAAAAATAGCAATGACAGAAAATTTCTTGTTCGGGCTGAAATTGGTTACCCTTGGTTAACAATCTACTATTTTAGTGCCATTTTTAGCAATAATAAACATCTACGGACCGAAAAATCACAGTACGGTGAAAGATAAAGTAGATGAGATATTCCAGTAGCGCGTTGCCTGAGGCGACGTTTGTATTTTTAAGCTTTGTTGTATCTGTATTTTTAATTTAACGTGTCACTTTTCGATCAGGTGAAGTGTGTCGCATTTTTAATAAAATGCGCACTTATCCCGAGTGCGCATTTTTATTAAAAATATCGAAATCAACAGGTTTTGCGTGACTAACATCGTATATGTATCCATGCAACCAAATAAAACAAGTGTCTCGCACGGAAGTCAATCGTTGTACATTTCGATACTTTTTACGAAATGAAATGAATTGAAATTAAATTAAGTTATTTCTTTTTAACAATTCTTACAGGTCATGACATAAATGTATCATAAATTTAGCTTATTAATTAAATATTAATTAGCTGTAGAATTACACATTTATAAATAATAAAAATTATAGCAATTAATTGTACCAATGAATAAATATTAAGTCAGAAAATATGACTTTAATGAAATACATATAGTACCTATAACAGATACAAATATACAGGCACGTTAAGCCGTTGATCCCGGTTGCTGTCTATGATAGCAGTCGTTAAGCCAAGTTAGAGGCCTCCGGGCGGCTTGAGAACTTCTAACAGTCAAGTTGCCCTCTCACTTGACAAACCTAATCCCAATAAGGTCTGGTTTCCCCCTCGGGTTGGAAGGTCAGATGGCAGTCGCTTCCATAAAATTAGTGCCTACGCCAATTCTTGGGATTAGGTAGCGGACCCCAGGCATCCTACAGGATGCAACTGTACAGGGAATAATAACGCTAGGAGGATGATGATGAACAAATGCAACGTGTGTGCTCGCTTACAAAATTCACTATAATCGTAAAACATTTGTTTTAAAAATAGGGGTGGATACTGCATCTATTATGTCTTTGGGCAATCGGTTTAAAAGGCCAGGTTTAGAGTAGTAGTAGAGACAGACAACGCTGTTATGGCGAGTTTGTGCTTGTTCACGACTAGGCGGTATGCGTGCTCATTGCTGCGCAGCGGGTAACTCGCGTTGGACCCTTGGCGCTTAAACAGGTGGGGTTTTTGTACGTGTCCTGTATCATTAGGACAATGTATAAGCATGGCATCCCTGCCATGAATGCCAGAATGTAGAATTATCTAAAGAACCGTAGCACCAGGGCGTCATCCGGAGCGCCGGCCAACGTCCGCAAGGCACATTTAGGTAGGTAGCGTGCAATTCGCCCCGACTAACTCTAAATTGATGGTAAAAAACCCATTCTAAAAATGTAAGAAACTTGAATGTTAAAAATCCCATTCTAAAAATGTAAGAAACTTGACTGTTAAAAACCCATTCTAAAAATGTAAGTGTTTAATTAATCATCCCGAGTGAAATATTTGTGATCCCACTCGGGGGGTACCAGGGTTTCATAAAAGCAAACCGTCCCACGCTAATGGCTTGGACGACGCCTCGAGCAACAGACTTAGCAACAGGCTAGACAGCGGCCATGGCAACCTAGTGCCTAGACGAAAATAAAAGTCTCTAGATATAAAGTAACAGACAAACAAAAGGCTTTAGGGTGGGCGAGTAGGTACTAAAATCAAACTCCTTTATTGTAAAAACTCAACAAGCCTTTGTTAGTATTTTAAGGTACAATTTGTTCTACGGGGTGATTGGCAGATGAATGGACATACACGTACGTATAAAGCGGATAGACGAGGTCATAGGCTAAGTGGTCATGGACAAAAAAATTGGACCCAAAGATTTTTTAAGAGTTTTTCATTTTCATTTTTCAATATTTTAAAACCTCAATTACTTAAATTAAAATGCTGTCCGTTTTATAATTATTTAAATCATTGAGGTTTTTAATCCTGAAAACAGAGTATTACAAAAATAAAAATAAAATATTCTTAAAAAATCTATTCACCCAAGTCATTTTTTGGGCTTGACTTTGCAGATGATTTCATCTATCCCCTATATATATGTCCTAGTATATCCATCCATCTGCCAAACCCTGTATATCATATGTGAAAGGAGAAGAACTTGAATGCAAGTTAAATCAAAATACACTCGTAATAAATAAGATTTTTTTAAATAAATGAGTTATATCAACTTTGTGCTTGCCTGTTTGTTTGAGTGTATTTGAAATTTGATTGCTATTGTTCAATGAGAAAGGGTTAATTAAAATACTTGAAAAATGTATAGGTAAGTGGATATTATTTGCATTGAACGATCTTACACAGCTCCTATTCAACAACTAGTTCCACTTCGAAGCCAAAGTCATCACATCATCGAACGCGAACGGGTCATATATTTAACCATTGTACTAACGTTCAAATATTTTAAATTTACATTTCGAAGTTATGACTGCCTTACAAACTCGTTGGTAGGCACTTTTTTGGCAACTTTCGAGGCGTTTATTGTTTCGAAATTTCAAGGACTTTTTATGTCTTCAGCTGTCTAGTTCTAATTTGAGATGCTGAAACATTCAAAGCTCATTCGACAACTTCTTCAGGTTTCGACAACTCAAAGCTTCAATTAGAGCTTTTTTGAGGATTCATTCATTTTGACGACCTGTTTAGCCTAGTTGGTAGTGACTCTGCCTCCGAAGCTAGAGGTCCCGGGTTCGAATCCCGGCCAGGGCATTTATTTGTGCATTTTTCACGCATATTTGTTCTTGGGTCTTGGATGTTTTCTATGTATTTAAGTATGTATTTATCTATATAAGTATGTATATCATCGTCTAGTACCCATAGTACAAGCTTTGCTTAGTTTGGGACTAGGTCGATTTGTGTAAGATTGTCCCCCAATATTATTATTATTATTATTCTGGGCTTTTCGATCTTTGCTTTGCATTGTAGACGAGATTCTGGGTTTAGGCTTTTAAAATATGAAGGTGCCTACTTCTGATTTTTGTAATACGCCTGCGTCCACCCGGACATGCAATCTTTAGACCATTTCACTTATAATAGGATAGGGTAGGTGGGTGGGGTGTATGTTATAATTTATAACATAGTGAGGCTATACATAATTATAGAAGTCCATCAAAGCCATCAAAATATTAAAAAGGCAACAAAAAGTAAATCAAAAATATGCTCATATTTTATAATGTGCAAACGTAAATTAAAAACCACCTACACGCAATAAATCACGACAAAAACAGCAAATCATTATTTTTAGGGTTCCGTGCCTTATAGCATCGCTCGTGTGTCTGTCTGTCACAGCCAAACTGCTCCGAAACCACTGGACTGATTAAGTTGAATAAAAAATTCTTAAGATTTAAAAAACCAAATATGCTACGAGTATGTTGGTACTATGGCTATACACAGAGAGCTATATGCTTGAAGGAACAGAAATAAATAAAAACATCCTGTATATGAGTTTTAAACATATAGGCCACTTTTGGGGGTGTAAATTAGTAAATAAAATAATAAATGGTTCCCACACTATATCCTGTAATATAAAAGGGTTTGGTATGTGCATTTAAAATATATATTTTTTATAATTATGAGATAAATACTTTAGAATTTATTTTAGAAAATAGACTAAAATTTATTAAGAGATGTTGTCACGAATTTCATTTCCATCACATTCGCGAATACGAATGCGAATATTTAGAATGCGAATGTGCGAATGCAAATGTAAATGTTAAGGCCACCTACGTAAATAGAATAAAAACAGATTAAAAATAAATACCGCCTTAAAAAACTAAAAAGCAAAAAATAAACGGAGATTTTCAACCCAGTCTTTAGATAAAATTTAAACCTACGTTTTCATGACATGAAACCTACTAAACATAGTCCAATTTTAATTAAAAACTAATTTAACTAGTGGCTTCTGTTTCTGTGTACTGTGGAACTCACGGTTTCTTTTTCAAATTTCAAAAATTTCCAATAATAGACTTGACACAAAAATTCTAAGTAATTATCAAATCTGCTCACAACATTTCACGAGAGTCGGTTAAGGAAATGCAACCTGTAGGTAGACCATCATAAACAGCCTGAAATCCGGACATACGAAAGGAGAAAGCATTTTTGTCGAAGCTGAAAGGGAGACCTTCGTTTCACTAGGTCGGTCAACAATTTCTTACATTTTTATCACCTTTTGGGTCAGGTTGCTGGTAACATTACATCAGGACCATTGTAATTGACCGCGTCATAGTCGCTCCACTATCATATATTTATTATTTTTCGAATAAAGATCATTCTTCAGATATTGAAACTGTTTTTATTTTGCAAAAAAGGGCTATCCGAGCAATTTATAACTTGGGGTCACGTGAGTCATTAAGAGAATTTTTCAAAGAAATAGATATTCTAACCCTGCCGTCCCTATATATATTTGAAATAATAATGTATGTTAGGAAGAATTTGGGCAATTTTCCAACGAACGCTGATAAACCAATAGCCACGAGAAATACTGGGAAACTGAAAGTAACCTTCTATAGACTAGTAAAGGCGAAAAAGTCGTTCTTGGGAAATTGTATCAAATTCTACAATAAAATTCCTAAACACATTACTGAACTTAGTAATTCTAAATTCAAATCTGTAGTAAAACAAACACTTATTTCAAAAGCATATTATAAGATAAACGATTACATCATGGATAGGGATGTTTGGCAGTGATAGCGTCCTGCACGGGTAATCTATCGCGAAAATATGTTTTCTACTGTAGCATTGTTATTTCAGTTATTTTGTAGTAGCTGACACTGTAATTTATATTTAACTATACAATGTATATTGCTTTGAAAAAATGACACCTCGCCGAGTTTCTTACGCCGGTTCTTCTCGTGGCAGAGGTTTATTTTTCCGAACCGGTGGTAGTTTATTGACGTTCATAGGTGCATGTAATATGCCTAATTTGAAGAATAAACTACTTTTACTTTACTTTTACTTTTTTTTTACTTCATCATCATTTTCTTGATCTAAATATCTTAGCGCCATCCATTAAACACTTGAGAGTTTTGGATGACCATCCATGATCTTCATCATTAACTCCAGTTCACCAAATGCTAATACTTTTTGAATGAAAATGCTTGGTTTTTTACCGAAAATACTAAAATCGCTATATGCTTTGCTTGGATTTTTGAGCAGTTCCCTCAATTCCAGATGGTTTAAAAAGGAAATATTTTTCCAAGGCGGTTCACAAATGATAGAGTTCTGAGGTAACACACATTAAAAATAAAAAAAGAACATATAATACCGAATTTCGACTCTCCTCCTTTTTTGAAGTCTGTTAAAAAGTACTTTCTATTGGGCAAAATAAATCACGTGACACTGGTTGGCACGCTCTAGGCATGTGCGAGTCGACTTCTTGTTCGAAACACGCCACGACTTGCACACATTCGCATTCGCATCGTTTGATGCGAATGCGAACGTTGATGCTAATGTTTAAAATGATGCGAATGATTCGCATATGCGAATGCGAATACGAATATTCGTGACATCCCTAATAGCCACACTGGTGCTCAAAATACGGTGACGGCATGGAATCGCAGAGAACGAGAGGGAGAAACTTATAGGAGTTATAAAAACGTCACGCATGAAGCGCGTCACTGCGGCAGCGGTGTGGCCAGGGGCCTTTACCACAAAACTTGACAAGCGTACAATTTGACAAAATTGTTAACATTTTTGTTTTTGTCAAATTGTAGACTTGTAAAGTTTTGTGGTACAGGGGCCAGACCCCGCCATCAACAATGCAATCAAACCAAATTGTATCAAATGCGTCTGTTGAAAAAGCGACTTTACTGCCCAATTAAGAAGGTTCCAAATATAACGGAAGTTTTTGAAAAATTCTGATATTTTAAATAATTTCAACTGTACTAGCTTCTGTCTGCATCTTTTGGTACGCGTGGCATTCAGTATCCGACGGTAGTTTTCAGTTCCCACTCATCGGCGAACCTTTGGCCCTCCTTATAAGCGACATCGTTGGACAATCGTTGAGGGTTTAGTGGGTAGTCTGGACCTTCTGCTCAGGAGTCCCACATGGTCCCCCTTCGTCCGAGCGAACTAAGGAAGTAAAGGCATTCCCCAAACGCAAAAAAAAAATATCGGGTGTCAGCGCCGCTTACAAATTGGTGTCCAGCCAGTGTGAGTAGCTTCATATAAAATGTTGTGCCGCTGGGACATCAAATTCAAATCAGAGTCCGACAGCCACCAAGTGGGAACGGGGGGTAAATTCTCAGATGCGAACCTGCGGTCCATAACTGCGCGAGCTGTTTGAGCCCCTAACCTAGTCACAGACTAAAAAAACATAAGCCACATTTCCTGTGGTAAAGGACTTAAGGGCATACAAAATGGTTTTATCGCAAAACTTTTATTGCAATGTCTTTTCTAGTATTTTCAGTGTTTCATTAAATAAATAAAAGTAAAAAAAATATCGCATAAAAATTACATCAGATGAGACGTTTGTGCGGTTAAAGTCCAACCAAAAGTTAGGTATTATAACGCCTCTTTGGCAATTTCAACATGTATCTTGTAACAGCATTTTTCCATGCATCAGAGTATATTTCACTAAGTCTTTCGAACTGTTCGTGCCATCATTAAAATTACAGAATTCAGCCAACTTCGGTATCTAAACCGTTTTTTATCAACAATGCTGGGATTCAACTAATAAGGAGCATTCGTGTCAACTTCTATCTGTTTCTCTCGGCAACACCACGTCATAAAGACAGGAAAACACGCGGATATCAACCTTAGCACTTCGCGACTGATGCCAATGCAAGTGCATTTCATAAGCGCAGTTGCAACGTTAGATTTACTGTTGATTTACTGTATTTTAAACTTTATATCGGTGAGTTAGAGACGTGAGTGGTTGATTAGTTTGTTTGTTTGGCTCGTAACTAGGGCGACACCTTGAACATTACATTAGCATTATGGCCTCGCGCGGTCGTCGCTCTTTCGTCCTCAGTCAATCCTTGCTTGTATTATTTCCTTCCTTACCAGTTTTGATATATTCACGTAATAATAAGGTAGGGAATTAGCATCTTTAGATACCTGAAACGATTGACGATACTTCAGATTCGGAATTCTGAAAAAAGCGCCCTCGTCTAACAGGGCATCAGCTGCTAAAATTATGTAGTACCGTTAGTATACCAATTCCATCTGAGCGGTACGTCGAGCTCAAACATCATCAAATAAGGTGATATATCATTTCTAAAAATCAAAATGAGTTGTAGAATTGGATCCCTGTGTATTTGGAAGCGTCGAAAAGATACATTTAAAATACCAAAAAAAAAATTTAATCGGTTGCTCAGTTTTACGGAGTATATACCGTAGCCATAACCTATGAGTTTGATAAGTACATATCTAGACTTTTAACCCTTCAAAATTACCTATTTAGGGTGATTGTTTAAAAGAACTTCCGAGGTTGCGCTGTTTGAGGGACTTGTTAGGGAGTGAGGGACTTACATTTGTACAACGAATCCTCAAACCAACTATCAGCCAAACCGTACCGTTGTTAGCCATAGTCAGAGTATATTTAAAAAAAAAAATATGTCATGCAGTTGGCATGCAGTTGCTTGGTAGTGTAACTTTCCTACCACGTGCTATGAGCTCCCTGCCGAGGTTTTCCCGAGGAACTGCAGTATGGGATTCTTCAAGAAAGGAGTGTATACATTTTAAAAGGTTCGGCAACGCCCTTGTGACATCCCTGGAATTGCAGGCGTCCATAGGCTGCGGTGATCGCTTACCATCAGGCGGGCCGTACGCTTGTTTGCCACTGACGTAGTATAAAAAACGTAAAACTAAGACTACAAACGTAATTCTATCCTGACTATGAATGTAGATTTTCAAATTCCAGGGTTTTTTTTAATTAGGCTCCGAGTATGACTTTTTGAATGTTTTCCTTTTAATAAGATATACAGAATTTTCGTTAGCGGTTTTTAGCGAGACATTACTGCTTAGTATAATACCAAAATAATGAATCTACAAAACTTTAAAAATCCACTCATCGTGAGAAATTATCGAAGTTTCTACAATCTGAACGAAAAACGCCCAAAGCCATATTTTAAATGCTTTACTCAGCTAAGTAATACGGTCGATATGGAGAATATGTTCATAAGGTGCTAGGTGCAGGTGGGATTCCCTTGTAAAAAGGCAAACTATGAGTATTTTTTTTATACCACGTCGGTGGCAAACTGGCGTACGGCCCGCCTGATGGTAAGCGGTCACCGCAGCCTATGGACGCCTGCAACTCCTAGGGGTGTCACATGCGCGTTGCCGACCCTTTAAGAATTTATACACTCCTTTCTTGAAGAACCCCATACTGTAGTCCGACGGGAAAACCTCGACAGGGAGCTCATTCCACAATCGGAGCGTCGGAGGGAGGAAATTTCTCTGAAACCGTACCGTACGCGACCATTTAGGTTCTAAGAGTATGTACACAAATAAGTAAACATGCAGACGAACTGAGTACCTCCTTCCTTCTATTGAAGTCGGTAAATAAGTGGATGACCCAGAGTTTTGTCCAAATCACAGCAAATGGAAACAACCGCCCCCACCAATTATATGTATCTATGACTGTACGGCTGCTAACTATAGTCCGCATGTATGTATGTCTGTCTGCATGTGACACACATAATCCGTTGCAACACTCTCGGTAAAGACCTTGAGTGCTTTGAGCGGGCGATGTAATCTGTACGCGACATGTATCGCTACTGGCCCAGAGTTCGCGATAAGCTTGTAAATCTAAACCTCAAAAAATAGCCTACTCAATTTCCCAAGGAATTTGATTTCTTGGCCACTTTCTTTTCATATTGATTTTCACTGTAACAAGGTACGAAGTGGCCCCAGTGTTTTAGTGTCATGTTTAAACTGTCACATTAATTAAATTTCCAAAGGTTCACCCTTTGGAAGTTTAATTTAATAAACCGACAAATTACCCAAGTGTCGATACATGTATAATGAGTTCGACTGTACATCGATTCATATTGACAAGGAATTAGGTAAACCAAAGATACGTTTTGGGTAAATTTGTATTTTCCGGACACAGAATGATGATGATGATGGTGATGACATCACTATATGTGTTTGTTAATACTGAACGCTAATTAATATCTTCGCTAACGCCGTGCATGTAAATAAAAAGAAAAGTTTGGGTGATTGTTTAAACTTTTAGCATGCCCGGCAAGTTGTTATTACAGAATGTTCGGTAGTTATGACTGTAGAAAGCTACACGCTACGGCTCGCTACGGCCGAACCCTTAATGATGGCACTTCGGTGGCCCAATGGGCAATACGCTATAAGTCGTAAGTGAAGAATGCAATTTGTTATGCAGCATATTCCGACTATATACCTCGTGTGTTCATAAGTTTTGAGACGGCTACATACTCGATTTATTCATAATTATATTTATATTTTTTATATTTACCTACAAACATATTGTTAATTTTGCTTGACAATAGTTTCATTAATAAATAAACATATGTATTATTTAAACTGCGTTCCAATATTTTATGTTATATGCCATTTATTGCGTCGGCTACACCTAGATAATGACCCCGCGAGACACGAAAATTTTCATCAGGGATTCTCTTGCTTCTCTTCCAGTAGCTCATTTGTGAGTAACTTTTTTTGAGTAGTATTTACGGCAGGTTTTTAGCTCTAAATTGTGTGTTCATAAAAGCTAATTTTGTCCAAAAAGACTAATGTTGAGTATTTAGAGCCAGGCTCTTAGAAAGTTACTTCTACTGACCGATAAAAGACATTACATTTTTCTTTTAGCAGTCTTCGTATGAAAATTTAATTTTGTTACGGTGTTCTCCAAAACTTTGCCAAAAACCAATTATTTTGATGAATATACGTGTCAAATAAACAAGTGATTCCAATAGTCCATCTGGTAAATGGATAATTTTAAGGCATTGTTTGAGCAACTAGTATTCAAAATTGAAAGAAAAGGCTACCTCATACGTAATAATTGCCCGTATCGTGAACATCGTAGGGTGATAAGGTTGCAGTACTGTCTGTGCAGTAGTTGGAACATCTATCGACATTTTGGTGTACAATTCGTCGTTCCGCTGCCTTCACTTTCTTTCTATCAGAGACATTAACTTGTCAGTGAAAAAGGCGTTTTTCGTTTCGTGCCGGCACCTAAGAGAGACCGCCGCATTTAAAGGCTTAAATCAAAAATATTGAAAGCTTATTTAAATAAACTCTATTTACTTTTATCAGCTACAGTACAGTGATTCAATGAAAATAATAACCTTGCCAGAAATATTTTCTGTAATTGATTTATTCAAAACAATATTCGTCTCAAAACTTATGAACACACGAGGTATATAAGATGCACTTTGCTTCTAGAGCACTGCAGTCTGAACTAGTATAAGTGCAATTACAGTGTCAAGTATAACACTCCCATGTTAGAGTACTTACAATATTTATGAAAAAATATTATTCATATTATCTCCTCTTATTGAAAAGACTGTGTATACTTTAAAACTCAACTCATACCGATATTCAGGTATATCATTGCTTATTATTTTTAATTATGAATATTGGAACTTATTTTTGACTGCAGAGTTAAATTTTCTTCTAGACAAATGAAGAGGGAGTGAAACATGTATACCGATTAATATTTATTACTTTTTATACAAATAAACACGCAGCTTTTCAGTTAGAGCTTTGTATAATTTTTAACAACGATTAGTAAAACATGAGAACGAAGCATCAGCACAGGCAGCCTTACGTAAACTGTATTAGATCTAGTATATCTTTTTACTTATAAATCTGACCAGTTCACCTCTAAAACTGGGACAGGATATGTGTGTGTTATGTAAGTTGCGTGCGAGCGGGTAGGTGCATATCCGTCTATTACCGCCAAGGTGACGCGAATGCTGACAAAATCAGAACGTGCGCATATTGAAGACGTATATGTGCCCTGTGTGCTTCGAGAGATACATTCAAATTTTCATCCCAAAAGGGTGGAGTTTAGTAACGAAATAATTAGTTTGTGCTCGAACGAAACGTATTTCGGTAAACTCTTTAGATTAGTCTATTCTCAAAGGGTTGCCGTGGCCACGCTAAATGCTTTGAATAACTGTTAACTCTAATCTAACCAGTTAAAAAGAGGTTTGCGACAAAGAGGATAATAATGCTTTGACAATGGCTATGTTTCTGTATTTTAGTAGGTAATATTATTACGTGGAAGAATAAGATAAAAAACTCTTAAGAATTAAAATTCAGATTAATTATAATTACTAAGGCTCTATCGGAGAATTAAACTCTCGACCACAAGTCAAATAGAATTTGAAAGTCACGACACTTCTACGACTAATTAGTCAGTCAATTCACAACAAAATGGGATGTTGGAAAGAATAAACAAGTGGTATGTGGAATAAACAGAACATCGCTAGAGCGAATGACTTGCGAGTTCGCGCCCTTTTGTTTGGGTTTAAAATGTGGATAATACTAGGGCTGCGCCGAAGGGCGAGCTGAGCGGTTAGTTGACTCTAGCGTTTATTTCCGGACGCCGCAACCGTGACACAGTTGCGCTGCGCCAACTGCAGCGTAACGTGACGCAGTGGATACACTGATCGGTCCTTTGGCAACCTTTATAACGGTTCCGCAGATTTTAATCAAGGCACTGAAGTTTTGACTTATTTTTTAAATTGAGATATTGTTTAATATGGCTTACTGCTTGGGTACCATAAACAACCTACTTAAAAAGGTCGTGTAATGGTTTATTTGGCCTTGTACGAAGCTGACGCAGACAAAAAAAGTGAAACTATGACATATAAATCAAATGATATAATCTCTCTAGAGATTTCTATCGCTCTTATTATGTATAAAGCAGGGCTCTCCGTGTGGTATAGGGTTATATCACCACACTTTGTTCCCGAGAGCGTCATAAAAGTCATGTATGGAGTACTTATAGGGTTAAAGATTTGTGGTTGATGAGCTACTAACTTAATTAAACCCGCGATTGCGACAATCATATTTAAACTGCGATGCACTATTGGGAGGATTTTTAAAGTACTGTTAACGACTATACCTACTTACTTAGATACATAGATAGATAGATAGAACTTTATTTAGTACCCACAATATACATGATATTTTTATGACAATTAAGATGAAGAGCATGCAACTTAGTGTCTAACAAAATCATAATAGTAATTGCGACAAATTACAACAGTACATGTGAGCCATGTGTCGTGGCAGAGAATGGGCGCTGGCTCAGCATTATGATGCGGCGGGAGACCACATCGCTGATATTCTGCCAGGAGCCTACTAAAACTAATAATTAAGTATTAAAGAACGACCAGTGCAACGCATGTGTGTGTTTTGTGTATGCGCGTGTAGTGTATGTGTCTATGCGTGGGTGCGTGGACATGGGAGAACGTGAAATTTAAGGATTCTGTTTTTGTATTTTTAAAAGATGTAGGCGATAATTTAATTCGAACTTATTTCTATTCTTTATTTCACGAATTGGTGGCGGCTTAGATTACTTTTCTTGCACCATATGTATACATATATAAGAATATAAAAAAAATGTTTTTATAATATTATGAGTTTAATTGAAACCACTGTTGCTATCTTCGCTGTGTGTATCTATGCGCAAACGCATCGATAAAGTAACAACACTCACGCGCAACAAGAGGAGGGCAATCTGACACTTGCGCATTCCAATTTCATACCAATGTTGCGTACTCGCTCTGAAACGTTAGCTCCGCGCATGCGTAAGCGAGTGCGAGATACACATGGATATATCTACGTAAAATCTGCTGTAAATCCCACCGGTTTTTTAAGGAGTGAGTTGTCATAATCGGGCCCTTTACTCAATTAATATTATCACAATACTGGGGTGTCAATATGATCGCGGTTTTCAAAATTGGTTGTATTTTGCGTCAATATTCATTAATATTAACGTGATACGGAGCATGATTTGAGGGTTTCGCCTGATAGTAATGACCGAGTAAAAGACCCCAATGGGTTAGCTGATACTGTGCTGACAAAAGTTTGGTGTCTAGTTAGGTTAACACAACTCCTTTACGCATCTCTAAAGCAATGTAGAGGGAACGAGTAAAGGGTTTCGTGCCTGAACTTGATTGTTCCGGTAGCTGACTAGAGCGATAGACCGCGTATGCCAGGATGCAGGATGCCATAGCTTGGAATGCTGCACGTAGCACAAAATTATAAATATATCCGTTTATTTTAAATTCCCGAGCTCTGTATAATGGTATGTAACATACCATACTGACGCAATAGGAACTTTTGCTTATTAAAAACTACAAAAAAGGGAATGTTTGCTTGCGTTTGTTTTTTTAAAAATGTTCGAAAATAACTGCATAGAACGGATTATTTCTTATGTTTAAATGATTTACAATTTTCAAAATAACAAATACCCATCACGCAAAATTTATTTCTATTACGGAAATAAATCGTAAAAACATCCACAAGGACGACTTAGAGTAAATAACTTACCATTTAGATGAAACCGTCTCAAGCACAGGAAAAAAACATGTTTTAATTATTTTGTTGACGAATTTTAGCGACTTCACTTACCTGTAACAAAGAGAAGGATAAAATGTAGTATAAGAGATACTTTTTCTTTGAAAGTAAATAGTGGTATAATATTGAAATTACAGAAAACCCCTTATATTCCTGAGGCCACGTGTATAGGTTTAATCAGCATCGAAAGAGCTACGCATATGAGGATGTCAAAGGAAGTCTTAATTGTAAGGGAAAAAAGTTTTTGATCTCTTTATATGCGTAGTTACTTTAGAGATTGACTGTACTACATAAATACAATATATTACGGTTGTGATTATTTTGTCAATCTTTGAAGGTCTGGTGTCAGAAGTGTATGCAGGGACCTCATCATCATCATCATATCGTTCCATCACCGGACGTCCCGACGTGGTGAGCGGTTGCATCCTTACGTTGTCAGTCTACCATTTATTCGCACGAAGCGATTTGCTTCTTCTTTCCTAATGCGAACAACTGAGGACTAAAATTTGCTCCCGCCGTCTGTATTTCCTGATACCTACACATGCAATCTGGGTCTCTTCAATACGAGAGTGAATAGACTATTGCTGAACCAGTGAGCAATATCTTAGGCCTTGTCATCGCTTTCCATCAGGTGAGACTATAGCCAATCGCTGGACTGTCTATCATAACCTCGTAAGTCCCCGCGTACTTGTACAAGTACAAAATAATGATAATACTTCAGACCTGACATTAAAACTGCCTAGTATAAATAACTGCCTAATGTACTTTACCAAGTACAAATTAAGGATGCGCTAAAAACCATACACATACTGAATAAAACAAAGGGTAAGAATTTAGACAAATTCGAAAAAGTCGCGTCTGGTACTTGTGGTAGTACACTGGGTAGTTACGACTACTACATTTGAAAAAACAAATGACTTACGAGGATAAAAAAAAACCGCCGAAAGACTTCCACTGCAAGACCGGCCCAGTGTACTCTCGCGACCTTTACCAGGTCATCAGTCCATCTTGTGAGGGTCTATCCACGCTACGCCTTCCGGTACGTGGAAACTCATAAATCTCATAATAAAAGATCTTGAGACCCAGAGAAGATTCGTTACATCTTATGGCGGTAAGTATTTTAGTTCATTGTTTAGAAATAAGATCGAAAAGGGAATATAGCTGGCTGTAGGGAAATATCCGAGTTCAGTACAAAATATTAGACGAGATCAGTCTTCGTATATAAATATAACCATGCCTTGATAAATTAAAATAACTAAATATTAAAAAAAATGATTTCCCTTCCAATAGCGACATTGTCATCTAAGTTAAAAGATTTAAATGAGTTAAGAGCACAGCGGAACTTCATCTCGTTCATATTTGCAGCAGCCCAACTGGCGAAGTAGGTACCTTACAGAAGATAGAAGCCATAATTACACCACTACTGCTATTGAGGTATCAGGTGTTCCTGGTGGTAAGTAAGGTCGCCAGAACTCCCGAGGATGCGCTGTGTTGAACATGAGAAACCTAGTAGTCTATGCCTAGTTAAAATTTGTCCGACTCTTATCAAAGTTACCAGTTCAAAAAGCGACTTTCTAGCCCAATTTAATAAAAACTTTAGGATACGTCGGATATTTCAAACAACTATAGCTGTTAAGAGAACAAGAAACCCTGAAGTCAATAAAAGGCCGGCAATGCGCTTGTAGTTTTTCTGTAGTCATAAGCGTCCATAGGCTACGGTGTGTCCGCTTACCACCAGGCAGACTTACCACCATCGTTACATAATTAAACAAGGGTTACAATTTCAATGACAACCCACAAATCGCCGAACACCTGAAATATTTTCAACTCACGATACCACATTATGAAATGAGCTTCTATTAATGCCATTATACCTGGTAAAACCGAGCTCGTATTTTCGGAGACAACTAGTGTTAATTTTGTACTAAACCAGTAACGCTGTTAACGAAAATTTCAAATTAAAGGGAAAAATAGAAAAATTTAATGCTCCGAGCAGGATACGAACCTGCGACATCTGGCATACGTGGCCAATCGCTCTTACCTCTGAGCTATCGGAACAACCAAGCTCGTCCGCGAAATCCTTCAATAGTTCCCTCTTACAACGCCTTAGGGAGGCGTACAGCGACATCTACCGTAGAAGACTTAGGCTTCCATTAACGGCACCAACGTCCTGCTCGGAGCATTAAGTTTTTCAATTTTTCCCTTTAATTTGACAACCCGAAATGATACCTTGCTAGACCGATTTTCGTCCCCTTAAAATCGTTCGAACCATTTTGAAGATATAAATTATACGTAAATATAATGCTGCATATAGGTGAAGTGAAGAGTATCCACGGTCTTTGAAAAAGTAACCACACCTGTAAATTCCTTTGGCTTAAGTCCCATTGTTAAAAAATACAAATAGTTGCTAGAACAAACCTATTTTTCAATCCGTCCCTCTGCTATACATATTTTCAATATGTTAGTTTCTGTGAATTACGCATAAGATATGCTTGTAGAGAATGTCTGCGACAGTTTAAGGTTAGTTTTACTATGCTTACCTACAAACTAACAACAAAAAAACTTGTTACCAAACAAACTATAAATCTTCCAGACATTTCCAACAGTATCAAATTCCGCCACAACCTAAACACCAGAAATAAATCACACAAATCGATATAACGCAAAAACCGGCTTCCTAACACATTTATGGAATACCGTGAAATTTTAAATATTCGGTTACGGCCCTTCACTGGAGGCGGGTCAGAGGCAGTGAAACGTGAAGTCTGACACTCGAGCAAAAAATGGCTACCTATTTTGACCGACTGACGATGTTAAAAACCAGCCAAGTGCGAGTCGGAATCATACACGAACAACTCCTGACTATCGACAGTCGAATTCATAAATATATTCGTTCCCAATGGTTTTAACTGTTGGAACTTCTAACAGTCAAGTTGCCCACTCACTTGACAAGCTTTATACCAATAAGATCTAGTTTGCCCATTGGGTTGGAAGGTCAGATGGCAGTCGCTTTCTCATCTTCATCATTCTTGGGATTAGGTAGCGGACCCCGGGCATCCCTCAGGATGCAACTGTACTGATATTGGGAACGCCCCAATGGTTCAAAAATATCTGTATCATACGCCCTTAGTAATAAAGAAATATCCACATATTTTAATCACTTTGCCCGTGTACAAATCTACATACATGTTTTCGACTGTAAGTACAGTGAACTATACTAAGAGATGTATCCAATTTAGATCTTATTGACAAGCTTATTTCTATAGTTGTATATGTCGCAGCCAGGTCGTACATATAATTCGCCGTATTATCTAAAAACCTTTTAAGCTTTTGACACAAAATGCGTGCAATAAATTTTGTGATATGTCATAATACCAAAATTACCCTGACCCTATGCAAAATGCGAAATATATCATAACTTCGTCATTTTTTTTTAAACACTAATTGACAGACGTAAATGACATACTACAAGTCAATTAAATAGCCCATTTAAGCGTGCTTAGAGGTTTAAAGGACAGGCAGCCTTCTTTCCAAGTAATAAAACTCATTTTTAAATGAATTTTGAATTCGCTGTGGACAGTTATTAATAGTATAGAACGACGATGGCGCCAAGTAAAATATTGTATCTAAAAAAGCACACGTGAATAATATAAAATTCTAAAATAACTCTTATTAATAGAACTGTAGGTAGAATTTACAACGGCTACTGCCTATAGTTACATGGGCTATTTTTAAATTAACGGTGCAAAAAGGGAATTTTAAAACGCTCCTTTCCACCTGACACAGAAAGGTTTTTATGGTCATTCTTCTATTACCTACTTGTTTTCCAATCTTTTTCTCAAACATGCAATGAAATATTAATGTTATGTTCCTTATAATAGGCTGCGAAGTATGCCTCTTTTTAACCGACTTCAAGATTTCAAAAGAGGAGGTTATCAATTCGGTTGTATGTTTTTTTTTTTGTTTTTTAATTTCCATTCCACATGATTTTGTGGCACAGGCATCATGACATTCTGCCACTATCCGTATTAAAAATAAAACTTCAATTTTTTTGTTGTTTATTTCATTGCATGTTTGGGAAAAGCACTATACATACCTCGGCGGGAAATATGGGGTTGCCCGCCTCAGACCTATCCGTCTATATATCTTCAGCCGGCAACCCCTTTTGTCCCGGCCTCTGTAGTAATGTACCATTATTCATTTATTGAATTATGTTGAATAATACACAAGTAGGTACTTAGAACCTTGGTGATCGAGATGTGCTCGACATCTTACGTGGTTTTCCGAAGAATACGAGTTTTCCCGGAGCTGACTGATGATGAAAGGGTTCGATCGGTTTTTCGCCCTCGTAACTCTCTGTACTTGTTGTAAATTTCATCGAAATCGCTCGTTTCCCAAATCCGCGAATTAGATTTGAACTGGCCAAGGTGTAGTGTTTCGACGTTTTCGGGGCAACCTAACGAGTCTATACCGGAGATGACGACGCAACGGACTCGCCTAAGTAATGTGTTTTACTTTTCAAGAATATCTTGAATTGATATGTATGTTAGTCTGTAAGGTATAGATTAGGGTTTTTTTAATATAAATCGAACTAGTCGCATTTTAAGCTCAATAATGCTTGTGTTATAGGTACTAGACGACGATATATTTAATAGATATATATATATAATTAAATACACAGAAAACAAACAACAACTGAAACTAAATGAACTTACCGGGATTCGAACCCGGAACCTATAGCTTCGGAGACAGTATCACTACTAACTAGGCTTAACAGGCCGACGCACGCGACGCGATATATATGTTAATATGGGCCTTTTGATGCCTGAAGCAAATAAATAAATGTGTATATATACAAGAAATGCTCGTTGAACGATATTAGATAGATAGACAATACAATATATGCATAGAGAAATTAATAACGCCGATAATTCTAGTATAGTATGTAAATTTTATGTCTTGGCGAGAGCTGTTGAGGAGTTAGATGCGCGTATAACATAAACCTAAAATAAGTTATTTTAATGTGTATATTTATATCTGTTTGTTTCTCCAAATAAATAAATAAAATTCCATTTGATACGTAATGAAAGCTACTGTCAAAGTTTTACACAGTATCTATGTGTCACCAAAATCTAAGACGTAGCTATAAGATTGAAAAACAGAACAATCATTCAATTCGTTCACTTTCAAACCGGTTGTTGTGCAACGGCTAATATTCATTAGGTATAAAGTGGATCCTATCAAATTGTCCAATAATACATCAGTTTTGTTTATTCCATCACATTTGGCAGTATTTCGTATTTTCGTTCATAATACGGTATTTCACTGATAGTCAAATCAGCAACTTTTTGCGTAACGTCAAATACGCTCAGCTTAGAGCATACATAACTGAAGTAGCCATCCTCGCATCTTGCCAAACAAAATATTGTTCCATTTTTTGCGGGGGGCGAGGTAACACACATATAAAAAAACTACACACACCTACAATATATTGTTTCATTACTACGCACCCACACTAAAACAATCAACTCACGACATTCAAAATAGTTGAGCAATAAAAGTCAACCTTATTCTCTTTATTGTTAGATCCATTATTGGGTTACTATCGGATGGTCAAATTGAACAAAGTCGATAAGAACCATGTTTCAAAGAAATTCTCATAAACAGTAGTCCTTATTTCTTTAAATACGGTGACGTTAAAGTGACGTTTGACAGCTAGCCGTAATGGTCAAGGACGAATGTTTTTAAATCGATTTTGAGATCGATGCACGATTTACGATAGAACTTGAATTGCGCATAAAATTATAAATAAAGCAAAAATATGCTTAAAGTTTGTGAAATTTTCATCAATCTTTATGTTAATTTGATAAAGTACAACGTTTTATTACCCTAAACAGCAGATAAAGATATTTTCACGGAGCTCTTCACACGCCGAGAACGATTTCAAGACTGACTTATAATCGATTAATGAAGTACGTTTTCAATAATTTTGTGCACATTGTGCCTATTTTTTGGCAGAGGGGTAAGTATATTAATGGCGTCTCCTGTTATGTGTGCTCTAAGACGCTCGGTTAATATGAAGTTTGTTGGTAAATGTTTTTAATGACGTCACAATTTTCTGTGATCGATCACACTGCGTGCTTTTTCAGGTCTATGTAATTAATAAACTTTAAATTTGCATAAAAAACTGATGTTTGAATTTTACCGAGTATTATCAGATGATTTGTTTATTGGTAACATAAAAAAATCGTGATGTAAAATACCGTGTTGTGTCAACACAGACCTGAGGTCAATATGTAATTAATTATTATTGTCGGCCTGTTTGGCCTAGTTGGTAGTGACACTGCCTCCGAAGCTAAAGGTCCCGGTTTCGAAACCCGGTAAGGGCATTTGTTTCTGTGGTAAGTTGTTCCTGAGACTTGGAGGTTTTCCACGTATTTAAGTATATATCTATTAAATATATCGTCGTCCAGTACCCATAACCAAGCCTCATAGAGCTTACTATGGGACTAGTTCGATTTGTGTAAATATCGTACAAAGTGTTTTTTTATGCTCTTGAGTATAAGAAGGACGTGGTTTATTTAAAATGATTTTATCGCATAAAATGACAGAGAAGGCCGTTTATAAATGCGGATTAAAGAGTCCAACCAAAGAATAGGCTTTATAGCCGACGGGATTTACGGGGGCGAAGACTCGATCTAGCAAGGTCTCTTCGGGAGAACTCGTTTTCTCCGGGAAAACACGAAAGATTCCGAGCGAACTCGATCGCCCAGGTACTAATAATTCGATAACTTCAACAGTACAGGAAAAACGCGATCCTAAATGTATGACTCAAGTACCTTCTCTATTATTATCAGTACTGTTACACATATTATCATGCGAACATTTTCCCTTGTGGATTTGAAATTCAAGGAGGCCGTTTGCTTACATAGATTCATACGGCACACTTTCCCTCAACGAATTCGATTACCATGAATTAGAACAATAACTGTACTTCAAGCAAGAGAAAATGAAAAAAGCTCATAGTTTTTTTCGCATTTTAGGTAGGTACTTAATCTTTGTCCTCTTTAGGTAAACGATTTGTGTCCTAAGGCTGCGTTTTCACCATAAAATGTCTTCATGCGCGCTGCGCTAACCGAGGAAAGGTCAATGAAGTGATTCTATTGGTTCTTAACAAATAGGTACATCCGTCGCTACGCATTCTCGCATGTTTCTAGCGGAATCGCAGTCTAAAGGAGCCCGCGACTCACATTGGGCGTAGGCACTAGTTTTACTAAAGCGACTGTTATTTGACCTTGCAACCCAGAGGGTAAAGTACGCGTTGTTAAGAATAGACCGATGATTTGAGCCCCTTATTATTATAATAATGTTTACTACGCGACTTAGCGGATGTCACCGTTTGCCGTCCACCCGGTCCAATGTACCTACGGAAAACTGATCGAGGGGTGATTACGTAACGTTTTTGAGTGTACATAAAGTTGATTTTATTGTCACGTTAAATTTTAACTACCTTTTTTTTATTAAAAATGGGTTTGCTCTTGGCCAGCATCTAGCCAGAGGGCAAAGATGTGGCCGATTGTCGAAGCGAGCTCAACCAGAAAATGGCTATTCACTCGAGCCTTAAAAAGGGCTAGGTTATATGAACTCGGAAATACAAATGCCAGCAGAGAATTCCAAACCTCCCAAACTTAAGTTAAGGTATATGAAGAAGAAGAACAGAGAAATAATCTACAGTACTCGTAATCAACTTGCAGGCTCGGGCCGAAGTGTTCTTATATTTTTTTAGGGTTCCGTAAGGAAAAAACGGAACCCTTACAGGATCATTTTGTTGTCTGTCTGTCAAGCGTACGGGTACGCATAACGCGTAGAGGTATCGAGCTGGAATTTATATCAAATACTCAGGTCTACTGTTCCTTGGAGCCGTGAATAAATCAAACTTCTAAGCCAATGCAATCAAAAGATACAGTCTTTTATGCCGCTAATTTCCGCAAATTTTCGACACTCGCAAGGGAAACAAAACCTACAGGGTACTTCCCGTGAACTTAGAATCTTGAAATTTGGTACGAAGCAACGTCTTATAGCACAGAAGGAAAAATTGCGGAAACCGTACATTTTTAGTTACATCATATAATAAAAATATTTTTACGGAACCCTCGGTGCGCGAGTCCGCCTTGTACTTGGCCAGTTTTAATTCTACTCCAGCATTGTAATCTGTGAATTCAATGACTGACAGCAGGATTAAAACAAAAAACTTTATATACTAATGCAAGTCTATACCACAGACAACTCATTACATGACTGGTTGGAGAATCATAATGAGTTTTCTAATGTTTCCATACAATACTATACAACTATTTATAAACGAGGCACGCGTCGATGCTCGTAGTCTGCCACCATTTTTTTATTTACATCAAATCATTTTGCTGTATCGAAAAGTCTAAGTTTATACGACAATATGCAATAAGGAATGTTGCTGTATACCTATATATTTATTCATATTATTGTATACCTACTTATTTATGACTATTATTGTATACAGGTATATTTAACACATTATTTATCTATTTATAAGTATTATCTGCTTTGCTTTCCGCAGCTAAACCGTGTCTTCGCTGTAAATATCTGATGTATTTCTGCTTCGCTCGGTGTTTTTTTTGTTATTTGTGTTTTGTGTTGTACTATTTAAATGGATACACTGAAAATCAGCGTCGTGGCACTTCATCGTGCGACACATGCTGAGTGGACTCCTTTTTGAGACCACTCTCAACACTGTACTACCCTTATTTTTCTCTAGTTTAAGCAAATTGTAATGTTGTGTTGTGTGTTTCAAATAAATCTTTATTAATTAATTCATTCATTCATATTGCATAAAATAGTATAACATCAAACTTACGAAACTACGAAATCTCATGCCGCGCTGCCGAGCGATGTTTCAAAGTAAATGAATGAACTAATTTTATAAGTTCAAGAGTAATTAGTATGTAATGTAACTGATCTTTTCGAACTTAAACCGTTTATTAGATTTAAACTAGTGAACCTGTGAGCTGTACGCCTCGAGTTTTTTTTTAAATTTAAAGGAATTTCTTTCCGATATTTGTCTGGAGGTGACAAATCATTCTATCCCGCCTGAAAGTGACAATCATCATCGTGCGGCAATGTGCTTAGACGATGACGGTATAGTATATTACACAACTAGGGTGATAATGCAAAGGAAGGCTGAGATCGCAGATTTTGCGGCCCGAGCTGTAGGCGAGGGACGTATATATATATATATATATATATATATGCGATCGAGGGCTCTATTTATTACCTCCCGTGTTGTGTACGTATACATAATTTTATTACTACACCGTAGCGTGCGGTAAAAGCCACTTTTTGGCCAGGTGTGGCATAAAATAATAAATCGATGACGCGCAACCGTGACGACCCTAGTTATCTGTGAGAACACGTGATTTGCGATGTCAGTGTATTGTTGGACAGTGCATGTTCTGTGCATAAGTACTAAATTATTAATTCTGTGATTATTGAAAGACTTTGTACTCTAAGTAGGAACACTGTTTTTTCCAACCGTACTTACTCTCAATTACAGTGATTCTTATGTCGTACCGTTAGTCCTTATGTGAATTTCAATCGAGCTCATATAACACTGAATATTACCTATATATAATAATAACCTGATATGTAACCATAGATTAAAATTAATGAGTGTCCCACTTTAAAGGCTATTTCGAAACATTTGTTTATCTAGTCGATGGTGAATTTTCCCTTCCACAGATAAGATAAGCAGTCTTATTTATGCTTTGTTGTTTTCAAGAATAGACATTATTGTGTAATACAGTTTTAATTCAGCCTATGATATCAACCTTTGATAGTGATTGATTAAGCGCCTATTTCAGTGGTTCCCAAAGTTGTCCGGGCTACGACCCATGTAATACAAGCTTACAAACTCGGGACCCACCACCATATCAGCCGAGGGTCGTCCACTGCTGGACATGGCTCGGTTGGTTGGTGTGTCGTTTAACAGGCAGGGCCCACTCAATATTCGCTTAGTTGGGGAAACCCTGCCTCAGTGCCCTAATTAATTAGTAGGCACTAACTATTCATTTTTGCTTATTAAGATTAGCTTTGGTAAATGTCTTTTGTATGATAATCTATTGAAACGTATTTCGTAAAATTCATTTAATTGGAATATTAAATAATAAAATTGAATTTTTGGCTCCACTGCTATATTATTTATTATGTTCAGTATTCAAAGCCTTACTAATAAAACTCTTAATAAATTGGAATAAAAAAATAATTTGCCATATCAAGATTTCATTTCACGTCAGTGGCAAACAAGCGTACGGCCCGCTTGATGGTAAGCGGTCACCGCAGCCTATGGACGCCTTCAACTCCTAGGGGCGTATTGAATTTCCGTATATTTCAATGTAGAAAAGTCGTGCACGCGCAAAATCGATGTAAACAATAGAAAATAGAGGGAGTTTGAGACCAGGTAGTCGCGCTCAGCTCAACATTTGCCACCAGTAAACTGCATTGCATACCTAGTTTTATTCTGTTCAGTATTTTTTTATATATTGGGGACAATCTTACACAAATCGACCTAGTCCCAAACTAAGCAAAACTTGTACTATGGGTACTAGACGACGATATACTTACTTATATAGATAAATAAATACTTAAATACATAGAAAACATCCAAGACCCAAGAACAAATATCCGTGTAAAATGCACAAATAAATGCCCTGGCCGGGATTCGAACCCGGGACCTCTAGCTTCGGAGGCAGAGTCACTACCAACTAGGCTAAACAGGTCGTGAATTTAAAACCTGACCAATTGATCTGACACTTACTGACTAGAACATTTTAGGCATATCGTTTTTACTGAACAAAACGTATCGCCGGGATTGCTCTGGTGGCCTTCCTCACTACCTACAAGAACACAACACCAGATTAGGTACTAACAGAGTAGGGAGTTGTTTTATTAACGTGACGTTGCAGATGCAGGTGGAGTCAGTCTTTTTTTCCCGAGCAAGATACAATTCCGCTTCTTTTTTTCTGATGACGTCATGTTTGCAATAGCATAAATCATTGGTGCCGCTTTGAAAGAATTGAATACAATTACTATTGATTTCCTCAGACAATTATCCAACAGTCAACAACCTTTCTAAGGGCACCAGAGACGAGGCCAGTCTGGGGGCCAGTTTCGTTTGATAAGTATTTACCGTTAGCTTTTCGGCAAAGGTAAACATTGTTGAGAAACCTACATACTCTGCGAAGAAATTCAAAGAGTACCGGCCCAGCGTGGGGGCTTATACCCGTTTCCTCTCATCGAGATATCAGATGGACCTGTGCCTAGCAGAGGACCCGCGTATGTCCTAAAACTACGACCAAGACCACCGTGGGATGGGCAGCAGCATCCCTGGACTGCGGTGGAGATACTGCGGTCGTCAACCAAGCGGCAACCAACCGCCAAGCGTGGCGATTATGGCATTTACCCCCCATGAAATTGGGGGAGGCCTATGTCCAGCAGTGGACGTCCTTGGACTGAAATGGTGGTGGTGGTGGTGTGCCTAGCAGAGGGACATATATAGGCTGATGATGAATACTAATAGGCCTATTTGAGCAAGCCAGCAATTATTAGCAATTATATCCAAGTGGTCCCAGTTGAATAAAAAAAAAATCTTAAGTTTTATGACACGTGTAATTTTATTATTACCCCTGAATTATATAAATTTATAACTATTTATTTAGAAAACTAAATTTTCTTTTATAATAATCACTTTTTAAAACAAAAACATCAAAACTATTATGGTACATAACATACTACTTCAAAAATTAGATTGACTGGCGCGCTACAATCTCGTAGTATCGAGATCCATTACTTGAAGGTCATAAACTTTTGATCAAAATTTCTCGGAATAGAAAAAAAAATGGAACACGGGCCGTTATTGCGGATGCTCTAAGGAAGCGGCCTTTTAAATATTGGCTCCTGTTACAGGGCTCACCTTGTATGTAGTCGTTTTTTGCTCTCGATCGTTTGACAAAAGTTAGTCTTAAGACTCGAGCCGCAGCGGCAGCGGCAGCGATGTGTCATATGTAGGAATGAGAAGCAGCTTATACACATATGGCGGCCATGCCCGCCATTCTTGATGGAGTGTTGAATCGAGACAGACTTCAAGCTAGTTCTGTGACGAACGTTTCTAACCTAAAGTAATCAAATCCAATTACATCCTTGTAATCGTTTAAGTTTTTAAAATGATTGTTATTGTCTATCGAAAATACACAGCTGAACTATAATTACCGCATCTTATTTCGTGGTCACCATGCACGGACCTAAAGTAAATGAACCCCCAGAAAATTATCCTACATATATTATAGGTATTGTGCATCGCTTTGCTCCCGCTGTCGCTTCCCCCTTGCCTTTTTCTTGTGACTAGTCGGAGGCTAGGTTATCGTTTTTTGCTGATAATATTTCTTCACAGAGAGCATCGCTTCCGACTTGAAAGGATAAATGCACAATGACTATTGATTTACTCAACCAATTATCTATCAGTCAACCACCTTTCTAAGGGCAACAGAGACGAGGCCAGCGTGGGGGTCAGTTTCAGTCTTGTTACTTGTGATAGAACGGAAATCTCTTTCTGATAAAGGGAGTTGAAAGGAGTTCTTCGCTTGTCACAAAGTCAGGTTGCTAACGCACTGGTAAGGCTATTAGCGATGCGACGGTAGACCAAGTTGCACAGGTTGTTCAGAAATTGCCGTCGCTTCGCCAATCGCCTAGCCAACCACTTTCACTGCCAGAATTAAATTTTGATTGTACTGGAGTAATAGATGCAAATCGACCTACATATAATGACGGCCCATTTTTTTTAAAGGCCGAGTGCGAGTCGGGCTTGCACACCGAGGGTTCCGTAATTTTTATTTATTATATTTTGTAACTAATAATTTACGGTTTCGGGAAGTTTTCCTTTATCTGTGCTATAAGACGTTGCTTCGTACCATATTTTAAGATTTTAAGCTCACGGGAAGTACCCTGTAGGTTTGGATCCCATCAAAAACATAAATGGGAGCCAAGTTCAATATTAAGAAGAGATCTAAATGGGTGCCAAGTTCCGTAGTTATCTGAAATGGCGCCAAGTCCGGCACTACATTGTTTACAGTAAAACTAATTTATTGCGGCTTAATGCATTTTGAGCTTTAACTTGGCACACGCGGCTGTATCTTTTGATTGCGTTGGCTTAGAAGTTTGATTTTTTCACAGCTCCAAGGGACAGTAAACCTGAGTATTTGATATAAATTCTAGCTTGATACCTCCACGCGTTCCTGAGAAAAAGGGTATTGACAGACAGACAGACGGACGGATGGAGAACAAAGTGATCCTTTAAGGGTTCCGTCTTTGCTTTCGAGGTACGGAACCCCAAAAATGTAGCAGTTTTTTAATTAAGTTACTGGCCTGTATTAATAGTTGAATAACGGGAAAACATATAACGAAATTAAATATTTTTAAAAGCTCACGACGGATTAACCTATATAATTGAGCAATTAAAAAAAAAGTTGAAAGCCCCCGACTGTCACAAAGATAAAAATAGTTTTTTTAGAAACGGTTGTATGGTGGTACGAGGTATAGTTACAATCCCAGAAAAATCCGTCGGGGGCTGCCATTATGCTATTACTATTTGGTTTAGTTGATTTGGAAAATCTGCGGCTTCTCATGTATCCAAACGCATATACCGTCTCGGTTCCGTCATGGCTAACCACCGTAATTATTGCTCTGCTGTACATCTAAATTAGTGACCATTTTAAAAAGAAATGAGCCCGATGCGTGTAGCTGCGGTTTTCGAATAGGCATTATTTAAGAATTGTAACAATTACAAAACAAACAATAATCGAACGGTTCACAACAACCTGGATTTAACCACAAGATTGGTATTAGTTAAGATTTTTTTTACCTACATATATGATGGTATCCCGTTTTTGGAATCCGTTTTCAATAGTTTTATTATATTTATCGCCCATTGACCCCAATAAATCATTTCCTCCGTCGGAAGCTCCGGTTGTGGATTTGAGCACCTGTCAGCACTAAACAAAATTGGTGCTACATTCGCTCACCGTTTTCCCATTACTCGTAGTTAGTGGGAACAGGTGAGAAATTATTCCCAGCAGTGGTAGTAACGGGTGAGAATACCACGTCACGACAGGATTATGAATTAAATCACAGTTAAATCTCTTGCGCTAGTTATAAAATATATTAACACTTGTAAGTAGCGTCGTAATGAATGTCTCCTGATTTCCTTAAACAATTATCTAATGAATCTAATCGGCGCAGTCAACCACCTCTCTAAGGGCACCCGCGACTCGCGCGCTCAAGGCGACTTGCGCAAGCGCACGACGCAAGTATGCTCCACTTCAGGGTTTCTCGGTCTTAAACTTTATTATAATATACAATACAAAATATACTCTTTACTGCTACCTCAATGGATGACCACAGTTCATAATTCTACAGAACATAATCATTACTAGCAGATTTAAAGAGCAGGCGGTTCGCTACATTTATGTTCTTAATGCAATAAATATTATCGGTTAAGAATGAAGTTTGTAAGATAGTATTTGTCATCATCACCATCACCCTGCTACCGTGCCGTGCGTTAAAGTTGATTGGTCTGTAAATTGGTACAACGCAACATAAGTCGCGAGAATAATGCCTTACTGCCGTACCTCTTTATATTACCTATAAAAACCGCCTTTTATGTAATGACATCTAAATGTGTCGAAGAATTCTTATATATAACACGCAATAAAAAAACTCCTCGTATGCGTCTCTCTTAGATTACTCCCATTCTAAGTTTCAAAATGGCATCCCAAAAATCACACATTCGTTTGGATGATTAGAACAGCAGTAAATTTTGATGTAATTATATAGAAAAACGGTCACCTCTAATTCCCATTGTAATAGCGTCTAGGGAGTATGCGTATGACGCAGTGAAGTAGAGCCACCGTCCAGCCGGTCTGCGCTCGCGCATCTTACGCTCCAACTCTGACATAACACGCACGCACACACGCGACAACCGGGTCAGGGCTCCGTTGCGGATCCAGGGGACAAAAACCGCTCGCTGCGAATCAGTACCTTTACCACTCAATTACTTATGCAAGAAACTAGTATTTAACCGTATAAGGACATAAAATATGGATACTGCTTGCTTGATAGTAAGCAGACACAGTAGCCTATGGAGCATTGCCACTCAATAAGAGCAATAAGAGACACGTCCGTTACTGCCTGTCCGGCTTGAGCCACTCACGCTGCAAGGTCGTGCTATACTTGTTATTGTAAAAGTTATTTTTGTTAAAAGTTTAATGAGTAAACAAAGTCTGACTTTAACTCGCATTTTTATCTTTTGTTGTGCTCTAATTGCAGGTAGTTGATCCGATACATGGCTGTATGTGATCATCTAGAAAACTGATTCGACGAAGACATCGTGGAAAAAGATCAGAACCCTACCTATTATTGGTACGAATAAGAGAATTCCGCTGCTTATTTTGGTTTAGAAAGTTGGACTTCAGTCTGCTTTTGCAAGGAAGACACATTAGTCAATTAATAACATACTTCAACTATACACTAGTTGACCCAATAAATATGTAGTTCATAGAATTCAATCCAGTAGCCAAATGGAATTCCCAGGCAGAATGACGTAAGATTATAATTGCGAAATGCCATCTTTGATGAAGTTTCATAGTTGTATTCAACCCTATGATACACAGGCTTATGGAGTCATAGAATAATATGATAGTACCTACAATAGACCTACCGTTTAACTCTGGTATTGTTCTTATTTATCGTACCAACCAGTATTTTTTGCTCATCAATAGACCCCTTAAAGACGACACTGTTTTTTGAGTCATAACGCGATAAAGATAGAAATGTGTATTTGGACATATTTAATATTTGTTCGTCCTAAATTTAAGTGCTCTTCTTTTGATTGTGGTTTAACCGACATTCCATTATTTTCTCTTCCATTGCCTTTAGCTCCTGATATGACATTACATTGAAATTTTCTTTGACTTGATCCATAAATGCCTGTCTCGATTCCCTTCCCCATTCTCTTTTTCCTTCTATCTTCCCCTAAATGTCGTTACTAACCTTATATTAATTACTTCATATATATATACAAAATGCGTCTCGGCGGAAATAGCAATTATCGTACTCGTAATTACAACTACGCTTCGTCCGTCAATCTGTACTCATCCATGATGTGTATGTACTTCACCGTCCACTAGCCTCCTTCAGGCTGTAGGTGTAGTTACATTTCGTGGCCCATGTTTTTGCGAACTTATGTAACCCCACTTTGATTTGACGGCCTGTTTAGCCTAGTTGGTAGTGACACTGCCTCCGCAGCTAGAGGTCCCGGGTTCGAATCCCGGCCAGGGCATTATTTGTGCATTTAGCACGGATATTTGTTCTTGGGTCTTGGATGTTTTCTATGTATTTAAGTATGTGTTTCTCTATATAAGTATGTGTATCGTCGTCTAGTACCCATAGTACAAGTTTTGCTTATTTTGGGACTAGGTCGATTTGTGTAAGATTGTCCCCCAATATATATATATTATCTTTCATAATGAGAATGACAGAATGCCAGTGACACAAAAAAGCGATGTCAAATCGCTGCTTTCGTACAGTCGAACTCTTATAGGTACTTATGTGGACGTACTATATCGTTTTCATACGTTGGATATTCAGTACTAGCTGTTGCCCGCGACTTCGTCCGCGTCTTCGCTCGTATTGGTCGCAGCGTGATGTTATATAGCCTAAAGCCTTCCGCGATAAATGGACTATCCAACACAAAAAGAATTTTTCAATTCGAACCAGTAGTTCCTGAGATTAGCGCGTTCAAACAAACAAACAAACAAACAAACTCTTCAGCCTTATAATATTAGTACAGATGACAGTTTAGATATGACTTTAAAGTGACAAGGTGATGTGACGAAGATCTTAAGGTCTTAGTGTAGCTGGCCATACTTTGCATTGTATATTTCGCCATAGTATTATCCCTTAACAGAGATCTCTAGGGCCAAATGAAAAGAACTTGCTTGCCAAATAAGCTGAACAGACAAGAGTTTAACACTTCAATTTATGAATGAATCCCGTTAAAAGTACACTGCCGAAGTGCGCTAAACAAAGTTCGTAAAACATGAAAAAACCGGCCAAGTGCGAGTCGGACTCGGGCACGAAGGGTTCCGTACCAGAAAAAAAAACGCCAACAACTAGTCTGCTGTATGGGAGCCCTCCTTAATTATTATTATTATTATTTTAGTATTTGTTATTGTAGCCACAATAAAAATACATAATCTGTGCAAATTTAAACTGTATAGCGATTACGGTTCTTGAGATCTAGCTCGCTGAGTGGTAGCCATGAAAAAGGGCTATAATATCACGTTTTTTGTATGGGAGCCCCCCTTAATTATTATTATTACTTTGTTTTTAGTATTTTTTTTGTTATAGCGGCAACAGAAATACACAATCTGTGAAATTTCAACTGTCTAGCTATTACCGTTCTTGAGATATAGCCTGGTGACAGACGGACGGACGGACGGACAGCGAAGTTTTAGTAATAGGGTCCCGTTTTTACCCTTTGGGTACGGAACCATAAAAACATGAGATAAGATAAAAATCTGTACCGAATTCCGCTAGCCCCCTGGGATTCACCCAGCGTGGCGTGATTTCAATTATCACTCCAAAAAACCAATCTGCCGACTACCGAGCGGCACAGATAAAATGGTAACTTTTTCCCTGTCTAAGTCTATACGGCGTTGAGATAAGATTACATTTCGCTTGGCCTGTGGAGATTTTTTCACTATTGTAGGTTGAACCTAAGTGCTTCCGTTTGGCATACAGCTTGAGTGTTAAGCGGTGCTTTTTGAACCGATTGCCGAAGGGAGAGTAATGTTTCTGGAGTGTGTATACTTATATTAATAGTATTTCCTCTTGTGACTTACTGACATATAGGTATCATTCTCTAAAATAATTTGCGTTGCGTCTTGTTGTTTTCCCGTCCATCTGAGTTTGATAAAGTGCTCTTCAAACGTACCAAATCATCGCGACGACCGGTTCAAAGTGAATGAATTGAATGATTGCTGCTTCTTTCAATCTTATAAATAATAAAAAAATATCCCTCTCCCGTTGCCTAATACTGCCTCGGCCTCTTCGACCCCTAACTGATTTCGCCTATTTGGAATTCTGGATCCGCGCTTGAGTAAGATCACGGTATGGCCCTACATTGAAGTCTCTTTAGATATGTGTTGTGGTGTTCCTGGCGGTGAGTCGTCATGGCTCCCGAGGATGCTATATTGGGGGACAATCTTACACAAATCGACCTAGTCCCAAACTAAGCAAAGCTTGTACTATGGGTACTAGACGACGATATATATACTTATATTGATAAATACATACTTAAATACATAGTAAACATCCAAGACCCAAGAACAAATATCCGTGAAAAATGCACAAATAAATGTCCTGGCCGGGATTCGAACCCGGGAGCTCTAGCTTCGGAGGCAGGATCACTACCAACTAGGCTAAACAGGTCGTCTATATGTTGAGGGCACAAACCAATAAGAGATACTACGTATGTTGAGGGTGAGGGCCCTACATAAATATGTATATTTATAGTCTAGTGCTATTGGTGTGTTGGTAGATTTTTCCGTTTTCCTACCACGAACCGTAAAGCTGCTTCAGCGGTGATGAGGTTTGCTGATTTTCTTCGACATATATTTATTACGTACGACACTTTAAACTGTAGTTTTGGTCGACTGAAACCCGTGTTCTACGTCAGTGTAATAATTTTGCAAATCATGCGATATCGCCCGATATTTTGGTACGAGAAAAATCTTGTAAAATAGACGAGAGATCTCGGTATTTCTAGATCTCGGGATTCCTATATTACACTCCTCGCGACTCACGCGCTTAAGTTTTGCTTTGTTTAAAATGTTCGGGTCAACATAAGCCATCAGGGCTAGCCCAAGGGTAGAGCGAATGGATCCAGGGAGAAGAGCGCTTATCAGAAAGAAATCAAGGGAAGGTAAAAATACCGAGGGAGCCTTTTTGAGTGGCGCAAAATAATTCCGTTCATTCGAGCGCTCGTGGCCCAGTGGCGGCCGCGTACCGCGTGCGGTATGCGAGGTTAAGCAACGTGGGCGCAGGTGAGCTCTTGGATGGCTGACCGCTTTGAGTGGTTACTAACTGAGCGCTCCCGTGCTTTGGAAGGCACGTTAAGCCGTTCATCCCGGCAGTCTATGACAGCAGTCGTTACGCCAAGCAAGAGGCCTTCGGGCGGCTTGAGAACTTCTAACAGTCAAGTTGCCCACTCACTTGACAGAGGGGAGTCGAAGTTGCACTACGTCCGTAGGGAGTACCCACCGTTACACTACACGTGACCCCTGGGCGGTGCTAAAAGTGCAACAAAACTGGCAACCTTACTTGTGTTCTCGAAGATCTCACGGTTCGACAATAAATCAATTATTATTATTATTATTCCGTTCATCCTGATCACTGATCAGGGCCTAAGGCGCTGTCCTCCAGAGATATAGGTATATGAGTGATGTGTTTTCATAGATTTGACACCTTGTTTGCGAGGTATCGAGTATATAAAAGCGCTGCACACCTCTGTTGGATATTGAATCTCCTGTGCAACGACGGCCACGAAAACGTAATTGGGATTTCCAACCAAAAAAATGTTAAGAGTCCGCAGTAAGCTCGGTTCTCCATACAAACGTGGTTACGCTCTCATTTTAAAATGCCATTCTAGAATAACATGAAATTAAACTTTGTGTACACAATGGGATCCGGCATATCTAGGTCTGAAATTAGTTTCTGTTGCTTGAAATTATAATGGAGAAAAAATACATCGATTATTAGGGTTTTCATATTACAAGACGTAAATAACTCAAAAACTCGCTGTATTTTTTATTCTATTACAATTTCTAGCAACAGAAACTAATTTCCGACCTAGGTATGGCGGCTCCCATTGTGTATACGAAGTTCAATGTTATTTCAGCAAGGCGTTTTAAAATGAGAACGAAACTACGTTTGTATGGAGAATCGAGTTCAACCGAGCGTACTGGGGACTCTTAAGGAGACCAATCTTCTCCATAATTATGTCTCATTTCAAATCTAGGTCACTATGACGCAACAAAATACCTTGACATGTTATTAATATGTACTAAATTTAATAGGAAATTTATATTATAGTTAACAGGAAATAACTTGTGAGCAAATGCACTTTTCCTGTAATTTTATGTTACCATAAAATAAGTATGCCGAATAATAACGAATGGTAATGATGCTTTCCCGAGAGAATCTCTTCGAGGCCATCCTCAGATAAGCACTGGAAACATTTTTAACACAGATGTTGACCTACGGAAGCTTTTTAGGGTTCCGTAGTCAACTAGGAACCCTTATAGTTTCGCCATGTCTGTCCGTCCGTCTGTCCGTCCGTCCGCGGATAATCTCAGTGACCGTTAGCACTAGAAAGCTGAAATTTGGTACTAATATGTATATCAATTACGCCGACAAAGTGGTAAAATAAAAAGTGGAAAAAATATTTTATTAGGGTACCTCCCCTATACGTAAAGTGGGGAGTGTTTTTTTTTTTTCATTTTAACCTTAACGTGTGATATATTGTTAGATAGGTATTTAAAAATAAATAGGGGTTTACTAAAATCATTTTTTGATAATGTTAATATTTTCGGAAATAATCGCTCCAGAAGTAAAAAAAAATGTGTCCCTCCCCCTCTAACTTTTGAACCATAAGTTTTAAAAATATGAAAAAAATCTCAAAAGTAGAACTTTATAAAAACTTTGTAGGAAAATTATTTTGAACTTGATAGGTTGAATAGTTTTTGTAATTTTTTCAAAAAAAAAAATGTGACGGCCGGAAAACTACGGAACCCTACACTGAGCGTGGCCCGACACGCTCTTGGCCGGTTTTATTTTATTTATGTCTTTCAGTTGCTTACGTGTGTGGATGTCATTTTAGTCATTTGACAAAACTTTGCTTCTGACAGGTTCAACACAAAATCCAAAGCAAGCGAGTAGCTACGCAATGTTTGCCACATATCTACCTGTACGCCTTATAATTATTGAGATAAATACCTGTGAGATAAGGACATGATGAAACTATATAATGTCTCCGCTTTCGCCATTTTGCCTACGCAGCTTACAAAAGTGCCATGTCCAAAAAAACATCATTATGAAATCTCTAAGCGCCGCAGGCAACGGGATAAAGCTCAACAATTCTAGGAATAAAGAAATACCTTTTTACAAATAAATGAGTAACTTAATTAACGCGATAGTTGCCAATTAAATATTATTATACTTAGAAAATAGGAATTTGTGATTCAGTCGCGCAGATGAGCCCTAGGGCACGTTAGTGAGCAAGATATCCATTACCTATTGTTAGCAGTAGCATAGAATATATATAAGTGTACTCGGATGATTTACCAAGAAAATGTAACAGCTTTTCAAAACATGAAACGCCGACCTTACCAACACCTACGCGATGCCTAGTGCCCAAGTAAATTCCATTTAAGATCCCTAATAATACAATGAGGCCATCCGCAGCAGAACCAAGGTGACCGACATAGCCCTTCGAATCGCTAAACTAAAGTGGCAGTGGGCGGGGTACATAGCACGTAGAATCGATGGCCGTTGGGGCGGAAAGGTTCTCGAGTGACGACCACGTACCGGAAAGCGTAGCGTGGGCAGGCCCCCCACACGGTGGACCGATGATCTGGTAAAGCTCGCGGGTATCCGCTGGATGCGGGTGGCGCAGGACCGGTCATTGTGGAAGTCTTTGGGGGAGGCCTATGTCCGGCAGTGGACGTCTTTCGGCTGACATGATGATGATGAATAATACAGTATTGTGTCTAATACAGTAGGGGTCTAAATGCCGAATCACTGCCGAATACTGCTTTGTACCGTTCAACGTCGACGCCCTCGGTCCGTGGGGTCCTACCGCGCATGACCTCTATATAGAACTATCCAAAAGGCTGGTTGACACCACCGGAGACCGTAGAGCGGGCCCCATATGTCATGTAATTAAAGATTGGCCTGATACGGTCTATCTGTCCTGGGAAATTTTACTAGTACTTTTTGTTATTAGTTATGTTTGGGTCTACCACACATAAAAGTCTGAGATGGAATAAGAGATTACAAATGTAAACAAACAACTGTAAATCTGACGTGACTTTCCTTTTTAAAACCTCTTGTCATTACCAGTAGCATAAATCATATCTCCACATATTTGATTAAAACAACACCAATACGTTATTAAAAACGCTATTTAATTCAGAGTGGTTATTTTTGGTATTAATTCAAAGGACAATGACCAAATTAGTATGGGCCCGTGCCCTGTCAAAAACTGCCGATTACAAAGTTAATTTATAGTTTATTTTATAGTCTTTTGGATGCAGATTTAGCTTTTTTATCTTTTATTTCATTTAAACTTGGGAAGATCTTGTATTTTTGAAATAAAAAAATACCCCTTTTAACATTAATAACTTCTCAAACATTTAAGTATTTTTGCCCCTATATGTTTCGTAGGCGTTCTGTGAACAATTGGTTCCATTTGAACAGTTTTATTGAAAGCATTTTCAACTACTGAAAGGCGATTAGATGCTCTCTAAGTATGTATCGCAAGTACTGGAGGGCAGATTGCGTCCAATTTAGCAGTATTAGAAGAGTATTGAAGTGGTTATGGATACATAGGGCAAAACAAAGCTAACAGCCGAGTTGAGTCTCTAGCCGCCTGTGTTGGCCAACGTACGCCCGTTTGTCCATAAAGACGACCTATTCCTAGCCTTACTCAACAACAGAAAATACAAAACATTATGAAAATGTAGTTGTGTTACTATGGCTGCGGTCTTCTGTAAGGTTTCCCAGTTAGGCTGCGCCAAATCATGGATCAAAATCTATATCACACTGTTGTGCTCTTTCATGGCTCTCTTTCTAGCTCGATATGTTTATCTCGACTATACGCTCCCCCTTACTTATGTGCCAAGAGTAATGTCCCAGCTTCATCGCCTGTATAAAAATATTGCTTGTGGCGTGCAATTGCAGGAAGCACACGATTTTAATAATACCTACTATACATACCGGCATTGTAATGTTCTACTGAAAAACATAAATTAACGGGTCATTCTGCGCAAGAATATGGTGTCTTAAACGAAGTACGGATGATCCACACCCGATGCACACATGAGTATGTCGAAGCGTTCTTTCTGGATGGGCATCATGTATATATATTCGTCTATAATAATATAGCACGCATGGCATATGACCGCATCACCAGGGAGCTAGAAACATAGTGCCTGCATATAACCAGATAGTATTAACAGCATGGACTATTTTGAAGAAGTAGTACTTAGGAGGAGTGTGGCCACTGTAGCCAAGCGGTAAAGCACGCGATGTTCAATAAGGAGGTCGCGGGTTCTAACCCCGACTTGAACCACTGGGTTTTTCTTAAGAAACTTATGGACGACAATATTTTATATTAGACAGTAGCTATTCAGTGAACCAAAACATTGTGAAGGAATCGGTCTAATCCCGAGGTCTAGTTTTCCCTCTTGGTTGGAAGATCAGATGGCAGTCGATTTCGTAAAACTAGTCCCTACGGCAAAACTTGGGATTAGTGAAAGCGGACACCAGGCTCCTCTGTGACACAACAAGATAAAACACTAGGTGGATGAGTAGGACTCTTCTAATGTGAGCCATTCTAATAGAATACCCTGCATGCGCAAAGGAAGCCCGCTTACTGCGTATCTTTGTTTTCGTTAGACGTGGAGAACGCAGTTCAGACATCGCGATATTTTTCTGAATTAAAAAATGCTCTCTGTGATTGTAATGTGAAATGCAATATATTGTACTTTGTGGTCAATTACATCTTCAACAAAGTAGAAACCTTTTTTCACATTTTCATAATGAGCTATTTAAACCTCCTTTAAGTACATGAACTTAAAGGAGGTTTTAATAGCTCATTAGTCCACAAAAAATATGTTTCAATATGTCAAGATTAATTGGAAACCGGAAACGCGTTAATTATGTTTTATCGATGAATAATAAACCCCAAGTTTAATCAGTCCTACATTAATCCCAAAAATCGAAGTCGAATTAATTAAGTATGCTTACTTTTTGAACTTAATGTAATCGTTAAGATATGTCAGGGCAGAAATGGTCATTGTCCTTTATGACGCTTAAATTTTGAACGCGGTAATTTTTTCAAGTATACCAATGATTTTCAATTACCCACTGCATACGTTAATTTTTTTATGGTGGCAACTCACTTGTTTACATTTTTGTCATCTAAATCTATCACCGATTTTACCTACTAACAATCTCGAGAATGAATATTGAATGAATATTATTACGGTACCACCGAGCTGATCTGACGTCGGAGACGGAAGGAGGCCATAGCAGCTTCTAAACTACACAAGATGAACCCGTCGTGTTTGGGCTCATTGGAACCGTCTCAAAGAGTAATTAAACTAATGTGAGAAAAAAAAGTACAGTCGGCAATAAAAGCTAGCACCAAAAATATGTTTTTACACAAACATATTACAAGCTTTTGTCGATAAATATGTATGTACCTAAGTTTTCATCAAATTTTTCAATGCTTATTTCAGCCACTTCCCGGTATCCGATTGAGCTGAAATTTGAAATATTTATTGTATTAATATATATATATATATATATATATATATATATATATATAATATCGGATTGGTACTTAGTGTACAGACGAAGAATTTGATTTCTGTGCCACTTCGTACCTTGTCAAAGTGACAAGAATATGAGATCTCTAGCATCTTTCATATTGACTTTCACTGTGACAAGGTACGAAGTGGCCCATAAATCAAATTTCTCGACCGTACCTATAACTCAAGCCAGTATAAGTTTATGTAAAAAAATTCATTAATACAGTCAGTAGCAAAAGTAGACGGGCCTAGTGCTCAAAATGAGCTACACACAGTCTAATGTCAAGAGAATAAGATTCCGTGTATATAATAGTGAACGTGTTAAACTGCTTAGCTACTTCTGCCGCTGACTGCACAAGCTTTTATTGCTGTACTCTTTTACACACTCATCAACTATTCGTTGTGTCGGTTCGAATGAGCCCAAACACGATGAGTTTATCTTGTGTAGTTTAGGAGTTGCTATGGCTTCATTTCTGTCTCCATCATCAGATCAGCTCGGTAGTACCATAATATCGAATGCGACCGAACTTAAAATAAAAATATTCAAAATTTCAGCTCAATCTACCGGCAGCTGAAATAAGAATTGCAAATTTTGATGATGACTTACATACTTCATCATCATCATCATGATACTCGTATCAGCCGAAGGACGTCCACTGCTGGGGACATAGGCCTCCCCCAAAGGCTTCCACAATGACCGCTCCTGCGCTACCCGCATCCATCGGACACCCGCGACCCTTACTTACCAGGCCTTCGGTCCACCTCATTTACATACTTCCTGGAACTTATTTTTATTGACTGGTAGAGCCATACCGTAAGGCATTAAGTCCGCTATTTGTACTTTGTTTATTTATCTCTCAAAACCTTACTCAATAAGTGCATATTAATTACCGCCAAACTGAGGACAGTCTGTTTGTTTGTTTATAATTGTGCAATAAAATCTAAATATGTAAATCTGTTTCTTTGGAGTCGTAAGTAAGTGTTTTGGGCAATCAAATCACCTAGCAACCTGTTACAGCAATATTATTATAGTAACATATTCTCCACATTCAAACCTACGACGATATCTAGGCCTTGTGGGAATACACGCTTTTGTATTTACGTTTCAAATACGTCAATCAATAATTAAAGTGGCAGTCATATTGTTTTCTTAAACTTGACTTCAATTGATGTACGCTTATACCTACATATTTCTGGAAATTAGTTATCGTAGGATGGACGCTATCGATTTATCCCATTCCATTCCATAATACTTATTACGTTACGCATCCATTTCAAAATAATCTGCCCCAATTCGCGTCTCGAAATAAACTCGGCAACGAGAAGCGGTACTTTCACACAAGTGAAAACCTGCGGTGCTAGGAAATCACTTCCTCGAGAGGAAATCGAAAGTAATAGAAAACTGCAATTGCATCCAAGAGATTGCAATTTGTAGCGCAAACTCAACGTTGCTAATGGCGATATGTAGAACTAACGTAATTTAAAGAAAGTTCCATTGAAAGCTGCACAGTAGCGCCAAACGCGACTGCTTGTGAAACTTGGTGGCTTGCATTGTTGTGTGGCGCGATTTGTAGCGACATCTATTGAGGAGTTGTTTGAAACTGTTGTAATGTCCTCTGTACATTTTTAGCAGAACTTTCTCCGTTTCAGTGGGGTATCTAAGCTTAGCTTCTGTTTATATCATTATTTTTAGGCATGAGCTGCTGAAGGATGATAATATTTTAGTTTACTAAATTCTATCAACTGTCCCAGGTATATGAAATCATGTCGTTATGAGAAGCATTACATTAATGATAATGTTACAAAATACAAGATAATGTTACGAGTACCAACTCTTACAAAGTTTTCTCAAATAGTTTCGCGTCTTCGCGCATCAACATCATTCAGATGTTACATCTTACAGCTATCAAGAAGCTAAAAACATAAGTATACCTTACCCACATACTATTATTGCAATATAAATAAAATAAACATAGTAAACAAGTTACAAAAAAAATAGGTTGCAGCGCCATCTAGTTACGATTGATAAAACTACGACTGAAGACTACACAGTAACTCCAATCTTGAAGCGCTAGGTGCGCTCTTGGCGCATTAGTTCCGCTACTTGCCGCTAGAGGACGCTATAATAAAAACCCCAAGCGAACTAAAATAATGGTGTCCAAAGACTTACCTTTACCGCCACCAGTATCATTCACCTGAGGCTTCCCTGATGGCACCCGTTGCATTGGCGAAGCGTTTCCATAATTCATAGTCGTACCATTGTAATCCGAGCTGAGGGGCTCCTGCTTTATGCCGCTAGATGTCGCCGCTAGCTTCTCCGCGAGTAGCGGGTTGGCTGAAGCTATGTTGTAACGATTGTTGATGCTGCTGCCGGAGCGCAGTAGTTGTTGAAGCCGCTGTTGCCCGTTGTTTGGAAGGGAGAGCTGATTCGGTTGGTAGTAGGAGTTCTGAAGGTGGTTGCTCGAACTCGGCGGCGAGATGTTGTTGTTCTCCTCTTGCTGGAATGCGAGAAGGAGGTTATTAGCACAAAAACTATGCCAAAATAGTGTCTAGTGTTTCGTACAGACGGCAACAGAAGCAGCGACGCGTTTCAAGACGACTAAATGAACCACACATGTCTTATATAATGGGTATAACGCAATAAAAAAGCTTGAAAGAAGCATTATTTCATCTGAGTAACTTTCGCTGCTAACGTGCCAAAATGTATTTAACCTCTCTCTATCGTACCTATCAGCCTAGCTAGCACGATAACTTATACTGTAAAGTTTTTAATTGACATTTTAGTACATTTCGGCCATATAACATGATGGTATAAGCTAATACCGTGCTATCTAGGAAGGCACGAACAAATACCCATTAACCATGGGTATTTGTTCGTTTGTCACAGTTATTTATTGTATACAAGATTCTATCAATTCCTTATTACACACAATTTTTTTGTATGTCACTCTACATTTCAATTCATTCCTCTACCTACAACTTGTAATTTGAGTCATTCGGTCAAAATAAGACCCGGGCCTACCTTAATCTCAATAGGCGGCACTGTAGTAGCATTCGTCAAATCCGTGAAGAATGTGTCGAAATTGTCGAAGGCGGTTTCGCCCAACTGTTTCAGTATATCGTCGGGATCAGCGGCTTCAGTCACGTCTGGCTCCAACGTGAGACCGCCGACTATGTTAGACAGCTCCGCTTGCGACAACTCGCCGAGAGATGTCGCCATCTGTTGGAGCTGCGCCGCCGCTTGCCCACTAGCAGCGGCTACCGCATCCTGCAACGTTGCAGTTTAGGAGATCATGTTAAATTCTGCGCAATGTAAACAACCAACGCCGGGAATAATTTGTCGGTAAATTTGTAAGAACCTACTTAAGTTTTGAAACGTACTGAATACAATACAGAGGATATGAAGATTGTATTTTCGTACTCTTGTCTTATTGGATATTTGATTGGAGTTAAATAAAGCAGAGCACACGCATTTCGCATGGCAATAAATTGTAAACAAACCATACTCACTTGTAGGCAGTTGGAGAGGTCCACCATTCTACCCTCATTTTCTGCCGACCACCACTCATCTTCTATAAATGGCATCGCCAAGGGCAATGACGCAGCATGCGTCCCCGCCACCTTGCGCCGCTATCGCACGCCAGATGGCGTTGTTATCAACACAACACTGTCACCGAACCACTGAATGTTATTGCACTCGTTCGCGCGGTTAACGTCATTTGTGGACGAAACACGCTTATCTTACAGCTTGTTTTCCCATCAGCTGCCTGTGAACATGGAGAGCGTAGGCTTTCACGTCTTTAAAAAATATCCACACCCAAATAAATGGAAGGTTAGAATGGGCTTGAACATCTGCCAAACTAAACAAGCTGGTGAGAAGGCACGGTGATTATGATTACGCCTGCCATTGTAAGCGGCTTCTCTATATCCATGACCTTGCACAACAATCATTGGTTAGCCTGATTGAGTAAGTAACCATGATCTTGAAAGGACAGCATTTGTTAAACCTTTCAGTGAATTATGATTCGTGTGATGACAGGTGGCAGGGTGACAGTAGTTTAGTAATGAAAACAGACGATATTGAGGCAAACACCCTGTAATTATTTCCTCAAACAAAATAATAAAATTTACATAATTCCACTGTATGTCAAGTACATATCGCTATCACGCATTCAAATTCGACAGCAAGGTTTCTGCCCCGATAGCGCCATTAATTGTATCATGATTGCTTCAATGTTATTTTCTGACATGAAATGAACTGCCTATAGACTTAATTACTGTTTAGTGTGGGCAATTATTGCACGACCGAGCATGGATTCAAGTTCTTTGTTTTATTTCTCGACTCGGCGTGTATAATTTTTGTTTTAATTTGCTGATCAATTTCATTAGCTCATTCTTCGTTACTGGCAACATTTTTAGATATTTGTCTAATAAGGATCCCGTTTTTCAAACACGTTTAAATTAAACCCAATTAAAACCATATGTTGCGCGTATTTTTGTATTAATTAAAGTTACTAGTTGCTTATAATAGTTATATTATAATGTGTCTTTAGCTACAACAATGAGAAACGCATGAGTATTTTTATTGCATATGGGATGATAATTGATAAGCGATGGAATTGAAATAGTCATAGACACTTTGTTACAAACTTAATTGCGGGTACATAGTAACTACTTCCAATGTAACGTGTGTAGGTACGTGAAATGGTTCTCAAGTGTTTTGAGTGGCCAGATAACTACGAGTAGATACCTCTCATTGCGATATCCGATAGAGGAAAATAATCAAATGGCAATAGATATGCTTGGATCCCAGAGGGGGCAGAGCTCCGTGGAGTAAGGAATCTAAAATCATTAAAATGAACTCAATATTTAACTGAAAAAAATAACCCATACATTGTGGACCTTCTACTTACTACTCGCTTCTTTTAAAGTTATTGACATAATATCTAAATGATACGAAACTAATTATATGGTTTTCATTTCAATGTAATTACAGTTCCCGAATAGTTTTTCAAATAGCTTCCCAAATAGTTATATTGTTAAATAGGTAATTCCCAAATAGTTTCTCAAATAGTTATATTGCTTGCACATCAAATTTATATTTATGGCAAACTATGTAGATTGATCTTGCGTAATTTAAAGTCCTTAAAATAGATAAACGCCGCCCTAAAAATGACCTCAAGAATCCGGCTGTGATTTTGTGTATGTATGTATGGTTATCAATGCGCCGAGTTCACCTGGCGACGTTCCGGAGTCGGGGAACACAGCACATGCGCGGTACCATGGGCCTGCGCCGTTCTGAGGACAAAAGAGAAGGACTCGGGTAATTTAAAATGAATTATCGACTGTGAAATCGACTTGTTGACATTGATTGGTAGCTAATTTTCAGTTCCTAATACTGTTTGTGCCTATCACTTAAATATTGCATTTATAGTTAAATAATAAACATGAATTTTAATGATTTCAATAGGTAAATGAAAAATTTAACTTTATTTCCAGTCTCTTCTTAAACTTATTTTTTTTTGTTTATCTCATATCCTTTTATTTGTTTTTTTACCTATCCTATAGATATTTTATTGTATTTTGTAGCATAGTAAAATGAATATAAATTTCATGTAAATACATTAATATTCTGTATATTTAAACGAAAAACAACAAACTAGATCTAATCAGCACTTCGTAAAAAATTAATAAATTAATCAACTTCGCAACAATCGTAACATCATCGCAATACATGGAGAATTGAAAAAAAAAACAATGCACGGAAGGCTAGCAACACTACGAAGAAGCCACAGACAAAAAATGCGAACAATGAACGCTCTTTCACTATAATTGGCATTAAAAAAAGTAAACGACTTTTGTTTTCTAAATGCTTCCTATTCTGCACTTTCTTCGCTGCCAGTGCGTTTATAGACGTCGTTTAAAAAGTCATATGAGCGACGGTTGCACACTAGTTGACATTTTAAAATGGAAGCTAGTGATTTGTTTTGTTTTCTCATTTATCAAGGTATTTTTGGGGAATTCGTATTTCAAAGACGTAATGAATGTGTCACTTTAGAGTTCCTCTTCTCATTTGAAGAATTATCGTATAAATGTAATAAAGCGTTATTGGATTATAATAATTTCTTAATTTGTGATCCAAAAAATTCTGAAAAAGTTAACTCATAACAGTCATAACTAATTACATTGGTATAACACCATTTGTAAAAATGACGAGTTGCGAATCGCCGTGGTAACATTGCCACGTAATACTACATATTAATGCATCTGAATTATTCATCAACTTTTGATGCGGTCATTAAAATGCATGAAATTTTTAGCATTGTTATAACTATACTCAATTATTATTGTTATAACTATGATACATGAATTAATTTTTCGCCGTCAGTGTTTAATATTATAAGTTCGATATTAAAATTCCAAGAATTTCTACTTGGCAATAGATGGCGTTGTTATAAAATATAGCGCCCTCTCTTATTCGATAGAGTAACCAGTCTGTACAAGGTATTTTTCCCTGCACCGCAAAACTATTATAGTTGATTTATAGACTTTAGTACGATGAGTTGAGCCTTGATTTAACTTCCTACTGCACGGCAAAGACCTTGCGCACGCGATGACGACTCAGTTATACAATATTAGAAATTACACCACTTGAGTTCTATCGATTGATTAACAACTTTATTTCTTTTGGATATGATGTATTTTGGTTTGTGCTTGTCGTAAGTGATTGATTTACATTTATTTTTAGATATATCTTATCTGATCCCTAAGTTCGTGTAGATGCAATTATTAAGATACACTGCCTAAGCATTCTAGATCGATGGCAGTATTGTAATGGCATAACATGTGTCAAATTCATTGAGAGCTTTTTGGTAGTAAAAATAGGTTCATACTATGAACTTTATAATATTATTTTATTAAATAATAAACTAAATACCGAAGGTAATATTTGTGTTCTATATATATAATTATATTAATGGCATAAGAATACCCATTGAAGTAATTAAACGGTCGTTAGCTAACTATAAGTGTGGCTCTAGGAAGAGCCTTCAACATTCTATCACGAGATCATTATGATTGCAGTATTCAATAAAAAAACCGGCTAAGTGCGTGTCGGACCACGCAAAATAAGGGTTCCGTACCGACATCTCCTAATCTACATTTAAAACTACTGTAATCACAAAAGGTCGTATCTTCATAGGAAACTTACGACACTTACGCCCTTTTGTTTTGGCAAGATAGTTTTTCAGCTATAACTCAAAAACCGTTGAACCTATCTTGTTCAAACCAAATATTGTTGAAAGGATTTATTAATGTACATTATCATGACTTTTTTCAGAATTTTAAACTTCATAGTTGGAAATTAGAGAGGGGTTAGGGGGCTGAGTTGACTTGAATGAAATTTTTGTTTAGAATCCAGCATGTTATTTTTTTATATGTTACATTATACATTGAAAATAAATATTTGACCCCCTGTTACATGTATGGGGTGCCCCCCCAGTTTAATATTTTTTTCGTAATTTCACATGATATTTCTATAGCGGTTCATAACATACACATTTACACCAAATTTCATAATTGTAGTGGTCATATTCTCCGAGTAAATCGGCAACAGACAGACATGATGAATCCATAAGGGTTCCGTTTTTTGTCATTTGGCTACGGAACCTAAAAAGGCACTTGGCCAAGCATTTGGCTGCAAATTTCAATTTTTAAAGGTAATAATTATTTTAGTTGTTAATATTGTCATCGGCTTACATAGTGCGGAACGGAACGCAACGTTGACGTTTCGTTCTACGGAAAAACGAAGTTCAGAGAATAATTATTCTGAAAAGATTAATTGAAAAACAAACTGATTTCTTAATACAATAAAGATATCAACAAAAACAAATGCTGTTGTTTTGGTTAAATAATGATTGCTTTAGTGCGATACCTAATTCTGGTTTCAATTGTCAAGGCCGAGCTATTAAACAAACGTAAACAGAAACGTGACACTTTTTGTTTTGATTCCCGGTTCTTTATCGATTTTCTCCGGCTGGAGCTGAGCTGGAATGGCGCGCATTAAATACGTCTAGAAAACTGTAAAGACGCGTTTATATTAATAGTTCAACAATGTCGGGTGGCAGTGATTCAGAGCCTCAACCGGGCACGAGTGGGCTACAGAACTTTACCAAACTTGAAGTAAAATCCGAAGGCGACAGTTCGACTTCCGAATCAGAAATTGGTGCATACAGTCAAAGTTTTAACCCCATGAAGGCTTTATATTCCAATAAAATCATGCTGCCAGTGCCTGACGCACCGATGTATGAGAATTTACAGCAATTTGAGGCGGCACTGATCCAGAATCAAAACATATTAGCCGTCGGTATGGGGAAGAAGGTTATGGAACGAGAGAGGCTAAAAATGGAGCGGAAATTGGCGTATGAGCAAGCTGTTGAAGAGAAAAATAAGCAGCGTTTTGCAAAATACGAGCGTAAGTTTTTGAGGTTATGTTTTGGTTTAGTCCCGCGCATGCGTGATGTTTCACTGCTCTGATCTAAGGTTGCAAAATGTTACCGTGTCTTTGTACTGGTGACTTAACTATCAATACACTTTGGTCCATTTATATACTTAGTTATTATATAATCTAACATGTATATATTTGTTTCACATCTATACAGATATTTTTTCTAAGCCTGTAATGCATCCCACTGCTGGATATAGGCCTCTATCCTTGACCTTCACTTGCCTTGTCTCTGAGAAGTTTCAGTTCAGTTGTTACCAAAGTCATCTTGCCATTTCCTTGGCCTGCCATTTCGTCACTGAACATCTTGTGGCATCCAGTCACTGGCTCTCTGTGAATGCATGCATCGGCTAGTACAAGTCCCATTTCAGCCTGGCGGTCTTGGCAACAAATATCCGTAATTCCAAACCCGGCCAGTCAGTTTTATACCTAGCATGGTGCACTCCATTGCTTATTGGCAAACCTTTGGTCTTTCGTGTCTCGGTGAAATGATATATAAACATTTTTTTTTGTGAATATCAGCAACTTTCATTCTTGCCGAAAGCTTTCCAGTGCTGGTAGACTCAGTCATATAAGAGAGCCATAGAGGCAGAGTTAATATCTCTCAAATATCACATTCATAACCAATTTAATCATATTTTATAATACTAAGAGTTACTTTCATTTTATTCACTGCCAGTCTTAAATATACCCCAAAAACCGATTTAATGGTAATGATCTGTCTAGTCAATAGCGACAGCCCACCTAGCGGGCAATAGTAGGCTGTTCATTATCGGAGAAAAGATGTGCAACACCCACTGGACGAGTTCTTGTAACAGGTTCTGTCCAGGCTTTGGACTTTTGGCTAGGCAACCTCTGTGTGGTTAATAGTCTACCTGTTATCTATCACATTATAATAATAATAATATAGCTTTTTTATTTCCACAAATAGATAATTTCCATTTTAATATATTTGTTAGAATTATTAGTTTTTTTTCTTTCCTTATGTTAAGTGTTAGTACTTAGTTTTTAGTTGTGGATCCCTTTCGGGTAAAAGCCTCCTCATCCCTCTTCCATTTATGCCTATCTTGGGCTATTTGAACCCAGTTTGTTCCTGCTACTGAAAGTATATCGTCTGTCCATTTCTTTTTTGGCCTTCCTGTGTCTTTTTCCTTCGGGTCCCATCCACTTTGTACATTCCAGTGTCCACCTACTGTCTTTGTACCTGGATATATGTCCTGCCCATTGCCATTTGAGACGGAGAGCCTGCTGGAGTGCGTCTGTTAATTTAGTTTTCTTTTGTATGGCTTCACTTCATATTTTTTGGTTTTTTTTAATTTTTAATAGCGTTCTCTCCATGGCACGCTGGCAGGTTGTAATTGCGTTTTTAGTCTTGTGTGTGAAGACCCAGGTTTGACTCCCGTATGTTAAGGTCGGCAGGATGCAGGTGTCCATTATAATTTTCTATAATGGTAAGGTATAGTTGCCTTTTAGAATTTCTTTTTGTGACCAAAACTTCTTCCATGCGATGTTGACACGTCTGACCACTTCATCCTCGTTGCTAGAAGAGCTGAATGATACTTGTTTCCCTAAATATATATATTCTTTTACATATTCAATTTCATTACCTACCACATATATTGCTCTTTTACGGCTGTTTGTCATTATCTTCTATAACTCTAGCAACAACGACACAAGAAAAACAACATTCAATAAATATCCGCAACCCGGCTTGTCACCATGGGGAGATCGACTACTACCCTCACATCTATCACATAATCTTTGTGAATATAACTACAACTTAGAAAATTTGAAAAACCCCCGACATTTTCATTTCAAAGCTCAATATCTCAAAAACGGCTGAACAGATTTTCATGAAACATGGCTAAGTAAACTCGGGATAAAATTATCTATGACACAAAAAAAGCTAAACGAAAATCGGTTCATCCGTTTGGGTGGCTACACAGACAGATACGTTAAACTTATAACACCCCTCTCTTTTTGCATGGGGGGTTAATAAAATAACAGATGCGGGCATAGTTTTATATATTGCCTGATCTTAGGCCAGTAGGTGTGCATTTTTTTTTTTGTGTGATAGATGTCTATAGTGACGAGTCTGTGATGGACTAGTAAGCTACATCTGTGACTACTTATTATCTGGTAGGATTTAGGCACATTGGAAGTTGCTTGTAAAAAAGACATTTTTTGTCTTGCCACAGAATGCCTCATTCAGAGTAAAAATGTTGATGTTATTATTGTTTTCTTTTTGTATTATTATTTTGCAATCAAGTTTTCATGTAAGATTTTTTTGTTGCCTAGCATTAAGTACCACCACCATATCAGCCGAAGGACGTCCACTGCTGGACATAGGCCTCCCCCAATTTCATGGGGGGTAAATGCAATAATACATGCTTTAAGTACAGTACAGTGTTATCAATCAGACAGGTTTTTTTTGTCATGGTTCAATTTAGTGTCTAAGGTTTAGAGAACAATCTGACATAGATTGAGCATGTTTGTATTATGAATGTCAAACATGGACACTCAGTACCATTGTTCATCTACAATATAACTTGCTACTTGTCATTCTGTTCCATAAGTACAGTGAGTTTTAGCAAGAAATTAAACTTTGGAAAAACTGTTTTAGGCGTAGCAAGAGCTTAGCACTTCTTTCCTTGCATTTATTTGACGAAATTGTATGCTCGTGTGAGCAGGAGTGTTCCCTCCATACCTTCATGTAAAAGAGAGAAGAGAGTATATCTATTTCTTCAGTTATCAAGTACAACACACTCAGATTATTGTTTTTTTTTACTGCCATTTTCTAGTGACCATAATATAAATAAATAATAGGGAACTTAGGGAACAATCTCACACAAATCATCTACCCGTTAAAATCGTGTAGGCTTGTGTTTTGAGTGACGTATTCACCGACGAATCACATTCATCATAGAATACATTCATGACTAGGAAGCAAATATTAATCTCATCACACCAATACCTGCTATTGCCGGGATTTGGACCCACAACCTACAGCTTTGCAGGTAGTATAACAATTCTCAGTCAAAACTAACGGCTGCCAACAAAAGCTTCATGGCTTGGGTTTGTATGAAAGCTAAGGCAGTGCAAATACAGCTTAACCCAACCCTTTGCGATTTCGCGAGTGTGAAATGTCCTTTATAGGTCACGCATGTCAGGACGGGCGTTGCACGCAACGCGGACCATCGACCTCCGCGGGGCCACCCAAGCGAGCATAGATCATAGATTAGTTACCGCTGATATGGCCTTATCTGTGCTATTCGGAATCGCGAAGTAGCTGATAGGAATTCCTTGAAGAATGGTTACCGAAAGCGTAGTAAACGAATATTTATTTATTGAATACAATGTCATTTACAGCCTACGCCAAACATGACAAACAAATATAATTTACATACATTGAACTAATAATAAAAGTTCAATTAATAAAAAACAGTGTTAATTATAGTCAATACTTAAAAACTATATTTTAATAATGGACGTGGGGGCCAGGTAGCGCACGGCCGTGGCTAAGAATCTCGGCTCAGGAGTCGAAAGAGGTCTAGGGATTGGTCTTGATCCAGAATATTATTGAGTAACCGTAGAGCGCGGTTTAGGGCTCAGTTACAAAAAGATCTAGTACTCGTGCTTGGGACGCTGAACAGGGGCAATTTACGTTTACGGAGATTATGCCTTGACACTGGAGGAACATTTAATGATACCTGTGATAATAGGTAGCAGTTGGTCAAATTTCCTCTCATTAAGCGAAGAAAACGTACCAGGGTGAGGCTCCGCCGAGCCTCCAGCGCCCTATAGCCCACCATTCCCAATACGTACGGTATCGGATAGAGATAGGGATCAAAAAAAAGTTCTTTTTAAACAAGAACAATATGTCTGCAGATTCTCAATGCGTCTTAAACTTATCAACTATCGCGAGGCCACCCAAGCTAGTGTACCTAAGCATAGATCATGGATTACTTTTAATCTGTGCTATTCGGAATCGCGATGTTGCTGGTGGGCATTCCTTGCAGAATGGTTACCGAAAACTTAGTAAACGAATATGTCTGCAGATTCTCAATGCGTCTTAAACTTATGAACTACCGCGTGCATGGATCATAGATTAGTTAACTCTATGCTCAGATAAGAATCTGTGCTTTTCGGAATCGCGAAATTGCTGGTGGGCATTCCTTGCAAAATAATTACTGAATGCTTGGAAAACTAATGTCTGCAGATTCCTAATGACTAAAAATATCGACCATTGTGATGGATATAAAAGAGTATAAGGATTTCATACACAGATTTAGGTTCTCGTGTTTCCTGTGGCTACGCTAGAAAGCCAAAAGGCCTAATTTTGAATTGGAATCGTAATCCGCATTAAACGGCGTTTTTATTTTCATTTTCCTGTCCGCTGGATGCGGGTGGCGCAGGACCGGTCATTGTGGAAGTCTTTGGGGAGGTCTATGTCCAGCAGTGGACGTCTTACGGCTGACATGATGATGATGATGATTCTTATAAAGTAATGCCTAACCTATTTCTTATTACTTATAAAAATATAGATCGCTCCGTATTTTTTCCGCTTGTCTCCGTAGAATCGGTAGCGGACGCGGCACGGCACGGTCACCGGGTCACGGCGATGCTAATGAAGCGCCATTGTTTTGTTTGTGCATCCGTCATCGGCGCGCGCGCATCTGTTGGCGACGCGGTTTGGCGCTCTCGCGAAAAAACGGGTTTATGGTTTTCTAGTCCGGCTATTTCATCATAGGGGTCATTAACAGATTTAGTTAGGCTCGCGTGCTTCCTGGAGACATATAAAGTTAAGGGCTAAAAATCCTAATTTTTGGTTGGAATCACAATCCGCATAAACGACTTCTCCGTTTCTTTAAATATATGTAACAAAAGCATAAAGTTTACTTGTTGGGTTTTGGTTGTGTCCAATCCATTGTCCCATTGTGCGGTTTTTCTACCTCATTGTAGTTCGTCATGAAAGATAAGCATACTTCATAAATAAATCATGCAATAACATTTTACCAGATTTTAAACACTAGGGCTTTTGCCAAATCTTTAAATTGATTTAATTGAAATGTGACGTTAGACGAATTCTCCAGTGTATGGCCGCCATTTAGCACAACCCCTGAAAAGAAAGGTATCTGCACTGCTATATTTCTATTAGTGCACTCGTTATCTATTGCTCACGGAAATAGAATCGATAATCAATTCAACTTTCTAGGTGGATGAAACGACTTTTTACAATATGGTCATTATTGTGAAATGCGGTGTTGAAAAATAAAGCCTTTGTTTATTTAAGTGCTTGGACTAAACTAAATCCCAACGACTATACATGCACATAATCCGTTAACTTTCGACCACAAAAACTCAAAACCTGACGTTTGAATCGGACAAAGAAAATCAAATACGACAGTCTTGGATTAAAAAATTAAGGCCAGAAATATACATATAATACTTCCTCAAAGGCTAGGGATCGCTGCCTTCAACTTTGCCCCTCGTATACTTCGAGCGTAAACAAATTATAGGCATCTCTGGGATGCTGTGCTCTACTGCGACCAAATGCGAAAACAAACAAGAGAATATTGATTATCATTTTTGTTAAATACCAATAATACCATGTTATGAAAGATGTCCCTGTTTTTGAAATGCCGTTCTGACCAGATTAGGTTCTGAAAAGAGTAATCATGGGCACCGCTGTATAGTATTTCCGAAAACGTGCCAAATATTGATTTAATCGGAATGTTAAATGTCAAAATGATCTGGAGCAAATTATTAGGAAACTCTTTCCTAGTCTGGTCGAATTTGCAGTCCAAGGTACTTTATGATATCCAAGAAAATGAGTTCTGTAGCACAGTGCCAACATTTGGTTTAATTTGGATGTTAAAATTCAAAATGATCTGGAGCAAATTATTAGGAAACTCTTTCCTAGTCTGGTCGAATTTGCAGTCCAAGGTACTTTATGATATCCAAGAAAATGAGTTCTGTAGCACAGTGCCAACATTTGGTTTAATTTGGATGTTAAAATTCAAAATGGTCTGGAGCAAATTATTAGGAAACTCTTTCCTAGTTTGGTCGAATTTGCACAGTCCAAGGTGTTTTACAAGAAAATGTGTCCTGTAGCACAGATTATCTTTTCTCTACCATAAACAACCCAGCTGTTATCTAATGCGCTCTACCTAACCATAAACGAAATCGGGAAAGTGTGCAGCTGGCTTTGTGCAACTCTATAATTGTCTATTCCTAAACAATTAACGTTATTTGTGCACTATTGTTCCCTTTATGGCTGTTCCATTTTTAATATAGAACAGGCTGATTATTAACATGGTATTGCTTTCATGACAGGATTGTATTCGTAATTATTTTAAAGAAAAACGTTTTCTCACATTAATTGGGATATACATTTTGGAGTTGTGTTTATTAGAGCAGATAAAACTTAAATATTATTTTCTTTATTAAATAATTCAGATTGCTTTATAAAGGAATATACTCTACGACAAAATGTACGTCCTCAGTATAAATACAACCTCATTATGCCAAAAGTAAAAAAATCCATGTTGAAAAAAGTTCCTACATTATGGCCATAAATGTATTTAACCATCTACCCTTAGAAATCAAAACCTTAGAGGGCAAACAATTTAAAACTAAGGTTAAAAATTGGCCGCTAGAGAAAGCGTTTTATAACTTAAATGAGTATTTTTTAAGTGAGAATTTGTAAATAATGTATATATATATACAGGGTGTGGCCTGTAATAGGAGCAAAAAATTAAACGGTACACTATTGAGCTCTCCAGCAATTATTTCGAAATGATTTTAATTGAAAAAAAAAGTTTTTTTTGGATTTTTTTTTTCGCAAGTGTAGCTTATATGTGCTTTAAAGCTTTACTGGAGTGATATTAATAACAATTTTTTCAAAAAACACTAAAAAATTATAAAAAAAATAAAAAAAAATCCCAAAAATATTCTTTTAAACCAAAAATGCGGCAGCGATTATGAGTCATGACTTGAAGTAACCTCAAAATCAGCATTGACTGCCACGCTATAATCTCTGGGTGGCAAGATCCATTACTTGGAAGTCATAACTTTAGATAAAAATTTCTCCCAATTGAAAAAAGATAATTTTTTTTTGGACACAAGAGGTTACTGCAGATGCTCCAAGGAAGCGTCCTTTAAATTTATTGCTCCTATTACAGGCCACACCCTGTATATATTTTTTTTTTTGTTCATTTCCAAGAAATATCTGTAGTTTAATATTAATTGATTTGTACTGGTGTAAATTTTTAATGCATTACGTGAATTATTAATTCGCACTAAATATTGTATGCCCGCTGCGGGTAACTGTGATGACTTCGTACTAACTTTACACCTATGTACAATACAATACAATATGCTTTATTGCACACCTCAAAAAAGAATTACAGATAGAAACAGCATCAAGATACAAGCAAAGGTAAACAACAGGCGGTCTTATCGCTAAAAGAGCGATTTCTTCCAGCCACCCTTGGGGTAGCGGAGAAAAAAAACTAAACAACACAACAACACAGACATGTTCACAGTTATGCAATCGACATAATATTAAAAAACTGACGTTCATTCCTCTATTTCTAATTTTAGAAAAAATATTGTTAACTACTGTCAAGTGTTAATTAGCACGATGGCTGATCTAACATGATTTTGCTTTCAAGTGTTTTAGGAAATGTAATTCTAATAATCGAACTCCAATGCACATTTATGTTTTCAGTTTGTGCCTTCCGTGTTATACAGAAAGTTAAATATTCATTTTCTTTTGTCTGATAGTTATTATGGACATGAGAGCATCACAGGTTCCTATAGGTATAGCGTAAAAACTTTTACTTACACAGGGCAAGTGAAATTCAATCTCATGTTAACAAGCATACCGAACTATCGACTAACCGAAAGAAAAATCTTTATCTTTACTGTCGATATCGAAAATATGTGCAGACAAAGTGATAAAAAATATGTAACCACAACTTTATTGTTAAAGCCATAAGGTTGTTCAGATATTTTTGAACCTTTGGGAGCGTAAGTACATATACAAGGTGATTTTTACTGTGTGATTGGGAGTCGAAAAATATTAATAGCGAATTAGCGAATCGAAACCAATTCCAAAGGGCGAGTCCTCAGGCAATTACATAGCTGTTTAGTTAATTAAAAATAATCATGTTTAACACAAACATCTTCTAAATATACGGTCATTCTAATTTAATTTCAATTGTGTGCGTGCGTATGTCAAATTTTAGTAGTTTGGCGGAGAATTTGGTAGGTCTTAGGTTAACAAAATCATCCATCTACTTATCATAAATTAATTACTAGACACAAGATTTTTTTAGGTTGATAGATTTATTTATTTCACAATATACAAGGTCACTTAAAATTACACATAAATAATTTAAATTACAGTCGTCAGTGTTTTTATTAAGTTCAAATTAGCTGTGTTGTTGTTAGCTGTCGGTGTTGGTTTAAAAAACAAATCATTGAAGGAGGAGTTTATTCATAGTTTATCTTACTAAAATGTCTCTCATTGATGGTGTCCAGACATCCCAAAAACATTTTATTACCATAACTTTTTTAATACCACGCCGTTGGCAACGGCAAACAAGAATATGCCCTTTGGATAGTGAGCAGTTATTACAGCTCGTTGGCCCCTGCACCTCCAAAGTAACCAGTGTCAGGAAAAAGGCCAGGTCAAGACGAGAAGTACGCGCAACTGACGAGCATATATGAGATGTATGGATGTGATTGAAATGAAGGAGCGTGTAAGGACCGTATTTGGCATTCGCTGGTCTCTGTCTATCCCAATGCGATACGGGCGTGAGTATATGTATGTATCTATGCAATTCTAAGGTACTGTAATATGTATTTGTTATAGTTATCAATGGCATCAAGCTAGAAAGTCCCGCGTGGCGTTGTCGTGCCTATGTACACGCCGGCGCCGGTATAAATTAAATTCCGTGGGGCCTGTGCAACTTTCGCTGTACATTCAACATAACCCTTTATACACGCCGAGGACGTTTATATCCGCGCACATTGAACGTTTTAAATCCGTGAGCAGTGTGATGCCTCCATGTGCATCTATGACTGACTAATGCGATTAGAGTTCTATATAATACGATGGCCGCGAAGTATTGTGTGTAAACATTGTATGTATCGGGTGACTCATATCATATATAATTGTTGCCGACCTTTTGAGAATCTAACAGATACAAATCCACTTAGCATGTGTTTTGGGCGCTACTATTACTTATTAGCCTCTAGTCTTATATTATTCCTAGATTTGATATTAAATGTTTTTTTAATGAATAATAGACATATATTTAAGTTGAATGACGATTCCTTTTTCTATTGTTTCGTTGATTTTTTTCTATTGTTCATTTACATTTCTTGACATTGTCCTGCTATTTTTATAATTATTATTGTTTTATGTTTTGAATGTTATGACGATCATAATAATGATCCTTATAATTTTAACATCTTTGCAAATTAATTGTGTAATTTTTTATCATGAAATAAATAATCTATACTCATCTTACAAATTCCCTTATGGGACTTGGTTTTAATTATGAACGTTATTTTACTATCTCATATTGCCTCCTAGCCTAGACAACATAACTCATATTTATTTATATTTCAATACAATAAATAATAGGTATTAATAAAATAATTAAGAACAATCTTACACATATGAAACTAGCCCGATAGTAAGCTCAATAATAAGTTTTGACGCTTAATAACGCTTGTCTTTTTGGACACTATTACGTAACGTAACTAATAAGGTTACGCCCTTTAAATTATGAATATGATCCATTTCGCAAACATTTTCTTTGAATTTCTGTACAGTTTGACAGGATTGTCAACGTTAAGGGGGCACATAATACTACGATAAATTAAACAGCTAGAAATATTGAAATACACAGAAAACATCAAAGACTCGGAAACTAGTCATGCTAGTCACGGTTACCCTACCGGGATTTGAACCCAGGATCTTCAGCTTAATTATAACTATAGCATTATTTAAATTGGGTGGATTCAACAACATTAAAAAGTGGTTCATAATTGCATAGCTACGCGAGTCACCTGATTTGTGCTCAATGCTAGGCGCTCAAAGTGTTAAGGTTATTCAGTAGAAGCCCTTGCAATAAAGACCAGAGTGATGAGTGACCAGCATTCCTGTCACAGCAAAAACCCGTCATTATTAGAAAATAAAATCTTAATTCTCAAGCTAACACGAAATCGACGTAATATGCAATTATTAGTTATGTATGATTGACAGCTTATTTGTTAGGTAAAATTGTTGCCATATAAAGAATTAAAAATAAACTAAGACAGTGGTAGTGGCAGGAACGCAAGTCAGAGTAATGGTAACCTATACGTGTCTATAAGTCGTGAGAAGATTTCGCGACCTACTGTACGGTTGCATAACCGCCTACGGCCGTTGCTGTCCCGCTCGCACCCTGGAGCATCGGACATTGAACCCGGGAATAGGAATAATGGATTGTAAAAACTGGCCAAGTGCGAGTCGGACTCGCGCACGAAGGGTTCCGTTCCATTATCTATAAAACGGCAAAGAGTCCGACTCGCACTTGGCCGGTTTTTAATATTTGTTGTTATAGCGGTAACAGAAATACATCATCTGTGAAAATTTCAACTGTCTAACTATCGCGGCTCTTGAGATACAACCTAGTGACAGGCAGACGGACGGACAGACAGCGAAGTCTTAGTAATGGGGTCCCATTTTTACTTTTTGGGTACGGAACCCTAAAAAGGTAAAAATGTAAACCTTAGATATCCGAAACGAACCGGTGAGTGGAAAGCCGCGTTTTCACACATATCTAAGTCATTTAATACGAATAAAAAACACAGCGGTCACAGTGAAATGTCATCTTGCTCGTATTTGGAGCAGCCCAAATGGAGAAATGGTTGCGCACGGCACGGTTTCAGAGGAATTTCCTCTCTCGGACGCTCTGGTTGCGGAATGAGCTCCCGAGGTTTTCCCGAGGGACTGCAGTACCAAAAAACCCAATAAGAAGGAGTGTATAAATTGTAAAGAGTCGGCATCGCGCATGCAGTTGCAGGCCTTCATGGGCTTCGATGACCGCTTGCCATCAGGCGGGCCGTACGCTTGTTTGCTACCGACGCGACGTGGTATTTTAAAAACCTCCACAGGCACAGAACACAGTCATAATAACAACACAGCTTGCTATGTGTAGGTATGTAGGCAGTGGGGTCAAATTGGTCAAACACAGATTTAGGCTCGCGTCTTTTCTGTCGATATTGTTAACGGCTATAAAGCTTACTTTTGAGTTAAATCTCAATCTGCATAAATGGCGTCTCATTTAATTTAACATAATATTATACGAAAAGAAATTGTAAACACGTGTGATCTTAAGAATTCAATGCGTTATTTAGTGTATATCTGGGTCGTATCAGTACACTCGCGCCTGTTGCGGAGAAAAATATGACATTCCACTAAATTAATCTAGTTATTTCGCGAAAACCCCGGATTTACCCGGAACCACACTATAAAATCCTTTAAAGTTACAATATTACACTATAAACCGAAATTACGCCAAACTTCTAATACATACATAGGACCCGGGTATGTCCTAAAACCAAGACCAAGACCACCGGAGGATGGGCAGCAGCATCCGTGTAGTGCGGTGGAGGTACTGCGATCGCCAACCCGCATGCCAAGTGTGACGATTATGGCATTTACCCCCCTTGAAATTCGGGGAGACCTATGTCCAGCAGTGGACGTCCTCTGGCTGATATGGTGGTGGTGGTGGTGGATACATACATAAACTCAACACACAAAAGGATTAGGCAGAGCACACGACCATTAATTTCAGTGCCTCTTTTAGCAATTGTAGGTTTATAGATGGAGAGAATGTGGTATTGCAGTGACAGGTTGCTAGCCCATCGCCCACAACATACTTCAACCTGGTTCCCATAGTCGACTCTTACGACACCCAAGGGAAGAAAGGGGGTGGTGCTATTCTAACTCGGTACCACAACTAACTTCTAATAATTTCATAATACTACCGAAATTTCGAAATACTACCCCGATATATACGTACATAACGTGAGTTCTAATCTAATCCACAGAAATTAGCTTCACATTAATCGACCAACGCTAATGAGTAATAAGTGTAATAACGTAGGTGCGTGTTATCGGCGCGTGCGACGGTGCAACGACGCGTTTATTTAACTTTTACTTGGTACCTTTCCTTGATTACAGCGCCATCTATGGCGTGACTTGCAAACTGCTAATGTTTGCCAAAATTACTATATGTTGTCTGATGTTTAATGTTTCCATGATCGATCAGAGCAATTTAATACTTCATTATGTTTGTGACATTTCCTTGATTGCAGAAGACACCAGAAATTGCAAATTTAATAAATATATCAAATAAATGTGATTATCACAGAAAAACGTGAAAAGCAACGTTCGAACATGGCGCCTGGAAATTACTTAGTCAAAGCGCGCCAATTTTCGATATATTACAGCGAAAAAAGCACGCTTGTCTATGACATTTTCCTCACGAAACGGAACGCGTTCAAGATTAAACGCTACGCGCGAAACCCGCGGAAGTGACGCAACCACTCCGAGCATCTGTGTAAACACTAAACACGCTTTTCTGAATGGCACGGCGCGTTCGACGACCCCGCGGCGGTCACCGCCCGACCAGTGAAAGTAATTCGCTAGCCAGCTATGCCTCCCTGGTAGCTGCATAGATTTATACTTGTTGCTATTTTAATAGAGAGTTCTAGTTCGCGTTGTGCTGTTGCTAGGGGGATTCTGCGTTTTATGATGGCCTGGTTATGCTTACCTACCTTTAATATATTAGAAGCTTATTAATTAAATAATGCATCATTTATTTTGGCGAAGAGAAATTTAACAACCGTACTACGTATAGTATATGATCGTGATTTTTCATGCATTTCTGTAATGATAACTTACGAATATTTAATAATACAATCTGTACTTAATAACGACCGTGTCCAAACGTCTGAACTGCAAACCTAATAAAATTCGTTAACTACTTCAGTGATAAGGCATTTGCGAGATCCCAGCAATAGTATTGAATAGATTTCATAAAGCTTTTAAAAGTTATGTTAATCATATTTATTGGTCACGTTATACACCGCGTTAGGGACGAAAATTGTGAGAATGTAGAAGATCGCATAGTTAAGAGCGCATACCTGGATCCAGTATCCAATAGAACTCGATCCGCTATAATATTTAAAAGAATGTTTATTGAGAAAAAAGTTTAAATCAACATTATTCACGTATCTAGTGGGCTCCAAACTAGGCTCAGCCTGTATCTTGGAGTCCGTGAATGCAGTTGCTTAAAAAAATATTTTTAACAATATGCGTAAGTAGGATTAAGATTATATTAATAGATAATTATTTAAAACTCATTGTTATTCACAACTTGACACAAATCTCCGGGTTAGTTGTACTAAGGGCGAATAGTAGGAGTAGAGTCTGATATATGGATTGGACTCCTAAGCTTTAGGATTCGGGGTAACCCTGGCACTCCTGGCAGGCCCGCAAATCTGCTACGAGTAAGTCGCGTATGCGCTGCTCCTTTCTCACTCACACTATACAATGAAAAGGGTAAATTTTCTCGTCTAGCGACGCATCGCGGTTTTTCTGCTAGCCCTCCTAATGGGAGCGGCATGGCTCACTGAAGCCCCAAATCAGCTATTGGCATGAGTTGTCGCAAAAACGACGAATAGAAAACAGTGCACGGCCATATTATACAGGCCAAGATACATTTTAGGCTCAATGAGTCAACGGAATAAAGGTCAATTCATTACAAGCTTTTATTTAGTTTCACCTGTCCTGTTGTCTGTCATTAACCAAATTTTGCAAGTTTAATTTGATCCACTTCCCGGTTTCCCATTGAGCTGAAATTTTGCATGCATGTATAAATCTGATGACAATGCAATATTATTATGACATAGAGCTGATCTAATGATGGAGACAGAAGGTGGTTTTAGCAATTCCTAAACTACACAAGATGAACCCATCGTGTTTGGGCTCATTCGAACGAACTCAATAAGTAGTTTATGATTGTGGATAAAAGTACAGTCGGCAATAAAAGCTTGTACCAAAAATGAAATTTTTGACCAAAAACTTATTATTGTTAAAGTTCCATCTAACTACCAAAATTGAATTGTATGCAATGACAATCACGTGCCGATTCTTGCACCATGTAAATGGACCTAACTTAAGACTAGCTATCCCATTCCGTCTCGTTGCGTTTGACACGATAAATACCTTACGCAGATATCGGCAATGTAAACAATGACGAATAGAATAAAAATAGTAGGTTATCTACGGGTCCCTAGTGTGTTGTCTGCTTTCGGAGGAGTCAATGAAACTTGATTACAATATCGGGGACCATAAAATAGGTTAGCCAGAGAGAATCGATAAAAAAGTGATTCTGGGTCTTCGGAGTCATCAGAAATCTTTTTTGGCAATGACGTCTGGATTTATATGGGATTTGAACACCAAGCGATAAAAATTATCTGTTTTATGAACGACAGTGTATTTGCACGACGAACGACAGCTGTCAATACCATGGAGTATCTACCAGTATAGCTCTTTAATATTGATTATTGGCAGAATATTAATGAACTGCTAATAGAATATCACTGGTACATTCAAAGTTCAAAGACAATATAATCGAACTGGATACCTCAGTTTTATGAAGTCTCGTATTAACTAGTAGTTCCTCTAACACTTGATTTGCTAGCAAGGGACGAATTTTATTTATTCTTAGAATAAGAAGTATGTAACTGGGACCAAAGATACATCAATAATATTCGGAGAGGACGGAATTCAAAGAAAGTTAAATCTTAATACCGGACAACGCCATCTATTGAGACTCCTTAAAAAATCTAGGTGGCAATACCCGGTCGATATAACCTTAAATGAACTTTAGCCAGGTGTGACGTCTGTTAGTACAGATGCGATTCTATGTCACGGCAGAAATAGAACCTGGGTGCATTGCCTCCTAGTTACATTACATCAACATTTTTCATGTGGCGGAGAAATGTACGGCCTCGTTTGCGGACGCGTTCGTTGTGCCGCGTGACAAGCTATGACAAAACACTTCCAAACGAGCGCTTTTGAATCGTCATTGATTTGAGTTTCTGTTCTGTCCGGTCCGATTCACGTCGCTAATCCTTAAATATGTCCCAAGACTAGGTTGAAATTAACTCAATCGGATAAAACATGCAAATTATGACTATTGAATAAGGTGCATCGCTAAACCTAAAAAGCATACTGGTGTTTTGGATATTTCCAATCGTAGTTTTTTTGCCTTTGTAAGTAATTAAACTTTATAATTATTGCTTGGAGCAGTTAATGTCTTATTGCAGCAAAATATTATTACAACTTACTACTAAGAACAATTTATGACTCGTATGGAAGTGATTTCACTGTTATCAATTTTTTGCAATGGTTTCAAACCACGATGGCTCGCCACATGCAGGCTGAATTCCGCGACCAAATTCCGTCGTCAAATTTCGCCCGGTTGATTCCGCTCACACGAAACTGTATGTGGCAGTCTGAAGATGCCCCTCACTCCTACGCTGTGCACAAAACTCCAGTTCGTCTCCCCAATGGAGCGCTTCTTCGTGTCGTGATTTGAACGAGTTGTTTGCTAAAGCGACACTGACACTGCACTAGCGAAATGTCAAAACCGTGTATTTCTTTACAGCGACAGTTAAGCCTGAGAGGAAGGCGGCTAGAAACGTCTTGACCAGAGAAGAAACGGTAACGGGCCCCCTCGCCGCCCTGCGTATGTGTATGAAGAAGGATTTGAGAGTCAAGGTGAGTGTTATAGTATAAACCACCACCACCTATCTATATAGAAGCACCTATATAGATTGGTGGTTCTGACGTCCTGGTATCCGGAGATTAGATTCTCTACAAATTTTCGTTCATACCGCGATGGTGGCAGACGCACATGCTCGTTGCGACTGTTGACTTGAAGTATGAAATTGGCACACTTATTAATTACACACCGCCTGTGCTCACACACAAATGTTTCTTTTGTTGTGGTTTGTGTTGTTCATATGAACTACCGGTCATGTCACGGCGTTCGAGTGCATGATCAGATATTTTGGGCACATAGGAGAGTACATACGACGAAGATGTTTATTCACTAAAGAATATCTAATTCAAAGTGAGCAAAATTAAATTACTCATCTCGTGATGACAGTAATCTCTGGCTGTCGACACACCGAATCCTCAAGTTAATGAGTCCCTTGTGATTCTTCTGGACTCGCAAGCGTTCATAGGCGACGGTGTCTGCGTCCTAACTACGTTCGCTTGTTTGTCACCGTCGTTGTATAAAATGACTGATAAAGTCTTATAGAACCGTCGTGAATATTCAAGGAAAAAAGCACCTTTTCACACATACTATTCAGAACAGTCATTATTGTCCTTGAATGAGGGACCAAAGTCGTACTTTTCTTCTCTCATTTAATGGCAACAAGGACTCTTTCCTCATAGACAGTGTAAAAGTCACTGTGTCGTTTGTTTATTTTATGACTTTGGTGGCAAACGAGCAGACGAATCGCCTGATGGTAAGCGATTAGCGCCGCCCATGGACACTCGCAACACCAGAGGGGTTGCAAGTGCGTTGCCGACCTTTAAGATGGGAGTACACTCTTTTCTTCAAGGTTTGAAGGTCGTATCGGTAGCCGAATTTCCTACAACTCTTACTTCCCAACGGACATCCAACGAGTTAACTTCCATCCGAATCGGTGGTTCTAAACTTGGTTCATAGCTTTCGGGACATAATATATGTGCAATTTTCCTTTGTAGAGTCGACGTCGAATAAATGTATACATTTAACGTCTTATCACTTCGGAATAAGGTGCAAAGCTGTGTAGATATTTATGACGTCGACCACGCGTCTGGCCGACGTCCAACGCGGAAGCGCAGCGATGATGGATGCAGCTCTCGAATAGAAACAAAGGGACGCTTCTAGAATGCCCTAGAAAGCTCTAGATAGAGTGTGAAAAAAAAAAAGCATTTATGTATAAGAAGGATTAGGTATATAGTTCTAGATTGTTCCAGAAAATTGTCGGCGGTGGTAACGTATATCAAAGGCGGTTAGAAACTCAAATAGAATCGCTTAAGACCTTTTTGGACCTGCGCATCGTTAGAGCAATAGGATTACACCTCTCAATTGATGTAAATTTGAATAAGATTATTATACTTACTAAAACATTGATTTGTATTCTACTCCGTAGATACTCAAATGACATTTAGTGGGTATTCTAGGTATACTAATAGTGTTTGTGTGTAGGGGTCGTAATCTCCGAAACTACTTAAAATAGGTTATTATTTTAACCCCCGACGCAACGAAAAAGAGGGGTGTTAGAAGTTTAACGTGTGTATCTAGGTTATGATTTTAACCCCCGACGCAACGAAAAGGAGGGGTGTTAGAAGTTTAGCGTTTGTATCTGTGTATTTGTCTTGTGGCTCATCTTTATTTCAAATATTTAATAGCATTTTCATCAAATCATTCGTCAAGTTATGTCACGTCAAACCTAAATAGTGGCCAGCACGCGTTAGTTTATTAAAAACTTCTTCAACTATTCTACGCACACGTGATCGAAACCCCCCGAGACCTCCTTAAGTTTACTGTAATGACGTGTGTCTGTGTGGGTGCGTCAAATCGGACGTTTGTATGAATTTGTTTTACTGCTATAGGCTATATGTATGCTGTGCTAATGTCGCGGCCATCGTTATGCCATACATCTGCAAACAAACCACTATGCTCGTTAGTCCGATGACATTTGGCAGTCGGCGGGAAATCCTGGGGCAGTTGTGTGAACATAAACAAGCGACTATCGATGCGAATCCCGAAGCCCAATTGACGGGGGGTTTCTCGTAGCCAGCACAAGCACTCACTGGCTGATGGAGATTTCCGCCTCAGGTGCCGCATATGCTGATACGTCACTGATTGTCACTTATTTAAAACGAGCACGGAAGATGTGGCCAGCCAATAAAAATGAAGCTTCTAGAATGTACTAGAAACTTCTAGATCAAGTCTCAGCGTGGGAGTTTGCAATTGCTGCATATCCGGTTTGTTATTCACAACGAAGACGAGGCGGCAAACTAATAAAGAACTCCCGTGTACCAATTTTATACTGGGAGGAATTAAGAGACAAGAATTTGTCACTTCTACCGAAATCGTAATCATAAGATTCATAAGTATCATAACCCCCCGTTGGGCTTGACTTTCAATTGGACAGTACTCAACCTATTATAGGTGAGACATGCATGTAGCACTATTCGAATAGGCATTTGTTCACAAAATTTAAATAATGTAACGTCTATTGCGACGCAGACGAGACAAGTCTAGACGGCGGTACGAGTAGCAGGATGACCTTGGTGCATTTCTCAGTGACTGGGAGGAGGAAACACTCAGTAGGGACTCACGGAGGCAAAGGCCTCTCCCCGTGATCTCCGTGAGACCCTCAATAGGCTATATAATCATCCACCACCACCATATCAGCCAAAGGACATCCACTGCTGGACATAGGCCTCCCCTAAATTCACGGGGGGTATATGCCCTAATCGACACGCTTGGCATGCGGGTTGACGAACGCAGTATCTCCACCGCACTCCAGGGATGCTGCTGCCCATCCCCCAGTGGTTTTGGTAGTAGTTTTAAGACATACCCGGGTCCAGGACATACCCACACATCCAATAATAATAATGTCTATTCGAACACGTCAGAACTACAGTATACACGAAGGTTCTTAAGTTTTTTACCCATGGGTTATATTATATTATAACCTTGTTATCTGTGCTTATCATATCGACAAATTAATTAACTACTTACGGCACGCACGTGACAATTTGACAAAGTTGTCGTTCTTAATCTCAATATGTCTCACGGCCGCGACCTACGAATATCATAAATTGACCACGTTATGGTATTTATTTTATAACTTGACAGAGATGCAGACATACATTAGAAATCATTATACCGTTTTATAACTCTAGGATTATTTCTATTTGTCAACACGTGAGTCACATCAGTCTAGGAAGGGCCTTGCGCTTGCGACTCATCTACAACGCTTAATGCAGCCCCTATCGTTTTTACTATTATATAAATAAAGTTGAAATTCGTAAAACTGGGTAGTAAATAGACAAAACGCGTAAAGGTCTTCGATAAGCGTGCTTATACAGCTAAAGTAGCACTTATTAAGAACGAATTAGGGCTGATTTCAGCTTGGCTGTTTGTTTTAATATTGTGAAGCAAAATGAGCTGCAGTTCTAATAATGCGGGCGGTATGGCGTCTATATTCTGAGTAGCAGAGTCGAGTTTTGGTGATTTATGAATATTTGAAAGACTGTTAGCGTAATGACCTATCATGATTAGTATGGTTAGCAAAAAACAACTTTAAAAATAAATTTAAATATTTTCATGCCACCCTAGTATATACCTATATCGGAAAAACAAGCTCACTAGTAACGCACTCAAAACTATCTTGATATGGTACATACATAAATACATTTAATCACGCCTGTTTCCAAGACGGGTAGGCAGAGATCACGGATTTCCATTTGCTACGATCCTGACATACAACTTTCGCTATACATATTGACTTTCATAACATTCTTCATGCATGCCCGCCGGTTTAGGGTACTCTTGACCTGGCCTTTCTGCAGAATGTCTCCGATTAGGTCGGAGTACGTTCGCCGAGGTTTTCTCCTTTCAATTTTGCCATCCACTCTTCGTTCATTGACTAGTTTTGCCAATCTTCTTTCATCCATCCTCTCTACATGGCCAACCAACTATTATGACACCCGCAATATTTGTCTCCACGCCATTGAAATCGCAAATATACTAAACTTATAATATTCTCAGATTTAGAGTTTTTTCCGGTTTTGTCCAAAAGTCCGGGGTTCTGACTGAAGATCTCGTGTAGGCCCTAGTTTTACGAAAGCATAGGCCACCCCTGACCTGACCTTGAGGGAAAACGAGACATTGTTTTAGGGTGCCTTCACCAGAGATGCGCTATGCTACGTTGCTATGGATGCGCTTAAACCCAACAATCACATTAATAGGTCCGCATGGCATAGCACTGGTGGAAACGGGGTTTAGTAGCGTAGCGTACACATCCTCGGAGCATAGCGTGTGTGGTATCTGTGGATAGGCCTTTAAAATGACAAGATGTTTCTAAAAAAAATCCATTTAAGCCAACCGTTGGCGAGATATTAGCTGTCAAAGTCGTAAAAAGTGTGTCACCCATTCATTTCCAAACTATGAAGATTAAAATTCTGAAAAAAACATGTTGATGTACAATACAATAATAAATCCTTTCAACGATTTTTGGTTTGAATAAGATAGGTTTAACGGTTATATGGCTATTGCTGAAAGACTGTCTTGCCTAAACAAAAGGGCGTAAGTGCCGTTAGTTTCCTATAAAGAGACGACCTTTTTGATTCAATATATTGTATAGTGGTTTTAAATGTAGATTAAGAGGTGTCGGTACGGAACCCTCGGTGCGCGAGTCCGACTCGCACTGGCCGGTTTTTAACTAATAAGCTTCCCCTCTAGTTCACTGCGATTCCGTACCGTCACCGTATTTAGAGCACAGAGTGCCTTTTTTATTATTCTTCCTTTTAGCGTTGGGGAAATGCGTGTACGCATCCCGTCCTGTCGGGGTGGACTTAGGTATCAATAAATCAGCTTAATTACACGTGAAGTACCATTTCAATAAGCCTAAGAACGGTGTCCTGTGCCCTAAGCTAGGTAAAACTGTCTTATAGGGAATAAAATAAGAGTCCAAATACTAAATTATAACAGTAGAATTATATAATTACAACAGTAGAATCAGTTTTGACTTGCAAAAGTGCTGTCTGAAGGCCTATTTGAATAAATATATTTGAGTTTGAGTTTGATAAGAAAAATTTATACCTACGTATCCCTCTGTTGCTCTTATTCAAATGTCTGTACGGCTATTTCGCTTGGTAGTGGTATTGTTGTTTGTTTGATGTCTACTCTAGTTACTCTGAAATCTATTGTCGATTTTCAAGCTTCAGGTATCATGTAACCCAATCAAAACTCCATCGACTTTACATTCAATAACGCTACTGGCTACGGCGTAGAACATATAATACAATACTCCTGGCATATTTCTTCTTATTTACGTGCCATCCCCGTCCACGAGGTCGGCGACCATATGTCTATATGTCTCTCTATATGTGCAGTCATGCAAATTTGTTCATTTCCTGGCAGATTTAGATAAATAAAAATAGTGACTGCTTCAAAATATATCACATGGGATTTACAAAGAAAAGCAAAATCAATATTACTAAGACTTCTCGGATGCCGTGGGCGAACGCTTATCAGCGTACAGTCAGCATCAAAAGTAATTACGCATGTGAAGGCGTCAAAAGCTCTTATTCCTTTGTAATAAAGACTTTATAACTTTTCAAATGCGCAGCTGCGTTCGATGCTTACTGTAGGCATCAATACGATAGGCGCCAAATTACTAAGAAAGATTCGTTATTTGTTAATATACGGTTACGAGTATTTTCGGCTTAAAAAAAACTAGTAACTCTGTGTCTGTAGATCACGCGTTTTCTTTTCAAACTTCAAAATTTTCAGAGACTCGTAAAAATCTACATAATTATCGAACATGCTCACAAATTTTCACGAGAATCGGTTCAATAAACGCGTCCTGTAGGTATCAGAGGAGAACAAACCGAAAAACGCCGGCAGATACATATTACGAAACCATAGAAAAAATAATTGTATTTTAATATTTCCAAAAACTGATTCGACAATAAATTATGTAATTGTCGGACCCGCTCATAATTTTTCACTAGTAGTATCTGTAGATGAGAACAAGACCTGTATATAGACATCCGGACATATACGAAATCATTTTGTCGGAGCTGAAGCGAATACTGCTGTTGCACTCGGTATATTAGTTCTCAAACTGGCAACGGCACTGTCTCCTCGAAGATCTCACGGTTCGAAAATAAAATGCCACACGTTAAATAAAAAAATAAATAGGTAATTACCTCTTGCATGCCGCGGACACCCATCGGCGATTTTGTCGCGATGTTTGTGCCACGGACTTCTTTCACTTGGTATACTCCTCTTCATTCTCTCCGTGGTATAAAAAATATTTACAGGTATATTCTAAATTTCAGTACCACAGAGAAGACTTCAATTCAAATAATAATACCGAGCGAAATGGTTATATACTAAATTGAACAAGAACGACAGAGGGATGTATCATTTGTTGTCTTTGACATAGTTCCGCTTTTCTTTATTTGGCTCAATGTCATGTCCCCTTCATGACAAATAGTTTGAGGCAAATAAACGATTACCCGCCCAAATTAAAGAGGTTGTTCATAGTAAGCGGCCAGACCTGTTCCCAATTTAGCTGCGCAAGAGCTTTTCAGTCCCTCTCTTATAAGGATCTCTATAGAAATCCTTACTCTGACTCTACAATTTTCTGTGAATACCATTATCATTAATAACTTATTAAGTTAAATGCCAACCCTTCAGTTTCGACGCAGTTCGCCCTAGCACATCATGTGCTCAGTTGCTGTGTGAATTGTTGATTATAAATGTTTTTCGACCTTGCCGCTTCCTTGTTTACGTTTACATTTGTGCTAGACTAACCGCTTGATGCGGAATCACTTGCGTTTCATTTACCGTGAGACTACTTACTTTTTTCTGGCCTACATGTGTGCCATCCCCCACTTTTTTTGATGATTTTTTTGGCGACAGTGGCAATCAACCATACGGCCCACCTGATGGTAAGATTCCCTAAGAATAAAAAGCGCTTTCCGATCCTTTATTGGTTTGAGGATGCGCAGTTAATCTGTTCTTTCGACCAGTTGCAGAGGAAGACGTTTAAATCTACAATAGGCTTGAATACGCATTCGAAAAACGATGTTGGTTGGAAACGAGGTTTAGAAAACATTTTCGAGTTGTGCAGCGAGTTGTCCCTGGCTGGGTAGCCTCACGTATCTTCAATAACCCTTTATCCACCGAACGTTAACGTTACTTCGAACGATAAGGTGTCGTTTACAATCTCACTTTGTTTCAAATATTAGACGATGCCGGCTAATTGTTTAATTGACTGAGGTATAGGGAGCTAGAACAATATTCCTTTCATAATTCTTCATAATATGATCGTATTTTGAAATGGCGTTTAATATCCGCCTGTTTTATAAAATTTGGCTATCGATTATAGCGAATAACTTTTATTTGATCTAAACATGCACGATTTCGATCATGGATTATTATTATTGTATATTTAAGAAGACCTCTCTGTTTTTTTACGTGAGACATACATACAAACGATATCAGTGTCTTATTAGTGAGCCCTGTAAAGTACGCTACCTTGAATTCTAATTTGTTAACGTTATTGCCTCGTAATGACATCATAATGTGCTTCTATGTATGTTTTAGGAATACACGTATGTTATTTTATTTTACATTCATTATTGTTATAGTGCATTCCTTTTATTTATACTTAGCTTCTGCATCGCGATTATGTCTATGCGGTATATTTTTATTCTATTTTTTTATATCTTCGGTTTTTAGTTAAATTACTTTACAATAATAAATACAAGTAGATCTACAGTTTCATAAATTAAAATATTAAGTAAGTATTTCTATGTATTCTTAATGCATATTATAGTATTGAAATATCACTATATCTATGTTTCGTTCATTGTTTTTTAAAGAAATGAACCGTAAACTACATAGTTAGGTTAATTCCAAATTCCCTATTCTTAAAATAAGAAGGGCCGTATTAAAAATAATCTATATGTAAATTTTCCACTGCCTCCTTGAACTTAGCATTGGTTTAATTATATACCTTGTGTTGTTGTGTATAGGTATAAATTTAAATAGCATACAGATTAGATATGGCCTTGCGGAAGTCGCGACATATCATTGAACATAAGCTGAAGATACGTAGTCACGTTTCGATTACTTATATACTTTTTTTTTATATTACGACGGCGGCAACCAAGCATACTATTTGTCCGATAGTAAGAACACGTCGTAGCCTATGGGCGCTTGCTCCTCTAGAAGAATCACAAGCGCGTAGCCGACCCAGTATTGACATGAGGATTAGTTGTGTTGACAGCTATGTAATCTCTATTTGACCCTTTTCTAGGTCTCTAACATTACGAATAACAAAATATATATATATGAGAGTTCATGATGCGAAAGTTGTGTTTCAGGATCGTAGCAAATGGAAATCCGTGATCTTTGACTACCCCTCTGGGAAACAGGCGTGATTATATGTATATATGTAAAATATACATTTATAAATGTATACTTCAAAAATCAAAGTTCAAAAATTTATTCTGCATGTAAGCCTCAAGGGCTCTTTTACATTTATTTATTTATTTGGCTCACCAACAATTGTTTACACCGTAAATTACATATATAGCTTGCAATAACAGTTTTATGCTAAATGTAACAATCACTGACAGGTGAACACCACATGCATTTTACAAAAAAGGCAGTGAAAAAAACTATAATTTAAAAGTTACAAAAATGCTTCTTCAAAACACCCATAATTTAAGCGCTCCGTTCAAAACAATAATAAGGGTTTATATTACGTTAGACTCTTGCATTAAAGTTTTAAAATGAGTAACAAAAAGAAAGTGTAACAATTATGTACCTCTAACAGTTAAAGTGCATAATAAGCTGAAAACTAAACTGAACCGGACAGGCAATTGCGAACAGTTTTCTTAAATCTAACTATTGGGTCAAAGTGTATATCCGCTTCATGACAGCATGCATTCAAAATTTTGCATAATCTCGGGATAGGTGAGTTGCTGCCGAAAACGGTGCGTCTGAGCGGAGGACAGAGCGGAGTAATGGGGTTGCGGGGCATTCGGGACGGAGCTCGGAAACAAAATTGTTCCAGTAATTGCGGACAATCAATTTTATTCCTAACCAGCTTATATAGAAACATCGCGTCCGCTATCGTTCTACGTAGCTCCAATGACTCTATCCCAAAGTACTTTAATCGCTTGTTATAAGAGGCTGTTTTTTTGGCTATGCCAGCTGAAAAAGAAAGATGTTGCAGGAACCGCTTCTGCACTCGCTCAATACGCAATGAGTGAGTGGAGTAGTGTGGACGCCACACTACACTACAGTATTCTGTGATACTTCGCACAAAACTGTTGTAAAGAAGTATTTTGGTTTTACTCCGTCGAAATGTTTTTGTATTTCTTATGACAAATCCCAGCATCCTGGATGATCTCTTAACAACACTTTCGATATGAGGCACAAAAGTGAGTTTACGGTCAAAGACTACGCCTAAATCTCGTACTGTGTCAACCTCACCAATTGGGACATTTCCGATGAAATATTTAGAATTTACCATCATATGTTTTCTAGAAAATTTTACATGTCAAAGATTACAATATCATTTAGTGACATGAATACAAAGCAGTATAAACCAACAAATAAATACCTGGGCACACTTTCGATGAACTTGTCCAATACCTAATACAGAGATATAAAGAGTCTATATGGTCAAAAATACTATAGATAACAGCGGAGATGTAAAGAGTCCCCACAGTCTAAACATTAGGTTTTAGAGATGTAAAAGGTCTCTAAAGGGCAAAATACTAACGTGAGACATATTAAAGACAAGGAATACGGTTGAAACTCGTAAAGTTTCTGTGTGAGTTTTTATGCGTTCTTGTTTATGTTTTTTTTTCTTTAAACAAAATATGTATTCAAAATAGTTACTTTGTGATGGATGACTCATTTCAAGATCAGTTGCATTTCACGAAAATGCAATCTAATTTGTACCGTAAATCTGAGAACTACGACTGAAATTCTATTGACACGTATGTGGTCGATAAATCGTAGGTACTATCCCTGGAAAAGGGTAAAAGGGACGCGTTGCATAATGACGTTTTAACTTGTTAAAATAATACACTCGAAAATCTCTGTTTTCAACCCTTTTCATTAGAAAGGGTGGGTAGGATTGCCACGTGCATTACAAGTTAATATATTATACCATATTTATTTTTCCTTCATGGTGCCCCCACACTGCCTGTTATAAATGTTATGAAGCGTAGTGTAACAAGCATAAGGCTATGTAACACTATGATGTTGAAGAAAGATAGTTGCTGTTATATACCATTTATGACGGCCATTGTGGGAGCATCATCAGGATGCAACTGTACGTGCTGGGATAACGCGAGGATGATGATGATGATGATACCATCCTATACTATTAAACGAGCAACTTATATATTTATTTGAAATGTCGACAACCGCTCTAACGATTTTAATAAAATTTTATGGGTTTCTAGGAACGAAAAAAATATCTAGCTAGGTCTTATCTTCAGGAAAACAGGAGCTCACAACCTGACACTCGTATTCCCATGAAAAACACGAGCATAGGTCGGTCGCCTAGGTACTATCATGAATATCATGTAAACAAATGACATTTGACAGTCAAGGGAGAACTTCAGAGTACCACACTGAAAAAAAAATTGTTAACAGTAGCCTAAATGTTAGCTGCTAGTAACTTAAAACTTAAATCGGAGGACTGGCAAACTGATACTAGTAATCAAAATTAGTTATTGAAAGTTAGCTTAATTTTGGTTACTACTAAGCACAATATGGCTATTTCTCCAGTAGCTAAACTAGATGAGATTGTTTTTTTTTCAGTGCAGCGACATATGACTTTAGCGTGCTACGCGCTACGGCATGCGCGTAGCGCTTTCGCGCACTGAATGAGTTAAACCCACGATAGCCCTCTTCGGGCGCTTTTCGCTACTAAGCGGAGAAATGTGACGTTCCACGGACAAAGGTAGTACCTTATGGCGGCAGTCCGTGGAACTACACAAATACTGCTAACACATACTGTGTTGCTGAGCTTGAACAGAACTTTACACATTTATTTTTTTATCTATTACGAATGCTACGCGCTACGGCGTAACTATTTCGGGTTCTGAACGAGTTAAACTCCCGATCGCCCTCTTCGGTCGATTTCCGCTACTAAGCGGAGAAATGTGACGTTCCACGGACAAAGGTACCTTATCGCGTTGGTCCGTGGAACGTCACAAATACTGCTAACATATACAGTATTGCTGAGCTTGAACAGAACCTTACACATTTATTTATTACGCTTGCTACGCGCTACGGCGTATCTATTTTGGGTTCTGAACGAGTTAAACCCCTGATCGCCCTCTTCGGTCGATTTCCGTTAGTCAGCGGAGAAATGTGACGTTCCACGGACAAAGGTACCTTATCGCGGTAGTCCGTGGAACGTCACAAATAGTGCTATCACATACAGTGTTGTTGGGCCGAGCTTGGACAGAACTTTACACACTTATTTATATATTTATTGATTGAGATGCTGCTTTATACCATAGGATTTTTATACGTTTTCCTGTTAAATCACTATTTAATAGTTTCGTAGATAACAATTAACCCTTTCATATGATATGTCATACTATTATAGTTAGAAAAACGTTTTTTTTCTACTTCAGCATTATAATCTGTCAATTAAATTATTGACAGCAGTGTTAAAACAATTAACTTGTTATACGAATGCAAGTCTATACCGACAAGTCATTATTGACTGGAGGGAGAATCAAAATGGATTTCACTATAACTGATTTTATTTTTAATTTTTAAAAGCGGCCCACGTCAATACCCGTATTTTGTATGCAATGCTACATAATTAGGTCTTAAAATTCTCGTGTCTTTAACCCTTAAATGCATGATTGTTTAAATTGATATACGTGATACATTATTGTTTACTGACACCGGGAAAAATAATTTAAAAAATAATAATCTGATTTTCACTGAATTATCGGTGTTAAAAGTTACATAGGGCCAAAGCCATTTATGTAAATATATAATTGTACACTACATATGTATGAAAGATTTTATTATAATCAGTAAGGTACTATATGTACTTTTGATATACCTATAATAAATCATTTAAATATAAAATAATAAATAAACCCTTTTTATTTATTATTTTATGTTTAAATATAAAATAATAAAAACTCGTTTAAATCACACACCGAAAATCGACAACTACTTTTTGCAAAATTGCCACCCTTATGCTTAAAACAAGTGTAATTATATTTTTATACAAAACCGTACAAATCTGAATGATAATATAAAAACCAATTAGTTTTCCTGAGGAAATAATATCTATGAACAGTTCATCATGTTTTCACATTGCATAAAATTTGATGATTACACACTATGCATTTAAGGGTTAATAACAAAACTCGCGGCGCTCGTTTTGTTACAGCGACTAGAATTTTAAGAACCCTTAGTATGTTACTGTCGCATAAAATACTATTTTATGTTCCAAATTACTTAGGGGGTAACTGTACATAATGTGCACCAAATTTCAACTCGATCGGTCCAATAGTTTCAGAGCAAAGTGGGTGTGACATACAGACGGATAGACATACACAGGGGTCTTATAGGGTCTATAAGGGTTCAGTTTTTTTCTTTTGACGCACGGTACCCTAATATAGGCGTACATGTAAGTGAGAAGGCAAAATCAATAAAATGCGAGTGGGTTTAAAAATATTCGGCACCGAAGGCCAATGAGACATAAACGCTGTCATTGCGTTGCGGAGCGGTACTTGCACGTGCGTACGGACAGGAAAAAGATGGCGGCGAAAAGATTCATTAATAATTTATACCAAAAAAATACCGATTCATTTTGTACTTCGCTATGCCACAATTTGTGGTTTCCTTACGCCAATGCTTGGTTACCTACAGAAAATACTGAAATCGGAATCGGCATATGCGTGCCTATCAAATTCAAGGAGTTTCCTTGATTCCTCCTAGATTCCATCATCAGACCTTCAGCAAATTTATATGGGACCAACTTGGGGGTATCTGCTTTGAAACAAAAAAAAAAAAGAATTATCAAAATCGGCCGACGTGGTCAAGAGTTATCGGGGAACGTTATATATATATACATAAAAAAGCAAACATGGAGACGAACTGAGAACCTCCTTTCTTTTATTGAAAATTAATTAATTATTATTTATTGTCAATATTTTGATTTGTGTTGTCTCAACGAAGCCAAGTGGTTTTTCAGTTGTATAATTTAAATGTATGTAAATTATAATTATGTTATGATTGTTTAAGTTTTTTATGTTAAATTGAAACTGAATGATAAATTAAATGTAAGATAACCGCAGCCTCGCTTGCCGTTGCTTGCGACTGCAATAGAATCACAAGCGCGTCGTTGACAGATTAGGTTGTGGAATAATTCTGCCGAGGTATTCCCAATGGGCTACGGTATGGGACTCTTCAAAAATGGTGTGATAAGGTTTCTTACGGGCCGGCGCGAGTGATGCCTCTGGCGTTGCAAGCGTCCACAGGCGACGGTGACGACTTACCGTCAGGGGGTCGCCATAATAACGCCACTACTTACTCTTGAGATATGCAGTTTTGTGCCCCTGGTAATGGGTAAGGTCGCCAGAGTTCCCGATGATGCGCTGTGTGGGAAGACTGGGAAGGTACCGCATACCTCCCTAGCTTTGTTTTATACCACGTCGGTAGCAAACAAGCATACGGCCCACCTGGAGGCAAGCGGTTACAGTAGCATATGGACGCCCAGGGGTGTCACATGAGCGTTGTTGACCCTAAACTACCCTATGCAGTTGCCACAATCCATTTGGGGGTGTGCAATATAGGCAACTCTGGCTGCCAAAGGCGAGTGAGTAAACAAACGTTACGTCCCACTGTTGGGCATAGACCTCTCACAGACGAGAGGGAACGGAAACGGGGGCTAAATCATTACATATCAAAAATATGTAAAACGTTAAGTTTAAATCAATACTTTTTCTGCTTTTTTTCCAACCGTACCGCATCAACCTTGCCTTCAAGTCGGCTATCTCACGGCCGTGCGTGTGTGTCCGTTCGGAGTAAAAAGGACAACCGTAGTTTTAACCCGTGCGCCGTTAGGACCTTTTTCGACGACGGCCCGTCTGTAACCCTTGTACTTGCCACTTCCTTGTTTCGACTGTTCGGTTCACCTTGACGGTAACATGCAGCTTATTAAGGCTTGATTGGATGTTGATCTGAACTATTACAACGTTGAAGCGCTTACGTCACTATGTTGCGAACTTTTATGTATATTTTTTATCTATGTTATTCAATTTATCAATTAAAACGAAAGCTAACCGAAATCAACGCCCGGACAGAGCATGAAAGGGTCTTTTACAGATATATGCGGATTCGTCAACAAGACAGTTCAAAGTTTAAGTCTCGGTTTTAAAAATAGATTTAAGGAGATAAAGTTGTCGGATTATACGATTTTACAACATGCTTGGTATCTAGTACGAGAATTATAGTTTATCATAATATCATATTATGGAGGCTGCGGATAAGCTCGGAAGAAATTTAACATGTTACTTGTTAGGTAAGTATGAATTTTATTATAGAGCAGTGGTATCATATTTTAACAATTTTGTCAACGTATGTCTCGTAAGCCATAACCTGTAGCCCAAATCCGAAAAACGACTAGGAAAACTTTTTATTCAGTGTCCGGTGAACCCTAACAACTAATTTTATATGATCCATTAAACCAAGGTATCCTAGCATGACATATTTTTAGATGAGTTTCAGGAGCACACTTATACGTCCTTATTTATATAAGGACAAGGCCGCGAATCCTTCAAACTTATCACGATCGAAACCCTACAAGTTACAGAATTTAAATTAAAAAAAAAACCTTCCTTGATTACTATCGTTCCAAAGTGAATGGTAAGTATAAGTAATAAGATGCATTTTCGATTGTTTGAATCGGCCCGCATTGTTAGTTTGGGAGTTTGCGTTCGAATGTAGGCGACCTTGGTAAGGCAGTATTCGGGGTTAACCGCTTGTACTGACAGCAGAACAATGAATTTAATTTTAACATTGATATGAAAACTTCTACAGTGGTTTAAAAATGTATACTTTTGCTGACAAACTAGCCCATGAGTGTCAAATAATGGCTTCTTCGTCTCTGACACGATAAAAGATAGGTGCATGCATTTCATGTTTTTATACATTTTGTCATGAGTCAGGAAAAAAAGCTATTGTTTTGTGTTACTTTATTTATAAATAGTGTTTTTTTATGATTGACTGACCAGCGATTGGCCCTAGTATCACCTGATGGAAAGTGATGACAAGGCCTAAGATGTTGTAGTATCTATAATAGGTTTTTATTTTTTATTTATGTATACCTACCTGTTAAAATACAGTTTTACAAGACATGCTACTCTGGGAATTGTCGGAACTGAAAGAATATAAAAATGTAACTTACATCTACGTACGTACCTTTAGTAGTTCGTTGAGCCGTATATTAAGACGTGGACAGAAATAAGAAAATATACAATTGTAAGATGAAACAGGAAAACCCTCAAGATGACAGATGATGCATGACATTGAAATCATTACAACCATTCAGTTTAAAATCGCGTAGCACAATAAAACATTTCAATAACACAAGAATTGTAACCTTAAACTTATTAAAATGTCACACTTGGATGGCAAGTTGACGGTTGACATTGTATATGTATTGACGAACGAATATATAATTAAGTAATGTAAACCGCCAATACTAGAGGTCTAGACTGTATGCAGTATATAATATATCTTATTATTATTAGTACACACGCAATTGCAAAATATCGTGTTAAATCAAATAAGATAAAATAATATTATTAAATAATATTTAATCTTATATTATAAAAATTAATTAATTTATTAATTTAGTTTTTTTTTTATTAATTTTTATTAATTTTTATCTTATTTTATATTATAAAATAATATTTTATCTTATGACCTTGAAAATAAATGTCAAGGTCATGAGTAAAGTAAAAAGTGGTGACAATTCCTGTGCTAAAAGAAAATCGCATGTACGCATTAAAAATTCGCAAATCGCGTGGCAGGCAGATTTATATTTACTACAGTTCATTATTAAAAAAGAATACCATAGTCATGAATGAGTGAGGGTACAAACTTTGTGTCGTCGAGCTCCGTCACTGGCTAGTCCTTCAAAAAAACTTACGTTTTGTCTCTGGTCCGATATTTTTCTAACGTTGGCACGGTCGTATTGAGAGCGCCATAACTGAAAAGAAGAAAAACAAACGTTACACACCCTTTGACACCTATATTTTTTGTTACAGTAATAAAAACGAGATTTTTAGCAAGACCATTATAGGGGATACAGTCTGCACAAAAAATCACACAACTCGATAGGAGAAGATAAAGATTGCCAGAATCTTATGATATAGTCATGCATTTTTAAGAACAAAACAAAAAGACTAAACATTTCGGTTCTTTTCTAGCGTCCAGAGTCCGTTGAACCCTGTTGAGCTGTGTAGTTTAGTTTTTTTAACGTGTTTGTTCCTAATATGTAACGCAAATGTCAAAGTGACAGCTGAACAAATAATTTTGTGATCAAAAGAGTCCTCATGGCCGTTTACGAATAAGGCTATATTTCCCTAGTCCCTTCAAAACTAGCCCTAAATCATAATTTCACCGAATCCCTTATAAGGTGTAATGAATTTAATCGACGCGTGCGCATTTCGAAAGCAAATGGCGTATCTGTATTCAGGTTTGATGTGTAGTTAGGCCGTTGTTGGAGCAGCGGCGGCAATGCGTTCGGCCTCGGCTAGAGCATAGACAAAGGCGAGGTCAGGAGCGCAGCCTTGCCGGCGCTTCCGCCTGCCGATCGGCGCCCGCGCACGGCATAGTCTAGCCCGCTCGTGTCTAGCAAACGGTGGAATGTTCTCTTCTAATCGATACTAGGGTTGAACATTCTGGACAAAAAGAAATGTTACTTTCAGGACATTAAATTTTTTTTTTGTTAGTAGCTGTTTTTTTCTGTAAAATAAAATAATTGACGTGCCAATGATGATAGCGCAATATAATGACGGAATTTTTACCTGTGATAACGAGCATTAAAAAAATTGAACTCACGAACGTACAGCACAAGGTGTACCGATCTAAATTACGACTTGAATTTTATTAAAAAATACATACAGGTATGCTATTATGAAACTTCGGGTTTTTTTCTGTTTTTTCTCTAACACCAAATTAGGTAATAAAATAAAAAACCATACATTAATCAAAACTAAAATTAATAATTTATAAATTTGAAATTAATAATCTAATCTAATTAAATCTGCAACCTTTCCCCCCCCCCCCCCCCCAAAAATCTTGCAGTAACATCGTTGGACTGTAAAAACGGGATTTTATCCCGTTTTTTTCAACCATAATATTAGGCATGACGACACTTTCTTTTGACATTCATAATGATTCTTTATTCATATCACGACGGTGGCAAACAAGCATATAACCTGACTGAAGACACCGTAAGCTATGGGCGCTTGGGACTCCAAAAAGAAGAACAATAGGAGAAGAGGCGGATAAAATTGTGAGGAAATCTTTTATTTCTTACACGTCTAATCGATCATAATAAAGATACTGCAGGTCTTGATTTTAGGATTCCAAATTATAGTCTTGTGTAAGTAGGTGCTATTTTTTTGCGTGAGTGAGACTGCCATTCGATTGTTTTTTTGAAAATGCGAGCCTGAAAAAAGGTCTCATTTATGATTTGTTATACAATACTGACTATTCCAGGGCTTAAGGTCAGATATATTCGCATGGTTAAACTTAAAAGCCCTAAATAGTTATATTTATATCAGTATCTACGAGTATCTACAGCGTAGAGACTGATATTTATCTTTACGTTATCTTCAAGTAATAATAATCTAATTATTACTGCCCGATAGTAATGTAAATAATTATATAAATCAATATGTGGTGTGGTGTGCGAATGTATGTAGCTATGTATTTTGTCATTGAATTGTCCCTAGTTTCTCTTGGTTTCGACTAAATGTATCTATTGCGATGGGTTGAAATGAATTAAATAAATACACTTTCTTCTGCAAGTAGGCCGCAATGGTACTGGACTTGTAAAAGTCAACATCTACTAGCGTTTCTGAAAAAGAAGAGCTTTGCCGAGAAGAGACGCCGTAACAATCTCGACAGTCTGTGTTGTGTTCTCCCAAAAAATATGCGTCATACTCGTACAATAATAATTGAAGTATGCATGTAATGCAGTAAAACTATAGCATCAAGCTATGTTGACATGGGAAAAGAAGTGTTCTGGTGTTTAATTAGGCTGTTCACCGAACCAATGTCTCGACTTTGTAAAAACAGTGGAAATATAGTTGTTAATGTTTACATTGTCTTAGTGCGACTCAAGGCCCTTCAACGCTGACATTATACATGCTGTGTGTAAAAATGGATTTTTCGTTATTGTTCGTTAATGACGTTTTGGTCGTGGGCGTGTATACGTATTACGTACAGCGTCGTGTGCTTTATAAATGTTTGAAAATAACGTGTTTTAATTCCGAATATGCTTAAAAATCAAATTAATGCAATAAAAATACTGCTCCGAGCAGGGCTCGAACCTGCGACATTAGGATGTCGCAGGTTCGAGCCCTATATGCTAGGGCATATGCGTCGCTCGAGCCAACTGAATATGTTTTGACATATCATGGCAACGTTTATTGCGCATATAGTTCAACATTTTATTAATTTCACATAATATATGTAGTCAAACTAAAGATATATTGTTGCTTTGACGACAGTCCTACTTTCTAGTGTTTTTTTAAATTCTCAGTCACTTATGGAACTGGTCAGATTATTCTCTAGCCTCTATTTTTATAATATTTATTATTATAGAATATGTTATTGGTACAAACAATTTGATTTTTGTTTTTATGTCTCTTATTTTCAAGTAAAAGGGTATTTGGCGGCGTCTATAAGGCGCAATTTCCACTCTGCTAAACTGTTACAATACAATACAAACACTTTTTATTGCACACCTCACATAATAAATACTTAACAAAGATACAGGGAGACAATTAATCTATCTATAATACCTATCTAGAATCTACATGCTCATATAATGTAACGATATGTATAAGAAAGGGTGTCAAATGCTCGCCATTATCCAATAGTGGCTATTGACTATGTATTCTCAATGGATGAAGCAGGATGTGAGTATCTACATGCCAATTAGGTGGACGGTGATATTTTACATGCAACTACAAGGAAGCTAGGAATCAGGGCTCAGTGACCCTAGAATCCCAAAGTAGGGTAAATACATCGGCCCAATACAAATTGGAACCAAACTCTGAAGACATTTCTGGTTGCACGATATTTTTAACAAAAATACTCTTTTTAAACTACTGAAGATACCGCGACCATGTGTGGTGATGGTGATGTCAAATGTGGTATAATCGAACTAAATTTCCAACCGGTGATGGCAACAAAATATCGTGTCCAGCTAACTTATGACGTACGACTGTACGAGTATGTACTTCGGCATAGGGAAGTAGGGATATCCCCGCTCTAGATATTTCTCAATCAGAATGGCCGACATGAAATTAAAGCGAGACAGCGACGTCTACTCTTGTCATTGACACAATCGCGAGCCCGCTGAACAAATGGTTTTTTTAATATTTGGTAAATTTAAAAAACCTATATTTTTATGCAGTCGTCGTCGTTTTTTTTCCGTTACACGTTTGTAGAGAGTGCGCTCTGAAAAAATATTTATCGGATCCGTGTCGTGTAGGATCTGTACAGCCTCATATATTTTTTCCCTCATTGTTTGTCTATTCTGACACCTGATGTAGTGAGAACCAAATCAAAGAAAGAGGGAAAGTGGCCACCTACATCCGTGTCGTGACGTCACCTGTCACTATTTAAATAATTTTGACCTAGGTCGTAGCTTTTGCTGCTGACGGAACGTGGTGTAAGTAGGAATGGGGTGCGTATTCTTAGGTTGAACAATCTATAATTATCACCTATAATTATGGTGGTTCGATGAAAGAAAATGGCCACGTAGTGAATGTCACGGGGACTTGCCGGCGGTGTCTTCCAGTCGGCCTCGGTGCTGTGACGTCACGCGCCGTGCCGGCTTTGCCTTGTTTGTATCGAGGAGCGCGCGCGCAAGAGCGAACCATTATTTTTTTGGGCTTGCTATTTGTGTATCAACCTTGTTGCCATTTTAGATATGTTGACAGTTGACTAACCCGTTCGGTTGGTGTTATGCAGTTGCATTCGGATTTAACGATTACATTGAAAGTAAATTATAAAATGGATGTTTTACAAATATAAGTAATTGGCATAGGTACTTGTTATCTACCGACCCGACAGAAAATAATGTGTAATGTTACGTCACACAGGAAAGCTAGGAATATGACACCTAGATATTTTGTGATAGAAAGATTACAAAGGAAAGCACGATACATATCAGAGTGAACCAGAGGGGTGGTAAAAGTTTATATAAAAGGCTCACCCAAATCACTCATTGGGCAGAGTTCCCATAAGGAAGGCGGCGTTGCCTCGCTGGATAGCAAAAAAATATGCGTTGTCGGATTTAATTTAAGTAGATTCCGTTACTTGTGTCTAACACGCCAAAGTTTTTATAGCAAAAGACTGAAAATTAACCTTCCTTGTTAGCATTCATGCTACCAAGACCTTCCCTACAGGTTGATATTACATTAACTTGATGTAAAGTCATGGCGTGTGGGGCACTTAATGTAGTACTCTTGACTATACGACTATCAAGTCAAATGCCTAGGAATAAAAGTCCGACGCAACGCCGGCTCACTCTCGCTTGCACTCGGCCCGGCCTCGCCTCAATGTCGCATTGCGTTTCCTGATATGCAATTTTCAGTGCACGCCGTCGCGCCGGCAACTGGTGTTCACCAACAACTGGCGGGCCAGTGTAAGTTTGATCTCCGATGACGCATAAAGCGTCACACACAGCCCTCTTATTCACAAACCTCACTCGTTTTTCTATGGAAACTGTCAAATGTCATTTGTATGTAGTCGTCGTCGGCCTGTTTAGCCTAGTTGGTAGTGACACTATCTCTGAAGCTTAGAGCTCCCTTGTTCGAATCCCGGTAAGGGCATTGCATTTGTTTCTGTGGTAGGCAGAAATATTTATCCTGAGATTTGTATGATTTCTATGTATTTAAGTATGTATACATATATATCTGTATCGTATCGTACATATATACATCTATATCTGTAGAGAGTTTTGTTCAAGCAAACTGCGTTGTTATTACTAGTTTTGATATACATATGTTGGAGAAGATGAAAAAATACTGAATACGTGTTTTGGAAAAAAGTACACACTTCAAAGTTCCATAATTTTCATGCTTTCACTCACTTTCCCTTTGGTTATTTGTTTAGCTGTTTGGTCCATGGTCTCATGGTTCATGGTCCCGAAAAAAAAAACAAAAAAATACATGGCGGTTTCATCTATTATAAAAAATAGCTGTGAACTTTATATTCAATCAATTTCAACACAAACTTAAAGTAAATAAAAGATTAATTTTTGTACCAAAGCAGTAACGCTGCTAACGAAAATTTCAAATTAAAGGGAAAAATTGAAAAATAAAAGATGACCTTAAATACTCCAAACACACTATACAACACTGTTTTTAGTAAAGTGTCATCACTTTACTAAAAACAGAAACTACATTCTGATTTCAACCGTAAACCAGTAGTACGTATCTGATGAGTCATCATTTTCACTTGATGATGTACATAAGTATACTATACCCAATGCATTTCTTTATTTATTCTTATTCACATAAAATTGTATTAAGGCGGGGTTGATTTATTTTTGTATTTTTTTTAGGTTAATATAACAGTTTAATATTGTGAAAAGTACGGAACTTTGAAGTTGTTTTTTTTTAATATATGGGTTTTTAGCTGAAATAGCATACACGTGTCCATTATTTTTTAATGATCTCCAACATATGTATAATTGTATATCAAAACTAGTAATAACATAACAACGCAGTTTGCTTGAAAAAAAAACTACAGAAGTTAAAGGGTTTCGTCACTTTTCAGTATCTTGGACGACCATTGCCCCCAACAGGTTGAAATTGGGCAGCAAAAAAAAACTTGTCAGCTATTTTTGACTACTCATATACTCTTATAATAAAAATCAATCAAATGGGAGCCAGACAGTTGGGTAGGGTACCCATCCTTGTAAGACAATCCTAACGATCTTTCGTACACACGCGGCCTGCCTTGATTGTCGTAGCCATAGTCACAGAATAGTATAATAGTATTACATCCATAGTGTACAACTGGCCGCCACCGCAGACCGCTGCAGTGTGTGGTACGCTTAACTGATCTCACGGTCAAATTGAACGTGACAATGGGGTCTTAAAACATTAGATCGGACCTCGTTCAAACTCGATTTCTCGCGAATACACGCATCTATGCAGCTGACAACGAACCATCAAACTATTCGGTCGGTCGAGCTCGTGACTATTCTGCAGGGCTAGCACAAGACGGCGCGCGACATAGACTATCCGTCTCTATCTAATGGGTACACACGGAAAGAGACGGAGACTATCCGTCTCGCGCCTTCTGGTGCTAGACGTGCTGATGCTGGTGTCGCAAGCGTCTATTGACTAGGGCGCTTACTATCAACGCGTATGCTTGTTTGCCACCATTATGCTATAATCATTAAAGAACCAGCGAGAGGCAGCGAATGCAAGCGAAAGCCCATTGAGGGTCTGTTTGTGAATAAGAGGGCTGTACGGAACTCGTGTATAGGATGTTTTGTATTCACAGTTCAAAAAAAGTTCACAAGTGTTAGTTTTCAATCTGCTTTGAAAACGATTCATCATCATATTTGTTTCGTGTCTTTGTCACTCTACTGACCTATACTTTTTACTGCCTGAAGCGTTCCAAAGTTGTTAAAGTGCATTTACGCCGGTGGCCTTTGGTATTTAGTTTTGCTTTGATGCAAAACGGATGACGATTTTCAGTATTCGAGTATACTGGCAGAAGACAAGCTCACACCATTCGATTTATGTTCATAGTAAGTGCAATAAGACTTGTGTTGTGGGTACTGGACAACGATATATATAAAATGTACCAATAAATATTCAGTTAAAAACATACGAAATATCTCATACCTACTCAAAAAAAATATTCAAGCTCGTCACACAAATATTTGTCCTTGCCAGAATTTGAACCCCGGACTATCAGGTTCGTACAGTCACTACTGACTACCAGCTTGGTTAAAGCGGAGTCAAAAAATGGCATCTGCAACGATTATTATTAGATTTTATTATAAATCTTTAAAATTGTGGATATTAATACTCGAATGATTGTTTATTTAATCTCGACAGAACCTTTATACGTACATTTAATAGCAGTGCATATTTACGTCATTTGACTTTGTTTAAAATCGTGAAGTCTACAAGGCAACGCGGAACACATAATACACACAAACACTCGTAGATATATCAAACTAAATGAACTAATCACTGCTAGATGCCATGCTAAAATAAATTTAAAAGAATCGGAACTAAACTGTCCTTATCAAGTTATCACTAATTAACGATCACATCGCCAGTTAGCCGCGGAAAAATTCTTAAACGTTAAATGTCTGAAAACCGAAGTGCCTAAAGTCTTTTTATTACCGACTTCAATAGAAGGAAGGAGGTACTCAGTTCGTTTGCATGTTTGCTTGTTTTTTTATGTACAGGGTTGGGCAGGCATGCCCTAGCCTTATATCGTTTTTTTTTTTCGGACATACGAGTAATCCAACTATTTTGACCGTATACATATGTTTTTAAATAAACAATTTATTCGTCTTTATGATCTCTAGACTTCATCTTGTTTTTTTTTGTCTTTCTTTTGTTTTCAACAATGGACGCGAAACGTGAACTCGTTGTCAATTTGCACACGAAAAATTTTCGTCCGTGCAAGATATTAAGGAAGCTGAAACATTTAAATATCAATGTTAGGTTCATATCGCGGATCATCAAGCGATTCAATGAAACAGGGTCTTAACGAATCAGTCCCAAACCAGGACGTAAACCATCTGTTCGTGTCAAAAAAGTGATCAAAAATGATCGTTAGCGTATTAGGCGAAATCCAGCCCAAAGTGCAAGTAAACTCGCGAAAGATATGAAAATATCCCGACGATCAATGAGTCCTATATTGTGACATGATCTTGGATTGAAGGCCTACAAGAAACAAACATCAAAATATCGACCTACAAAAATCACGAATTAACGGACGCCCAGAAAAAAGCTAGTGACAAAATGTAAGGAGCTACTACTCGTAGCATGGCACGAGAGCGATGACATTATTTTTTCGGATGAAAAAATGTTTCAGTTACAAGATAGCCACAATCAACAAAATGATCGCGTGTATAGCGTTTCGTTGAGAGACATACCAGTGGACAAATTAGCTGTACAGCAATTTCAAAGTAGCAATGAAATAAACAACAAATTAAAAATAATACTTTGTTTTTTTTTGTTGTTTATTTCATTGCTTGTTTGAGAAAAGCACTATACATACCTCGGCGGGAAATATGGGGTTGCCCGCCTCAGACCTATCCGACCTCGCTTCGCTCGGCCGTCTATATATATGTCTTCGGCCGGCAACCCCTTCCGTCCCGCCCTTTGTAGTAATGTACTATTATTTAGTTTCACGCGGCCATACTACTACCTACCTACTTTTTTTAAATTCGTCCACCAGGAAAGCCTGAGGACAATAGGGGTCCATATTACCTCGTCGTCCATACTACTTCTATAAACGTTTTAATGGTTAGAGACAACACAGGTACAAGCATAATTAAACCGTTGACCCGAGACCGGTGTCAAAAAACTGCATTGTGCAACAGGGAAGGAAGACGGAACTGCGGGCGAATAAAAAAGGGACGAAAAACTCCCGGAACCGGCGGCGGCCTCGCGGCGAGCAAGGGCAGACCCTTTATCAGGTGATAAATAAAACAAACAAGACGATACGATAAATCTGATGGCAAGGTCTCGGCCCTTAGAAGTAGATTCGAGCAAGGCCGCTGATAGTGTTATTCAATCGATAGATAACGTTTCGTCATCGACATACTACTTGTACGAATAACAGCCTAGCTAGTATGATAGATACCGTCACGTTATATGGCCGAAATGTACTAAAAAGTCACATCAAACGTGACGGTCAAAGCTATCATATCATACAAACTTAGCTAAGCTGGTCGCGATGCGTTTGTCGTAACTCAACGTTTCCATTCCGTGCTCCGCTTGTGGTGTCTACTAACGATATAGTTCGTTTGTTTTTTAAATACCAAGAGGTATATAGAATATTTTTACACGAAAAATTATACGGAGATTACGTCTAGTATGGAGCAAGGCACTGTTATATCCGTCTCCAGTAAGACTCATTTTCACTGGTCGACAATCCGCATCTCGCATGCGAAGAGGTCATGCTATCCTTGTTTATGTTAAACAAAAAATCAAGATAACACGAGCTCCCTAGAGTAGAGTGCAGGATGATCGGATCGAACTTTGTAAATGAGCCCGAATAAAGTGTCATACTATCGCCGAGACGGACGAAACGGGACCAGCCCGGCTAGTATGATAGCTTATACCGTCACATTTTATGTGACGTTTCAGTACATTTTTGCCATATAACGTGACGGGGTATAAGCTATCATACTAGCCGGGCAGTTTCGCATTAGTCTTATCGTCGTATGAACTATCATCATATCTGTAAAAGCATTAGGGCATAGATTTGTGTTTGATGGGCCGAACAATACCCCGAGATGGCGGAAGTGAGGCTAGGTCAGGGCCGCCAATGGCTGCGACGAATCAACCATTTGAAGCGCTGACCTCACTGTGCCCTTGTACTTGGACCCGTGACCAAGTTTCCACTGTTGCGTGGATGAAATGCATTCAGATATGACGTAATTCGTCTTCATGGCGCTATCCCAGCACCGAACCCGAGCCTCGACACAGGATTGCCGTAGATACTACTACTTCCGCCGCATAACGTCATTGTCATTACAGAGCCTACGCGGCGTCGCAATCTGGAGGTGAAGAGATATTGTGCCGTGTACTTACATTCGGATATTTTATGATGGACCACGGACGACGGATGTTGTGATACATTCGTCGGGCAAACCTCAAAAATCCGGTCAAGTGCTAGTAGGACTCGCCCACGAAGGGTTCCGTACCATTATCTATAAAAACGGCAAAAAATCGTGTATTCTGTTTTTAGTATTTGTTGTTATAACGACAACAGAAATAAATAATTTGTGAAAATTTCAACTGTCTAATTATCGCGGTTCTTGAGATACAGCCTGGTGACAGACAGACGGACGGACAGACAGCGAAGTCTTAGTAACAGGGTCCCGTTTTTACCCTTTGGGTACAGAACCCTAAAAACAGGTGAATACATTTCAGTTGTATGCAATTAAGTTCCGTTTACAAATATTGTGTAAAAATCGTGCAACTTTAAATCAATAAATTTTATGAAGGGTCGTTCGTAGGGTCTCGTGGTGACGTGCCATATATATAAATATGTATAATATTTTTTTTTGGGGTTCTTATCGGTTAGGTATATAAATATAAAGCTGAAAGACTAAATAATTATTTCAAAATTCAGAGTGGCCATGCACCATACCAAATCACAGACAACCAATAGGTATTTCGGTCAGCGTATTGAGATATTTGAGATGTTTGGATTGCTTGATTGAGAGTCCTTTTGAAAAGTGCACGGAAACAGCAATTCGTATGGAGAGACGAAAAATTCGCTTCGAATTGGAACAGATTAAATAAAAAGAATATTGCAGAACTGACAACTTGGTAAAATAACGAACCAATTTCGAAATCTGAACGTATATTTTGTTAATGGAATTTGAAAATAACGAACCTTTTACCCCGCGATGGAAAAATCAACTGCAAAGACCGGTGAAGTGAGTGATGGGTTGATGGGCCCCGCGCAATGTACCTATGGTTCCATTGCTTCCTTTCCGTCATATTATGCAAACTTAAAAGGGACTTTATTGGAAACTGTCATTATTATTGGAGAAAATAACAGTAGCTTCGTCTTAACGTTAGTTTGAAGAGGTCATAAGAACCAAGGGCCCCGAATCGACACTGACCTTCGGCCCTTGGACTTGGTCTACCAGCCTTATTGAGTCATTATTTATTGACGGTGGCCCCTTCAGCCAAGGCCAAATCAATAAGTTTGAGGGCATACTGATCAAACATTTGTATAATGATCGTGTGCGATATTGGGACGCTGCGTGGAAAGAGCGTGTTGCTTACATCAATTACATTACAAACATAGAGATATAAATTACTTAGTGTTTGAGTTGAACAATATTTCGTGCCATGGATTTAAAAAAAAAGGGTAATAATGTTGATGACGGGGTTATTAACTATAAACTTTAATTTTTGTAGTAATGAATGGAATAGAACTTCCAAGTAGGACCAAAGCCAACCAATCGCAGCCGCGTTGAACCTTTAGTGATTTGACAATTCATTGTGTACAGCTAGAGTCAAATGCAGCTCTATCTAAACCAGAGCGCATCTCGAGAATTCTGACAACTTTACTCGCCACCTGGAATATAACACCGCAATAGGTACCTAATGAGAAAATAATAATATTCTTACATTCGTGGATTCATCGAAAGTAATGCCAACTACACTACCGCTCATAAATATTTAGGCACCCATACACACATTCATAGAAAAGTGTAGTGTATTTGTATGAACCAGCAATTAGTAGTTGTTTAAGTCATTGCAAAAAGAAAACTACCATTTTAAAAGGGGGGGGGGGTCTCTGGCACCGATTTAAGGCTCAATAAGTCAGCTAGATAAAAATTGCAAAATGCACGCAAAACTGTCAAGGGACTCTTGGCAGTGTATTTCTGAAAGTAATTTTTGTATACAGATGTATGGAAAAAGGTATGGGTGCCTAAATACTTATGAGCGGTAGTGAACACAAGATAATTTGGCATGAGAGGGAAAAGGAGCGAGACATTAATAATAACGTATCAAACAAATGTCGTCTCGTTGGTTTTACTTTACATCGCCCCTGCGCGTACGCATAAGCATCGTCAGATCGTCACACGTCCGTGACCGATGGAAATCGAGAGTACGGAATCTGGAACGCGGTGGGTGTGCTTTGTCACGTCAGCGTTACGTCACTGTTCCGGCAGACATCCTTCACTCGCATAAATACTGTTGTCACTATTGATTTTCATTCTTTGACCAGGTTTTTATTATAACAATATAAAAAGTAAATTATATAAAACTTTATTACGACTGGCAGCGGGATGGGGCCTAAGTAAGTAAAGCTTCCGGTGGTTGGGTTGACAGAGAGAAGAACCACCGGACTATCCGCGCCGTGTCCAGGAGTATACCGCAATCAATAGATACAGACCCCCAGACCCTTGACCCATCATTAAACCGTTTGCAGAGACTACTATCGCTACTATGTACCTAGGGTTAAGTGGTATGTGATAGAGGGGTCGGCCACACCAATTATGGTGTGTAAAGTATTAGCTTTTCTCATGCGTTCTAAGGTAATTTTATTTGAAATTTGCTGTCTCAAAAACTTTGCCCCTTGACGGTTGGTCGCACAGACTACATTCGGGACAATACTATTATTATGACAGCGAGGTACCCTAATGGTTTTATCACGCGTTCTAAGGTTATTTGAAATTACGTGTCTCCAAAACATTGCTCTCGTAAAGAACGGACGCGGGCCATATCCGTCAGGAGATCAATTTTAAAAACTGGTGTAAGAACTTAGGGTACGGATTATTTATTTTATTTTTGAGATTATTAGTTTACTCCCTACCATATATTATAAGTTATAAGTAAAGATAAAAGGCATAATTATCCTTTTTACAGGAAGTTTCCATGGAGACGTGGAGAAAACACCAATCAAATTAGTTCAACCATTCCACTCCTTCCGCGTTGATTCAATGGATGAATTTGATTAGCATTGGCACCCTAATGACGACGTACAACTCTACGACATTGACATTACTTACGAAAGCAAAAATACCTATACATAGAACAAGTTTCTTTTTAGACCTAAGCTCTCTTCATGACTTTCGGTTTCCATAATATAGGGCTATTGGCAGAGCGCTTACTCATCATCAGAGAACCAATTTAAATCTGACCTACGACAATCTCGGGACCAAGTTTACACAGTCTGCTAATAGTATAGCAGAAGATGGTTTCCACGTGTTTGCATTATGATAGTATTTATTTTTCTTGGGATGTGATTGCTTTCGTCAAAGTGCGAATTATCTAGAATAATAGACATTCTTGTGTTAGGCCGCTTTTCTAGTAACGCTAAGGTTGTTTCCATACAAATCTAATAAATATAAATTAAGCTATACTAATACGCTGTGATATTTGTATAGTGCGCAGCTTAGCTTAGCTGGCACGGTCGCATGCGCATCCCGCGCCTCTCAGCTCTCTCTCTCATTTCCCATCTGATTGTGGTATCTGCCTTCCTCGTCTTTTCCCTTCACTTTGTTCACTAAATAATAATGTAACGTGTCGTCAAAAAAAACTGCTGAATTTCGCCAGTTTTCCTGCGCAGGCGACGAACATAGCATATCGTGTTTACATTACCGAGCGGGTGATACAAAATATGATATTAGCCATAGACAAAAATAATCTCTGATATCTCTGTTTCAAGAATCCAGAGACCCATCGCATGCACAAGAGTCACCGAGTGCGTGCCATGTATCGTACTATACTTTCACTTCGCTTGCTACGCACGCGAATTAACTCATTCTATCATTCGTGTTATCGCTAATAATGACTTCTTATTGAATTTAATAGTGTAATAAATATGATAGTGCCAACGTCAAAACACTTTTTTAAGTCTAAAGAAAATGTACAGCGTAAAACGCGTCCACACCATATTCACATAGCATATTAATCGCGAAGTCCAGTGTCCAAGTGGGATCAATTTTACTAATCCTGTATACCTATGTTCTGAGTACATTTTGTACTGAGATTAGAAGTTCGATCATACCGCTGCTTAATGCACTCACGCACCAAACGCAGTGTCGTGCCTCATGCGTGACCTTATCAACTAATCACTCAGCACGAAGAGGCTGATATATTTGCTGATCGCTTCACTCAATTATTCCGTATTGCCAAGCAGTATTTTGACATCTTTTAATGAATTTTGTAATTTGTTTATTTTAATGTTCTCTGTTTGACAATTTATTCTTTGATATGTTTTTTTTTCCTTTATATGTAATAATACTCATAATTTATCGTGAAAGTGCTTTGGTGTGATTGTATGCTGTGAACTTACATTATATTAAATTAAATAAATAAAATAAGTCTCCTTCTTCCGTCACTGCGTTAACGATGCGTCAGCGTAATTTATGCAGCGGTGTGATCGATACAACCCTAATATTCTCTTATCAATATGACATTCATCCCTCCTCATTACATGCCCATACCATGCTAACCTACTGCTCATCATTTTCTTTGTCACGGGTGCCACTTTCAAACTTCCCCTTATATATAAGTTAGACACTTAACATTTTCACAGATGATGTATTTCTGTTGCCGCTATTACAATAAATATTAAAAACCGGCTAAGTGCGAGTCGGACTTTTTGCCGTTTTTATTTGTATTTGAAGACGTGTGGTTCAAATGGTTAATACCTAGATATAATACATTGCCGTAGAGAGTGAAGCGCCGTTCCCAGGAAAATATTTTCCAATATAAGGTGGGGTATTTTAGGTTGTATAGTCGAGTTCAAATCGATCCCAAAGGTGCAAAAAACCGAGCCGTGCACATATTTTCGAATTCGACTGTATTCTCAGGAACGAGAGTGACCTAAGCGAAAATCGTATAGTACAATAAATGGATGATATATGTACACGTACAGTCAGCATCGTATACTTAGATAATAACAGCCAACGCTATATAATATGGACATCTAAACACATCCACAAATTATTAACTAGTGCGACCCGTGTCAATTTCTTGAGCTCATATATGGCTCTTGGCCGCTAAAAGGTTGCCGACCCCTGAACTATATATAGCATCATATATGATGCTGGCTGTACATAATTTTTGAAAGGATTCCTAATATTATCATGCTTTGCATTGCGTTTTCTATAGTCACCTAATGTGTAAAACAAGTAGGTACCTATATAAAACGAGCTGGTTTGTTAGTTTGGCACTTTGCTAGGCCATACAAGCGTATATATACTTATATATGTAGGTTGTCAAATCATGTTTACAAACATTCGTATATAAAGAACAGGCTAAAAAACGACCTTGAACGAATCCTGTACTAAAAAAAACAAACGAGTGACCGTCGACCCCTAGAGAAAGCAAATGTAGTACGTGTACGGCCTTGGCTAAGGCCATACTTAACTGGAACAAGCAAAACACTACCCTATTTGCATTTACATAACGTCCAAATCAGATGACGAATGTACGACGCTGGAAAAAAATATCAATGAACACCGCAAGTACGATTTTAAGCTTTATTTTCTTAATAATTCAGTTTATTTCTGAATGGCATGTCAACTTTGCATGATAGTTAGGTAGACTGTAAGTGAAAGTGACATGACGTTAACGCGGAAGCGTGTCCAGCTTGTGTTTATCGACCTTATTTATAATAACTTAGAGTCCAATATAGATCGAATGGGAGTGAAGGTGCTTGATACTTGTTATAGTGCCTATATCAGGTTGCTTTTAACCGGTGACGTCACGTGACGTAGAAATTGCATTGTATGCATAAGGCAAGTCAGAAAATCACCTGTATTGCTTTGACATACAATTCCTTTTTCTGATTTTGAAAGGATCTTATTAATTGTCTTTGTACTCATTCGAAAATCGTAAGTAGCCAATTGGGTAAGAATATAATGCTAATTTGCAGTTTGTCAGAGCGAGTAACAATTACACATAAACTATCGTTGCCTATAGTTCCCAGAGGTTATGGCCAGAATTACTATTCACAAAACTGATGCGTACATGTACGATACATTTTCAATATGCACCAGTATTCAGAATGTTTGTGAAGTGTGAATGAAATTTAAAATCTAAAAATTAACCTAGGCATTTTCTCATAGGGTAAAGGATGTCCTGATCGCTTCCGGTACAGGATAGACCCGTCAATGTCACTGTCATACCAACATTGATGTCACCCTAACAGCGATATCCAGGTCAGGGTCGCATTAGAACTGTGTCAAAGTCAATGAAAAATCCGTTCATCCGTCATGCTTACCCGATTTAGGCAGGCCGTCTGGCAACTTGAACATTGTCAGTCGATCGATTTAAAAACCTTTTACGTTCATCGTCACATGGAATATATCTATACTGGTATAACAAATAAAAGTAGTAGCTGTGTAAGTTAGAACTTGTCATCTCATCGGATGAAAAAAATAACTTTTGCGAGTGGAAATAATGGAACTTTGCGATGGAATTAGGCTTCATTTTATCCCACGGCTTCGATAGCGTTTTTTGTAAGACGCGGTCAGGACCAGGCACGGTAGCTAGCTACTACTTAATTAAATAAAAGTACTATTAAAGATTTAAGTCGCTGTCAAGTACAGGAAGGGTTGCCAAAAACATGAGGACCTTGACCGGGACGATAAAAAAAAAACAGTGTAATTATAAATTAAAAAGGAACATTCGAACGGGCATACAGCGCTGCCTCATAGATATTTGAACTGTGAATCAATATAATCGAGTGTAAAGCAAATCTTGTACAGCTTTGCTGAGTTAGTGACAAGGTCAATTTGTGTAAAATTGTCCCTCAACATTTATCTAGGTTCGCGTCTTGCCCGTGGACGTAGGCCATAGAGTTAAGAGGCTTTGAAAGCTTAGCAAGTGGGCGGGACAGGCTGGTGCCCATAAGTACTGATTAATGCCCTATGCCACGGCTAGCATTCCAACGTGAGAACGCGTACTAGGAAGCCGTGGGTAAACTGCAGGGACGATTGTTAGGGCATTCAGGATGCATTGAACTCGCGGCACATGCTTTAAGAGGGACGTTAACGTGTTATGGGGCGCAATGAAGGTAGTCCCGCATATTTTGGGACGTCCCGATTTTCACCGTTGAGATTTATTATGAGTGAACCAAAATCGGGACAGAGCATTGTCCAATCAGCGTCGAAAATTAATAAAACTGGCTTTAAAAAAAACGGTTGTTATGGTTGATTGTTATGGCATTTCATGTTAAAGTATGCTGTATACCCAAGTGTTTAATTTATGATGGCCCTTTGGTTTGTTCGTGTAGGGTTGATCCTTTCGTATTTTATTACAAAGAGTGAAGAAACGTAAGCATTTCATTTCTCCATTACCCCAAGGTTTTCTGGAAGAGATCGCTCTTTACGATAAGACCGCCTGTTATTTTACCTCGGTCACCCTGTATCATTGTTATTTAAATTTAAATTCAAATTCAAAATATTCTTTATTCAAATAGGCCTAGCAAAAAGCACTTTCGAATCGTCAGTTATAACATGTATTTAATTATTATTCTTATTGTATGATGATTTATTATGTGAGGTGTGCAATAAAGAGTAATTGTATTGTATTGTAAGCTTTAAGACAGTATAACAATTATTAATGATTTGTCCCGCCTCTTTAGGTTATGTCCGGAAATTTTATTACTGTTGTCCTGAAAAGCTTAAAATCGGATATGGTAACCCTAGGTGCAATGGTCCCACAGAATCTGGCGACTTCATTGACAGAGGCTAGAGACTAACGTTGCATAAGTATTTCACCATCATCCGGTTCAAGAACCTTCTTGCAAAATACGCAAGAAATTTAATTTTCGTCAATTTCTAGTTTCTGATTTCAAAGAAAAAGAAAACGAGAGTAAATTTCCGTGTGTTTTTTTAGTTATTGAACAAAATTGGTCCAACGGAACACTTAAAACCACAGACCTAGATAAACCTAAATAAATAAATAAATAAAATAAATATTGGGGGACAATCTTACACAAATCGACCTAGTCCCAAACTAAGCAAAGCTTGTACTATGGGTACTAGACGACGATATACATACTTATATACATACATACTTAAATACATAGAAAACATCCAAGACCCAAGAACAAATATCCGTGATAAATGCACAAATAAATGCTCTGGCCGGGATTCGAACCCGGGACCTCTAGCTTCGGAGGCAGAGTCACTAACCAACTAGGCTAAACAGGTCGTCAAAATGTGCCCCCAATAGTAAAAAAGTAAAAGTAGTTTATTCTTCAAATTAGGCATATTACATGCACCTATGAACGTCAATAAACTACCACCGGTTCGGAAAAATAAACCTCTGCCACGAGAAGAACCGGCGTAAGAAACTCGGCGAAGTGTCATTTTTTCAAAACAATATACAATAAATATAAGAAATGTATGTACTTCGCGTGTATCTAAATGGTGCGGTGCACCACTTGCCGCTCAGTCGCGCTCCTGTCGTTCTAACTGTCAGACGTTTGTTACTGCACTAGAAAATGCCACACTGCACCGTAATTAACTGTTCAAATTCAACAAGAGTAGTTAGTCGAGTAAACGTTGACGTTTCCCTTAATAAGTAAGTATCTCTTCGAATAAATTTCGCCTTATTTAATTTAAATTTATTTATTTTCAACTTGGAGTGATGTCGTGTCGTTTCTACCAAAATAGCCAAGCCTAGTCTAACACATAGTATATTTTCGAAGTACGCTATCCATTGCGGCTTCTACTTTAAACTATACTAGGACTGTTATTTGTAGGCCGCAACGGACAGTGAAGCAAACGATTATTTCGTAAATCTTCACGTTGTAAGGTAGTAGGGATTTTCTCATTGTCTGTCGATTTAAAATGAATAGTTCTGTGCACTGCGATATTTCATGCAATGTCATTGTGCAATTCGATTTATAATCGATTTTTGTGACGGACAATGATAATTAAGGCTAGTTACTATACAATATTGTTATTCTTTTACATTAAAAATTTATACTAATATAAGTACTTAGTAGAATATTTATTTGATTGTTGACTATACGTAGGTATCAGGGCATTAAGCGAAGAAGAATATGCAAATTATTTAATTGCATTTATTTAATAACCGCCAAGTACTTATTTATTACACAATTTCACGTATTGAATGCTATCCAAAAAAATGCACTATAAAATATCTATTTTCATTATGTCTATTCCTCTCTGAAATGAACTATAGTTTTGCATCGATGAAAGGTTGTTGTTATAAAAACATTGCAATCCTTCTTTGGGCATTCGTGTAAAAAAAAACTCTAACTTGTTGGCCGAGCGAGCGAAGCGTCTCCGTTTCAGCTTTTGACAAAAATTCTGACGTATGTCTGTCTGTCTCTCTGTCCGGATGTTCTCATCTACAGTTCGCATTTCTAAATCGATTCTCGTGATATTTTGTGAGCAGGTTCGATAATTAAATAGAGTTTCTTTGTCGTGTCAGTTTTTGGAAAAAAATAAATAAATAAATATTGCGATGTCTACAACTCTCAGAGCCACTAGTAATCTTTGAATCACTTTCTCATTGTCTATCTATAAACTCGAAGTATGATCGATAAAATAATCGATAGAAAATCAATCATAAATATATCGATTTATTATTACGGAACATTTTGTATGCTTAAAACGGACGTATTAACGTAAATTCATAGGTTAATTACTTGAATTTTGAATTAAAATGCACAACGTAAACTAAAGCGGGCGGGCTGCGTACATCCTCTCACCGCAAAGGCGTAATGAGTACTAAACCGACGGCGTCGTCTTTGAATCGGTTTAATGCGGCGGTAGTATTGGACATCACTAAATTGCTTACGTGACGTCATAGTAGGCACGTAAAAATTGACACGCTCGGTTTCCATACTATTGAGCGCGTTTGCGGCGTCTATATATATTATGGTCTGTGCTTAAAACGATCGCTTGTCCTCATTCACGGGCAGTTTTCTTGTATTTGCAATTAATTACGTAATTAATTATTGAAAATGTTTATATAAAACGTAACAAACCGCCTACAAACGGCTAATGAGATGAGTACACAGGTAGGATACAGTTTAATTTTAAAGCAGGAAATTGAGATCCCGGAAGCTTGAAATTTCCGCATAGGTAGAATCTTAAAAGCATTGATCCTTTAAGGTGCATTTTCACTGGTGGTTCCACCCTGGTGTTTTTCTCCTCAGATTCTAGCGACACGAGCGACAACTGAAAATGAGTCGCCATCGGAATGTTATCTATGTAACCTTAAGATGCACGCAATTTCAAATATAGAACGAATACCAACAACATAGATGATCCATATTACTATGAGATAACCCGTATTACTACGAGATAACGTCTACTAATAGCCAGTTTAGCACGTTGATATCGACGTTAAAGATATGTATGCATTGTTCGTATTTATTGCAAAGCAATAAAGTTCAAAATTGTACGCATGTATGGATCACAAAGGTCATCCAGCTATAGCTGTTGAATAGTTTGTATGGAGCTACGAAACTGATTTGAACGTATAAAATCATGAGACTGTCATGGCCGGCAGTTTTTGGCAGCGGCTTACCAAAGCCAAGGGCAGTGATCCGTATAGTAGGTATAGTTATTACGCAATTGAGTGACTATTTTTATTGATCGGTTGAGTACAGTTCCCATGCAAGTGCGACCAAGAATTGGGCTTAATTACCTTACAGAAACAACGTACACTCACAACTTTAACCACGAAGTCATATGCAGCCCAAAATGGGAATTAAATCCGCCGATTGAAGAAAATACACAGGGGGCGCCAGTAGTAACTGCAAATGCAAGATGACGTGGTCTGGGCTACTAGTGGGAGGGCGCTGGTTTGCCAAACCAGATGGGTGGGTTCGATTCCCGTCTTGGGCTGCGTGCGGGATTTTTATTTGTACCTATATTGTTATCTATATTAATAATTTCGTGCAGGGGTACGGTAGACCCGAACGAGACCTGTCTCAAATTGAAGAACGTATAAAAACAACGATTTTTGAGTTGAACATATGTATCCGCAAAATTCGGATTGTCGCGTATTTTGCATTTAAAAGTGTTAATTTGATGACAAAACGTCGGCCATATTGCCCACAGACTATATTGCTATATTAAATTTGTTGGTTGACAGTGTCGGCTACGTTCGAAAATCGTGAACCATTTTTGCGTCCGGTATGTTGGCCGGGTTGCTGGGCTGCGTTCTGGGTGATGGGCCATCATCGCCCATTGTGTGGATTCGGCTAGCCGCGTCTGCAGCGTTTTGTTTTTGTAGTTTTCAAGCGTTCTATACACCTATCAGCCTAGCTAGCACGATAACTTATACCGTCACGTTATATGGGCGAAATGTATTAAAACGTCACATAAAACGTAACGGATGTTATTGCAAAGTAATTAAACTAATGTGTCATACATGCTACCTCTAGCAGAGGTGTTACAATATTTGCTTATCCACTAAAAATTGTATTAAATAAAATGAATTGAAAAGAAATTAAGATTACATCGAAATGGTTATTATATAACATATCAAGATTAATATTTAATACTTCTGAATTATACAATAGCATCGGACAGAAAACCCTCTACTGAATAATAACAATTTTTGATAAGCAGCGATTTTAGCTTACTTACAAATATAGTGTCTTTTTGTTCCGACTTAATGCTATCTGGTATTTTGTTATAAATTTTTACAGCAGCATGATAGGGGTCATTTCTGCACAATTTAATTTTTTCAATTGGTAAAAATATTTTGTTTTTGTGTCCTTTACTTTGGGATACTTTGTAGTGTTGCAAGTTCTTACGGGCAAATTTATATCTATCGTGCTAGCTAGACTGATTGTCACAACAACCGCCTTCAAATCGAATGTATGGGGCCTGTTACATGGATTCATATCACGATAAGTATCACGTGAATATTAAAGCAGAATCCATACAAATTTGAAAACTGCGATAATATTGACACCCCAGTATTGTGATAATATTAATCGTGTAAAGGACACAACTTCAATGTTTGCTGAGTCTGTCCGCCATCTTAAAGCTGCGTCTCTATTTTGTTTGTGACAAACTACTAGGTGACTTATGGCTTTTAAACGTCTAGCAAAATTCTATCCCTATCTCGCTCTATCTTATAACTTAGTGGTACTGGGGGACTAATCCGAAATTCGAAATCCGAACTTCGTATGGTGCCGTCCCTTTCACTCATATAGTCTATGACAGGAGAGTGAAAGGGACGGCACCATACGAAGTTAGGATTTTGAATTTCGGAGTAGACCCTCAGCTCATGCCGTTCGCCGCGCTCGGACGTTAGAGGCGCTACTGCGAACCGAAAACGAAGTATCTGCCTCTCTCGCACATGTATATTCGAACGACAGAGAGGAAGATAGTTCGTTTTTGGTTCGCGGTAGGCCCTCAGGCGTCAACTTTAAAACGAATAGGGTATTTTACTATAAGAGAAATAAAATTCAAAATGTAATAAAAAACAGCCAAGTGCGTCGGAGTCGCACACTGAGGGTTCCGTACAACTAAAAAACAAATGTGATTTATCAATATATTGATATTTTTGGTAAAATATACTTCATAATAAACATTATCACTTAATTTCAAGTTCATAGGTCGATGGGAAGCTAAAACATTATATGTGTGACAGACAACACACGGAATGTTCTTTGACTTTCTTCGACCGTCCGCCACGCTCGGACTAAGGTGCTACCAACCGAAAACTAAATATATATGCCTCTCTGTCGCACTTGCATATTCGAGCGCGGAGAGGGAAATACTTCGTTTTCAGATCGTGGTAGGCCCTCTGGTCTGACGGCTCCTATTCCTGGATGGTGCGCGTATCGGAATGTGAAATACCTTTGGCAAAACGGAACAAGTTGTTAAATAGCTTCCATTAATTGGAGAAAATATTACCAACTGTTATTATTATCACGTGAGCCACTGAATATTGAAGCAACATTCATAGGGGCCTGTTACATGGTTATTATTATCACGCGATATACTCATATCACGATCCGTATCACGTGCAATGAATATTGAAGAAAAATCCATACGATTTTGAAAACCACGATAATATTGACACACCAGTATTGTGATAATAATAACCGTGTAACAGACCCCATAGAATTTTAAAAATCGCGATAATATTGAGTGTAAAGGGCCCCACTGAATAGAATTTGGCGGAGAATAGAGAGCTTCTATCGCGAAACGAAAAGGAACGAACATCGTGTATTTCCCTCTGTGTCGCTCGAATTTGCAAGTGCGACAGAGAGGGAGATACACGAACTTCATTTGCTTTTCGCGTTAGCAGCTCTGACTTCGCACCAAAAATAGTGACTGGCACATCAATATTTAACAATGCACATCTGAATTGAATTTTAATGAACGATTAGTATTTTAGCTATACAAATCAGTACTGATTACGGTGTCAAATTTTTTATGTGCCTTTAAATACTACCCTTATAAAAATGCTTAGGATTAACTAGCAAAGATACTAGCCTTTGCCCGTGACGTCGTTTGCGTAATCTTTTACTCCCAATTCCATATAATTCCATTCCATACTTTTATTCCCAATCCAGACTACAGACTATATTTCTATACGATTCGAAGTTTCATCATAATCCGTTGTTGTAATGTTTTTATTTTATACATTTTTGTACACTATTTCTTTCGTCATTTGCATAACTGTCACGAATAAATGTTTTCTTTATTTCTTTCTTATTTATTTCACCCGAGCGAAGCCGGGCTTCCATCTAGTCTGTATTAAATAACTGACTGAAAATCTTATTGCGGTAACGCTCTCATTTGAGGAATTTCGCCAGCTGTGGAACGTAGATATATGGGATGATGATGATGAACTTCCACATTTAATTAATATCAATCAAACATATTTATTACAATAATATGATTTGTTTAAAACTAGAAAAAAAGGGGAAAATCATATGGCTGCCATGTCACGAGCCATCTTTAGAACAAGTCGAATCCCGCTCTAGTTGCCTTAAAACTTGTCTCTGACTGTAATTGCTTATATGTATGACTCGTACGATTGTCATGCGTACTTCCAAGGCCCCTGGTTTTTAAAAGTGTTGGAACAGAGACTTTATATACTTTTAATTAGTATTGTTGAATGTAGACATGAAATTCCACTACCTCGCGCCGTGCATTTCGTTTCAAGCGAATAATAAAATACCAATGATACATATAAATTCGATATAAATATTTTCCAGAACTTGTATTTCTTTAATTTCAAATATCATATTTTACTGATTTTTTCATTTACGCATTTAAAATAATTTTCGAGTGCGCAAAAGACAATTTCATTGATATTCGGTTCGTACCTACTGATTGCTCACACTTCGGGGCAGGACATTTTCCCCATTGTTGGGTTCACTGAATTGCGGGACATGGCCAAAATATCAACGCCGAAAATCGGGACATCCCGAAAACGAGGGACATTTAGGCATTCCTAGCCCCCCCCCCCTCCCTCCGGCCCCTTGTGCGTACGGCTACCTATATTTAAAGACGCTGACACAGCATTGCGTGCAATAGCGGCCGAAAATGACGTGCAAAAAGTACGATTCCGGATGGAAAGTTGATCCTGTGCAAGGTCGCGCGCAGTACCAACGCACTGTCGCCAGACAAGCTAGAGGCATGAGAAGAAGTTTATTAAGTACACAAAGAAAATCGAACAATATGAGAAACTAGTATATTAAATTCTTTATCTCACATACGTTTTATTAAGGATCCAATTTTTTTCACGTACATATAAAATAAAATACGATTTCTTAGAGATTTCTATCCACTTCTTTTAACAGCGTTTGTTTTTTTATCAGGCTACGCTATAAATATATCAGATTTAATTATGAGATAATCGAAATATGTGCCTTAATTACCCCTGCATTGCCGAGAGACGGCCTCTCCATCTCCATACAAAATGACCAATGCGTTGCCATTTTTGATCATGTTGATGACATTTAAAGCGCGCTCTTGTTCCGAGAAGATAACTATTAGGCTGCGCTTACGTCGGCATTTAAGTATAATATCTGGGTCATTATTGTGTTTCGTAACCATTTTTCTATTGCGAAATAAAACTATGATGCGTATTGAATTAATGTTCAATAACTTCTAAATATGTACCTGAACCTAATAAAATAAATTTATTGGTAGAAACACTGAAATGTTTACTTATTGATGTAAAAATTGGAGACGTCATGAACCACTAAGTTATCCGATTTATGAATATTTTAATATTTAAGTAGTTATATATGTGCCAAAACTATCATAATTCTTCTTTGAATCACAATACAGAAATATGAAAAGAAAGCCAAGTATCCAAAATGTGCTAAGAAAACAAAAGCGCAAAAAATGACATCACAAATTTAAGAGTTAGACTAGTCAGTGTAGCTCCCATATGATGACTATCTAAGGCTGCCTCCTTGATTTAATTGTGCGACATAACTGCAAAGTTTTATTTTATTTGTAGTAGTTCTTTTACATTATAACATATACTTGGTCTTCCCCTTCCTCGCTGAAAACATATGTATCTACATGAATAAGAAGGATTTATTTTATGCACCGACGTACACAGATCCAGACAAAATATAAATAGCAGTGAAACTGTACGCAGACAGGCGGCTAGGGTCTATCAATAGTGTTATAGTGAATAGGCGAGTAGATACTATAGTTTACTTACCAATTAGTATGTAATTAAATATCACTGATCAAGTTAAATCCACAAATGAGTATGCACAATCGCACCCGATGATACTCCAATATCTGAAACAAACGAAAAATATTAGTCTTTGTCTACAATAGTTTGCTTGCATCTTGCTATGCCTAGCTATAGCAGGATCTCGTTAACATCTTCGTACTCGAACGCAATACAATAAATTTATCCCTCACTAGCAAGTATATAAGTCCAAGAGAACAAGTATTCATGCTACGTGTATCAGGATCGCTTCTTTCTTCTTCTTCCAATAACAAGCATTAGTCCCTCTGCAGTCGCACTTATAGGTACATCCATACTTGACGCCACCATGCAGTCTAAAGAGCGAAACTATATATAGAGAACTTTTGACGTCATAATAAAGGTTTTGGAAGTTTATAATTTTGTAAACTGTATGTACTGATATCGAGGGCATCAAACACGCCATTTTTACCAAAGACGTTTATATCCATCGTAGATGAAATCGAGGGTAAAATGGGTTTAATGATCGAATTGTATGCGCTGCATTTCACTCCGATTGCGAGTGAATTAAACAATCTTTTTATTATTATATTAATATAATTAAGATTATAATCATATTTTAAGTTAAAACTCATACTAGTCGACGTCGGGTATTGCTAGAGGGCGGGACCAGGTCTAGCATAAGCAAGCGCCCGCGCAGGCAAAGGCACCGAATCCAATGGAACGGGCACTGGCGGGCGCAAAAGACGAACTTTACGAGCATGATAAGTGATTTCTTTTTTATTGTTCCAGGTATTAACGCGAGGTCCGGCGGGGGTTCGGGGTGAGCTTCACGCGAATGTGACCGCGTTCGATAAGCACTGGAACATGGTGCTGTCCAACGTGCTCGAGGTCTACCGACGGAAGGCCTCTAGGAAGCTGAAGGTGCCCCCTGAAGGCGGTAAGGGATCAATAATCATCCATGGGATCTTTTATGACTTCATCATTATCATTGTATCAGCCGAAGGTCGTCCGCTACTAACATAGGCCTCACCCAAAGAGTGCCACAATGACCGGTCCTGCTTCACCCGCATCCAGCGGACTCCCGCCACTTTTACCAGGTCATCAGCCCACCTTGTGGGGGTTCTACCCACGCTGCGCCTTCCGGTTGGTACGTGGTCTCCACTCAAGAACCTTTCCGCCCCAACGGCCGTCGGTTCTACGTGCAACGTGTCGCTAAACAAGTGGCTTGGCGTGCTTTATTCGAAGCGCAGAGCCGATGTGTGAGAGTACATCGTTCTCGTAGCATTTTTCCCATTTGTAACATATATATGTAAAACTTGTTTAATGAGATATAAAAGGAACCCGGGGTCCGCTTTGGACCGTAATCCCGAGATTTTAGGTAAGACTCGCCATCTGACCTTCGAAACCAAAAGGAAATTAGACTTTTACGGAATTAGACCGGCTTCCTGGCGATATATTATACTGTACAAAAAAGCTACTTTAGCATTAGATCAAATGATGTTTCGTACATATGTATTTCTTTTTTAAAAACAGTTGTTCCCAGCGGTGCTATGTATCCACGACCTTCCACATTGAAGGTTACCTTGTCGCTGGCTACAGTGGAAATGTTTCAGAATACATTGGAATCACATTTGTTCATGCATGTCTGAGATTTTAGACCAGCTACAGAGCTGCATTTTTTATGTTGTCCTTAAGTTGCTATACAATTTATTATGCGCGTCAAATCTTGTAAATGTGCTTGCTCTGCTTGAGGGTATCCTGGGTGTGCAGCGTTCATGTAAAATACTCGTATGCAAACGTGACCGCCGCTCCGCCGCACATTTCGATTCGAACACTAGCCACTGCTTCGGCAGTGGCAGCAGTGTGCTGTACTATCCGTGGATGCGAGTGATTGGGGGCTTATTGCATAGTGATTCTCTCATTAATGAAAATGGGTGAAATGAAAATTCCGCTCGTAATAAGTCGTGACCAGGCCGCTAAGGTCATTTAGAGTGATAGGATAAAAGAGAGATAGTGCACTTAAGAGATTTTACAGTACATATGGTGCTACTTTTTACGTGCATATGTACTGTAAAACGTTGTACGATACACGTGCGAATAGGTAATTCGCAACTCGTGTCGATTTAAAACACTCCCTTCGGTCGTGTTTTAATTTATCACCACTCGTTGCAAATTTCCTGTTATCTGCACTTGTATCGTAATATACTATAAAGTACAGTAGAACATCATCTCGGTCATTTTTGGACCAGCCCAACTCGAGACATACTTCCATCTTATAGAAGGCCGCAGGCATCATAACTCAGCTACTTGCTCTTTAGGTATGTCGTGTTGTGTTCCTGATGTCGTCAGGGCTACGAACTTGCGCTGTGTTGAGAGTTAGGGACCTGCATGTGTCAAGCTGTTAGCTGTTAACACAAATCCTCAAGTCAATAAATGGTCGGTAAGTAAATGTATTTCTTCTCTTGTTTACCCCAGGTCGCCCGGTTCCAAAAGGGACAGCCGACATGATATCTCCCCTCCCCGAGGAGGTGATGACGCCACTCGGTAACGGAATGTGGGAGTGCGTCCGTCACATCCCTCAGATGCTGGTGAGAGGTGAACACGTGGTACTCATCAATATTGTGGAACAGTGACCCTACGTACAAGACTACGCGTTGGCTTCGTGATGCCAGCTCCATCGGTGACCCCGGAGCTGAGAAGCGTGAGCGGGGCATGGGGACAGGAACGGGAGGAAACTGCCAACTTGAAGCAAACGCTATACCATAGGATAGCTCCTCGGTTCTCAACTTCCGCCGTGAAGACCTTGTTTCTATGGGATGAGAGCTAATGGCGTAATTTTTTTTATATTAAAAATGGGATTGCTCTTGGCCAGCATCTAGCCAGGGGGCAAAGATGATGATGGTCGGTCTCTAATCGTAAGTTGATATAAATCGCTGTTGTAAAATGGTGCCGTTGAGACTTGGCACTTCGCCTATGATTCCTATGTTTGTCTACAACCACCACGACTACCACCGCGTCAACTTTCAATGCAACACGACATCAAACGAAGATAGTGAAATCGAAGTGATGACGGGATTTGATGGCACGAAGCAGCAGCACCTTTGGATGAAAACGACACCAGGCAAAGATAAACGCCTTGGGCGAAGTTGCGAAGTTTAATGGTTACTTCTAACTATATGACTGATTCAGCGAACGACGACGAAACTGACGGTCCTAGGTTCGAATCCATTCAGCGCAAATATTTGTAAGATGACCGTGAATATTTGTTTTTGTGTCTTGGATTTTTTCTGTGTTAAAGTATTTATATCTATTACATATGTCGTCGTCTAGTAGCCATAACGCAAGCCTTATTAAAGTATGGGACTATAGTTAGATTGTCTCACTAATATTATTTATATTTGCACATAGTATAAACAAGTTAAGTACGTTCCGGGATCTTGAAATTATCCTTATCATGTGCCTGGAAGCCAAAATGTGATGTATTGTCAAATCGTTGTGTCAAAATGTTAATGTTAGCGACGATTCTTCTACAGGGCGCTGTAGTAAAAACTATGTCGATTCGCTTAAGGTTATTGATATCGTATTAAGTAATAAAAACATTTTTTGATGTAAAGCTAAATTTGTTTTGTATTCGGGTTCGTCAAAATTGGCCAAGGCTCCATACAAGCAATTTGCATTATACTGTAAAAAAATTACTGAGTTAGCCAGACTAGTGACTGAGTATCAGTAGTTAGTTAGTTAAGTATAGGTATAGGTACGGTCTGGGATCATAGGATTGTAGTAACTAACGTCTATTGTTGACCCGTTGAAGACCTAGACATATTCTAAGCGGCTTTTCCACATTGTAGCGGAAATCGCGCAGCACAGAGCACAGTGTGCTTATACGTACTGCCGTAATGGGCCAGACCGGGTTATGCTCCCTGGGGATGTAAACCCATCTTCTTTCGGCGCCATCCATGCCTGTTGGGGCTATAGGTATCGAGAGTCGTATGGACTTGGTGGGTTATTCCCAGACTGGATACGCGCTCCAAAGTTGGACACCTTATGACCTTAGTTCCCAATCGTCAGGTATTTCTCAACTCTATTGTTATATATTAAATCTTAAAGTGTCACTTCTGCATTTACCTTAAAAACATGATTAGTTGTAATAACGAATTTGCTGTTAAACATAAGATTAATAACTGTTTGTTGTTGTTTTATGAATAAAACCATATAAATCTAAAACTGAGTTGGCTTTAATACGAGTAGGCCAACCTATAAGAATAAGAATATTTTATTTGAAATAAACATCACCAGCAAGGGGGCACAATTTTGTGGTCGGTTTTCATGCTTAACCGAAATAGGTATGCATAAGTAATAGTACATTACTACAGAAGCCGGGACATAAGGGGTTGCCGGCCGAAGACATATATAGACGGCCGAGCGAAGCGAGGTGGGATAGGTCTGAGGCGGGCAACTCCATATTTCCCGCCGAGGTATGTATAGTGCTTTTCTCAAACATGCAATGAAATAAACAACAAAAAAAAAGTTTTATTTTTTAGTGGCAGAATGTCATGGTGCCTGTGCCACAATTTATGTGGAATGGAAATTAAAAAAGAGTACTTTGCCGGCCTAGGCCTGCAAGATTTGTATGAAATTCCATTAACGACCTCTTGTCCTAGTCGCACCTGAAACGTCATACTTCGCAGCCTGTTATAAGGAACATAACATCAATATTTCATTGCATGTTTGAGAAAAATATATAAAAAAATAAAAAAAAGTAGTATACTAACACTTTTAACTCTCGTGCTTTAATTAAACACGTTGTTAAAAATATTCGTATACGGGACTAATGCGTTTTTTTTATCAAGCTTAATTACTGACGTTTCGACACATGTTGCACCGGTCATGTTCGCAGCAGAAACTGACGTACCAGCAAGTTGTCAACGGAGATGTCTCCGTCCCAGCAAGTATACGAATATTTTTAAGAAGTAGTATACAAGTTATACTACTTTTTTAAGATAAATGTCCCAGGTGCTCGCCACAGTCCCTATTTGCTATGTGCGAAGTAGGTGGTGGGGGTAAGCTAGGCGATCGTAGCGCACACCATGGCAGAAATGTGTACTTACCGGGGACCACTGTCAAATTTACTTTCACGTTTTCTATTGGTTTCTTAACCGTTTCCTACGATTCGTTTCGTTTGTATGTACCTATATTTATTTATTCTCTTATTTATTTCAATAAAATTTCCAATACGGGGTCTTTCTCGTTTACTAAGGTAAATAAAATATTCATGTGTCATTATTTGACATCTCTGAGTTTTGACATTGTCTCGGGACCTTTGACGTTTGACGTTTCAGACGTGCACATAGCCAATACATGGCACTTTCAATGTTATGTCATATTGACAGAAGTGGTCAATGGGTGTCTTCTATTAATTCGCCAACATTAAGGTCTCGCGTATAGTAGAGGTATAGTGACGTTAAACTTACGTAGTAATCCCCCAAAAGATTTCCACAGTAATTTTCATGGCTCTTTCATCGTGCATTTGGCATCGGGTGTCCAAACTTCTGAGAACTGATAGTTTTGGATATCTGTTGTTAAGTGCAATTTAATTTTAAGTTTAATGCAGATTGGAATGTGTAGAGCAATTTGGGATAAATGGAGAATTTCCTAGGTGTTTTTACCGGGTTTTTTTTTGGAATTAGGCAGTTCTCTGTTTTTTCTTACGCAGATTCAATCTGGTTCTACGAAAAATGTCCTCATATTTCCATACATTGTTTATCAATTCAAAGGTTAGCTTGTAGAAATCCCTTACAGGGATAAGCTGGCCTTTGTACATTTGCCAACTATTCTTGTAATTAGTATTTTATTGTTGTGTTTACAATTAAAAAAATTACGTACATCAATATCAATCACAGCAACAAATCATAAATCATAATCCATAAAACTGTATGAAAAATGTCACAAATCAAACTAATTTATCGGACCTTTTTCCTAGTATTACTAGAATTGTTATTCTAAATAAGAAAAAACCCAAAACTTAGTTAAAGAAACAAACTAGACTCTGACTTTTCCCATTCAATACACCCATGTTAAAATTACGCTACATATTCCGACCATTGAATGATATTAACAAGCCCGAGTCATGCGTACTTCGTCCAATAGTTATAAGATTATATAAAATATATACGTAAATCGCCTTCATCCGTTCTCTATATTCAAACAAACAAAACAAAAAAAAAGGTTACGGCCGGTCCACGACTTCAAGCGGCGGCGGCAGCGGTTTTCCTAATACCAGAGATCTGTCTCAATTTTCCTAGTGCGAAATTATCTTATTCATAGATATCGATAATTATTACATGAAACGAAATTCGTGCCGGTACATTTATTCATACAATATTTTATATTCATTACTGTCAATTCATTCAATATTTGCATAAGAATTGGTAAGTTATATTTTTACTTTCTACTGAAATACAAAACTTTAGGAAGCTGCGGATTATGTTGAAAAATTAATAGTTATTTATGACTCACAAAACAGATAAAATATCGAAGACACAATTGCACCATTTTATATAATTTCACACATAACAACAACGACTGCTCGCGTATAACTTTCTATGAAATAAAATAAAAAGGTACATATTTATTGTAACTATGTTTATATTTTCATTTGTTGGACCATTTTTATCTAATTCTCTATTAATTATAATGATTTAAAAATGCTCCTGACACTAGTTAGACTGATACAGTCTTATGTTAAGAGTCCACAGTAAGCTCGGTTCTCAATACAAACGTAGTTTCGATCTCATTTTAAAACGCCTTGCTGAAATAACATGATACTTTGTATACACAATGGAAGCCGCCATATCTAGGTCGGAAATTAGTTTCTGCTGCTAGAAATTGCAATAGTAAAAAAAAATTCAGCGTGTTTTAGAGTTTTTTTACGGACGCGAAAATTCCGACCTATGCCTAATACATTGCGTGTGATCCTAACTAACCGCATGCGTTGCGTGTCTCGACAATAAACAAATGAAACGCTTGCCCTAAGAGATATAGCTTCCACGGATATTCGGTACCTAGATATCTATGAAAATTATAATGATTAGTAAAAGATTGAATGTAAGGAACGGTTTTTAAGGGATGCGCTTGTAAGGTTTGGGTAGTACGGTAAATATACGCACACACGATTTAACTACCAATGAATTTTAAGGAATACCTCATATACCATTTTCTTGGCTGCCTGTACTCGGGTGAAGAACACATTTTTTGACCATATTAAAAGTATGACAAATTTTCGTATCACAACGGAATCAATTAAATTGTAGACGAATTAAAAGCTTTAAGTATGATCCAAACTTTGGTACTCACCCACTTACCACCTCCATACATTACCACCTACATTTGCGACCGTATCCCTTATGCGATTTAAGTAGTTCAACCAATAATGGGAATCAAAGTAAGAAATAATCAAGGTCTAGAACAGTCAAGTGTAAAAATATGGGTGTCTAATGTCGGCGAATTAAGGTTTTGTACATATTATTGAGAGGATTCGATACATACGAGTATATTTTACATTTGAGTGTATATATTTACGTCAGTACAAATATGTAACTAACCTTTCATGTAGGAAGAACAAAAGCGGACAATTTCTCTTTTTGATACTAGACCACGAACTCACCTTGCTCTGGAGTTTATCAGATATATTATATTTTACTTAGTGAAGAGAAAATAAAATAAAATTAAAGTCTACTTATTCCTGTTATTGGTTGACAAAGCTAGATCAAAGAGCCATGAGAAATTATGCAGCTCGAAATTATAACATCAACGTGGGTAATACATATCAAGAACAGCAGTTCTTTTTTGCTATTGTTAAACCTGTTTTGAAGCAAATGTTATTAGAATTATAGATTTTGTAAAATGGTCCAAATATAAGAAAGCCAAATTATCTAATAAGATAAATAAAAGTTTTTATTTTAGAGTAGAAAATCTAAGAATACCTATATAATCGGTATCATGATTATAACGTACAGGGAAAGTACATAATCTTTAATACTAAGGTTGTATATTTGGATTTTATGAGTATTATACTTCATTAAGATGTAAGAACTAATCTAGCTGTCTAAAAGTAGGAACTTATGGTCCATAGGACTTCGATATGTGGAACTGTTATATAAATTAATTTTATTAAATTTAACACGTATAATCGTGGTTTATTCGTAAGTGTTGCCAATGCATAACTAAGTACATATATGTAAATAAGTACAGTCAGCGTCATATAATACGTAGCAGCCAAGTGGCCAAATAGTTCGGTACACCATTTACTTTGTTATGGTCTTTTTCGCCACTTTGGCTGCTACGTACTTATACATATGACGCTGACTGTATCTAGGTAATCACCAGTGATCGTAACTTTTGTAGCATTTTTGGTGCGGCGTAGTGGTGTTAACGGAGTTGGTACGGACAAATACAATTTAAACGGTTAATTAAGGTTAATATTAACGTTATTAACGATAATGAATCATAAGAATTTAAATCATTTAACCCAATTCCGTTAACACCACTACGCTGCACCGAAAATGCTATAAAAGTTACGCTAACTGGTAGTCACATTACAATGGAATGCGTTCCGAGGTTGGTTACTTGCCACGTGGCTGAGGTATAATTACTGCACTTTTAGGCAATGACAAATTCAAAATGAAGTACGGAGCTCAAATTTCAGTAGGGATCATTTTCATTTTATCCGCTACACAAAAAATGGTCACATGGAATTGTACCGACTGAAACGCTTCCAGTATTAAAAGTTTTGTTAAATACTCAACGAGTCTTATTTATAATTAGTTATATATAAGAATATTTCTGTTTTACTGTTTAAAAAAAAACGTTTTATCGAATTAAGTTTTTATGGATATGTTTAGTACTTTAATCTTATGTGACGGTTATTATTTATAAAGTACAAATAGGATTTATCGCGATTTTATATTATATTATATTTGTCATCAATTACTGCTCTATAGTCATAGTACATGATATATTATAGTATACAATAGTATGATATAATTAGGTATTAACTCATTCACTTAATTAAGAACCGTTCATACGTTTATTATACACAACGTTAAATATTAATGCTCATACTTATCATGAATGATACATTTTGTACTTTTATAAATGTTTGTACTGTTACTCATTACTTTACGTATTAGAACACTTTTCTATACAACTAACATTTTAAAAATAAAGTGTGTATAGAAATATCAGAGAGTTTACGTTTTATTTCAAAATATATACTGGCCAAATACGTGATGCGCCACGCGAAGTGTAGGGTTATTGTGTCTATTTACTCGTATGTTAGCTCTACGGTTAATTAGTCAGATACACTCACGCAAATTGTAGGGGTGTCACTCAATCAAGGGGTGCAAAATACAAGCACTTAGGTACAAGTATTTCTCTTAACTCTTTGAACGCCATCATATTTGAATGAAGTGATCAATCAGACGCCAAGGTATCAAAATGTTGATGTAACGTAAACCAATAAAAACAATTAATAATTGTTTTTTTTTCATGATCAAAGTGCACCTTCACTCCGAGTTTTTTAGTGGTTGTTGGCGTTGTGGGCAGGACGACACATGACCACTTTATCTCTTAATAGGGCACTGGTAAAATAGTTAACACCTGATTTTGAAACTTGTTGCTGTAAGATAAGACTGAAAACCAATAAAAAATTGGATTACCCTCTACCCTATTAAGGGTTAAAGGCTCTTGGCGTTTAAAGGGTTAACCATTACTCTTTTTTATACACATTGTGTGCGTTTCTATTATATACACATTGTCTAAAAGTCGTGTGACTGTAATATATATTTTGTTACCTTGATGTTAAGACAGAATATCAATTGGATTAACATCACATGTCAGTGGCAAAGTTTCAGAAATCGTACCGTAGTTTGTTCGCCTAGATACGCGCTCGTTGCATATTGTATATTTTTCGAATAATGTACCTACACTTCCCAGGTTCATTTTACCAGTTGTAACATTTTGCGTTTTATGCATCATCGTAATGCCAAGGGCCTTTTTAGAATTAGAAATACAGGGTGTAACAAAAACGTTGTCGATACGTTTAAGAAGTTAATTTGAATCGCATTCTGACTAAAAATAAGCAGGAGGCCAAAAACCACGGCATTTTTGTTACAACCTGTTTGTGTGTGTTTGTTGTTTTTTGTTCAACCCATTTCTACACTTGATTGATTATTATTTTCTGTTATTTTCAAACCCTACTTACTGTCCGCGTGTTCATACACATCACCTATGTCTTATTTTGATGTCTAACCTACACTCTCGGAAAGTTCTATACACATCCGTTCAGTAGTGTTTGAGTTGAAGAAGAATCGGTAAAAGCTTTCAGGTTTTATGATATATATGTTTAATTGTTTCATATTTATTACTATACGATCAGTTTTCCAGTAACCTTCATTTTCCACTGACGGCCTGTTTAGTCTAGTTGGTAGTGACACTGCCTCCGAAGCTAGAGGTCCCGGGTTCGAATCCCGGCCAGGGCATTATTTGTTCTTGTGCCTTGGATGTTTTCTATGTATTTATCAATAATAAGTATGTATATCGTCGTCTAGTACCCATAGTACAAGCTTTGCTTTGTTTGGGTTTGGAACTGGGTCTATATGTGTAAGATTGTCCCCCAATATAAAAAAAACTATAGTGTCGGCTGTTTCCGCGAGTTTCTATGTAAGTAGGAATGGGTACGGGCGGGTGCGACGGCCGGCAAAAGAAAACACGGGAACAATGGCAGAGGTGGACGATCGGACTTCCCATAGCATACCTAGTCGACTATTATAGGTACTACATGTAGAAATAAAAGCAAAACCTGAAAGTACCAATACCAATGTACAGTCAGCGTCATATAGTACGTAGCACCCAAAGGAGCCAAATAGTTCGGTACACCATACAAAATATATGGTGTACCGAACTATTTGGCCACTTTGACTGCTACGTACTATATGACGCTGACTGTACCTTGCTGTATGTACAGTCAACGTCAGATAAATTGCCGCGAACCAAGTTGCCAAATACATCGGAATCCCATCCTTAACCCAATCGTATATATCGATTTGGCTGCTTCAACTGATACTATTTATGCTAACTGCCCACGATAATGGGGCGTATGAAAGTTGCCATTTTATCACTTATCGTCGTGGATCAGACATTCGTTACGTTCTGACAAGTATGCGAGTGCGAATGTCGGGCGTCTTATCCACGACGACAAGTGCTAAAATGGCAACCATCATACGCTTCCTCCTGCCCGGCCAGTATATAGCTTATACCGTCACGTTTTATATGACGTTTTAATTAAATTTTGGCCATATAACGTGACGGTATAAGTTATCCCATCAAAAACATAAATGCGAAAATGGCAGCCAAGTTCACCGACAAAAGAATTGAGATCTAAATGGGCGCCAAGTTCCGTAGATTAGTTTTACTGTGAACAATCTAGTGCCAAACTTGGCAAATTTCAGATAATTTACGGAACTTGGCACCCATTTAGATCTCAATTCTTTTGTCGGTGAACTTGGCTGCCATTTTCACATTTATGTTTTTGATGGGATATCATTACTTTTTGTCAAACTCCATCCAATGGTGCTTTTCCAGAACGAATGCACGAGTATAAAAAATACCCAAACCGCTATAGGTGCACCTAAAATATTTTAAGAGTTCCCTTGATTTTACCAGGACACTATGATCAGATTCTGACCCGATGACAATGGGACCACCCCGCAAGTATACCGTTTCAAACAAAAAAAGAATTTTCCAAATCGGTTAATAAATGACGGAGTTCTGAGGTAACTAGCATAAATAATAATAAAACTAATAATAAAATCACTGTTTTCTGATTTTTTCTGGTGTATACACATAATTACCAAGCTGCATGCCAAATTTCAGCTTTCTAGGTCATCTAGGTTAGGTTTTTGATTACTAGTCAGTCAGTCAGTCAGTGGTAAAAATGCCGTTTTTGGAATTTAATATCTCAGTAACTATTAAACCTATATTTATGAAATTTGGGGTTCTAGTTGTTCTAAAGGATCTTAATATATGTACCAAAATTTCATGTTTTTATGTTAGATAGATTTGGAGTTTTTGGGGGGTCAAAAGTGGCTTCAAACGGTTCGTGGAATATAACACACGGCTGCTGTCCGCCAGTTCCTGGGGTGAACTTGGCTGGACACGCTGCCGCGTGTCTAGATCATACTAGCCGGGCTGGTAAGAAGATAAAAGTACTTACTTGTAGGGGAATTGTAAACACGTAGTCCAACTTTGAGCTATGATGCATATTGAGCTATGATTTGAGCAAACATAAGAATATTATGTATGTGTTACTAACTCATCAACATCATCAGCTTATACACATCTCATTGCAGGGTCTCCTGTCATACATGAGATGGGAACATGCAGTAGTCCCAACCCTGGCCCAGTGCGATCTGGTTATATCTTTCAATTTCTACGTTGAAGTAGCCAGGTTTCCTCGGGATGTCTTGTCTAACTTAAATATCAAATGATATTCCGTACAGTCAGCGTCATATAGTACGTAGCAGCCAAAGTGGCCGAATAGTTCAGTACGCCACATATTTTGCAAGGTGTAGGTATGACGATGACTGTACGTAAGTTCGAAACACAGCTTAAACTTCTTAAAGAATCCCTTATACTCGTAACAGCGAGGGGAGTTTCACAAGGGTGTCTAATAGGTACTGTGTTATTCAAAGTGTGTTGACGGGAGTACCTCAAGGCAGAATGAAGGGTGCTGTGTTCCTAATAGTCTTCGTGATTATTCGGTTGCTTCGATTTTTGGATAAATCTTTGGACGTGGGCGTTTGGAGCGCCGCCAGACATCGGACATTGTCTCACTACAAATAGACGCAAATGGCAATAGGATCGGAAGCCCACTACCAACATACAGGACTACGGTGGCCCATTTTACGAAGCTTCAAGTTACAATTTTACAATTCTAAACTGTGAATACTTACTGAGGCTTTTGACATGTGCTTAGACAATAACAACTGGTTGCTTGACCAGTGTGGAAGATTTTGGAATGCGTAAGTAGTAAGGAAATTATGCCTGTTATTGAGTCCGTTAAAAAGGTATCTAATATTAGAGAGTGCCACAATTTTTGAAATCAGGGGCTAAAATAACAAAGATAGCTTATATGATGACATAATTATACATCGCGGCCCCGAATAAGCCGACAGATATAGCCGTGAATTCCTGTTTATATAAGAAGTTAAAAATATATCAACCTAGGTCCTAGTTAGTACAAAATATATTTTAGTAGTGTACGAGTATGTATGGTATTGTATTCAAAAAATAAAGTACTTTTTCATTTTGTAATCACTATAGTAGTCGGCGGTTAAGAAGTCAATCCTGAGACTTGTCATTCCCATACAGTTTATAACCTAAAAGTCACTTTGAGGTTATAAACTGTATGGAAATGACAGGTGTCATGTTTGACTTACTAACCGCCGCGCCGACCATATATACAATTTGATTGATCCCGTTGTGACACGAACATTCATCGTATATTGTACATAATGAGTGACTCGTATCGCAAAGGAATCACAAATTGTAGACGAATTTAAAGCGATAGCTATTGTCCAGTAATTTGGTACTTACCCAAATACTTTTAAGTTATCGGTTAAGTCAAAAATACACGCAAAATGTATGGTTGCAAAGTATGTTATATTATAATATCATTCGCGCACTTCCGTCGTGAGTTTTGACGAAATACAATAAACAAGGATTGTTTTATTACAATACTGGGAAGCTGGCTTGGGAATCCGAAAGGTTTGAGATTTGTATGGCATGTGAGACAATTTGGTTGGACCGTTTCAGCTTCGGCAAAAATAGTAAATAAATAAATAATAATAAAAATGCTCACGTTTTTCCGGCCGGCGGATGGTGGATTTCCGGATTTCCCCGATACAGGTAGCATTACTTAACCGATTCTAGTAAAATTTTGCTAGCAGATTTGATATTTATAAAGGTTTTTCTTACTCGCATGCACTCGTATGAAGAGCAGAAGCAGAAGAGAAGATGTAGATTATCAAACGAATCTTAAAATGGACGCCTCTCTCACACATTGATTCCGTTGTGATACGGAAATTTGTCATACAATTTATATGGGTAACCTTCGTCTCACAATCAATTAGATAAATTATTTTATTGACCAATTAAAAGTCTTAACCACACAATTCCAAAATTTGGTCCTAACCCGTCATCATCATCATTGGCCAGTCAATAAAAGGTTGATTTAAGCGGCAATTATATTAGAGGTACGGCACTTACGTAAATTGCTTGAAAGACGATACGGGAGCCAAAGCCACGACGGTAATAATCGGGAATTAAGGTACTTATATATCCTAAATTTGTCCTCCAGTTACTTTTTTAGGTCGGGATGTGCTCTCGGCTTGTCCCCTTGGTCTGAGCCGTGGTCATACATTTGAACAATTACCTTATTCATCATTATTTTCGCAAAACAATACGCGAGCGACGTAAATCTGCGTCCAGAGGCGGAAGCTATGGTCCCGCGTTTTCCATTTCCCCGGGCGTCGATCCCATGCGCGAGCGCTGACCCCGCGCAGACCGCTTTTTTCCCTTTCGGACGAGCGAAATTTTGCTTTTTGCTAGAGACATGCGCGTAGGCAACGCGATTATAATTGAATCATTTATGCTTACACTACAGTCCAGTTTTTGTTATGGATGGATACAAAACTAAATAAGTTACCTACATTAAGTATCTATTTACCGAGTCATACTCATTTATATCTACATGACAGTCTACTTTTTATACGTACAACAGACTAAATATACAGGTTGACTTCTATAAAAAATGTGTAAATGAGTATAATTTTCAACCACTTTTACGTGTGAAAATAAACTGCTGTTTCATAGGATAGGGTCTTCAATCACAGACCAAGCTGTATGAAATAGTTGTTTTTTTACTCGGAAAAAAGTGGTTCAAATTCATGGTCAAATTGGCATTTTTATATTTTGTTTTAAAGTCACCCTGCCAAGCCGCCTCGCTGAAAGCCAGGTGTCAAGCTGATCTAATGTGACAGAAGTTCAGATATACTCTTTGACTAATGGTTGGAAGGATATAAGGGTGTACGTGTCTTTATATTTAATTAAACGTTCGAACTCGGAGTTTTATTTGGTATCGTCGCAGCTGAATTAAACCCGATTAACATAGTGCAAGTGCTTACTTGCATGCAATTTTAAGTATATTTCGGGCTGCGGGTACCGGGGTAAGACGAGTACGACAAAACCCTGCAGTCTTATGAAATTTTCATGCGTGTTCTAGCACCGTTTAACTGGCACTCTAGTCAATTAATCTCGAATCTTTAAAAATTATACTATTTGGTACACAAAAAGAGCACTTAAGGTTTGGTTGCACCAAACCGTCGGTAATCGTAAGCTGTGTCCGTTGAAATCTAAATGCTGGTTGTTGTTGGAATGTTTGACAAGTTTTTATGAGATGACAGCGTCTGGCGCCATTTTTAACGTTGATCGGTCTGTGTATATTGATGCAACCCGCTCTAAGGTAGAGATGGAAATTAGGTATAAACATAAAAAAAAATATTGCTCTGTGTATAAAAAAATATGGAGGGGAAAGTAGCTAAGGCAAGTGAGGAAGAGGAGGACCAAGACCAAAGCTACTTGAAGCAAATAAAAGAGAAAATAGAAGTCGTTTCGTACAAGGAAATCAAGGAAATGGCTCCGGATAGGATTTATCGGCTGCACCGACAAGATATTAACTCTTAAATTCACGATGATAATGTCTAGTAGTTATATACCAAGACGAAAGTACCCACAAGCAAAATATAAGACGGTCAAATACTGTATCTGCATGTCTGTGGTGTGGTGGGACCATACATTTTGTACTGAGTAGCAGCCGGCGAAATCATAGTACGGAATTCGGCGCCCGAATCCGGTCGCATACTTCAGGCTGTATGTGGCGGCCCTAAATATTGTTTTGGAAGTCACCCTACGTAACAAATTTGCAGAGACAATAGTAAATTATAAATACTGCCAATGTCTTATACGTTATGGGGTAACTCGAAATAATTGCTGTTAGACATGTGGTTGGTGGTTTAGTCCCTGTAACATTATTTTCGTATTTCACATATTTAATTAGGAACTTTTTTGTTGTGTCCATAAATGGATCGTGTTAAGACTTTGAAAATCTATATAATTGACTATTCTCTGGGTTTGACCCCTTTCTTTATCTCACTTCCTTCCGCATTTTTCCACTTGCCATATGCACATACTAATCTAGTTTTTCCCTAATCCTAGTCGTAAAGATGGATCGTATCCGGCAATATCTTCCAGGCAATGTTTGATCGAGACGAACTTTCCCCGCGCAGTAGGTATAAATAGACTATTGCGCAACCAGGGCGTTGCACCGGCCGGCTGCACCGCCTGCATCTGGTGCTAAACCACGGTTAAACTAAACTTATGGTTAAGGCCTAAATTGGCTTTAACAGTATTTTAAGAAAAAGTGTTTGATTTGGCAAAGCGAAAAAAAAATTATTATTTATAACATACTGAAAAATGTTGCTGTCTCTAAAACACGACATCCAAAATTCGGGTACGTCTGAAAATTCTCTTTAAACAGTTCTATGTCTTTATTTTTTAACATAGGTTGGTCATAATTAATAACACAATAACATGACGATCATAGTAATAAGTTTGCTGATTTATATTATACGTATTTTCTTATTATAAGCATCAGTTTTCTGATCTACCTATATGTACCTTTCTATATATTTAGAATGTACGCGGCCGAAAAACCCTAGTGAGCGATTAGAGCGAAGAGTATCGATTAAAATAAGTTCATTTAATTTTGACCTATTTGTGTTTGGTCATATCCAGCCCTGAACTCATCATTAGAGGGAGGAAGCTTAATATGGGGGTTCCCCGAGGTAGAGTCGAATCAATAAGATACACGTACTTACAGCAAATGGGTGGTGTTCAAATTATTGGACCATAATTATTGCTTTTAATTCGTCTAAATTGTAATTTATTCCGTTGTGACACGAAAGTTACCCATATAAATTGTATGTAAAATTTTCTTGTCATAGCGAAATCAATTAACTTGTAGATGAATTAAACGCCAATTGACCAAAAATTTAAAAAGTGAAAACGACAAACGGACAAGATACTGATGAGTAAAGAAGCCATAACAAATACAGATTGGGGCGAATGGCGAATCCGAACATGTTGAAAAACGAGTGGGACCAGAACTGTTTATAAGGTGTCATCCATTAGGTACCTAAAAAAAAATGCATATTTCCCGGTGTTCCTAATAACCCCTCCCCTCCCCTTTCCTTACAGTGTGTTTATATACCAAACGATAACTATACATACCACTTAAAACAAAACATTCAGAACTCTAAATATAGTACATAATTATATATTTACGCCTCACACGTTTTTGGTACTCAAATGCCAGTAGAACAACGATTTAAGTACCACTGATGCTCATATAAGAGATAAGTCACTTTAAAAGTACTTAATTAAATATAAGACTGAAGGTTGTTACGATTAACAACTGGCTGACATTGGGCGCACATATATACATAATTTAGCTATACATGACGGAAGCACACTGGTTAGCCTTATATGTAATCGCGGCTTAGTATTATACAGTACAGTAGCAAAAAGTAAGAAAAAAACTAAGTGCAAAAGAGTATACCATTCTATTTAATAGTATTTGTTTAACATGTGTTAGCTATTCATGTTAATTGGAATAAACATGTGAGCTGGCCTGAAATGACTTTAGGATCTCTATTATTGCGTGATCGTTCTCACTTATTTATTATGATACAATTGTATTGTACTTAACAAAAGCTTTAACTTAACTTTTTCTTGATAATTTAGCAGTGATACTAGTTATGTGTTTAATATTAGACTTTAGTAATTCATGAGAACAATTGTTTGGTAAACTGGCTAGATACTTTCTAATGAATAGTGCATCACTTTATTTCTTGTACATTGCAATCTGAAGTGGTTTTATTTTATTTGAACTATGAAAAGATGTTTTAAGCAGCGTCCATGTTAGAGGTGCGGCACTTACTTCAATACTATTATACTTATACTTATGTTACCATATTAACATACTGTGTTGGAATATAGCATCTCCCTTTTATTCCGTAAGTGTCGTATGAGACGACTGTGTGAAAAGGTTTGTATTGTGTTGTAGGCGATGGGCAAGCAACCTGCCACTGCAATATCACATTTTCCTCATCTTTACACCAATAATTGCAAAATTAAAACTGATTAATAATAAAATTGGATGTGCTCTGCCTTTCACATTTGGGTAAGGACTAACTTTTCGGACGATTGTTAAGAATAAATCGTCTACAATTTAATTGTTTCCGTTGTGACACGAAAGTTACACATATAATTTGTATGTCAATTTTACGTGTTATAACGGTCCTAGTAGACTATGTTTCGTCAGATGTGAGCGAGAACACACCGGAAAGAGTTTTGGTTTAAAATTGAATTTACTCTATTTAAATTACCCACTGTTTGTTTTCCTAAGTTTTAGACCAAGGTAGGCTTTTGTGTCTACAATTTAATTGATTCCGTTGTGTCACGAAAGTTAGCCCTATAAATTGTATGAAACAAAATTCGTGCCACAACTGAATCCATTGTAATGTAGGCGAAATAAAAGCCTTAACTCTGGTCATAAAAAAAGTTTTGCTTGTTATCCTCACCCATTAATACATTTATTGGGACAGTCAATTAGAAAACAGAGTGAACTTCAATGAATTCGACTAATTCGTGGTGGTGTAAGTGGGAGTCGCAGTGGAACGCGAAAAGATATCAACAAACTTTAACACGTTGGGCCGGTACTGTGTCCCTGTAATTTGTCTAAATATTTCTGTTTATTTAATTAATTTCGATTGACTCGTAGAAAAAGTATTATAAATACAGTACCGGCCAATAATATATCACCTTTGTGTTTTTTTAAGTAAACATGTATATAGTAATGTATATTGTTAAGATTATAAAGTGTAAATATTACCCAGAGCTTTACCAAAAAATAGAATGCATTTTTCAATAAAATAATATGAAAGCAGAGTTATACTTACTCATTATATACTTAAAACCTGCAGAACATAACAAAGCGCAGTCGGTCTTTATGAACCTATATATATTATAAATCAAAAGAAGTGATAGATTAACATTTTATATATTTATTAAAGTGTAACAACATTAATACTTTGTAGCAAAGCCTTTTGATTCAATAACTGCTTTACGGCGTCTAGGCATAGAGTCCACAAGAGCGTTAATAGTTGATTGAAGGATTTTATGCCATTCCTCCTGTAGCTGAGAGAACTTTTGGCTCGCATTAGTGGCTCTTTTACCTTACAAACGTCTTTCTAGTTCAACCCATAGCGGCTCTATTATATTTAAGTCACGGGATTGACTTGGCCAGTCCATTAGAGTAACGCGTCGCCGCTTGAACCATTCTGTGACACGTTTTGCATGATGCTTTGGATCGTTGTCCTGCTGAAACACAAACCCGCGGCCCAGAAATCGTCGTGCATAAGGTAACATCACATTGTCCAGAATATTTAAGTACACATTCTGGTCCATAATGCCTTCAATTTTGTGAAGGGGGCCCATGCCTTTAGCGGAAAAGGCACCACACACCATTACAGAGCTTTCTCCGTGTTTTACCGTGGGAAGTTGGTCCACGGGCTTATATCGGGTACCAGTAGGGCGACGTACCCACTTTATACCATCGCTTCCAAATAAAAGAAACTTGCTCTCATCGCTCCAGAGTATATCAGACCATTGTCGCGGTGTCCAGTGTTCGCGTGCTTTACACCAAGCTTCTCTTATCTTTCGGTTCTTTACAGGGCGTCTTCCGTTTAATCCGGCGTTCTTCAAACGACTTCAGACAGTCCGTAAAGATGGTGTACGCTGTCCTGAGGTTGATATTTCTTTGACTATATCCGTCGCCGTTAACCGAGGATTCTCACGTGAGACTCCAAAATGTTACGGCCGGTCACATGTGTAGTACAACGTGGTCTGCCACGTGTTTTATTGCCAATAGAACTTTTTGGTGACTTTAATCGCTTCAGCAACTTAGTAATCGTGGTTCTTGATACACTAAACTGCTGCGAAAGCTGTTTGTGGGTACGCCCTTGCTTGTAGCGGGCAAAGATAGCTTGTTGTTGACAGGGATTCAAATTTTTCGCCCCACGAGTCTTCGTCATCTTCACCTGGTTAACCACCTATCGTTTTTAAGATAATAATTTCACATTTACATACAACTGTAGGAAAACTGTCCTGTAGTGTTTTTGCGGAAAAAAACAAAAAACCAAATAACCTTTATATGTGGCCAGGTTTTCTTATCGCTCGTCCAAAGATTCTAAATACTACCTATTGCATTATGAGGTAAGGTAAAAACATTTAGGAATATATAAAAAAAGTTTCGCCCTAAATACCTAAAGGTGATGGGATGAAAATAGTTTAAATAAATAGCTTTTTAATTCTCGTACCTTACTCAGACATTGCATAAAACACTATCGGTTACTGTCAGTATGGAAGAAAAAGATGAATCGGAACGGCGGTAACCATCAGTTAAACGCCAGTTACCCGCCCGTGCGCCAGCGCATTTCGGTTTACTCTTTTTGCATTCGTTCTTGCAGCTGGTCTGACCTATTTACTGAAATAGACGCCCGGCACGTGGCGCTATAGTTTAGCGCGTGGCGTTGCCCGCCTCGCATTGTGTAGTGTATCCCAAATACAAATATAGGTAAATAGTTATTTATTAAATAATACACATATATTGAATTTACGACATGTGCGGATTGGAGACACTTTGAATTTCTTTGTACGAAGTTTTCCTTCATCAAAAGGTGAACAGTAAATATGAAATGATGTTCCGCAGATATATAAGTTAGCCGAAATTGCAGCATGCAGTGTGGGGTGTTGGGGACTACTGACCGTTCCCACTCATCTCACAGAGAAGGGCAGCAGTGCCCAGCTGTGGGACACGTATATGGGCTAAAGATAATACTGATGAATTTACTATATTAGTGCTGACCCCGCCCTGGGCATTGCATGTTCTGATTAGAATTTTAGATTACATTCGTGCAATTAAAATATAATTAATTTTCACACTCGCATGCAGTTATACTATGTTTAGTTTATTAAAAAAATATATGGTTCTTTATATTTTCTCTAGAAATTGTTTTGTGGTATAAAAGTACCTCGGTGTATAATAAACAAATTACTGTAGACCGCTTACCAACTGGTGGACCGTGCCTACGCATATTTGCCACAAGGTGTAAAAAAAGTTTATAATAAAACAATATGGCCACAATGAACAATTACGCCACAGTAATTAGCCGCGAAAACCGCGGAAGGCGTAATACGAATTAACAGTACAATAACTCTAACAATTATGTCAAGTTTCATAAAATCAACGCGTTGCATTATAAGGCTGTGCACGCACGCGCAATGCACATAAAGTAAAAGTCCCAGTGCGCGACACTGATCCAGTCGTTAACATTAATTCATAACAAGAGATGTGAATTATAGAGGAATTAGGTAGCAATAATTGAAGCTTTTACCTAATTACATATGCCTACCTACACGTGGACTGATTAGGGATGCATAACAGTACATTACGATACAAGTGCAGAGAACAAGAAATTCGCAACGAGTGGTTATGAATTGAAACACGACCGAAGGGAGTGTTTTAAATCGACACGAGTTGCGAATTACCTGTTCGCACGTGTATCGTACAACGTTTTACAGTACATGTGGCTCTTTAAAGTTTCGACATATGCACGTAATCTGCTGATTACCGCACTCGTGCGGTAAAGTAGCACCATATGTACTGTAAAAGTATTTTTCGAAATATTGCCCTCATATTTATTTATTATATTTTTTTATTTAACGGATATTTGTTCTTGAGTCTTGGATGTTTTCTATGTATTTAAGTATGTATTTATCTATATAAGTATGTATAACGTCGTCTAGTACCCATAGTACAAGCTTTGCTTAGTTTGGGACTAGGTTGATTTGTGTAAGATTGTCCCCCTAAATATTATTATATTATTATATGTAAAAGTACTACCACAATGAAGTCAAAAAACTATGGGATTTAAATTCTTATAGGTGAAAAACGTAAGAAGATGACCTGTTGTATGTAGTTGTAGCGTGTTCGAAGACATTACAATATTACATATTTAAAATGTGCAACACAAACAAAAGAAACGCCTATTCGTACACGTCACAACTATATACAACAGGTCATCTTCTTAAGTTTTTCACCTACAAAAATTTTAATCCCATAGCTTTTTGACTTCATTGTGGTTTTTGACTTTTAAATTTATAAATAAATATAAGGGCAATATTCCAAAAAATACTTAAGGGTATATACTATGCACGCCAATATAATAATATATATTTAATGGATATAAATTATACTTCAATAGAGAACATTTGAACCTCAGAAGCAAATAATGTTTCATCACACAAATTTGTTTTGTGTGACAATGTATTATGTAAGTATATTTGTTCTTGAGGGGATTTGAACTCAGGACGGCCATCTTTGAAGTCTTTACTACCAACTAGGCTACGCGGATTCCAATCTTTTTTTTTTATAATAAAATTTATAAAATAATGCATCGTCAGTGTGTCCGCGGTTCGCGCGCTCGTGACAGCGCTTTCACTGCGCCGCTTCCTATGATCTTATACAACAATCGCGTTAGTTTGCGATTTGCGACAGTTTGTACAGGCAGCCAAGTAAATAGTCAACCAATTTTGACCCTCAATATCCAAATAATAGAGTCGAATGGTGGTAGACCAATGATTTGGTTGACTATACAATGTACACTCAATATTAGTATTGTTTGAAACGCACGAACTTTACCGAAACGCTACTTTCTTGACAAACCGGCAGATTTTAGTGAAACGTAGACAAATATCCTTGTAAGTAATTTTTTATTCAAAAATCTTCAACATCATAATTAGACTTTTATATTTTTGTAAGTGGTAATGGAAAACACTCCCATAACCAAACATATAACCAAATTTTGACATTTTTTTTCTTCAATATTGGACGAGATCTTTTCAATAGTTCTAATGATAGCTGAGAGCTTTTATTTCCAATCCAATAGTCTATAATAATAGCTGAAAACCATCTCGACAGAGACCAAAGACTTTTAATTTAAAAAGTGTGTACTCAAATCGGATCATCCCTTTGGGACTTACGATACCACAAACTTGGGTGGAGTTTAAATTTTAGGATCATAGTTAAGGTATACTGGTTCGACAACAATTTCATTGATTCCACTGTGACACGAACATTTTTCATACAATTTATATCGGTAACTTTCATGTCCCAACGGAATGAATGGAATTGTCGCAATTTAAAAAAACTCCACCCTCGCAAACACACATTCAGACACACATACAAATGTTAAACTATAAAAAGGGGTAAATATATTTGACACGATGACCAAACGGTGGAAAATTCCCAATACCTACCTATGCAAACGAAACCTGCACCTTGAAGTACGAAAATACCTCAACATTTATGAGCACCTGGGATGAAATTGAAAAACAGCGCCTGACGTCATTACTCATAAACATATGCTCAGCAGAATTGATTTTGAGACAGTTTATGCCTGGAAATTATTCAGAAAATACTTCGAGACCGCACTGCATCGCAAATAATTTCCGGTATCATAACAATAACGTAAGGCACTCGCGAATTAAATAGTCCTATAGTCATAAGATTAATAATAATTATTAGACAACGGAGAGCAATGCTTTTTATTCAGAGATAGATTTAAATATTCTGCTTGTCATTACAGTAAGCATACGCGATATCTGATATCGTTACGTATAAAACCTAGACCGAGATCTCTGCCCACCCTATTCGCAATCAGAGTCGCTAACATCGCATTCCTAGATGAATTACAAGTACTATAGCCCTTAGTCTAGAAAGGCCATTTCACCTAACCGCGCGCGTTATCTCCCATCAGCCTTATGAAATAGTATGGAGCGCGAACGTAAACGCACGCGTTCGAGTCAACCGAGGAATCGGTCTAGGGTGCTCGCGCGCAGTGAAAGTGCTTTCCAGCGTCGACGGCCCGGTCGATGAACCGAGCGGGCGAGCGGCCGCGCGCGCTACGCTAGAGCGGGACAACCGTACTTCGGTGCGTTCGCCGCAAACGCTCGACTTTCTTCGTGGCGTAAAGAAATAATCATAAATGTTTTTTTAATGACTTTTAGACACTTGCGTTTTGTTATTAATGAACTGATTGACAGGTTCGCAAATATGGACAGATGAAATGGTAATATCGCTGCTGTGTCTATGGTTTATCTAGACATCATTTACACCTAATAAAATCGAATAGCTTTCGACTATCTTTCTACCCCGCAGTCAAACCTCTCTGACATTCTGATAAGTAATAAGACTATTCCTTTTTAGACATGCATTTTTCGCTACATAGTTAAGTTATTATATTAAACATTTGTTTCTGTTGTGGATCGTCTAGGGTGCAAAGTCGAGCTATGCATTTTTACATGCAAAAAGTGACTAATTTACTTGCACTGATGCTTATCTAAATTACTATAAGTAGTTATTTTTCTCACACTAACAGTTACATCCATCGCTCACTTATGCGCGCTAACCCCAACGAGTACACGTAACAAATGTAATCTTGATTTCAATGCTATACCTGCGCTAAATCAGATGCCCCTTAGCCAAAGCTTTTATTGTTGCTCACCATCCTTGTTCATGTCCACACAAAAATATGTATAATTTAGCAGCAAAAGAGTATTTGCCATCAGACGAGTACGTTTTGATGATACCAAAATTCAAATGTTATCTCTCTATAATATTTAGTGCCGATCTTCAAATGGGTGTCGATTAAGTCAATTAACCCGTCAGGTATCCTATAGCCTAAATTAACCTACATGATTTTTTGAAAATGGAACTCTCTACGTATGTATGTTAGCAATATTTTCAATGCATTTATATGACGTCATAACGTTCAACGGTTAAAGTTCTAGGGGTTGAAGTGTGTTGTTGACTACCGACTACCAAACCTATCACTGTAAAATCCACACTTTCTCCATCTTCTACCCCGCATTGGAAGTGAGGCTGAAAATTTTCATGTGGTCGGCCAACCCCTTTTAAAGGCGTGTATGTAGAGTAGACAATGTGTTAGTGTGTGAGTGCATTGCCCCACTAGGCAAAAAAAACGGAGAAATGCAATGAAATAACGCAGGTAACATGTGACGCTGTACTTTCACTGACAATTAAGTGCCTTGCTGCACGCCACACCGTATAAATTTATATTTATTTACATTGGATATATTTTTTCTAGTACGCTATGGTTGGGCCTGAAAAGCATATCTAATTATAAGCGTATGTAATAATTGATTGATTCCCTAACATAAGTATATAAAAAGCGCATTATTTCTAAATGGAGAGCCAAATTTAGATTAGTTATATTAATGCTAGATTAGTGAAGTTGGCTGTGCGTCAGCCAAGTTCGCAAAGCAAAAAAGAGGACATGTCGGCCGTACACGAACCATTTCGGGTCACTTTTGACACCCCAAAAACAATTGCAATTTGGCGAGTCTCGTAAGACCACCGGGGAATGGGCAGCAGCATTCCTAGAGTGCGGTGGAGATACTGCGATCGCCAACCCGCGTGCCAAGCGTGGCGATTATGGCATTTACCCCCCATGAGATTGGGGGAGGCCTATGTCCAGCAGTGGACGTCCTAGGGCTGATGTGGTGGTGGTGGAGTCTCGTAAGACAATCTGAATGCTGCATCCTGAATTTCAATAAAAAACCTCTTACTTTTCACGAGATTTTGACGTCCGAAAATAACTATTTTTACACTGACTGCTAAATATGCTTCATATCTTCCATGTGATCTATGATGTTGGAATGTAGCATCCAGCTAGGCAATGGTGTGTGAATCATCATCATCATCAAAATATTGGTGGTCATTATTTTACACAAATCGAACAAGTCCCATAGTAAGCTCAATAACGCATGTGTTAGACGACGATATATTTAATAGATACATACATAGAAAACATCCTAGTCTCGGGAAAAAATGTTTCTGCTCACCACAGAAACAATGCCCTTACCAGGATCCGAACCCGGGACCTCTAGCTTCAGAAGCAGAGTCACTACCAACTATAAGCTAAACAGACCGACAAAAGGCCGATATAAAGGGAAAAATTAAAAAAAATAAGCTTTTATTTATCTTGCAATGTATGTATGTTCGGGGTAAATTTAGCCACTAACTTTATGTTTACTACGGAACTCAAAAATCAAAAAATACCTAATTCTGAAAATAAATGTATCTGTCTGTATCTTCAACTATCAAAAACAAAAACAGTTTACAATGTAAATCAATGTATGACGTCTATAACATATCCTTCAGTTTTGTTTTGAATATTTCAGTGTGTTGTAGAATGAGTACGGAGCACGAAGGGGGGAAGTGGGAGTAAACAAACGTAACGAGGGTAGGCTGGGGAAGTTCGGCGTACGCAGGCCCCGTCTACTCCGTGTTTAGTTAGGCACGAAATGATAGACTTTCGACAACCCTCACAACTTGTTATAGTTTTCATGAAGCTTACTTTCGAACTCTTCTTGTTGTTCGCCGGCGGTATTTACATACCATAAGAAAATTACACGACTATGTAACTAGACGACAAAAAAAAACAAAAGATAACGTTACTACATACAGCCGAACTATAAAGGAATTTATCGCAACAACCGGCAGTCTCAGCTATGTTTTTTTTTTCACTTCTTTCACAAGTTGCCTAAAAGTGATTTTCGGAATTGCAATTCGGTACCGATGATTACACGAGTCGGCTACCATAATATTTTAGTTACATTCTGTATAGTTACTTGGTACCAGACAGCAATACGAACGCACAAATAATATGATAAAAGTGAAACATAGACCGAAATCTGGCAAAAAGGAATCAGACGAAAAAGCGATAATATTCCAACAATTTTAAAAATTCAAAATACTTAAATAAAGGGTCATTCCTTAAGTTACTGCCCCGGTTCCCCCACTGTACCCCTAAAGTCATCGTACCAGGTGCCACCCTGTATCGATTCTTAGTAATCACGGGCCCACGCGTAACCTTTTCGGATCGCGCAATTGTACATAACTTATTCGTAGGCTCATTAAAACTATCTGTAAACATTTTAATATAGTATCCTTACTACGTTTTGGCTCTTTAGATGGCTACAATAGTTGCAAGTTTTTGCTAGCTGTTGATTAACTTATTGGTAATTTTTAGGATTCCGTACCTCGAAAGGAAAAAACGGAACCCTTATAGGATCACTTTGTTGTCCGTCCGTCTGTCCGTCGGTCAAAACCCTTTTTCTCAGGAACGCGTGGAGCTATCAAGCTGGAATTTATATCTAATAATCAGGTCTACTGTTTCTTGGAGCTCTGAAAAAATCAAACTTCTAAGCCAACGCAATCAAAAGATACAGCCGTTTATGCCGAAAATTTTCGACACTCGCAAGGAAATCAAAACCTACAGGGTACTTCCCGCGAACACAGAATCTTGAAATTTGGTACGAACCAACGTCTTATAGAACAGATAAAGGAAAAATTGTGAAAACCGCAAAATTTTAGTTACATCATATAATAAAAATATTTTTACGGAACCCTCGGTGCGCGAGTCCGACTCGCACTTGGCCGGTTTTTGTTATGTATGTGTCACCCTTGATTCCGGCCTACATACTTTAATTCTATCAGGCCTCCTTCAGGGGATGGCTAGGACTAGGTATGTATAACTCGAGATGCAAGCTGAGGAGTGGGAAGTTTTCGGTAGTGGTTCAGTACCAACTACAGGGAAAACATGCCAAAATTCATTCATTCCGGAACTAAGTAGAAGAGAGAACGTTTATGTACTTTTAGTGTCAACTGTCTATAGTTTATGTATGAATTAATTCGTCTATAATTTATTCCATGATGTAACGCAAGTTACACGGTAAATTTGTATGAGTAGTATTCTTTATACTTACCAACCACGTTAAGCTAATTTCAAACTCACAATGTATAAGCCTAGTTATGTACAACCGGCTTTGTATCAGTATGACTAAAAATGACAGAGACAGTCTTTAGGCTGTGCTATAGGGCATTGCAATATGGAGCTTATAATGAGGCATCCGCCAGCTTTGTGAAAATTGAAATAAGCATGGATGTACTTACTTATAAGAAATCTAATTTAATTCAAATATTTATTAATTAAAGATACATTTACACGTCATATATCTAATTCCAATAAATATGTGGTTAAGTAAAGAATTTTTATTAATCTCAAAAGAAATTTACATAACACTTAATGAGATATATGTATTAAATAAGTTCTATGTTAATTTGTTAGTTTGCGCCCGTGAGCGACAATATGATTCTATGTATTTACTATTAGAAGTTTAATTTTATTACATTAAAAAAGTTAATATCATAATTAAATCCGATAATATAAATATCAACTAAGTGGCGCCGCACCGCCATATTTATACGCTATAATACCTTCACTCAAATTACTAAATAATTTAACCATACCTATACAATTGTATATATCACAGTCACACGTGGATCCATTGATGCCGGGTCACCCCCCACCCCCACCCCCACTACAACGTAGATCGATTCGAGATGACGGCAAATATATCTACACATTATTCGCCTTAACACGATGGAATAAGGCGCAAAACTGTGAACATAAATATTTTCGACATACATTTTGGTTCGTTACATGAAGTACCTTTTCCAAGCCTTTAGTGTAACTTGTACTTTAAATGTATACCAATTGGATTTAGTTTTGAATTAAGCGTGGGATTTTAGGAGAATGCTTATATTGCTCGGATACACAAATCGTGATTTTCGTTTGGACTTGATTAAATTGAGTAGGTACAAATTACCTACTGTTCGATTTAAATAGAGGAAATGATATCCCAAGAACAATTCTAATAATGTAAACGTAATTAGAGAACAGCCTTCATCATATCAGCCGAGGTATGTCCACTGCTGGGCATAGGCCATAAGTAGGCATAGAGAAACAGTCTATACAAAATACAAAGATATACTCATACGAATCATGCCTACTTACTTTCATCGAAAACGTCTAAGATTTTGAAATTGACCTTACCGGGAATGAGACTAAAGTAGCTACCTGAGATTGTACTGTTATTTAACAGTATCGCTTCTTCAAATGGTACCTCCTGCAATTTCATATTTATATTGCACTATTTACTTGCTATTTACCTCCCGACCTAGAAACAAAATAAGTACCTTTTTGGGTTTAGTCTATGTAATCTCCACAGAATATTAGAAGGTTTCAATAAATGAATTTACAATTTTACGAATTACCTTCGTTAAGTTGTTTACGTAAACACAGTACGGTACCAATACAAATACTCGTGCATACACAAATTCGTCAAGTCAATCAGGAAAGAAATAATCCAAGCCAAGCTCCTTTCAAAGGAATCAAACATTTGTAAATAAGTCTTTTATATTATATTTATATCACTTCCGCATTTGAGATCACGTCTAGTTTTTTTTATAGTACAAAAGGCCTTTTTAAGGTTTTTGTAGACGAAAAATTACTACAATTTTTTTACTAGGTTCACTTGGTTTAACTGTTTAACGTGTAGCGCACTGTTTCTCATTGAAACTGTCCCGCACTCCGAGCATCATGCTTAATGGGCTTCTGACATCAGCAGCTGATTGTGACTTGTTTGCTGGGAGCAGATGGGTACAAGTCTGTCGTGAATGTTTGGAGTATTGTGAGATGATGGATAATCGGTAGTGTCTCGTAATTATTCCGTATTGTGTTGTCTGAAACGTAATATGTGTACTCTTGCAACAATTTGTTATAGTTATAGATAGTTACATTTTCCAGCGCCTTGGTGAAAAGTGTAATGCTGGGTAAATGGATATGGGCGAAGAGTCTCCCATAATAATAGCAGCACGAAGACGTCGCTGTCATGTATTGTTACAATAAATAAAAATATAGGGTCACCATCAACATAGCTGATAGGATCATCGCTTTAATATCGGATGTGTGTATAGGGAAACTAGACCCTTGTTGGGATTATGCTGGCCATACATGATCAAATTTGCCGCCATGTTTGCAGCGCGCTTGAAACGGCGTCGAAACTTGACGGTGTAAGTTTATCAGTGTGCATGACAAGTCTACTGATGATATCATCATCTATACATACACCGTCAAGTTTACCATATGACGCTTCAAGCGCGCTGCAATCGTGATGATAAACTTGATCGTGTATGGCCAGCATTACACCGGTTTCCTCATAGCTGTCAGTGGCAGACTATATTTAAGATCATGTCCACTAGCGCCACTCGTAAACAATTGTGATTACTTAAATTTAACGATAGATATTGAAATAAGGAGGCCACTATGTAAAGTATACATTAAATAAGTTTTTGCGTTGCTGGATTCGTCGACCTAGGCGTCCAAAGTAAAAACGGCCGTTTTATTTCTTAACTCACATATCGACGAATCTATTAACGTTAAAACTAGTTTGATGTATTCAAAAGGTACTTAAATACGAAATACTTTACATAGTGGCCTCCTTTTTTCAATATCTATCGTTAAATTTAAGTAATCACAATTATTTACGAGTTGCACTTGTGGACCAGTTACATTTTAGTAAAGCGCTCTCAAGCAACTTCAAAGAAATTAGAACCATAATGTGTTATGTAACGTCGACCTGTGACATAGAAAGTATGAATACATTACCATGATTTGAAATACATTGCTTATTCAAAACTTTCATGACAACATTTTTCCTTCATCCGATTTTTAATATTTGCATGTCTTTGTAGCCAGAGGATTTTGAATAAGTCTATTTAATGATATACGGAGTGTAACATCGTGTCGTAAATGTATACTTTGGTTTCAGATAATATTCCGAGGCAAAAAACGTTGTTAATTTTCGTCTCAAATTGTTAAATAAATTCTTAATCTCTTAGCATTTTTACAGGAATTAGGAAAATACCGAAATTATGCGAACTACGCTTTTTTTACCTACTTGCTATTCTGCGCCACCTCACACTAGTTGGGTACTCCGAGGTCGACTAGGTCTTTGAGGGCTTGTCACTCCAGCGGTATCTGAGACGATCAACCTGACGCACCTATTCCATTCTATACATATATGTATTATTTAACTTTTGCTAATAATAGCACTTGATTTCAAATCACAATAATGGTCTAAAAGCAGGGTTTCGGTATTATATTACTTAAGGTAATCGCCCGAACGTTTGACATCATAATACCGAATACTAACACCTTTTGTTCACCCCTATTGTGATTGTGAGTGCTTATGACAAGTCTGAAAGGCCAAGTATCGAGTTAGTGTCTAGCACAGGGACATATTACCTTACACTACCTATGTTTACTTACATTAAATAATGTTGATGTTTAAGACATGTTCTGTACCAACTAAGACAGAGCGGTGCCTCTCAGCACAGGTATTCTATACTTAAAAAGAGGTACCGTCAGCTGACTGTAAACCATTTTGTGACTTAATAAACGATTTTTTTAAGACTGCTCGTGTCCCTGCAGCGCCCGTGTTCCGCGTGCGGTACGCGAAGTAAAGTAACGTCGGCCGAGGTCAACTCGTGGATGGGTGACCGCTTTGAGTGGCTTGACTGAGCGTTCCCGTGCTTTGAAAGGCACGCTAAGCCGTTGATCCCGGCTGCTGTCTATGACAACTCGTAAGCCAAGTTAGAGCCCTATGGGCGGCTTGAGAACTTTGGAACAGTCAAGTTGCCCCTGTTGCCCACTCATTTGAGAAGTTTAATAAGGTCTAGCCTAGTCTAGCTTGACAAGTCTAGTAAAGTTAGCAAGTGCGCGTATTACTTTACTTGGTATTGGTTCGGTACCAAATGCACCATGATCTATCATGCTTACATCAGCAGATGTGAGTGGAAGGGTCCACAGGAGAGCGGTTCCGCAAAGAGTAAAACTAATATTAATTAGTTTTACTCTAGGTTTCGGTCTAGGCCTAGGGAAGTGCTTAAAGCCAGCACAACTGACGGGACGCGAGTCGATCAAATCTCCTCTTTCTAATTCGCACTGTGTGTGCGAGTACAGGGTTGTAAGCGGGCATGTGACACCCCTGGATTCGCAGGTGCCCGCTTTCCATCAAACGGGCCGTACGTTTGTTTGCCACCAAACGTGGTATTTAAAAAAAATTAGGTACAGGTGATAAGGGGTCGCGGACAACTTATCACCAATTTTTTTTTAATACCACGTCGGTGGCAAACAAGCGCACGGCCCGCCTGATGGTAAGCGGTCACCGCAGCCTATGGACGCCTGCAACTTCTAGGGGTGTCACATGCGCGTTGCCGACCCTTTAAGAATTTATACACTGCTCTCTTGAAGAACCCCATACTGTAGTCCGTCGGGAAAACCTCGGCAGGGAGGTCACTTCAAAATCAATTTGTGCTCAGTAGCAGTTTTACCTAGTTTTTATCGCCCACTCCCGAAAAATTTAAGAATAACTTGGTTTGGAACTTGGTCGATCAACGTAAAATGATTTCAAACATTTATTTATAAAAGAAAAAAAAACGGGCATGCTTTGTAATCTTAATAAAAACTAATATTACCAAACGCGTTTTCAGAAGAAGACTATAAGTTTTAAAACATACATTCTTATAAGTAGAGTACTTCTAAGGTTTGGAATTCTCTGCCGGCGTCTGTATTTCCGAGTTCATATAACCTAGACCTTTTTAAGGCACGAGTGAATAGGCATCTTCTGGATGAGCGCGCTTCATCGTCGGCCTCATCTTTGCCCCCCCCGTCTAAATGCTGGCCAAGAGCAATAGTTATTTGTTATACAAGGGTGCAAAGTTGTATTTTACCCTCGAGTGTGGAATTGAAACACGAGCCAGCGAAAGGATTCTATAGTTGAACCACGAGCGAAGCGAGTGGTTCTAAAATAGAATCCTGAGCGTAGCGAGTGTTTCAACACACGAGAAGTAAAATACAACTTTGCACCCGTGTGTAACACAAAACTTTTCTCCTCACTATAGCGAGGAAAGTGCAACATGCAAAACACACAGTTCCACAGGCATGATTGTTATCACAGGAATCACTGATTTTTTACGATATTATAACAGAAAACTCTGGAAGTTGTGTATAATATTTACGTGAGTCGGGAGTCGGTGACAAGTTGTGTATATTTTAGTTGACATTGACAATGATGACATTTCTGACGATGCGTTTTGAAATTGCATCGACTCAACTTGTGCGTTTACAATTATACTCAATATCATAATAAAAAATATGTTACTTATAGAATATGAATTTTTACGACTTAAATCATTCAAAATAAAGCTAAATTTGGTATTTTTTATTAAATTCTTAAACCCTTTTTTTAATGATAATTGATATCAACCGAACCATTATTATGAGCGTTTTACGTTTTGTTATCTGTCAAAAGCTACTCAAACACGCTCCAAGGTCAAATTACTTTTCCCACTTTTGGATAAAATGCGTTTTTACCCGCTTGTTTCAAAGGATAAAAGACGGCTTTCCGAGCTAGTGAGGGGAAAACCTATTTTTAATAAAAAAAAATCATATCCTTTTCATTCCTCGACTATACTAACCTCAACATAGTTTTCATATTAAAACGTTTGTGTAATTTATATACTTAATCTTTTTTTTTATTCTACTACCTCAAAGTGAGGTTTTACGTACATAATGTATGAACCGTAAAATAGTGGAAAACCATTTGTAACGAAAACGGGGATATTTTTTTCTATGTTAAAATTAATTGTACCAAAAATTACCAAATGCTAGGAAAAAAATATATGTACATAGATCTGTACCTAAACTTTTGACTGAAAACTGTAAATCAGACGGTTTCCGCAGCAGTACCTACAGGCGGTACTCTCCTTGTTACAGCGTTAAGACCGAGTGCGGCAGCGGTTTTCCACATTGCGTGTGACCCCAACTAACCGCAGTGTGTTGCGCGTCTCGACCGTGCAATGCACAGGTAAAACGCACGCCGCCCGCCGCAAAGGCGTGGCTGGGATATTCTAGGGAAGCAGCTGAAGGCACTTTTTAAATCTGTTTTACTCTCGACCAAGGATAGAGCGTTTCTACCCTTGGCGTTAAATTAAAGTTCTAACGAACCTATATTGAAGGCCGAGTCTGGGTTAAACTAGAGAAGATTTCTCCAGTTCCGGAAACCGCGGGCCATTAACATATTTTCGGGACCCCAGTTCCTATCTGGCCATAAGTTATAATAATAATTATGCTCACTATGAACCGTATGCTACACCCGCGCTCGTCTGTTATGAGACTGTACATCCCGCGGAAGCTTGGAGGCCGCGGCTTCTTAAATGCCAAAGACCTCCACAACCGCGAGGTGTGCAGTCTCAGAGATTATTTCCTAAACAGCGAGTGTGGGATGCATCGTGATGTGGTGGCTGTAGACACGCTCCTCACCCCGCTCTCCATGGCAAACGAGAACTGGCGCAGACTTAAAGTGCTGAGCACCGGGGACCGCAGGGCGGTGTGGAAGAGTAAGGAGCTACATGGGCGGTTCTACAAGGCCCTTACGGGGCCCGACGTAGACCTGCTCGCATCGGTAAACTGGCTACGTTTTGGGGGTTCTTTTTAGGGAAACTGAAGGTTTTGTCTGTGCAATTGCGGACGAGGTTATCATGACGAACAACTAACGGAGGTATATCCTGAAGGACGGTACGGTCGACATTTCTCGGGCATGCCGCCGTCCCGGAGAGTCACTCAGGCATATCATTTCCGGTTGTGGTCATCTTGCTAACGGCGAGTACTTGCACAGACATAACTTGGTGGCCAGGATTATTCACCAGCAGCTTGCTCTTCTATACGGTCTGGTGGACTTCGAAGTTCCGTACTATAAGTACACACCTGCGCCAGTTCTCGAGAATGGTCGTGCAACGCTCTATTGGGATCGATCTGTCATCACGGACAGGACTATTGTAGCCAACAAGCCTGATATCGTGCTGACAGATCGATTGAAGCGCAGGCAATACTCGTTGACATCACCATCCCCCATGACGAGAACCTCGTGAAGGCTGAGAAGGACAAATCCAGCAAGTACCTAGACCTGGCACACGAGGTAACCGCCATGTGGGATGTTGATTCAACGATCATTGTCCCGATAGTCGTCTCTGCGAACGGTCTAATAGCGCAGAGTCTCGACCAACACCTTAAGAGACTCTCGTTAGATGGCTGGGTCAAGGGTCAGATACAGAAGGCGGTACTCCTGGACACGGCGCGGATAGTCCGGAGGTTTCTCTCTCTGTCGCCCTAACAACCAGTAGCTTAGGCCCTGCCTCGCTGCCGGTGGCACCCTAGGTTAGGTTTTTTATAACGCTTTTATATTTTGTATGCATGTTTATATATTTTACTTTTATAAAGTTATTGTAAAAAACCTAGCTTAAGAGAAAGAAATAAATAAGGAGATAATAATAATATTGGGGGACAATCTTACACAAATCGACCTAGTCCTAAACTAAGCAAAGCTTGTACTATGGGCACTAGACGACGATATACATACTTATATAGACCCAAAAACAAATATCCGTGAAAAATGCGCAAATAAATGCCCTGGCCGGGATTCGAACCCGGGACCTCTAGCTTCGGAGGCAGGGTCACTACCAACTAGGCTAATCAGGTCGTCTATTTATTAGTTGTATCTATGAAGCCCCGTGAACGTCACATGCTGTTCCGTGGATGGGTTGAGGTACCTCCCACGCACGGTTACTATCACAAGGAGTCGTTCGAAAACTCAATATCCCCAGCAGTATCATTACGCCCCAAAGCACGAGCTAATGAGGTGATTAAATGGCTATTTCTGCCGACGGTAATACCGAGTTGAGAAATCCTTCAGCGATAAGAGGATTAAGTAAATCAAAATCAAAATTTAATATTTATTTTGTAAGTAGGCTCAAGGGCTATTAATATTTTTTTTTATAATTGGCATTAAATCAATTATACAAATAAAGGCGAGCTTATATTTAAGCTCTTTAAGGGTTTTCTCGGAGAAAATGAGTTCAGAAATGGATTAGGACAGGATAGGCCCCACCCGCCCCGCGCGTTTTTCTCGTATAGTCCGTATGGGAAAACGGTACAAGTGAGATCTGGACGATGGGCTAGCAATCTATTCTATCTTATCTTATTTGTATGAGGGCCCTTGCGGATGCATTTCGACCCAATGGGATCTTTTGAGCAATTGCCCCATCCGTTATACCTACTCCAAGCTGCTCTCCAACATTTCCATATTTCCACAAACCACTAATCACTGTAAGTATTGAAACATTTTCCTCTTTTTATTGAAATAAGCATAATTTTGTCTTGATACCGGCCGTATACTTGTTTACAACCGTGGTTTATAAAGACTAAACATTTATGTGAATTGATAAGTCATTAGGCAAAAATAACAGCGTACAGTTATTTGTACAAATAAGTAGGTCAAGGACATTTGGTAATTTTACAAATATAGGAAAAGACATAGTAAATACTTAATGCAGATATACATAATAGCAATTCGTAAATGTTATTCGTTAATATTGCTTAACCATGGAAATATTCGATTCTCTGCTTGTTTTCTTTTTAATAATATACCTGACGATTGGATACACAAATTAATAAAAACCTCCATAGTTTTCTTTGACATCTAACGTCACAATTTACGTGCGGACTTAAATATGAAGGTCACATCCTATTTGGATTTGTTTGCCCTTTTTGTCAGCATAAAAACACCATTACAAGAATGAATCCATTTTAGTTTAACTAGAATACATAATGCGTTAAGACAGGTCAGAAAACCGCCACTGAAAAATTCCCGCCGAAAACTCGAAAGATAATGTGAAACAAACGTCACGTTTCACAGACAACGCTCGTATATTTTTAAACTTGGATCAAGTGACCTTAGTTCATGAATGTAGTGCCAATGTCACAGTAACTGGGTCTGTGTCGCGGCCTTAGAGGCTAGTGCGGCGCTTTATATGGCGTACTTTCGATTTCCTTTGACTTTTTGAGTTACTATGTCAACGACGACACATTTGAGTTTTGGAAATTGTTTTTAAGTTGAAATTTTGGAGGTGGGTTCATTATCATTTATTGATTTTTTGAGTTACTGTGTTACAGCGAAACACATTTAAGTTTAGGAAATAGTATTTAGTTCTAAAAAATGAGGTTAAGACATGTGATACATGACAGTAGTTAGATATACAGTTCTTTTTTTTAAGTTACTTACTGTGTCTATGTCGACCCATATTTGGGTCTTGGAAATAGTTAATCTTTGATATCTTAAGTTATAAAATTTTGAGGTTTATATTATTATGATACCTTCGCTTATGTATTGATTGATTTAAGAAGCTAATTTTTTTATTGTAAGTCATAGATTTTGAACAAGCCTTCAATTGATATATTTAAAATAAAAACATTATTTATGTTATAATTATTAAAAATTCAATACAAAACACTTAAGTACCTAAATAATACGTTATAACATTATCTTTAGTAAGCCAGAATTATTCTTTTGCTATGTAGCTTATTAGAGTACGCAAACATATTAAAGGCGAGTTTATATATTTCATATTTACTCTACAACCTTGTGCCTATTAAATTTATACTAGGAAAAGATAATTTTACTTGTTTAATTATATTAACACAAACAGAAACGCTATGATTATATAAAACTACTTGTATTGACGAAAAAGAGGCTGGCTCAACTGGCCTCGGCTGGGAAGAGTTGGAGTAAGCAGCGCAAGATAGTGACATATGGAGAACTCTTCTGCGAGCCCTCTACATGCATCTTTCAATAATTGTCAAAGCAAAGAAAGTGATTCTGAATCGCAATTCGATATCGATGGTGACCGGAATCGGTTCCTATAGTATTACAACAGCCTGTATTATTTATTTTACAACATGTATGTCTCTAATACGGGGTAAAAGGAACTCATCATCATCATATTGAGGAAACTCACACACTAATGTCATTCTCGAGCTAAAAGGTCTCTACTTGTCTATGCCAATAAGGACGCTTATTGCGTCAGTAAGGAGATTGACACATTTATATGATAAATAACAAAAAAAAATGTTAATTTGATATAAAAGAACGCAGTTTTAAGTGGTGCTATCAAGTATTCAAGGTATTATGACACTGATAAACTGTTCACGCTTTTGTATTCAAATGACAATTAGTATTATGTCAAGTTCGCTCTACTTAATAAAAAAGTCGTATGTTCCGAAAAATAAATATTTTGGGTTTTTGTATCGAATTACTGTTAAAAAATGGGGATGCAAGCCCCAAAATAGCAAAAAAGCGATTATGCATTCATTATGTGATCTTAATTTGTTCTTGTTCTAGAAGTCAACGATACATGTGAGCAACAAGCCTTTATTGTATTCCTATTGTATGTATTCATCCGACCTTATAAGGTACCAAAATCATAGATAAAGATAAATATTAAAAGACACGCAACACTATTGTGTGGCCATGAGCGTAACCTTGTCGTTGTCTCGCTCGCGCCCGCGGCGGCGATGTATCGCCGTCCCGCACTGCCGGATTCCGGCGAGCGTAATCTTTCCTTATGTATCATTTATTTTGAAATAAACGCGTAATGTTAGTTAGGTTATTGAGACAATTGATTTTTTTAACCATTTATTGTTTTGTTATGAACAGTTATTTATAATTATAAATATTATAGGTTGGATACAGGGTTACGTAGATAGTAAAACTGTGGTACCTATATGTTTGTTTATTTCGTTCTTAGTTTACAGTTGACTGTGATCTTGAAATATCAGGACATTGTAGCCAAAATTTAACTCCTGTGACGTACAGGCTCGACATAAGCCGTATTATGCTATGTAGCTAGTTTGATATCTATAAATGAACCAATTGCATGAGTAATAAATTCTAAAGTGTGTCAAATATAAATAAAAAATTGTTTCACGTCAGACTTAGTTTATAATTTCCGATATACCTCTCTTTTTCTCGCTGACGTGACAGTTTCCAATAATATGTAGTCCATCGCTGCACTTTGTCCGTACAAATGCTTACACAAATATAAATACAATAAGCAATTATACATAATTACACATAACATTTCGCAACACGGCCCAGATTAAACAGATGTCATGCACATCCATTTCACTGTCGAAATAGGTGATGAGATTACTCCTAAATCTCTTTGTTACTAAGTCAGGAAGAGATGGGTAGAGGTGGGTAACTAACTAGGTACTTACGGGAATGTGTTATGTTATAGTGGTCGGCGATAAGAAGTCAATCCTGACACCTGTCATTTCCATACAAGTCTATAACCTCAAAGTGACTTTTAGGTTATAAACTCTATGGAAATGACAGGTGTCAGGATTGACTTCTTAACCGCCGAATAGGCTATAGGTTCTCTGGTGTTGCGAGTGTTCATGGGCAGCGCTAATGGCTTACCATCAGGCGATTCGTCTCTTCGTTTGCCTCCTATGTCATAAAAAAAATAGGGGACCAGCGCCGAACGAACCCCCGTTCTTGACGTGACGTCTCCCGCCAAACGCCGTACGTCGCCCGAGTTAAGCGTACTTATTGCCCTGCTCTACCTATCTGTTGCTCGTGCATGAACTACAAGGTCATTAGTAGAGGTTTGTTTATTATATCCCTATAAGAAAATCGGTATTGCATCTTACAAAGTATATTTCGAATTTACAGATATCTCGTTGATGTGTACTGATCTCAAGTAATTTCAACAAAAACTTTCCACCGTGCGTCAGAGTAATGCGTCTTAACTTCGTCGTTCGTGTAATCCGACCAAATTATTTATACCTAGTCTTTTTATTTTTGATTTATATACCTAGGCACTAACTACTTAGGTATTGGCAGCCGGTCTAAACTGAAAGTTAATAGTACCTACTTTAGCTCTACCAGTACTTTAAGTTTGTAAATAAAATGCTTTTTACTTTTTTTCTCAAAAACTAGACTGTTACTTATTGAGTTATTTTTATTTACACTTTTAAATACCTACAGAAAAAATATTTTATTCAAGTAAATTCACCTAGGTATTTCATTATCTATATTTGCACACCGGACATCTTGGGTGCATTTTCTTTATAATGTTCATTGATTTTCTTCTTGGGACTTGGACTTGATGAGTACTGGTGAATTGACTGTTCGTAGGCAATCGTTTCTTCTTAAGAGTTGATAATATAGCGTTTTTATACACCAAATTATACCTAGTAATTTGGCTCTAGATATCTAATTTACTTAACAAAGGAAAAATATTTATTTTATGTTTCTAATATTGAAATTACGTTTAAAATAGTGAAATCTTCCGTAAATCACATTCTTCCTGAATCCCACCCAGACGCCCTTGAGTTTAGAAATAGAAAAAAGGGCAAATTAATGATCAAAATCTGCCGTTAATCCAAAATATTAAACAGTCCAACATCACCCACACGCACAAAATACTTTTCGCAGTCAAATTAGTAAAACAACCTTCGGTACCTGCGCCGACTTCAATTCGTTTAAACTTAACCTACTGGTCGCGTTCATGACCCACTTCGCGATTACATACGCGCTGTATCCACTATGACGATACTCACACTACTTTTCGCAACGATTAGATACCACAATACATTATCTGTGCAAACTAATTTTCGAATTCGTCTTCGTAAAAGTTCATTACCATTAATAACGTGAAATACGCCTAAAATTAAAAAAAATATAGCAAAAAAAAAATCTGCACATTTTATCACCAGCAGATAGATTATGTCACTGGCCACAAAGAAACAAAATGCTTATCATTCCAAATTTAAATACACCTTTTTCAAATTGATTCGAAGGCGGAAAGAGCGGTCGCCGGATAAGCAAGGCCAGTCACCAAGGTCCACTAGTACACTACTCAACACAAGTCAATTGAAGCCTTATTAGCTACAAATAAAGTTGTTAATTGATTGAGCGGCTAATGTAATGCAAGACAAGTCGAGTCTTTTAATGCAGCATTTTTCAGCAATGGGTAGAGATCAAGGTTGTTATCGAATAATCGTTACTTTAGTGTGATTACTTCAACATGTTTTGTATTACAGTGCAAACATTTACCGAGGATTCTCGAGGTATTCGAAACAGTTGTTTTTTAACCGTATTTTGTTTTAAAACCGAGCCTTGGCTAAATATAGTTTTAACTACTTACTTATGCGTGGTGACTGGTGAGACATACAGAAACATACTTTGTCGGTATAAGTGTTATTGGTGCTATACGTTACATGGTCAGAATATTTTGCTGTATTGAAATAACGCGAACTAATTTATTCCTTACAAAGTAAATTGGATTGCATTGTAATTTTGTACGTGTACATTGAGTACCTGCCTATGCTATACATATACAAGTTTAATTTATGACCATCAATAATTTGATAGGTTAAGAGGTGCTTTGTTAGTCTAAATAACAATACAGTTTACTTAAACCTAATCTTATCAAAGTATTATTTTTTATTTGTTTTCATGTCAAATTATTCATAACCATGAACATTGAAAAGGATGCTGCCATTTCTGAACATGCAATTCTTGCTTATCAGTCAAACATGCCCCAATTACTTCGTCAAACACTACAGTATGCGAATCGTAACCGTAAGTAGGTCATGGATGGCCGAAACTCGTTACAATCTCAATTAATGTATGAATAGGCCGTCTACAGTGACAAATGGGGGGCAACGGAGAGCGGAGCGAGACAAAACACTCGACAATTCGGTGGTCAAAACTGGTACTAAATACGTACCGTACGAATTCTACAGTCACACGCGACGGTGGCGACATTAGTAACGCTTTATATAAATTTGTATTTCGAATTTGGGAACTCTCTCGAAACAAAAGAGTCATGGAGATTTATCCTGGAAATTGAACTTTAAGAAGATTGGTTTGGAAATATACTTATCTAAATCCATAATTAATAAATGCTGAGTTAGTTTGATATAAATAAATAAATAATAAATTAATATTGTGGGACAATCTTACACAAATCGACCTAGTCCCAAACTAAGCAAAGCTTGTACTATGGACTAGACGACGATATACCTACTTATATAGATAAATACATATTTAAATACTTAGAAAACATCCAAGACTTAGGAACAAATATCCGTGCTAAATGCACAAATTAATAATGGCCTTGCCGGGATTCGAACCCGGGACCTCTAGCTTCGTAGGCGTACTTACTACCAACCAGGCTAAACAGGCCGACATATTCTACAATTATTGAATTGTTGATCTTGGCTTGATGTATACTTTATTTGAATATCTCGTCATCGTAGTTGTACTCGTAGGTACTGAAAATGTAATTTGTTACACTTTTGATTTGCCATCGTCAAAGTTAATTTTCTAGTATTAGGAAAGTTCAACGCATTGAACAACCCTATATCCTAGTTCTATATCTCGCCAATCACTAACCGATTTAGTTCATGTTCAAAGTAAATTTTGGTCTACTTTATGATTAATTTGCCTAGATACTAAATTTCAAAACGTTCCTATCTACGATACTAGAGTTACCTATTCTTGAACAAACTTTTATACGTATTAGAGAGAGAACTTTGTTGAGAACTTCGTTTTACGCGTCTTTCGCTCGTTCTACGAGTCTGGTCATATTTATAAGAGCCTTCCTGAATTAATACATAATCAAAATAGATTAAATAGATATCCGCGAGACACATTGGAAGTTCGGAACGTGGTTCCCTGTAAGGATCATTTAGTACATTTTCAAGGTTTCAGTAAATTCTATAGAAGATATTCGCTTAAAATATTAATTTTAATTCAAATAAGCACTTAGATTTTGAAAGCAAACATGTCACCGCCTCTTATTAAGTGTAACAATATGACAATTTCAAAGATAATTAAGAGACGGAAGGAGGTAAAGAGGTCTAAATAATTATACAGTCGAGTGCAAAAATATGTATTAAAGTAATATATTTTGTCATATTTATCAACATAGAAAACATTTAAAAGAATACTCTGATAGGTAATTATGCTTAGAGCATACATAACAGGAGACGCCATTAGCATACTTACCCTACCCCTCTGTCAAAAAATAGGCACAATGTGCACAAAATTATTAAAAACGTACTTCATAAATCGATTACAAGTCACTACCAACCTGGCTTGACGACTGGAGGCTCCGCGTGAACGTGTCGAAGACTGACACTACTGGGACAGCCGATAGCCTGGCAGAAGTCGGTAAAATATCTGGGCATTACTATCTACCGGCAGCTGACCATGGCCGCCCATATCAAGAATACCATCGCACAAACGCGCGCAGCACGGGCACTACTAATGCCGGTGATGAAGTCGCACCTATCCATCAAAACGAAGACCGGGATATACAAGGCCTACATAAGACCTCGCCTAACGTACGCAGCCCCCGCGTGGTACGCGCTAGTGGGAGAGTGCGGAAGACGACGACTGCGCGCGCAGCAGTCGCTCTCACTGCGCTCAGCGGCAAACGCCCACCACTACGTGAGCAACGCGGTGCTGCACAGGGACTTAGGCGTAGAGCAACTGGACGACTTCATCACCAGGCTGTCCAGGGCTATGTTCGAACGTGCGGACGGCTCACGCCAGACCCACCTTCAGGACATAGCCCCGTACCACTCCAGACCGCCCGACAAGAGGGCTCTACCGCGGGACCTGGTTCGAACGAACCCGCCCGCCCCACCCTGACTTGACATGGATGTTCCTGCGGTGCCGTCGGCTTGAGGTCGCTCGCTGGGCCTCCCCTTAGGGGGTCTCACCCGGCAGGGCTCGACCTCGCTGACGGACGAAGCAGAAGACCCCATCACCTGACCTGACGAGCAAGAGCTCAACCCAGCTACCCGTCCGTGGTTGCGGACGGCGGTTGATCCCGCTACAAGCGGCCCATGCCGCGTAAAGCCTCCCCGGGCCCCAACAGGTCCGCGCGAAGACCTCGAACGCGATTACAAGTCAGTCTGGAAATCGTTTTCGGCGTGTGAAGAGCTCCGTGAAAATACCTTTATCTGCTGTTTAGGTTAATAAAACGTTGTACCTACTTTATCAAATTAACATAAAGATTGATGATAATTTCACAAACTTTAAGCATATATTTTTGCTTTATTTATAATTTTATGCTCAATTCAAGTTCTATTTCAAATCGTAAATCTCAAAATCGATTTAAAAATATTCGTCCTTGACCATTAGGGCTAGCTGTCAAACGTCACTTTGACGTCACCGTATTTAAAGTCATAAGTACTAATGTTTATGAGAATTTCTTTGAAACATGGTCCTTATCGACTTTGGTCAATTTGGCCATCCGATAGTAACCCAATAATCAACCTTGAAAGCCCCCATATATTTGCACTTGACTGTGGAGCGCGGCTAGCGCAACTGTTGCTCCGACGTGACACGACACGAGACGATGAAATATGTCCTCTTTCTAATGTGCATAGATCGAGTGAGACAGGAATGACTAGTCGCGGGCGATTCGACTTGGCACTAAGATGTGCCGACGTACTGGTAATACTGGTATACCTATACCTGCACGGTTAGCACAAGACAGCGCGCGAGCTATATCGCGCGCGAGATAGACTATCCGCCTCTATCTAATCGGTACACACAAAACGAGACGGATAGTCTATCTCACGCGCCGTCTTGAGCTAGCCGTGCTGCCTACCTACACAGCCTACAAAGGAGCTGAAAAAATATTAAAAGATAACTTTGCTAGGTAGTTAGTAAACTAGTAACTACAATTATTGTCTTTTTATTAGTTAAAGTTGCCTATTTCTCACCCAATAATAGGTACCCTTTTCGGGTTTACCATTTATGTTAAAGCGAGAATATCATATTCATATGTTAATATCTAATCTAACATATGTTAATGTAGGAAACAACTAACAACAGACATATCGGTAGGCCAGGAATCTATTACACTATAAAAACTAGGCCAAGGTTGCATCGTCCAAAAACCAGTGTAAACTGGCCTTTGCTTTAGTACTGTGCGTCCCCGGTAAGGCGCGTCTCGTAACCGGCCGGCAGGGCAGCGGAGGTCAAGTTAGCCTGGACACGGCCTCAAGGCGACGATGACCGAATATCACCGAAGGTTGCCGAATGCCTAGATAATGATTCGCAAATATATACTGGCAGATGCGAAAAGAAATTATGAGAGTTTTTTTGGGTTCGGAATACGTCTTTTTAATGCTGGCGTGCTGGCAATTGGAAAAGGAACTACGTAAACGGATGTTATTAATTAATGATAAAAACATCATAGCATTTATTTGTTTTTAAATAGGCTGTATGTAAATTAAAGTATTATTCATGCCTAGAAGTGTTAAAATAAAGTGACAGAAATAACAAACACAAATAGAACTAACTGCAACGAAAGATAAACTAGGAGCATACACTTCGAGAATTTGTCGAATGAGTTACGAGAATCCCATTTTGTCGCTCTATGGAAAATAATTGGAGAACACTATTAGGAAATTGTGTGAATATTATTCAGAACACGAAAGTGAATGTAAGTGCCTACCCAACAATTTTCACTATCTAAAATATAGGTAATAATAAAAAATATAGCAAAATAAAATAGTCTTCTCGTTTTCTCGGTTCCGAACTTCCGTACATGGGGTGCTCCATATGCTTCGGAATTTCGTGGCCTGGGGCCCGCTTGGTGCATGGTGACAAGAATTGGCATAGAACTGGCTAGTAGAACTCCTACAAGGTAGACCTAGTAAAAGCTACGGGTCCGCTGGATGCGGGCGGCGCAGGACCGGTCCTTGTGGCATTCTATAGGGGAGGCCTATGTCCGGTACTGGACGTCCCTCAGCTGATATGATGATGGCTTTTTAAGGAAGCGACCACCTTTGAACTCAGAGTAGGAACTGTCCTTATTAAGAAATTCTAAAAAGTTTCTAATGTATTTTTGATAGTCGACACAACTATGTCGTGTAGAGTCTGACAAGAGTTGTTGTAAGACTTGTAAGTGACATACATATTTGAACATTTTCAAACTTTGTGACACGAAATAGACATTAATATTATTTTATTACTCTTATTTGCAGAAATCGCGAAGCGTCTGTTTGACATAACTGGTGAGCGAAGAGCTGGCGCCTTCCTCGCTCAACTCTCTCTCAACGTGTCGCATTGCGAGGAAGTGCCGCCAGTATCCTCGCTACAACGCCTCAAGGGCCTGTTTTAAATTTAAATTAGTTGTAACTTTATTTATATTATTTTGGTTAAGTACTCTTGTATATATTTAATAATTAAGTACTCTTGTACATATTATGTAATTCTCGTATATATATTTTTTAAATAAATTTATTTATTTCATACGATATTTTTTGCTGTATAAAGTTTGTTTTTAAATATTGTGACACAGCCTGTAGGACCAAATATGGATTTTATTCTTTACGATAAGTGAAAGCCAAAATATGACCATACTTCAGGTAGGTACTTTCTATCGCTGTACAAAAAAAGAGTTTATTGTTGTTTAAAACAACGGCAAATGAAGACAATAACATCGTTCAGACTTTGTTTCACACGAGTCTATAATATTTATGGTCATTTTACGATGCCCATAAAATACCCATAAAAATAAAACTTAATAGATATTTTGTAGTTCCACTCTCAACCCTTTGGGGTCGCCGTAAAATGACAAAAGAGTTCTTTATGGCGCCAAAATTCAACATCAGGGTTTAAAAAAAAATGATTTATTAAAAATGTGACAGGACAGTTTTGTGCCAGACTCAAAACTTAGTATAATTTTAGTTTTAAAATTCAAGTTTTTAAAATTGCTCGTTACGACACTGTATTAGTGCCTGCCTACAGTAATTCAGTTAAATAACTCCACCTAGCGATGTCCTATTTTGCCTGTACACCCATCCCACTAAAAGTATCCTTCCGAGTGCACTTATAATCGAGTTATTTCGCCTGACGGCACTGCATCCATTATTCCGATACGGCGTGAATTGACGTCATTTTCCTAAAAGCGATTTCAAACTACAAGCCAATAGCTACATACTTGTTGGAAAAGTAACAGTTGAGATATAACGACGACCGCTTTACCCTGGTTGGTTTTGGTTGGAGGTCCCGGGTTCGAATCCCGATCAGGGCATTTATTTGTGTGATGAGCACGAATAATTGTTTTGTTGGCTTGGTTGTTTTCTATGTATTTAAGTACATATTTATTTCATTATAAGTATGCATATCGTCGCTTAATTCCTATAGTACAAGCTGTGCTTAGTTTAATACTAGGTCGAAATGTGTAAGATTAACCAAAAATATTTATTATTATATAATCCATGTGATCGTCAACGGCGACCCTAGCTAGTTACGATCGTGAACTGAAATGTGGCTTGCAAAGCCGTAAAATTATAATAGGTACCTATAGATGAAAAACTTAAGAAAATGTTATGTTTTATGTAGTTGTGACGTGTTAGAATAGGCGTTAGATTTTGTTTGTGTTGCACAATTTAAATATGTAATTGTACTGTCTATTCGAACACGCCAACCCTAACCTAATAGTTATTTTTCACTAAAATCCAGGGCTATTAACAGATTTGAGAACCCTGAACCAATTTAAATCTCGATTTTTACGCGCTTATAAATCGAATAAGGCGGCCTTGTTTATTCCCACCACTTGCCAATAGGAATGAGGACGACTCATAAAATAACGAGGTCTAGTGCGCGTCGCGATGATTTAAAAAAAATAGGAACCAATACTCGTAGTTAAGACATCAGAAGAAAGCAGGCCCGCTTCTACACTTCTGATCTATTCTCACTGATGCACAAATCACTAAGTTTGAAAGCGACAGATAAATGATATATCTGTGTTTCTGTTTCGGTTTCATAACTGCAAATTGTACTGATCTGACTTTTGTGACGTTTAGGATTGTATGGGATTTGACATTTTGCGCCTCTATGCTCGAAACGTACAGTGTGCGGCGCAGTGTCGTTGCTGGGCGGAGGCGGTTTTACGGTAAAGCAAACGCGGCAAGTCGCTCCAAAAAACCGCGCGGTATTCAGTAGCGCGGTAAAATGGAGGCGGAGTGTGTGGCACACACATATGAAGCAGTAATCGACAGTCGACAGTTTCGGAATGTTCAAAAATGCAATACCGCCTCCGCCCCGCACCGCGCCGCACCCGCTCTGTGCGTGTCGAGCTTTTAGTTTAGTAGTAGTAGTTAGAGATAGACACCCCTTTCTGCCGTCTTTTTCTTTTTTAATTTAGCTTTAATTATATCCAACGATTTATGTTGTTATTTTGCTCTCGCAGACGTGCAAACCACAGACCTGGCCTAGTTTGGAGTCTGATAGATATTATCTGCCTGTATAATCCTTATATTAGTAATCATAATTTATTGATCAGAAAACAACATTTATATTTTAAAATAAACTAGATTAAATCATAAATCTTTCTTGTGTGCGGAATTCGGGTAGGTACATATAACAGATAAATTTGTTAGCATACTTGTTTCACCGAACCCGTCTTTACAGACGTACACACATTGAGTTAACAAGGCAAGAAATAAACTAATTTACAAAATTTTGATATGGACATGTCACATTATAATTAAAACGCTGCGCAATCATTTTCAATCAAATTTAAATAAAGCCGATGTCAGTGTCATACAAATATATACATATTACGAAAGTCCTACAATGATACTACCCTGCATTACCAAGTTGATTGATCGCGCTCCATAAACTCCTTTACACTATAAAAACACTTGTCTAAAAGCCACTGATTAATTGCTTTGTTAAATTCTCGGTGTTCACTACTTTTAAAAATATCTGGTAGCCTATTAAATATATCAATACTCATTAGAAAGCAGTTTTTGGAAGCTAATTTCAATCTTACACGGGGCCTGTATAACTTGTGCATATATTGCTGTCGTACGAATCCTGATGTCGTTTCCTTCACTTCTTTAAACATATTTTTATGCTTGTAAACAAATAAACAAACCCTTACAAATCTAAAAACCTAAGTCTAAACTTGACCCCTGTGGCATGGTGCCGAGGATGCTGGCAGCATTTCCTCGCTGGATCGCAATAGTTAGGCGTTGGGCGAGAAAGCCGCCAGCTCTTTTGTCCCCGGTTACATCGACCAGCCGTTTAGCTAACTTTCGAATCCGTTTCTGTGCTGCAGGGCCTCACGGACCAAGAGTCTCGACTTCAAAAGCAACGAAGTTGTAGTTGGTATTTGCGTCTTTTGAGGGCCTCAGCCGCCTCCGCCGCCGCGCCTACTTTGTGTGTGGTACCGTGGAGATGGGACGGCGCCAGCGGTCCACGCAAGTAGCGTCCTACACGAGCACTCGTCCCATCTTCCACAGTATAAGCGACATGCCGTCGGGTCTCTTGCCATCGTCTCTGGCTATACCGGTACTGCGTTGGCAAGATAATCCGTGGTGCACCAGCCGGTCGACATCACTGCCACAGAGGCAAAAAGAAAGAAATGTGAGCGCGGAAGGTGAAGGACCAGCGGTAGAAGACCGTAAGCCGAAGGTCTATAGGTCTGTAAATGTATGAAGGGAAAAATGAAAAATGGCGACCTGCCTTACCTGTTGTTCGACTGCAAACTTCTTGGCGGCCGCCAATCTTGTGAAAATCTGTATTTCTTTAGGATGCTATGGTAAATATTTCTCTTCTCTCTGTGTACTTATTTCTTTATTTTATCACGTATTCGTTATATTTTTTACGGCGAGAGTGTCTTTATTACTTGTATTTGTAATCGGAGACAGTTCGCAAAAGTTGAATAAATATCACTACCTGAATACCTGTTGAATAAAGCTACTATCTGTTTCGGTATAACTCTTTTTGGTTAACCATAATCAACCACGGACATGAATATATGAAAAATCGTCTCGCTTAACCAATACGGATCAGTTGGTATTATTATTACCAACTCACGATTACAGACTGATCAACGTTAAATATGGCGCCGGAAGCTGTCATCTCATACAAACTTGCCAAACGTTTCATAGGTACAACCAGATTTTAAAGAACACCGCTACCGATTATTAGCGGTTTGGTGCAAAATAACAATAACAGACGCAAGAGTAAATAACCTATATTACAATAATTGATCCCTTATTTGACACAAATAACTTTAGTCTCGCCTTGTATTTTACACAATTTTATTGTTTTGTTATTTCGATCTGAGCAACAAACAATATTATTTATTAGTACTTAGTGGAAATTTACTTATGAACTTGTGTCATGATTAAGTATACTCGTATCAACGTGTTGTCTTTGAATGTTTGTTTCACATAAAAGATGTTTCACATACGAGTATACTCACCATAAAAGCCAATTTATGTGGTGCAAGAAATTGGGGGCTGCGGGCTAACGAGGTGGGGTGAGTACGATCAAACTCTGCAATGTCAAAGAAATTTCATACAAGTTCTTGCACCTTACACTATGGTCTAAAGAAACAAGGTCTGCTACTCCAGATCGTGACACAAGTACGTCGCTGTACACACACGAACTCACACTCAAACCACCGATAGGCTCGATAGTAGTGATGACGCAGGCTTGTGTCACTAGCGAAACGATTTTTCTCCGGAGTGTCATACCTTGTATCATATCATGCCTGGCACTATGTAAGTACGTACATGGGCTACTCGAAGGACTCGTCGGGTACCAGATCAGGTTTTTTGACACGGTTCGGACGCTCAGGGTGATGCTCTTAGCGTTACCACGAAAGCTACCAGTTATAACAGATGGCAATTTTTCTAGGCATTTGCCAGCGATTACCACCAAAGTTGGTGGTTTAAATATCCATAGAGGTAATGGTAGGGACGAAAATTTTAACCCATCGTTAGGGCATTTAATTCGACCACAATTTAATTTCAACTCAATAAAGGGTTGGCAACGCACTTGTGATTCCTCTGGAGTCGCAAGTGTCCATAGGCTACTGTGTCCGTCGTTGTATAAAAAAAATGTTTCCGTTGTAACAAGAACATTAGTCATACAATTTTATATATTTACGCCTTCCTGATTTATCGATACGGAGGCGGTACGATATGAGAAAACTGTCAGCTGTCAGTGTCAACCGATATCAATGCAGTACTGCCTCGCTTCTGCGCATGATATTAGTACTGCGCAAACGTAATACTGGCAGTATTTCGCCATGTGACAAAATATCACACCAGTAACTCACGTCAAATAACAAAATACATATCGCTCCCGCCCCGCCAAGTCAGGAAGTCGCCTAATATGGGTAACTTTCATGCCACAACGATATTAATTAAATTGGTGACGAATATTGTCCAAAATTTTGGTCATCATCCGTATCAGCATTTACAAAACCGTACATCGGTCGGTATAACAATATACATTATGGACGCCTGTAGTATAATAGTCTAATTCAAGTATGTATGTAACCACCATCCACCACCATATGAGCCAAAGGACGTCCACTGCTGGGCATAGGCCTCCCCCAAATTCACGGGGGTATATGCCATAAACGCCACGCCTGGCATAATCGCGGGTTGGCGATCGAAGTATCTCCACCGCACTCCAGGGATGCTGCTGTCCATCCCCCCGTGGTGGTAACAATACAACCAAATCTATCATTCTTGCTTTTCTTTTCATGTGCCACGAACAGCGAAATCCGTCTATCAGCGAAAAATGCGACAAATTTATTATCAATATGGTGAATAGAGGAACAGAATAAAGAAAAGGCTATAGTTTAAGTATACGTCATTATTGCCAAAGGACCCACCAGAGTGGAACCTTAATAGTTATTTATTAAAATCAAAGTCATCACTTGTGGGAAAGGGGTGTGCGAAGCCATGTCGTAATTCTTTACGTCTGTAATTTAGTACCAGGGCGCCGTCAATTCCATACGAAGGACTCTATTTTACCGCTCGGAGTAACCAGAGAAGACATCAAAAAATAATAATACCGAGCAAGATGGTCGTATAGAAATATGTATGTAGAGCGACAGTGAGAGACATCATTTTATTGTCTTTGTCATATCATTTTTCTGTTTGGCTCAAACTATTTGATATTACTTTGATGAACTGTTACCGGCACAGCACAGGTGACGGAGGTTTGTGAGAAGTCGTCAGCTGTTTCAATCTAGTTCTCAATTAAGCTGCATAAAAGCTTTATTGTCCCTCTTGGTCGCACGCGACTCTATGTAATTCTTGTTTTTTAATTTCGCCATGTCTACAATTGATCGGTAGAGTTGATTACATAATTAATGAGTAATTATAATTAATACTACTCGGAAAAGTCGGGGCATTAAAGAGATCACTATAAAAAAGTGTGATATTTCAATACGCAGCTTTGGATGCTTTTGCGTTTAAAAAAATGGTTATTTAGAGTAAATTCCAATCAATATAAAATATATATTGATAAATTGTGCGAAAATAATACAAAAATATTTTTCAAACTAACAAAAATGCGTATATAGGAACAGTCGACAACTATTTATACGCTAGAATCTATTTACTTATATTTTATCAGTTTTATCACCTATAATTGTTTATTTTTAATTTTTCAGTTAAAATATTATTTAACAAATAATACGTTTATTTTTATTAGTACATTACTTAGGTTATCTGCTTTAAGTATTTTTTTCGCGCGCGCATCGCAACGCTATGTGTGTCAAGGCGAACGCGCGGATTGGTGAAAAATTCGCGGACCTTGACGCCGATAGGTCGGATTTAGGCCTGACCGCATTTATCCTTTTTTATTTTGGGTATTTTATAGTGCTCATTGTTTATTTATAGGTCTGAAATAATAGGGTGCTCCAAGTAAATATAGAAAAACGGGACAGTAGATTTTGTTTAAATACACGTAGTTAGTTCTGATTGTAAGCTGTAGTCGATAAAAAGTGGTTTTTGACAAATTTCTATTTGATTACAGCTGCCGGCGCCATATTTTATCTCTAATCCTAAGTTGGTGGAACCCGCTGTTTTTTTAGTCTTTGGCTGAATAACATGAGCGTCAAAGACATAACTAGCACTGTTGATAATTATTACGATGATATTAAACATAAGTAGCATTGTTAATAATTTATACAATGATATTATAATGTCTCGAAAATAATTATCAAACTATAACCATCGAAAATGTTCTGCATGTATTCAATATTCACGTTGAGATTGTTCGGGCCGTACGTAATTGTAAACTTTCGTAAAATCTGCCGAATCACGGCTACTTTTCCTTTCTGTGAATGAGAACTGTTGAAAGTGAGTTGGAGCTAAATATGGCGGGGTTTTACTTATTTATCGCGTTTCGTTAGAGCTGTGTACATATATAGTGGCTATTTATACGTGGATTATTAATACAAATTATATATATATATATATACTAGGAAATTGTAATTAGCTAAAATATACCTGTTTTATGATTTCTCTGGAACATTCGTGAAAATGCCTAAAAAAACATTTAAAAAAAAACAAATCGCTTGGCGGGCAATAATTTGTTATTATTGTTAGTAATAAGATAAAAACTGAACGAAACTTTCTATAGTACCTATTATTTATAATTATTACCCTTATTCCCATTATTTTAAAATCCAATGTTTCGTTGAGTTTTCATAGAATACCTGAGTAAAATCGCATGGCAAGCTCTATTGAAAAGTGCCATGTAATGTAAGCCAAACAGTAGCTAAGACAGTCCATACCCATACAGACTAATTTAAATAATGAACTGTGCAGACTTTTTGACTTACAAGAACAGTGGTTACGTATATAATATGTATCTATACGTGAGATGCAAAATGGTTACCATATATTGAAACTAGGTCGTACTAAGCTTTTTGAGAAGAGACAACTGTTACTACGGAAGTGATAAAAAAATATATATCAAAAATGTGGATAAAATTATACTTCGTAACTTTAATATATACCCCTTTAGTTGGTAGTACAGTAAACTACAAAGAGATGTATCCAATTTGGACCTAATGACAATGCGAGAAGGTGTAAAAGTCTCATTGTAGCCGACTGTACAGTCAGTGAACAAAGTGCTCTACCACTTTTGAACCTATGTAAAACAATAGTCAAAATGCCATCTGTTAGACCGCTTTCTTCGCTTGCGAAGCTAATGGTCCTGGGTTCGGATCCCGAAAAGAGCAAATATTTTTGTGATGAGTAATATAATCTTGTAGTCAGTGGTGGCCTTAGGGGGTGGCAATCAGGGCAACCGCCCAGGGCCTCGCTCTTACAGGGGCCCCGCGCAACCCAGGTGAAGGCCTCGCAAAGATTTGATGCACCGGGGCTGCCTGGAGTCTCGCATTGTCTATGGCCGCCACTGCTTGTAGTTGAGTCTTGGTTGTCCTATGTTTTTAACTTTTTATTTGTATAAGTATGTAAGAAATAAAAGAATATATTTATTTTGTCGTCTAGTACCATAGTACAGTCAGCCCTCTTATTCACAAACCGACTCTTATATGGACACTGTCAAATGTCATTTTTCAGATTTTGACAGTTTCCATGTAGAAACGAGTGAGGTGAGACGATAGAGGAGGACGAGTAGGTGTGTGAATTAGTTAGGTTAGTTCAAGACTGATAATTTGTGTAAAATTGGCCCCGAATAATACCAACGGGGCATAATCACATCTCAATATTTTCATCAGTTCACTCAGCCTCATTCCATTGTACCCCTAACAGCCCGGCCAAGATTTTGCGCGAATAGCGGCCCGGCGAGCGTTTTATCTGTTCATTGCACGTTTCGTTCATTGCCGAGACGCGCAGCGCAGTGCGGTTAGTTGGTGTCACACGCAATGTATTAGGAAAAGCCGCCGCTCGAGGTAATTGCCAGGGCTGTAAGTTAACGTTGAAACCGCTTGAAAGACAACCGTTCAACCCAATTAGTGTTAATAAATAAATAATAAATATTGGGGGACAATCTTACATAAATCGACCTAGTCCCAAACTAAGCAGAGCTTGTACTATGGGTACTAGACGACGATATACATACTTACATAGATAAATACATACTTAAATACATAGAGAACATCCAAGACCCAAGAATAAAATCCGTGCTAAATGCACAAATAATGCCCTGGCCGGGATTCGACCAACTAGGCTAAACAGGCCGTCAAAAAAGTGTAATTATTATAAAAATTGTAATTTTCACGATTAAGTCATCGAGTTCCGATCTCCCTAAATATCAAATCCTTTAGAATCCCCTTTTAATTGGCGTGTTGTAATAAGTGTGGAAGGCGGTGTTATTTTTACAATGGAGCGAAAATCACTCCAAAGAATTTCGGTTTCAACCTATAACTTGGTCGTAGATTATGATAAAAAAAAACAAATTATATATTGTCAGAATGTGACTGATTATATATATAAATGCACTATAAATGGTAACATTAGTGACGAACTCCTGTGAGTTCGTCACAATCAATCAGTATTTGGCCCACAATATTCAGTAGATACGCTCATCGCAAGTCATATAGAATCAAGAAAATGCCGAAGAATTATGTTGGGTCGTAGATTTAGAACACTTAGGAATATAACAGTCAGTCTATATATAACAGTCTTATATACAGGGTGTTTTTATTGATTTCCGTTCCTTCAAGCATATAGCAGTGTATAGCCATAGAAACGACGTAGCATATTTAGTTTTTCAACCTTCAAGAAACATTTCATTTTCATATAAAATAATTAATTACATCACCGACGGTGAATAAAAACCGGTCTTAACCCGTGGAACGACATGTCAATAAAAAATGTATTGTAATTTCAACTATACCTATACCTAGGTTCGAAATTCAAAATTTGTTATGAACACACGTGTGATACTAGCGCGCTTGACGGGTTAAGTAAGTTAGTGTCAAGTATGACAATTCGGAAATCGAATGACGCTCGTCAACATTGTTTTGTTTAATTGTTAAGGATCTTTTATAAATACTATACTAGGGGTGTTAGTTAATAATAAAAAATAAATAAAATGAATTCTTGAATATCTTCCAAATGGTACGAACAGGGATACTATAGTGTCTTAGAGAAGATTACTTTATTTCATATGAGGATTTTGCCCTCGCAATTAACGGAATTCAATAAAACACCCTGTATAAACCTGTCTTGTCGTGTATGTCACGTCTACTAGTTTACAAGGTAATTAATTTGCTATGACAGCCAAATGATGACAATATTACATCACATTACTTTTAGTTTTAAATCTCGCATATATCCCAGACCAACGAAGTTGTGCTAGTCACGAACAGAATCCACAATTTTGATATCGGCGTAAACAATGCCATATTTGAGGATGTACTAAGCTCCAACACCTCAAGTAGCGGGCACTGGGTTTTTTCTTCTAGGTATACATCATGAAGAACTTTTTTATTTCAAACAAAATTGTACCTATTAAATAAACTATACACGTAGTATATATACCTCCACCTTAGTAATACTGTGTAATACTGTTCCGACGCTACAATGTACAGTCGAGCAATTTGAATTTATGTCAGTTTCGGACTCTATCGCTATTGTAATTGGCTCCAAAAGTGACAAACATTCAAATACCTCGACTGTACAATCGGCTTCAAAGATTTATTACATCGACTATTCATTTTTCAAAACGCTAAAGGATTGTATGTTATGATACTCATACTTTTAAGTTCTCAGTAAGCAATTACATTATTTAAAAAAACCTGTGAAGTGGATTTCTTTAAAATAATCGAATTAATTTTATACCCTCTGGTTCAGGTGAAACTTCAAAAAGAAACATAAGATCGTATCGTAGTACTTTCACTCTTGTTAGAACAAATTGTGTAGTCATTTCTTAACACCTTATCTATATTCTCTCCCTAGATGGCGCTATATATTTTGACATGTTTGGCTTAGGTACATGTATGTAAGTATCAGGCGTCCAAGTGTTGTATCATTCTGCATTCAGGATTGTCAGGATAATGACGAAAGGTACGAAAATTAAAAATTGGAATTGAAAATAACTTCAATGAATAGCCAGACTATTTTTAATGTCCTAAAAATTACTATAATTTGTTTTACTTTCTTAGTTATTTAACATAGTTGTTTCTGAAGAGAATATGATCTCTACATTTTATTTTTCTACATTTAAAAATTACTCATATAATCCACTCATTAGTATAAAGACCTGTTTTTGTCTGTGACTTCATCCGCGTAAACTCCCATACAAATTCCACCTTTTAAGTCCTGGGTACTGTTAGAAATCGGATAATCAATGTGAGTCATCGTCAACAGTTAGACCAAAAATGCAGTTCAAAATTCGAATGCCGAACCGTCAAAATGGCTACGAACACTGATTTTAGACCTCGTCGATCAATCTTAACAATAACAAGTGAAAGTTTAACAAATTAATAGCATGCAGTCGGATCATTTAAAAACGTTACCAACAGAACGAAAGCCGCAACGAGCGCGACCAATAACATACTCTTGGTAGTCGTATTAAGGTTGAGATTTAAGGTTGCGCGAGCGCCGGTCTCGTGAATAGTCCGAATTAATGAAAAGACTGCACACGCAACGTGTCAAGCAACTTGTTTCGAATAGTGTCCCTTCTTCAGACGAGTAATCGAAGAAGATTTGACAATAGATACTATGCATGACACCAAAAATAAGCGTGTCTGTCATTGTTACCTCACCCTCATTACAAGCCTAATATTAAGAGTCCGCAGTAAGCTCGGTTCTCCATACAAACATAGTTTCGCTCTTATTTTAAAACGCCATGCTAAAATAACATGAAACTTTGTATACACAATGGGATCCGGAATATCTAGATCGGAAAGTAGTTTCTGTAGCTTGAAATTATAATGGAGAAAAAATACAGCGATTATGAAGGTTTTCATACAAGACGTAAAAAACTCAAAAACTACCTGTATTTTTTTTTCTATTATAATTTCTAGCAACAGAAACTAATTTCCGACCTAGATATGCCTGCTCTCATTGTGTATACAAAGTTTCATGTTATTTCAGCAAGGCGTTTTAAAATGAGAACGATACTACGTTTGTATGGAGAATCGAGTAAGGCCGTGCATACTGGAGACTCTTAAATTAACAAACTCGACTGCAATCGAGTATCAACCACTCCTTTTAGTCTCGATACGAGTATGATATTTTTTGTCATGGAAATTTGATTTGACCATTGACCACTAGTAATGCAAGGATGTACGAGTATAATATTGATGACAACAAACGAGAAATAAAAATATTGGTACTATCTGCAATTCTGCATGTGTTATTGTGTTCGAGTTCGCACTTTGTTTTAGTACTTCGTATATTATACTAGTAGTTTGTGAGATCCTTTAATTGACTCTGCTCTACATAACTATTCATGTTGTTACTTAGTTTTAATATAATCTGTTGGTTCTCCTATAAATAAATCAATAAAATAATTTTATCTCATGAAATAGATTTGATAATAGCAACTCTTTGATTTGTAATAAACCCTGTTAGCCTTTAAAAGCGTTTTTTTTAATCAATTTTGTGAAATAAAGGAGCGCAGGCCATCCGAATTATTACCGTAGGAGCAGAAGAAGCTCAGGTCCACATCGGCAGATAAGCTATTCATAGCAATAAATTTCTGTCAAAAATTTCATTTTTGGTACAAATTTTTATTACCGACTGTACTTTTTTCACAATCATCAACTACTTGTTAAGATGGTTCGAATGAGTAAATGCGACGTGTTTATCATGTGTAGATTAGGAGTTGCTATGGCCACCTTCTAACTCCATCATCAGATCAGCTCGGTGGTACCATAATAATGTATTGTCACCGAACTTAGATATGTATGTATGTCAAATTTCAGCTCAACCGGATACCGGCAATAACCGGCAAGTGGCTGAAAAAGAGTTTTCACGTTTTGATGCCAACTTACATACTTATATTTATATACTTAGTTACCGAACAGTACAACGTTTGCCATATATGTTTAGGATAAAAAGACTTATTTTGACGTAGTTTTGCTAAGAATTATGTACTTGTGTAGCTTTAGCTTCTTGTAAATATATGTGACGTGTGATCTTTCGATTAAAGAATCGAATCAGTAAGTAAACAAGCATTGTACGTAAATATGTGGTATTATTTATAATTTAACTGTAATTCGTGGGAAGCGATTCATAAGTTATATGACTTATTGTATGTCAACAGCCGAAACTCCTTGTAACCATCACCTATATAAACAAACTTCGTATCTCAGTATCGATTCAGAGCCAAGATAAGAGGTTTCTAAGAGTAGTAACATTGTTATTGAGTTTCGGTGTCGTTATAATTCAACGTACTTAATCTCCGTGTGACTTGTAAAATAAGTGAAATTCTATACACGCCACATATTGCCGTTCCAGTAAGTCGTGCTGGGAGCCCTGTATGATTTTGCTGGTCTGTGCTTTCTTAGCCACCGAAATGATATTCTACACCAGGGGTACTGAGTAAACAACCTTATTAAGAAGTATGTGTGTGTATATATAGCCGCCGTGCGTTTGATAATGGAAGTTTTACCATATAGCTTTTATATAACTTGCCCTGTTACAATGTATGTATGTATGTGTGGGACAAATCTTGCAACTGAATTGAAGACCAGTTATTCCCCGACTAGGCAGTTTTGGCATAATCATGTAAATTTAATATTACCTACGGCACCACCGAGCTAACCTGATGAATTGACAGAAGGTGGCCATAGCTACTCCTAAATTATATAAGAGGAACCCGTCGTTTTTGAGCTCATTATATTATAACCCTCTAAACGAGTAATAGATGACTGTAGAAAAAAAAAACACCAGGCAATAAAAAACTTGTACCAAAAATTTTTTGACAAACTTATTTTAGTTCCATTGGTTCGTCCTTCAGTTTCTGTGGAGAGCGCGTTCTGTTAACGAAATATATTTTTAACTGAAGTGACGAATCTAAAAATTATACACGCTATTCCAAATAAATTTGTGGCTCCCACTGACATCCATATTCGGCAAAAGCAGTGCCCGGAATGTTAAGGTGGCAGGTTCCTCCTCGCCAATCCTCGTGGCAAATAAATAGATATTCAATATTTCACTTTGATTGAAAATCACCTTACCAGCCCGTCTACGACTTATGGACGATTCACACCAAACGGCCGGAATCGGCGTGCACGCCACCATAGTCAAAGGAATTCGAACCCTCCGTACGGAAGCTAGAATTCGTACCAATCCAAATCCAAACGGCAGCGGCAGAGCCGGCGGCGGCCGACCGGCTGCCCGCACCCCATTCAAATATAAAATCTAACTTCTGTATGGAGGGTTCGAATTCCTATGACTCTAATGGGGTGCGCGCCGACTCCGGCCGTTTGATATAAATCGTCCATTAGCGCGAATAGCGGCGCGGCAAGACGCGCAAAGTACTGCGGTTAGGTGGGATCACACGCAATGTATTAGGAACACCGCAGCCGCTGCCGTCGCCGCTCGACGGCCTGAGGTGCTACCGCGAAACGAAAACGAAGTTCTTGTATCTCTGCCACTCTAATATGCAATTGCGACAGAGACAGAAAAAGACGAACTTCGGGACTTAGCGGTGCTTATATTATTTTGCTATACTGGCTCGGAGCGGACACCCGCTTCTTTCACGGCTCTAAATTGATCAATACCTGAACTTGAATCAATTGTCAAGGCCTCAAGGCATTACCTCCTCAACGTGTCGGTATACTCAATGATGGGGTTCGTGGCCCCTTCTCATCATTTTATCTTTTATTAACTTCCGCCAACCCAATCTGTTTTCGACGAGATCAAATGTGGTGCGAATCTGATCGGTCTAGCGAATCAGGCTACGTCGCCTTGGTCATTTTCCCCCGCTTTTTCTAACAATGTGCCCGAAAATCTCAAAGGCTACTCATATTGAAGGCATTGCATGTTCAGGTATTTTCGAGGACCTCTAGGAGTTCAGATACAATTGAGGGCGACCGTCCATTTGTTCAAAATCTGTCACGTTCTCTTTCTCTTGCTGTCTTGAAGATAAAGCCGCATTGCTTTTCGTCTAAGTGCAGCAGCTATGTAGCTCATGACAGTCAATTTCTTCATCGCCCGGTAGGTATGTACTTACTTACGCACGAATGCAATAAACCATGTGTCCATATTCAGAAATGATGCCCCTATTGCCCCCTCTTACCCGGTATACGCGCCTGTATGATATATGTATATATAATATTTATTCATTCGGATCCTTTGTGTAACGAAAATACAGGGTGTACCACATATATCACATATTTAGAGCATTTTCGTGATTTGTACTATATTTACGAATATTTATTACACATTTTTCCTGTAATGTGCTAAGACATTATAAGTTTACGATACGATGTTACTTTATATTTATACGGCTTATTTTAGTTACGCAATAGATACATTTCTTTATTTATCTTTATATGTTTGCCCATCAGAATCTAGTCCAGTCAAGCAACTATGTGAAATTGATCTTCTCATATCTCATAAATACGCGCCAAAACCAAAATCCGACATAAGATCCATGGAACATATTTTTAATTAAGTTGTTCATAAAACCCGCAAAGTACAGCAAAACTTTCCATGTCAATATAGCATTTATTGTCAATAGTTATGAGTAAGTTACGTGTAAGGTACTATAGTACGTAATAATGATACTATTAGATAAGAGTTGAAGGCGCACTATTTATTGTGATAACAAAATACTTATGTGGATGTTCCGCATCCAGATGTATATAATACGATAACGGTTAAATCCGTCAGAACTACAGCAATGACCGGAGAAAAGAGTTAATTAAACCGGTTTTTGCAGTTTTCGGATATGTATTATAGGCAAAATTTCAACCATAACGTACCTGAAGAAAGATTAATTAAAAAATTATTAAGCTTTGCTCGTGTTTTCCTGGATAATACGAGTTTTCCCGAAGGTAAGACCTAGCCAGATTTTTTTTTCGTTCCCGGAAACCCCTACATTTTGTAAATTACATTAACTTCGTTCGAGCTGTTCTCGAGATTTCAATTACAAACAAACAAATAAATATTCAAATATTGCTCGTTTAATAGTACACAATAGGATACACAAGACAAAGTCTGTTGTGTGTATGTTCGCAATATACTCAGAATCTACTGGGCCGATTTTGACGCGATTAATACTGATGCGTAGTTTTATTCTCATGGATGTTTTAATGCATAAATTAAATAAACTCAAGGTCTAAGGTATTGTATAATACGAACACGGGCGCTAGTAAGAGTAGCTTCGTATATTTGGATCTGACTTTGATGCTTATGGTAAATGGAAATTGCATTTCCGATTGCAACCTAGTCATTAAAAAGATTTTTGATACTAAAGCTTTTAAAATTAATAACTTAGCAATCAGCTTTTATAACTGCATTGTATTCATACTGTAGCATTGAATGATTTTTTATTCGCATGTAACTTATTGCAAATGCATAAACTAACTTAAAGACCAATTCATAATTTATGAAATTATGATTTTATTTTTATTTTCTCTAGAGAATAAAATTAATGACATAAAAAATATTAACGTGTGTTACATAAATTTATTTTCAAAATGTTTGTATGTTTAGTTCTTCTACGCAGTGCGCACAAGGCCATAAGTTTAATATAGACAAATTGCGCTTGCCCTCTAATACAAGGCAGAAGTATAGATTACATTAAGTAAAGGAACACATTTTTCAAGGTCTATAATTGAGTCACATGTGACTCATGTTTTATACTTTTGTCTGTTGTTGAGAAAAAAATACGTCATTATTTTACTCTGACATGAAATTATTTATACCAAATAGTATTCTTTAAATATAACATTTTATATTTTTATATCATATTAAATTATTTAAATAGGAATAGGTACACTATGACTCGATTTTTATAAATTTTTTTTAGAAATTCTGTGATTCAATTAAATAACGCACCCAATAGTGAGTGAGTGAGTACTCTGTCTGTGTTTCAACTTTAATATATTTTATTTTTAAATATATTTCACAGGATTACAAGAAAATCTACATCCACAATACATAAAAAATTACGAGTTTGTCATGTACTTTTCGTTACAAATTCATCAACAAACTCATTTCCCGCCACAACTTAACACGCGAATACTTACTCTCGCTGGAAAAAAAAAACTACACTCACACACAAAAAATCTCCGAAATTTCCGAACGCATCCACAATTCATAAAAAGCTAAACACTCACCTCGGAAATCGCAAATCCAAAACCACAAACAAAAACACACACTTCTGTCACTGTCAATATGCACTAGACACACGTCCGTTCGGCACCGTCTCCGGCGAGTCACTGAACTGGCGCGCCCTCCCGCGCCGCCACCGAACAATTGTTATCATAACTATGGTCTTAACTAATTAGGTCAAGCTATCTGTGCTTTTTTTTTCGAATACTTTTTTTATGACTACAAATCCGATCTCTTATAAATCTTATCTCTATGAAATCTAAAAATAAACCTGCGTGTAGCACCAGCGATTTTATTTGTTTGTTTTAATTAGAATAGAATAGAATCTTATGGCCATCGTTGTTATGCGAATTCTTCATTTACCTACTTAGAGTGAATTTTAAGAATTAAGTATTTTACGTCTACATTTCAATGAATTACATTGTGTAACGAAAATTAATCAGACAATGTAAGTACATGGGTAAGTTTCGTTACACAACGGAATTAATTAAAATGTAGACATAATTAAGTTGTTGACTATGTAAGTACATAAAAATTATACATGTATATTATATTCAACGCTGGAGGGTCCAGAATGGATCTAGCACCAATGAATTATTTGGTTTTTAGTAGCTACGTTTCGATATTATGAGTGAATTGCAAAAAAAATTACATAGTTAAGGACTTAATTGTCTATATTTTGATTATGATATTGTGTTACGAAAATTACGCATTAATGTGACTAATTTTCGTAACACAAAGGAATCGATTAAAATGTAGAAATCGTAATAACTATGTAATTTTTTTTGTAATTCACTCATATATTTAATCAATCATTAATGATTTTAGCCCGCAAATTAATAGTTTTTTTCTGGTCATGTATTTGCCAGTTTTTTTTAATAAGATTCCAATCCTGCACAATTCAACCTGTATTTCCGGGTATGTCCAACAAATACCATTAAAAAAACACCACCACCATATCAGTCGAAGGACGTCCACTGCTGGACATAGGTCTCCCCCATTTCACGGGGGGGGTCATAATCGCCACGCTTGCCACGCGGTTTGGCGATGGCAGTATCTCCACCGCACTCCAGGGATACTGCTGCCCATCCCCCAATTGTGTATTAAAAACATGGAATAATAAATATGTAAGATGGTTATTCCAGTGGTAGACACTTACCCAATATATGGCACGTTCAATCTTGTGTCATATTGACAGAAATGATCGAACGGATATAACAATATCAAATCAATAAGTCATGAATATATGACAATATATTAGCAATTAAGGTATCAAGTAACCTTTGGGAAGATATTAACACGAAGAATTATTACAGCTGTTCGTATACTAGACGTATATTTAAATACAAGACAGCAAAAGAGAGTGGTTCGGGTCACGTTACTTAGACCATCACATCACACCTTCACAGCCCTTCTTCTCGTGGGTGTCAATGTAAATGTAGGCCACACGGTGTTAAGCCCTATATGATACGAGTTATGAGGTAGATTCGTTTGAGTATCAATAAAAAAACTTATTTTCATAGAGCGATTTTTGGCGCTGAATGTTTGGAAACAGCGAGAGCAACCCTCACTGCAATATCACATTATCTATGTCTTTAAAATAGTACAATACTATAGAGGCCGGGAAACGAAGAGTTGCAGGCCATGTAGATATAGACGGATAGGGATACTGCAGCAAAACGTTTCTCGCCGAGATATGTATAGTGCTTTTCTCAAACATATGCAATGAACTAAAAAAATACACCACTCAAGAAACAAATTTAACCGACGCCATGTTTGACATTAAAATAAAATAAAAATACTTCCCAGCCTAGGTATTCAATTTTGTATGTATGATCTTCGATTGGGGGGATAATGGAGCAAAAGGAAGTTTGCTGTAGCGTTACTTATGAAGGATTTCTATAAAATTCGGAGAAAATATCAAGTACCTGACTCTTCACAAGTTGTTATGAATAAGTTTTCGATTGGGGGGAACATGGGTGCAAAAAGGGGGCAAGTTTGCTGTAGCGTTGTTTATGAATGGATTTCATTTAGGTATATTAGGAGAAACATCGAGTAACTGTAGTATCACTACAGGTTTTGTGAATAAAAGGTTTTCGAAAGGGAGGGTAACGAGGAAAAAGGGGGAAGTTTACACAAAATAAAACAAGCAAAAGTATTGGCATTCTCTACAGGTCGCATTTCTCAACCGATCCTCGAGAAATTATGTGAGCAAGTTCCATAACTATGTATATGGCTTATTCTTGTCATTAAAAAATTATAAATTTTTAGAAAAAAAAAACAAATATCTCCACCATTTTTAATAGTACCAAAATAGTTATCGACTTCAGGAGATTTAGTTTATTTTTCTTCTACTTGGCGCGGTGTCCGATACAGTTGAAATTTGGCATACTTATGTTATTTCGGTGACAATGTAATATTGTGGCACAACCGAGCTGATCTAGTGATATAGGAGATAATTGTTTACGCGATACTCATAAAATGATAAACGAGAAACAATCAAAACCCCGTTACAAAGGAACCTCCATAATTATTTGCAAGGGTTCAAAATCCGAGGTAATTTTGATCAGGATTATTTTTAGTGATCTCGCAAAATAAGGGACTAAGGGACTTTGTCCTTTGTCGAAAAACACACCATCAAATAAAACGATATCTTCTCCTGCACAGGAAAATGGTGGGAACTAACAAGGTGAGATAACAAAGTCAAAGGCAATTTATCAGGAAAAAAACATTCATAAAATAAGGAGTATTTTCATAGTGAATAAAAAAATGTTCACACGCGGAAAATGAATGGAGATAATAATACAATGTGCTTCAAATATCCATTTTATGATATTATGGCCAATCTTTTTTATTCCTCGTTGCCATGGTAACGCCGTCTTGTAAACACCAGCATAAATGAGAAGTGTCATTTATTTAAAAAGAGTTTTTATCATGTGTATCTGTGAGGCTTCCGAACTTCGTAGCCATAATAATTTACTTATAAATTAAAAATAAAATAAGTACCATATACAATATCATTAGGTGTTAGGTGTAGTCAGCTGCAGAAGTATCTGCGCGGGCCTAGTGCTTAAAATGAGCTACACACTAACTAAATTCAAGAGAATAAAGCTCCGTGTAGATAATTGTGAACATGTGACTATTTACCTAATGAGTATCTACTTCGTTTCAGTTCTTCAGTTTGTCACGAAAAACAGTTGTGTTTAATATTCGTTACACAACGGAATGATTGAAATATTTAACAAAACAACTTATTAACTAAGTTATTTAGTAATAACATTTTATAACTCGTCAAAAATTACAAACTGAAAAATACTTTTGCTTTCTACCGGCTAAATACTGCGAATCCGAACGACACAAGCCGAGGCCGAGTCTCGCCGAGAGCGCCCGACCGCGCCCGACCGCCGCCGAAGTCGTCCGACTCGTCGCGGCCACGACCGAGGTCGACGCGGGAAACACGTCATCCAAGGCGATCTCTTTTTCCCGCCAAAGTACGTCATGACAAAACTTTAAACAAACTTATCAGTTACACAGTCGCGGCGCTAGCGTCTACGCTCGGCCGTGATATTTGTATGAAGCGAATTTAGTTCCTTATTTCACCGTTGGATTGACTAAATTTGTGAGTTATTGTTAATTAAAAGCGTGTGTGATTGTTTTCTTGGATTTAAGCGTTTTATTTGATTGTTAAGTTTAGTGTGTGACCTTTAGTACAATCTAAATGGAACTTTGGACATGTATCTGAGTGTCGACCCTGGCGACTGAATATGAGTTTTAAAATTACACCCTTTGTAAGTGAGGAAGGTCGAAGAATAAGAATCCAAACAAAATAATACTCTGCCATTTATTTGTTTAGTATGTAACTAACTAACAACATTCCTAGACTCGTAGTCGTACAAAATCATCTAAGTCACTACACATTAAAATTGACATTTGTACAATCAAATTTTAATGTGTGGTGTTTTAGCATTCATAATGTGCAAGTTCTCATGAATTGGGTTCTCATGAATGGGGTTTATTTTGAAAACTTAGATGTGGAATTTTCTGCATTATTACAATTACCAAATAGAGGCCCAATTACAAAGCAGTGAGTTTTCCGCAATTACTAGGGTCTCCGCGAATGAGATTAAGTAGCAAACAGACTAGGGACCTTTCCCGGGGTATTATACTTCAGGTTGCAGCCTTGATGACGCGAAAATGAAACAGGAGATACGATGACGAAGATGAGATAAAGATAGGATGAGACATGTTACGGCTACTGGAGACTTCATGAGGCACTCAACAATGGGAACCTTTGCCCCTCCGGCCTTTCGACCGTGGCCTTTTCGCGAGTCGCCAATACATGACCCTCGCGACCTCGTGGCCATATTCTACCAATTCACAAGGTTGGCTTAGTTAAAATATACAGTATATTAACTCTTCGCGGCATTACCGCCTTGACAATGGCCGCCGTACCGCTTTGGCACAAACCACGTCCACCACCACTATATCAGCCGAAAGACGTCCACTGCTGGACATAGGCCTCCCCCAATTCCATGGGGGGTAAATGCCATAATCGCCACGCTTGGCATGCGGGTTGGCGATCGCAGTATCTCCACCGCACTTCAGGAATGCTGCTGCCCATCCCCCGGTGGTCTTGGCCGTAGTTTTAGGACATACCCGGGTCCAAACCACGTAATACAGTATATTTCGGTTCTGCTAACGATGATGTTGTGTGAACTTTTTTTCGTACCGCGTCGGTGACAAACAGGCGTACGGCCCAGCTGATGGGGAGCGGTCACCGCAGTCTATGGACGACTGCAACTTCAAGGTTACACTCCTTTCTTGATGAATCCCATACTGTAGTCGCTCGGGTAAAACTAGACTCTCTTTCCACAATCTTAGTGTCTCTTAATTTGTATATAATGAAAATTAAAATTAAATGGCGACTTTGGATGGTACTTAGCACGATTTTAAGTAGGAACGTCATATGTTTTGGTTTCAAACGATTTTTTTCATATTTATTACTTTATTAGCTAATAACTCTTTCACTGTATTGTACCTCTATACAAAATTCCACTTCCATTTCACCCCTTAATAGGAGATGATTTGTGATTTCCAGGGAAAAACCTATTCCACGTCCATTCCATGGTCCCAAATTATCCTCGTGCCAAATTTAATCTGAATCACTTCAGCAGAAGTAACGACAGATATAGAGTTACTTTCGCATTTGTACTATCTGTATATTACGTGAGATTTTATCATTTGGGAATAATTGAGTTAATTATGTTTAATTCTTCAATTTTTTTTACTAAGTCGAGGCTACCTTGAAAACAAATCATAAACCAACACAGTATTTGTTAAAGATTCCACATCTTTAACAAATACTGTGTTTGCTTATGATTCATTGCCAAATTTTTTGCTTGCTCGTTTGCCAGTGTCACTCGTAGCTCTATATACTGACGTCGTCGCCCGCGTGCGGAAATTGTGAAAATCAGCAAATAAAACAAGTTTTTATGTAATGTAAAAGTAGAGTATTTCACATACGTGTATGTAACATTTTTCCAATAGAAACCAATTAAAATAAGAATTGATTTCCTTTATTTTGTTTTATTAATACCTATGGGTTATTTATGAGGAAAACCATGTTATTTCTTATGTCCTGCAGAGTACGATCTGTCCTTTTCTTGTATTCAAATTTATTTATTTATTCGGGAAACAAACATGCATTAAACAATACATTAAATTAAATACACATTTAAATTAATTAACAAATCGTAATAGTTAATGCATACAATGGTTAAAAAATCATTATGACGATAAGTTACCAGGGAAAAACGAGCCCCAAGGGAGTTTTGCTACATTCGAAAAGTCTGTTCAGAAATGCAGAATTTACTACTTAATTTTCGAAAGAACTAATCAATCCTCAGGGTAACGAAAATTTGTCTGACTGTACCGCTTTGCGTACCCGGGTGCCAAATCGCCTTCATACATTTATTTTGGATTTATATTCCTTAACGTCGACTTTTATAGCATACGCGATCCGTGCGAAGTAAAGAAACTGCGTATTCTGCTTGTGTCGTATACGGCTTACAACCATTATTAACCTTCTATTGACCATGAGGTAAATTTTGTGTTGTTCGGCGTCCGTATAGGGACACAATACGGCTACGGTACCCTCTGCCTGTCGTAGAAGGCGACTAAAAGGGAGTCCTTGGGGTCGAAGACGGTCACAGTCGGGGGCTGTGATCGTCTATCAAAGCAGATGGTGGAAGGAGATCCCAGAGCCAAATTAATTTTGTACTAAAGCAGTAACGCTGATAACGAAAATTTCCGAGCAGGATTTGAACCTGCGACATCTGGCATACGCGGCCAACCGCTCTAGCCTCTGAGCTATCGAAACAACCAAGCTCGTCCACGTAATCCTTCAATAGGAGACGAAATCCCTCTTACAACGCCTTAGGGAGGTGTACAGCGACATCTACCGTAGAAGACTTAGCTTCTATTAACGGCACCAACGTCTCAAATTACACTGAGAAATCGTCAGTAACGATGCGCCATCCCATACTAAATTAATTTTGTACTAAAGCAGCAACACTGCTAACGAAAATTTCAAAGTAAAGGGAAAAATTGAAAAAGCACGGAGCATTAAATTTTTCAATTTTTCCCTTTAATTTGAGATCCCAGAGTCGCCCGAAATGAGTTGAAGAGGATAATCGGGGGTTTTTAGTCGGTGCAAGTCCGACATAACCACCGCACTGTCCCCGCGGTGCGTTGGTATCCATAAAGGACTTTCCCCCCGGGAAAATAAAAAGGACTGGCATGGCAGTCAGAGTGTTATACGTGCGGGCAAGCCAAATTAAGTCATTAAAAGCAAACTGTGATGGACCCTATATATATACTGCCCACTGCTGGGCACAGGCATCCAGTCACCGATGAGAGGGAACAACCAGTAGTCCCCACGCTGGGCCAGTGCGGGTTGGGGACTTCACATACATCACGCAGGGCTCGAAATTTTCATGCCGATGACGTAAAATTGACGTCACACTGCATATAGGATGATTCCAATTGGTGTTATATAGTAATTACCAATCTTTAATTATCAATCATAAATGCAGGGAGTTTACGTTCATATTTAGATTCAACATTCCTACAACATGTTATAAAACTTTAAAAAAATATGAGCTCCTCATCTGATTATAAATTAAAATTCCAAATAGAAAAAGAAATCCTTTATAATCTTCAAATGCAAAAAACCATTATAAATTCATGATTAAATTATTGATGATTAAATTAAAGATTGATAATTATCTTATGTTATAGTGGTCGGCGGTTAAGAAGTCAATCCTGACATCTGTCACTTCCATACAGTTTATAACCTAAAAGACACTTTGAGGTTATAAAACGTATGGAAATGACAGGTGTCAGGATTGACTTCTTAACCACCGACTACTATACTTTTATTATTTAATTTATATAATAAATCCTTATATAATACCTAACTTTTGCTGCTAGGCTAGACCAGGTCAACGCTATTTGTGGCAACCCTAGCGTAAGAGCCTACAAATATAGCCTTGACTAAAAGTATTGAGCACCCCTTATTTTCCTTTGTAACGGAAACGGTTTGTTTCCTTCTGTAGATAAACTATTGTGTGCCAAATCTGACATGTTCTGCAACGCGCTAACGAAGTTTCTAAACTCACTTGCAATAAATATAACTTCCAACCAACTCTCAATGGACTTCGGTCCAGAGAGATCTCTCTATTGTCGTCCACACTATTATCGACCGAGTGAAACGAAGATCTCCGTTTCAGCTTCAACAAAAATGATTTGGTATGTCCGGATGTCCAGATGTCTGGCTTTCCGGTTGTTCTCCTCTCTTACCGAGACTTTAGTAGATATCATTTCAAAGTAGCTAACCTAGGTATTTATCCTAGAAAACTGGAGGCCGAAAATAAACGGGGTCAATGTCCCGATCAATAAATATTTATGACGAGACTGAAAACGCAGGTGCAGAAAGTTTAACTAATAATAGTATTTTAGGAGGATATCCCACTTATCTATTTCGGGCAATAGCTAAAATTAAAATTTAGGAAACGTGTATATTATACATATGTATATTCATGAATTTGATTGCACATAACAAAATGGACACGGGACTGGCTGGATCTCTAATCGGGTCGTAACTGCCAACTGGACCAGGAGGCCTCGGGGGAACTCCTCAAATAGGGGGAGGAGAGAAATATTTGTATGGGAACCTTGACTAAATAAATAATTTAAGAATAAAATTTAAGATAAATTAATTCTAATAACCTACTAACTTTTTTTTTTAATATTACAACCTTCGCGGCAGCTCCTTTAACAAACATTAAAAGGAAAATAATTTTACATACATACATATAATCACGCCTGTTTCCCAGAGGGGTAGGCAGAGATCATATAAATTCTTTAATAATAAATGATAATATTATTTTAAAAATCCTTACACAAAGAAAAATCCATTGTGTAACGATAACTTATTATAACGGATGCGAAAAGTCCCTTCAGACGTTCACCTACTTTGAAAAGATTTTTATACACATACTTAAGTATAACCAGACTATAAGAACGGGTGGTCGATTTGATTGTACATATTACATACTATATTCACATTCCTTTTACACGGCTGCAAGGCTGCAACCGATTTATTTTTTATATTCTTCAAATTAGGCATAATTACATGCACCTATGAACGTCAATAAACTACCACCGGTTCGGAAAACCAAACCTTTGCCACGAGAAGAACCGGCTTAAGAAACTCGGCCTGAGTAATGATTTTCGAGTCTGCCTTAGTTTACTTATATAGATTTGTAATTTTGTACAGCGGAAGTCTTATCGCTAGGTTCATCACAAATGCAAGAGTTGCATAATATTATTTTTCTCCTCGTCGTCTGTAAAGTATGAATTAAGACTACAATCCCGTACTTTTTAGAGTTCCGTAGTCAACTCGGAATCCTTATAGTATCGCCATGTCCGTCTATAGAATAGAATAACTTTTTTTCGTAATTATTATTATTATTATTATTTTATCTGTTCGAGACTTTGCTCCTTGATTGTTAGTGCTAGAAAGGTGAAAATTGGCATGGATATATAAATCAATAAATTAGACTGTCGTAAAATAAAATCTAAAAACCTTGTTTTTTTTTTTATTACAAGTAATGTGGGAATGACTTTTTTTTGCTTCCACCCTATGGTGCGGGAAGTTGTTGGATAGGTCTTGTGAATATTTTCGGAAATAATCAGTCCAAAAGAAAAAAAATTGGTGGTCTCCGCCCCTCTAACTTTTGAACTATGGGTCCAAAAAATCTGAATAAAAATCATGAAAGAAAAGTTTAATAAAGACTTCCAACGAAAACTATAGCGGACATGATCGGAAAAGCTGTTTTTGAGTTATCGTAAAAAGTCTTTCCTTCTTAGTAAAACACGTATGAAACGCTACGAAGGTATTCTCTTTTGCCCGTTAACGTTTTTTTTAATTGAGTTCATTGGGCAACTACGGAACCATACACTGAGCATGGCCCGACATGCTCTTGGCCGATTTTTTCTGTATGGAGCAGATAAGACAACACTTAAGTCAACTATATTAAAAAAATTCCAATCACGTGTCAATAATGAAATATACCAATCACTTGTCGCCGTGGAACGCGGGGCGGGGGACAAAAGACATCAAGGAACGTTGGGAAAGTTCTCGCAGTACTAGTTTGTTCAAATATTTCGGTTTGTTTAATTAATGTTGGTTGTGTGATTGAAAAATTATTGTATACAAGGTGGGCCCTGTATCAGAAGCAAATATTTAAAAGGACGCTTTCCGCCTATTCCCCATCTGCAGTCTAAGGTGAAAAACTTAAGTAAGTCACCTGTTGTATGTAGTTGTGACGTGTTCGAATAGGCGTTTGTTTTGTTTGTGTTACACACTTTAAATATGTAATGTCTATTCGAACACGTCACAACTACATACAACAAGTGACTTACTTAAGTTTTTTACCTATACCTCCTTGTGTTCAATTTATTTATTTTTTTCATTGCAGATAAATTTAGAAGAAGAAGAAGAAGAACAATCATTTATTTATGACAAACAGAAATAAATATAAATAGTAGATAAAAATAAGACTAACATTGTTTGCCAGAAAAGGGCCACAGCTCAGCATGAAGCTGGCAAAGCCAGCGCTGTTCTTACGTTGTGGCCCAGGTGCAAGTCAGAAGATACAGAGTGATTCGGGAGACGTGAGCAAGATCAACACTACGGATTCAGTAGATCATAAGCTACTGTTTCGTGCCACTATTAGTGAAATTAACGTTCATTTATCTTTGGTGTTGAAAACAAAATGTTTTAAATTATTGACCGAGCGAGCGAAGCGAGCGAAGCGTCTTAGTTTCAGCTTCGACGAAATTTTTTTCGTATGTCTGTCCGGAATCCGGATGTTCTCCTCTACAGGTCGCATTTCTCAACCGATTCTCGTGAGATTTTGTGAGCAGTTTTTATGATTAGATAAAATTTTTTGGTCGGAGCCAGTTTTTAAAGTTTTTGAAATTTGAAAAAAAAAGAGTTTTTTTTTTTCTTATTTATATCGAGATGTTTTCCTCTCCAGGTCATATTTCTTATCAGAAATGTTATATACAATTCTTTTGTTGAGTCAATTCGATCGATAATATACTTACCTAACACACTCGTATTTTCAAATCAAGTAATTACCTCAATATACCTAATTTTGCGAGGTCTACAGCTCACAGAGCCACTAGTTTACGAAATTCATGGCCACTACAATCAGAATACTTCAGCCAAGTGACACTCGTACGTGTCAAATTGAATGTCATCCGAGTCCGATTACTTTTGAAATATCGTATCTCACTCAATGTGATAATTTACTTTCATCCCAATCAAAGTGCTGTCAGAACAGTTAGAGGTTTAATATTTATAAACCAGTTGTTGTAGGGTGACCATGATTATAGAGAATTAAACTTTAACTTAACAAAAATTAAAATACTGGAAAAAGGTATGTAAGTAGTGTTGGTCCTGCTCACGTCTCCTGAATCATCCTGTATAAAGTTAGATACATCAGTTAGATCTAAAGTTATGAATGACCTTCGTGTAATAGACACCACGAGATTATAGCGCATCAGTCAACACAGTGTTTGAGGTGGTATCAAGGTGGTATTATGAGTCATAATTGTTTTAGCATTTTTTGTTTTCAATTATATTTTTAGTATTTTTTTAATTTTTATTGGTTTTTTTTTAAATAAATATACATTAATATCACTTTAAAACATTAATAAAATACACATAAATTGTCTTTACGGAAAAAAATATTTTTTACCAATGCGACCACTGGGAATTTACGGCCCGCTAAATAGTCGAACGTTTAATTCTTGGCTCCTATTACATGGCTCATCCTGTATAATACTGATATAATTTAGTATTTCGATAGGGTTGCAGCATACAGGCATTGACGTGTGCCTCTTTATAAAAAAAACAACAGTTTAAAAAAACAGTATACCTAATAATGTGTGGAAATCCATTTTGATTCTCCCAACAGTCATAAAAATGACTTGTCTATTAGACTTGCATATGTATAAAAAGTTTATTGTTTTAATGCTGCTGTCAGTCATCTTCACCACCACCACCACATCAGCCGAAGGACGTCCACTGCTGGACATAGTCCTCCTCCAATTTCAATGGGGGGTAAGTGTCATAATCACCACGCTTGGAATGCGGGTTGGCGATCGTTAGTATCTCCACCGCACTCCAGGGATGCTGCTGCCCATCCTACGGTGGTCTTGGTCGTAGTTTTAGGACATACCCCGGTCTCGGGTCAGTCATCTAAGTCATATTATGTTGGAGTAGAAAATAGTACATTACACAACTAGGGTGGTAAAGCAAAGAAAGGCGGAGATCGCCGATTTTGCGGCCCGAGCTGTAGGCGAGGGACGTATGTATATGCAATAGAGGGCTTTATTTATTTTATTACCTGCCGTGTTGTATACATCATTTTACTACCACACTTGGCCAGAAAGCGGCTTTATTCCGTACGCGTAGCGTGCGGTAAAAGCCTCTTTTTGGCCAAGTGTGGCATACCCTTACTTACTTAGACCACTCGGTAAACGCGGTACTCGACTAAATAAGCATAAATTATATAACGGTTGCATAAAATGGGACACGGGTATGTCCTAAAAGTACGACCAAGACCACCGGGGGATGGGCAGCAGCATCCCTGGAGTGCGATGGAGATACTGCGATCGCCAACCCGCATGCCAAGCGTGACGATTATGGCATATACCCTCCGTGAATTTGGGGGAGGCCCATGTCCAGCAGTGAACGTCTTTTGGCTGATATGGTGGTGGTGGTGCATAAAATACTGTTATAGCAGTTGTGAGATTAAAGCAGAGTCCACAGCGCCAAAATTCTAACAAAACATGTTCGCAAAACATGTTAGGAAAAACTGTTTGTTACAACTGACCGTCCATTGCGACTTTTGAGTGAATAAATCCGGGTCCACAGCGCCATGTTTTTTTCATGTTATTTTTTTTTTTACAAACATCTAACATGTTTTTCGAACAGAAAATAGGCGTGGCCTCGATGTTTTTTGTTTTACGTTTTAACACTCAAACATGTTTTCCGCTCCAGATGGATAACATTCCCCGCGTTCGTCTGTGGGGGGAGGGGGAGACGTTCATTTCGTGATATCTGTGGTTTTGACTCTGTGATTCCTTTGACACCTATCATCCCGATACAATAGACGTCAAAGATGACATTAATAGTACTGAAATGACAGCTGTCAAATTAAGATATGTCAAACCTCGTAGACCGCAAAATGTTTGGCAAACAAAAACATTATTCACTCAAAAGACGCAATGGACGGGCAGTTGTAACAAACATGTTTTCCTAACAACATGTTAGAATTTTTGCGCTGTGGACTCGGCTTAATAACTATGCATATTTTGATAAAACTAGTTAACTAATTAATTTATGTACTTTATTTACGGACATCATTTAAAATCAGAGTCACGATTTCTCGTGGGGCCATGCAGTGCATTTTAGTGTTATTACTGGCTATTACTTGTGTTTTTTGAATTATTGTGTATTGTAGCAGATCTTCAGGATTTATTAAATTTCGAATTCACCTACTCATTTTAGAATTGGGATGTTGACTGATACCTACATATGTAGTCAAAAGAGCAACTGTGTAAAAAATATAATACTGCTACCATGGTGTTATTCACATACCCAGTAGAAAAGGGCTGCGAGTATCCACTCGACTCCAACAAAAAATAACACTAGAAATTAATACCAAGCAAAAGAATCGCTAAATCCGCAACAATTTAAAGAAAATTCATATAATTTTTAACAAGCTATCTAACGATACCCAAACACTGGACTTAAATAACATTCTGCAAAAATTTAGTTTTCCATTTTGTCGGTGTGATTGATATATGTCGAAACACGGACGGGCGGACATGGCGAAACTGCAAGGGTTCTTTGTTTACTACGGAACCCTCAAAACAGTTATAAACGTGGATTAAAGTTATTTTCCGTGAGCTATTTTTAGTGTCCATTTTTTTTTTGTAGTTATATCATAAAGTTACCCCCCACATCCAAGCCGAGTAGATATTATGTCAATGGCTACTCACGCGTCATCTCGTATGATCCATAGCCGCTGTGCTGTAAGCGTTACGTAAATTTGTCTTCTGACCACAGATGGCATATGCGACAAATCAGAACAAAATATGTACACTACATATCAATAAATAAATACTAAATAAATAAATATCAGCGGACATTTTTAGTCCCAGTCTAGTCCCAGAGTAAGCTCGATAAGGCTTGTGTTATGGGTACTAGACGACGATATATTTAATAGAAAACATCCAAGTCTCAGGAACAAATGTCTCTGCTCACCACAGAAACAAATGCCCTTAGCGGGAATCGAACCCGGGACCTCTAGCTTCGGAGGCAATGACACTACCAACTAGGCTAAACAGGCCGACATAAAATACAATAACACAACTCTTTGGAGGTACCTAATAAACATACCATTATGTATAAAAGAAATTAATGGCATATGTATGTTCGAAATTATCTACGTTTTTAAAATTGAATTGTCATAAGTATACATACATACGTACTTTGTAGAGCTTTAAAAGAGACACTTTAGGACATGAAAAAATCTTTTCTTTATCAAAACAGCTTTTTTGGATTAAGGCAGAACATAATTTCTATGGAAGAGACCGTGAATTCGCCTGAATATGATTAAAAAAAGCGTTTATTTCAGACCTAAGTGATCCACAGTAAGCACAAAAGTACTATAAATATTATTAAAAATTGGTATGGAAAGTAAAAAGCTAAGTTTCTCGTATCCTAAATGCTCCTTTTAATTGCTTAAGTAGCCAGTGATATAATCTTTATATAAATTAGAATTATTTTTCAAGAAAGATTTTTTGTACTCTTAGCTGCGTGCGACGGAGATTTGAACTCCTCATTTTTTTACTTTAACAACTTAAGGGATAAAAGTAAATCCCTAGAAAACTCATTGGCCAACAACACCCAACAGTGACCAGAAACTTTAGAAGAAAATCCCCAGAAAACTGAAACAAAGGCCAATCAAAACACAACACACACACACGCGCGCGCACGCGCACGCTACACACATGCGCAAGAGTGGATTACGCAACGAGTGCATTAACCGCCGGTGAAATGCACCGATGCGCCCACAATGCATTCGCCTTTTTGCTCGCTCCTTGGACACTGAGCGATGATTAAGATTAGAAAAAAAATCGCGAATAGAAAAGTTTTTACTACTTCAATATTAGAAAGAAAGTTGAAGACCGTTTAATGTATACTCAACAGCAAGAGTAGGTGATCATTATAGTACTTTGTCACTTTCACTATTTTGACGCATTCCAACCGTCGCAGTATTGTTACGTTAGTACGACACAGTACTAAAATGATCATCTACATTTGCTCTTCACTACTAGGTGGTTTGAGTTTCATCCAAAGCGTGCGTAGGTACTCGTAGGTGTTCCTTCGTGGATTGAATGATCTTAGTATATTTTGTTGACGTTGAAACCTGCATTTAAATAATAAAAAAAATATATAGGTACACACAGTACAGTTGCATCCGGAAGGATGCCCGAGGTCCGCTACCTAATCCCAAGAATTGGCGTAGGCACTAGTTTTTACGGAAGCGACTGCCATCTGACCTTCCAAGTCTTCCAACCCAAGAGGTAAACTAGACCTTATCGGGTTTAGGCTTTAAGTGAGTGGGCAACTTTTTGGGTGGGTTGCTGTCCATGATAGCAGTCGTTAAGCCAAGTTAGAGGCCTCCGGGCGGCTTGAGAACCTCTAACAGTTAAGTTGCCCACTCACTTGACAAGCCTAATCCCAATAAGGTCTAGTTTCCCCCTCGGGTTGGAAGGTCAGATGGCAGTCGCTTCCGTAAAAACTAGTGCCTACTCTAATTCTTGGGATTAGGTAGCGGACCCCAGGCATCCTTCAGGATGAAACAGTACTGGGAATAACGCTAGGAGGATGATGATGAAATATTGTTATATTTTATAAGAATTTGTTTTTCTTTTTTAATTATTTATTTATATTACACAAAAAAATTATTAAATACTCGTATTTTAATTGTTTGTTATTTTTGCTTACAACGACGGAGGCAAGCAAGCTTACGGCCTGCCTGGTGGTTAGCAGATACCGTAGCCTACTGGACATTTGCGACTCCAGAAGAACCGTAACCGCGTTGCCGAGCCTTTATTGACTTCAGGATTCGTTGTGTTGATAGCTAAGAGGCACATGCCGGCAATTTTTATTCCATCTTTATAATATAGTCATGAGGGAGCGCCCCATATCGCATTGGGCGTCAGAGAAAAGGTTTGGTCTTGAGGTCGTTCTCTAATGGCCGATTTACACTTTTTCTTAATATGTTTTTTTATGTCATGAATAAATGTATTTCTTTCTATTATGTTGTGGTCAGACGAGCACGATCAACGGTTTTTTGAGTTTTTTACGGCTTGTATGAAAACCTTAATAATCGCTGTATTTTTTCTCCATTATAATTTCAAGCAACAGAAACTAATTTCCGACCTAGATATCCCCCGGATCCCATTGTGTACACAAAGTTTCATGTTATTCTGGAATGCCGTTTTAAAATGAGAGCGTAAATACGTTTGTATGGAGAACCAAGCGTACTGCGCACTCTTAACGTCTTACATCTGTAGATAGCTTAACGATTAGCCGATTAGGATATCGTGCCTATGCACAGGACCGCTGTTTTCCGAGGCAGTTTCAGGTTTAAGGCGAAATCTGTGGCGGCGTCTAGTCTTAGTACTGGAATGACCTACGTACCTCCTATATATCGCATTTTGGATGGATTAAGTGACTAAATACGTGCCTAAAATTTACTAAATCCTAAAAGCTATATACTAATGAGCAGGTTATTTAAACACGAATTTATAAGGTTACAATCTAAAAAAATCAATCTTATCTAAAAATCTGTATCTATACCGTTACCGGAATATCTTTAAAAGAGCATTAATATAAAGGTTCAGAAATCTTATTATATTGTACAAAAAATCCGAGTAACAATGAGTTGGAGTGATATCTGTCATTTTCATACTGTCTAAAACACAACTTTAGTTATCTATTATTTCCCGAATCTGACAAACATTGTGTGTTATTTTAGTATCCAAATATGATCAGAAATACGCTATAACCTAAAGTTATTGGACTCACGGTGTATAGCTAAATATAACTTTTACTTTCCTGTTACAGTGATCGAGTCGGAAAGTGCCGCTGAACCTCTTGCAACTAGGGCACTCAATAATATAAATTGGCTAAGAATAAACTTCAAGTGTCTATGATCATGCGCGCGCATTATTTTAAGGGCCGCCATTGTACTTCAAGAGACAACACCAGACTTTGTCTTTGTAGTGACAGTGACAAAGCGACTCCAGAAAAGAAAAGAGCGCGATAACGATTCTTTTTAAAATATATAATTCGTTCACCCCCAACAGAAGTACTTGTAAGTATACTGTTTTTCACGGAAGAAGAGTCCGGTGACAGCTGTCAACCCAGTACAAATTATGTCATTTTTGACGTATAATGACATAATTTGTACTGGGTTGACAGCTGTCACCGGACTCTTCTTACGTGAAAAACAGTATAGTTGTGTTGATTGGTGACGTACTTCGTAGCTTGGAAAGGCCTGAGGGGCCGAAATCTACCTACAGACGGTAGGCCATACACGTCCGCTGGGACGGAAGGCCCTGGGAGGGCCGGAGGTACCACACCACTAAGGCGCAACTCCGGAGCAGTTACCTTCGCACGGCTACCACCTCATCACCACATTCACTGCCGGCAGCCAGACCTCCTTCGCCGGGCAGAAGCCACGCTCGTCCAACCAAACAACAACTTTCTCACGACCCTATACTCGTACTACTTCTACCTAAAGTGCAGCGCGGTCCGAATCCGGAATATTTTTTTTTTAATACTACGTCGCTGGCAAACAAGTGTACGGCCCGCCCGATGGTAAGCGGTCACCGCAGCCTATGGACGCCTGCAACTCCGAGGGGTGTCACACCTGGTGTGTGTTGTCTTTTCTGAATTTAATTTCCAACTCGGTAGGACCAGCCTGACAAGTGGCAACTCCCATAATTGGACGGCTCCAAAATACGAGTAGCATGCCATGGATGATGTAGCGTGCCATAATTAAAAAAAATGTACCTACACTTAATTATACAGTTGCGGCGCTCGTCTCGTAAGCGTTTTTCTCTACATACGGGGTTTTCGCAGGTCATCAGCTACGAGCGTAGCGCTACGAAATTGTTGGCAGTAAAAGTGTTTTGACAGTCAGTCCCCCCCCCCCCTATCAGTCATTCAACACTGTGAAAGCATACCATTACATAATAATATAGTCACCATTGTTAGGATTTAAATTAATAATACATGTATGTTAATTCCATTTACTTTTCTATCCTTGACACATATTTACTATTTTTATCATAACGTGCACGTTATTGTATATAAATTCACTAGGAATTGCGTTATTTTACAGATAAGGGGTGTTTTATTTGTATCTCACAATCATAAAAGAACTCAACTTGAACAAAGCATGAAGTCGAATGTCGATTCGAAATTCTGGACGCCATTTTATGTCGTTATTTTTCGATCGTGGCCATAACATTCATTTCCATTTCATGCATTCGCGTGTATTTAACTAATTGATTGTAATTGGATTCATGTGATCGTATCGACATGTATGTCTGTACATACCTCCTATAATCCTATAATAAGTGCTATTAAACGTGCAACATTAGTATATTTATTATTTTGTAATGGAAATCTCGAATACCGCTCTAACGATTTTAATGAAATTTCCAATATAGGTAGTAGCAAAGCTCGGTGACCCAGGTAATGTAAAATCCTTTTCCGAGGGTCGGCTGGCTGACATCAATCAATTAATCAAGTCGTTTATTTGCTGGAATACAGTAGGTATATCATCAATAATATAGTTCCATGCAAACATTTCATAGAGCTACGTTACGATACAAGCATTTATAATATAACAATATGTCAACATTAATAAATAAGCAAATAATACAATAACAAAAATATTAGGAATCACAAAATTAGTAATAATTATAAAATAAATGTCAATATAACCATCACGGAGTAAAAAAATTCAAACTTGTCATAACAGCAATGTTATGTCAAGTTAAGTGTTCTACAGGGTGTTATTATTGAATTCCGTAAATTGCGAGGGAACAACCTGAGATAATTTAAAAAAATCTTCTCTAATACAGTATTCCAATTCGTATAATTTTGAAGATATTCAAGAATTCATTTTCGTTAATTAAAAACCCCTTAGTATAATATAAAAGATCCTTAACCATTAAACAATGTTGACGTGCGTGTCATTCCAATTCCGAATTGTCATACTTGACATCCACGTTAACTCTTAAAGGTCGTTTTTCATTAATTAATTAATTGGTACGAAATAGATTTTTTTTAATTTTTTTTTAGTTTTATAAAACTATGCCTATACACGGCTATATGTTTGAAGGAACGGAAATCAATTAAACAACCTGTATAGACCGACCAATTTATCATGACAACCGACTTGGCAGTAAATGAATTGAATTATAGTTGTATCTTTTCATATAATAGCTGCGTCTCCAGGTTGTTGGTGACAGAGAAACTGTACCTACAAACTTAAACTAACATATTTAACTTTGGACTTCAACCCTTCGTTTAAATCATTAAATTCAAAAATAACCTTCTTGGAAAAGCATAAATAAGGTTCTTGGTCGACATCGACTCCAAAAGTAACCGATTATAAGTTGTAAATTACGTAAGTATATAAGTATCAATAATTTCGTTAATTGCTTGTTAATCAGTCGTTTGATGTTCTTTGCTTTGAAATAATTAGAATATTATATCACCATGGGTGAATGCAAAACGGCCTTAAGAGTTAAAGTGGACTTATGTAAAAGTTATTCTCAAGTATGCCTCAATTCGAATGAGACGCACGTCAAAATTGTCCAATTGTTAAGGATCTTTTATACTAGACTAGGTGTGTTAATTAACGATTTTTGAATATCCTCGATATAATTGTGCGAATTGGGATACTAGTGTCTTAGAGAAGATTACTTTACGTTATCTCAGGAATCTGCCCTTGCAATAAACGGAATTCAATAAAAGCATCCTGTATATTATACTGTTATTCTATTCAGGCCTAGTAGTAAAGCCTAAAAGTAGCATGATAATTCACATGCAGTATTACTTTGTTCTAAAGATCTGCTATTACATTATCTACGGGAAATATCGATTATGCTCGTCTGTGTAAGACGACAGGATATTAAAAATTCAATACTCCAAAGCTTACCTGATATTTAATATTAAATTCATATTTTATACCTCTATGTTATCAGTGTTTGCAATATCAAAGCTCAGACTGAAGAGGATATACGAGTAGGTAGTATCACTAAGGAAATTGTATTTGAAAATTGAAAATGTTTATTTTGCCGTGAGTTTATTTAGAGAAGATAACTGAGAATACCACTTGTATATAGAGGTATAAGTTAAGGAGTGTTTTGGATATTCAGATTCCGATTGCATTGGCTCCTAGTAAGTACATTTTGTGATTTCTATAAGCAATCGTCAAATAAAGATTTCTGTAAGTGGTAAATGGTCGTATTGGCCACTTTCATTATGCGGTTTTCTAAATACTTCTGCAAGGTATAGCGGGGGTCTTTCAGCTCGAAGTACGCTTTTTCTAAGATGTTAGTTTAACTTGTTTGTACCAGACGTCACTGCGTGCGATCTCTGTCGCACTTGCATATAGAAGTGACAGAGATGCAGCGATCGTGCGGTTAGTTCTTACTAAATACCAAAGCGGCACTACGATCTATCTGGAGTATCCCAGTGATATCTCTATCTCAGTAAATATGTATATTGTACTTTGTGAATTAGCACAGGGGAATGTCCTCTCACTCACATATGGCTAACTGGAGTTACCTCCGTATTACCGAAGCCATCATCATTATCATCATATCAACCGAAAGACGTCTACTGCTGGACATAGGCTTCCCCCAAAGAATGCCACAATGATCGATCCTGCGCCACCCGTATCCAGCGGACTCTTGCTACCTTTACCAGGTCACCGAAGCCATAAGAACACTTATTACTTACTTCTTGCTTTTTCAATAGATGGTGATGCGTTGATTTGGTCCTGGTGGTGAAGTGGTGGTGAACAGGCAATAAGCTCGCCAGAATTCCTACTCCTCCGCTGTGACGCGAGTGACGGACCTAGATTTTTCTTTCGCTGTCACAGCGGGTCCTCAAGTCATTACAGGGTCGTCAACGTGCTGGACGTCTACGGAGCCTCATGCACCCGTTTTTGACTGCCGACAACAGAACGTTTTGGCTCGCAACGACACAGTTAAAAAGTAATATTAAGAATAATTAGCATTTACCTACGCTTTCGTTCACATAAAACCGTCTACAGCTCCCTTTCATACCCTTTGGAAACTCCCCGTCCGTTATTTTTCATCATCATCATCATCATCAGCCCACAGTCGGACATACGCCTTTCCCAATTCGCGCCACCACAGCCGGTCCTCAGCTCTCCGCATCCAACCGCTGCCCGCCACTCTCTTTAGGTCGTCGGTCCACCTGGCGGGAGGTCGTCCCACAGGGCGAGTCGTTCGCGGTCTCCACTCCAGAACTCGTCTGCCCCATCGGCCATAGGCGCTTTGACAAATATGCCCTGCCCATTGCCACTTCAGCTTACTTATCCTGAGCGCTATGTCGGCGATCTTTAGCGACCGGTGACCGTTATTTATACCGACTTCAGAAAAGGAGGAGGCTGTATGTTCGTCTGTATGTATTTTTTTTGTATATATGTTTGTTACTTCATAACATCGACATTGTTGACTTATTTCGAAAATTTATTTTATTTTTTGTTGTTTAGAGTCTATGTCAGGGGTGTTCCCATTTAAATTTAGTCAAGAACTGATGATTTTTATAGGTATCAATATGAATAATGCTCAATAATTTGATTCTATTGAACCTTAGCTCAATTGAATTTAAAAAATCGTATGGCATTTATTTACGAACCGTGAGATCTTCGAGAAGACAAGTACGGTTGCCAGTTTTTGTTGCACTTTTAGCAATTGAATCATATCAATGAATACTTGATTGTACAAGGCGCTCACAAATATCTATAGGTACAAGACTCTAGAGTCGAGGCGTAATTGTTCAGATCATTTTGGACACAAATGCAGTACAGTCAGCATATAATAGTTCGCAGCGGCGAAAATAGCCAAATAAAATAATAATTACACTCTTCCTTCAGGCAGTCGTGTAAAGAAATTGTATTGCACTAAATAGAATACCGCTGCTACAATTCTGCTGGGTACTACACAAGCAGCTTAACAATATTCACGTTGGTGCCTACTTTTACAAGCATCTATTAACTTGCACTGATCGTATGTACCCGGTTATGTCCTAAAACTACGACCAAGACCACCGGGGGATGGGCAGCAGCATCCCTGGAGACTGGAGTGCGTTGGAGATAATGCGATCGCCAGGCCGCATGCCAAGCGTGGCGATTATGGCATATACCCCCCGTGAATTTGGGGAGGCCTATGTCCAGCAGTGGACGTCCTTTGGCTGACATGGTGATCGTATGTAAATATTAAATATGTTAAGGTCGTCATTACTCCTTAATATCTGCAATTGAGCTGAATTTTAGCATACTTAGGTAGGTTTCGGTGTACTCCCATCTTAATGGCCGGCAACGCACTTACAACCCCTCTGGTATTGCGAGTGTCCATGGACGGCGCGAATCGCTTACCATCAGGTGATTCGTCTGCTCGTTTGCCTCCTATGTCTTAAAAAAAAATACCGAGCTGATCTGATGATGGAGACAGAAGTTGGCCATAGCAACTCCTAAACTACAAAACATAAAGCCGTCATGTTGACTATGAAAACAAAAGTACAATCGGAAATAAAAACTTGTGACGAAAATGAATTTTATGACGAAAACTCATTATAGAGATACCTGTGTCATCTTACTAGGACACATCGCTCTTCCATTATCTTGTAAGTTCAATGGCCCAAGGTAAGTTTAAAATTAATTAAGGAGCTGCTTACAAGAATATATGGTCTTAAAAGTTTAATAGGAACTAAAATTTTTATAATAGTAAACTCTTTTGTGAGTACAGTCAAGGGCACCAATATGTATGTACAATACCGTCAAACAGTTTAGTACCAAACACCATTTTTAGTATAATTTTCATAAATTATTACGCAAACCAAACAAGGCAAAGATTGCAATGGGCTATTTATCACAAGAATTGGACTTTTGCAAACTGGTTGAGAGTACTGCGGACATATGAATCAAAATTGAGTGGATAATCAATCAATGTTGATTATTTGCATATTTTGTGTTTGGTCTTAAACTTTCTGACGGTAGTGTACACATTTTTTCACCTTATTCCATTGAAATAATTTCCAAAAATGTATACATATACATAAGTTCTCGACTGTACAAACCCAAATATATTGTCTTGTCGGTCTGTTTAGCCTAGTTGGCAGTGACACTGCTTCCGAAGCTAGAGGTCCCGGGTTCGACTCCCGGTAAGGGCATTTGTGGTCAGCAGAAACATTTTGTACCTGAGACTTAAATTTTTTTAAAGGATAAAACTAAGTATTAAATATATCGTGGTCTAGTACCCATAACACAAGCCTTATTGATCTTACTATGGGACTAGTTCGATTTGCGTAAAAAATGTCCCTTAAGATATAGTATTTATTTATTTATATATACAAATTGTTTATTTACAAATTATACTATTTTGCTGCGAAAATCTAAATAAAAATATATAATGCGAAATTCTAATAAATATAAAAAAGAAGGAGCTATGTCACTTTACGAAGAATAATTTTCAACACAAGCAATTACAAAAAAATAACGTATAAGCAATGAAAATAAAATCATGTACTCGTATCAGTTAGCAATAATACGTATAGGTAATTTAAAATTGATTTCCATGTGCTCGTTTACGGAGTACACGGGGTTATGAACAAATTATTTATTTTATTTAGCATGATGAGTGTCATTAAGTAATTGAGTTTAGTAGTTTAGTTGTATTTGAATCCGACTGTACCCCTATAGTCTGCCCACCCCCCCTGGTCGTGAGTATGACATTCTACGCCGGCGGTGGCGGCAGCTTGCAATTTTCACGAAGAGACTTGTGCACACGCTTCCGCGACGTACAGGATGTCCGAGAAACCGGGGCCCTTTGTTATAAAGCCTTTATATTTGTTCAATATAATATTTATTTATATACATATCACTTACAGACTAATCGAACGCGTGATACATATTGATGTGTAATTTGTGTTTGTGTATTTTTTTTAATAAATAAATAAATAAATATTGGGGGACAATTTTATACAAATCGACCTAGTCCCAAACTAAGCAAAGCTTGTAAGTACTATGGGTACTAGACGACGATATACGTACTTATATAGATAAATACATACTTAAATACATAAAGAACATCCAAGACTCATGAACAAAATCCGTACTAATTTCACAAATAATGCCCTGGCCGGGATTCGAACCCGAGACCTCTAGCTTCAGAGGCAGTGTCACTGTCACTACCAACTAGGCTAAACAGGCCGTCAAAATTTGTGATATATATAATTTGTTGAATTGTTAGATTAACTAATGTTCTACCGTCTTTCGTGAATGAACTCCGCACAAGTTTTATTATGTGTCCATTTGTATCAGGCCTTTTTTTCTAAAATACCCTACACGTGATCCCTGGGTGGTGCTAAAATTGCAACAAAACTGGCAACCGTACTTGTCTTCTCGAAGTCCGCACAGTTCGAAAATAAATGCCATACGATTATTTTTTTTCTAAAATCATATATATCTTTCAAGATTGTAATAAAACAACCCTAACCTAATATAAGTAATTGGCTTTATACGATGATTTTTAAAAAGCCTGACAGTCTTAAATTAATTCGCTCATATTAAGCGGCAATCACACTTCGTCGTTCGCTGCATGCTGCATGTGGCGACCGCAAAAGTGTAAAGAAAACGTTAGTCGGACGCATTCGGCGATCGACAGCTGCCAACGCTTATTGTTGGAGTACAACGCCGGCCATCTATAAGATAAGACATTCAATACTTTAGGTATTTTTGAATGGTCTGTCATTCGGTTTTTGATATTCATAACATATGTCATGCATTGTTTTTAGAAAATAATATATTTAATATTTACACGATATTTGCATTTATTTCCACTGTCCCCGTGTGCTAATTTCATACACTTCTAATACCTATAAGTAGGCGAACAGACTAATGTAAAGGCGACGTTAGTTGGCCTAAGTAGTTTAAAATGAATTCGCCGACCGCATTAGGTGAACGACGCAGTGTAATTGCCGCTTTAGTAGCGCAGGATCGGTCCTTGTGGCACTCTTTGGGCGAGGCCCATGTCCATATTCATATTCATTTTATTATTTATTTTTATTTATTTATTTACAATAGAAAATTGATACATTGTTATAACGGAAAAGTGTCGTTAAACCCTATCGGGTTTGTATCGACACCGAAATCGTGAACAATATTGTTAATAAGCTTACTTACGAGCTAATTGTATGATTGTATTTAATCGTATCAATCATACATCGTCAGGTTACAGAATTTTAATACATGAAGTCAATAATAAATAATTAATTAAACGAAGCGGTAATAAATACATAATGACAATAATAACCCCTGGACCCGGGTATGTCCTAAAACTACGACTAAGACCACCGGGGGATGGGCAGCAGCATCCCTGGAATGCGGTGGAGATACTGCGATCGCCAACCCGCATGCCAAGCGTGGCGATTATGGCATTTACCCCCCATGAAAGTGAGGGAGGTCTATGTCCAGCAGTGGACGTCTATGGGCTGATATGGTGGTAGTGGTGGGACAATAATAATAATAATAACATTAATTCATAATTAAACAAAGCGGTAATAAATACAGAATGTTAATAATACTATTAACAATAATTAAACGAATTGGTACTTAGTGGCACACAAAATACAATAAAGATTACTTAATTAAAGCTGGTCAGCCAAGAATTCGGCTACCGAATAATAAGCCTTTCTCATTAGTAGGGATTTAAGTTTCAGGGTAAAACCAAGACACGTCTGACAGTTTTTAATGGCTGTCGGAATTTTATTGTATAACCGCGGACCCAAGACTCTCATGCTGTTGGCAGTTTTTTTAAGTCGATGTCTCGGCACCTCCAGGCCATATTGCCTGCTATCCTGGAATCGATCACTCGTCCATTTCTTCCTCGAAAATGCCTTCATATTCTGCCGGACATGTTTGGCTACCTCTAGAATGAATAAGGAGGAAAGAGTCAGGATCTTAAAATCAACGAATAGTTGGCGAGCAGTCGATGTCTATCGGCTGATATGATGATGAAGTGACACCGATATCTTAGTTGTTTGCACTTATGTTACTCACACTTGTATTTTATATGGTCTTGTGAGTATTATATAAGTATTAAACTGCTATTTAGGCACCGCTCATCTTTGCATTTTTATTATTACTAGAAATAAAGCTTATGGTTATGTTCGTTCTGAATCAGATGACTTCGTCGAAACTAAAATATACTCTTCTTTATAATTATTGTATAGATTACTATAAAGAGGTAACTTGGTACATTTTATGTAGATGGTAATCCGAAAATACTCATTACATTTCAAAATTTCATTCATCAGCAGGTGAAACAATTATAACATAATTTTTTGTCGCCAAATTCGGATGCACTCCGGTCTCCCCCCGCCCGGTACGAATTGGGTATATAATACAGTGTGTGTATGTACATTTTAATATACATACACACACACCTACTGTGATACTGTATGGAATATGGATAGTAAACCATTAAAATATTACAATAAGCAGTAAATGCCAAAATTTAGCCATAATCATAAAAAGATAAACTTCAAAAATTCTGTAAATTATGTTTTTTCTTTATCTAGCAGTCAAATAAAAGATACTAATAAAAGCCTTATGTAAAAACTAGATAGAGAAACAAATATATTTTTCCTGTAATATTTATATTGATATTAACGTATTATAATTACAATTATAATTCTAAATAGAATGATATTATTTTACATTTACCTTCATAAATAGAAATACTTAATCCACCGTAAAAAAAGCTGTTTTAGAATAAATAATTCAAGCCCTTTCGTATGACACCCGACTCCGGCCGACCGAAATCGCACAAATAAATGCCCTGACCGGGATTCGAACCTGGGACCTCCATAGGGTCACTAACAACTAATACAAAGTGGTCGGTGGTAGATGTATAGGTAGAGTAGCACCAATCTTAAACTGAAAGCCCTCCATTTTGTTTCCTCTCTGATGTAAGCACACACAGTAACTCTCACATTGATACAATATAGATCTAAAGATGCGTTCTTAATAAAATACCTAATAGAAATCAGTGCTGTTTGAAATCTGTAACAGTTGAGTGATTAACATATCTCGATGTGCAAAATAGTTGGGTTTGTGCATCACCCTGTACGCTTGGAAAGCGTGTGCTTGTGTGTGCGTAGCCACAACACCACCACAGACTCACTTTCACTTGGCGGACTATTCCTAGCGGTTGTGCACACTGGCGCGTCTTTAAGTGTAACTAAGGGAGGTATTCCACTCATCCAATATCTTTGCCCAATATACATTTGATCAAAGAAATTGGATGATTTCATCAAACTTGGATGGGACCCCGACATTTGATCAGAGATTCCGATGACAGTTAAATCAATATGGCTACGCATGAAAAAAAAACTTGGACATAGATATTGGATGAGTGGAATGGGCCTACGTCAAAGAACTTTGATCAAAGATTAGACAAAGAAATTGGACAAAGATAGTGGACGAGTGGAATACCACCATAAACTGAATCCTTACTTCTGCATTAACCCTTACTAATCCTATAATATTAAACGAGCAATATTTGTATATTTCCTAGATATATTATATATTTTATACAATTAAACGAGCAACATTTGTATATTTATTTGTTTGTAATTGAAATATCGAAAACCGCTCTAACGATTTGAATAAAATTTACTATAAAGGGGTTTACGACGGCGAAAATTCGATCTAGCTTGGTCTCATCTTCGGGAAAACTCGTATTCTCCGGAAAACACGAGCAAAGCTCGGTCGCCTAGGTACTATTATAAATACGAAAATCTGTTATCTCTTCACGGTTAAACCGATTTAGATGAAATTTGGTACAGAGATAGTTTAAGTCCCGAGAAAGGACATAGGATAGTTTTGTATATTGGAAATCATCCCTTGAGCGTTGAAAAGAGGGGGCGGGAGTGAAAGTTTGTATGGGGTTAGGTGCGATATAAACGAATTATGAATATGTAAATGCTAAAGTAACTCTGTCTCTCTGTTCGTCTGTTATAGTCGAGGGTTACATTTCTCGTACCTTGTCACAGTGACAGACAATATGAGAGCTGCTACTTAGAGATCTTATATTTGTGTCACCGTGACAAGGTCCGAAGTGGCCCAGAAATAAAATTTCTCGACTTTACAAAGCCTAGAAGTCCAATATATACGCTTCATGCGCTGATTCCAAAACTATATTATATTACAGTATTTACAGTACATATGGTGCTACTTTACCGCACGAGTGCGGTAATCAGCAGATTACGTGCATATGTCGAAACTTTAAAGAGCTATATGTACTGCAAAACGTTTTACGATACACGTGCGAACAGGTCATTTGTAACTGTGTCGATTTAAAACACTCCCTTCGGTCGTGTTTCAATTTATCACCACTCGTTGCGAATTTCCTGTTCTCTGCACTTGTATCGTAATGTACTATTAATGAATATGGAGCCCTTATATTTGATACCACACATGAGGTAGGTTTGAGAATAAAATCCCACCTAAAAAAAGATGACGTCGTTCTCCATTTTGAAAACTTGCAGCATAGATGAAAAACGTACATTTTAAAAGTATTTAAAAAAAATATTTTACATGATTATGAATATACATATATCATTACAGTTCGACTTCCTATTACAAAATCTATCTTATTTTTACAATTTGAATGTTTATTTTTCATATACTAAAATACCCTATTACCTGCTTCATACTTAAGCCGCTGATCGGATTTAGATGAAATCTGACGCGAAGATACTTAATTTTAGTCTTCTAGTAGTATTTTATATAGAATCTTTGAATCCCGGAAATTATTCTTTAATTAGGTGAAAAGGGAATGAAATATTGTAAGGGTGAGCGATATTTAAACCAGCACCTAAAATAATTTAATAGCAATTATTTCTGTAAGGTAATAACGAGTTCTACGAATTCGCGAGGAAAGGCTAGTTACCTACTCGTAGTTACATAGGTATAGCGTTGTAATGAAGTTCACAGTTCTAAAATTGATATACTTAAGCTGGGTTGCACCAAACCATCTGTAATCGTAAGCGGTGTTGGTTAAAATCTGAATGTATGAAAAGTTTGACAAATTTCTATGGGATGACAGCTGCCGGCGCCATATTTAATGTTGATCAGTCGATCTGTAATCGTAAGTCGGCGCAAAATCTCTTAAAGTACCCATATTGGACCCACCTGCCCATATTGTGGGAAGGAGACAAGTAAACACATACTCGCGATATAATAAAGCTTGAAACGTACTGTACTTATGCGGCGCGGCGTCGTTGCGTGGCGGAGGCGGCTTTACGGTAAAGCGAACGCGGTCCGGGGGACCGGTCATTGTGGAAGTCTTTGGGGGAGGCCTATGTCCAGCAGTGGACGTCATTCGGGTGACATGATGATGATGATGATTTCAAATTAAAGCTCCGAGCAGGATTCGAACCTGCGACATCTGGAATATGCGGCCAATCGCTCTATCCTCTGAGCTATCGGAACAACCAAGCTCGTCCACGAAATCCTTCACTAGTTCCCTCTTACAACGCCTTTGGGAGGCGTACAGCGACATCTACCGTAGAAGACTTAGGCTTCTAAGCGTTACTGATTTGGTACAAAATTATTTTTTTGATGATGATGATGATGACATACGAGTAAATAAGCCGTTATCAAAATTTACCATCCTTTATTTCAGCCACTTACCGGTATCCGATTGAGCTGAAATTTGGCATACTTATGTAAGCTCGGTGACAATACAATATTATGGTACCACCGAGCTGATCTGATGTTGGAGACAAAAGTTGGCCACAGCAACTCCACTTCACAAGATAAACCTGTCCTGTTTGGGTTCATTGGAAGTGTCTTAATGAGTAGTTGATAACTGTGGAACAAAAGGTAAAGCCGGCAAAAAGCTTGTACAGAAAATGAAATTTTTGAGAGAAACTTATAAGTCAATTTAATTCAAATAATTTATGTCAGGCTTGCACCCAGAAGTATTATTAAAACCAAATCCTGGAAATGCACATAAGGCAGCCCCATCGCAACTATAAAAGTGAAATTCAACCTCAAAAAAATAATACGAACTGAATGATTCGTTTACCCCACAAGATGACCTGTTATAAATGTTATATAACATAGTCTAACCAGGATAAAGACAATATGTAACACTATGATGGTGGAGAAAAATAGTTTTTGTTATATACTTAACTTTAATAATAGCCAGTGCTCCCATAAACAACTTGCTCATCCTGTAAAACAGGGTTTCTTGCACTAAAATAATAATAATAATCGTATGGCATTTATTTTCGAACCATGAGATCTTTGAGAAGACAAAAAAGTACGGTTGCCAGTTTTGTTGCACCTTTAGCAGCACCCAGGGGTCACGTGTAGGGTAACGGTGGGTACTCCCTACGGACTTGGTGCAACTTCGACCCCTCTTGTCAAGTGAGTGGGCAACTTGACTGTTAGAATTTCTCAAGCCGCTCGAAGACCTCTAACTTGGCGTAACGACTGCTGTCATAGACAACAGCTGGGTTCGGTTTGGGTCTCTTATAGTGTGGTCTATGTATGGGGTCTGTGTATTGAACGCCAGGGGTCCATGGGAAGCATATGTACCTATCAGACCTGTTCAAAGGGTACATGAGTTTTTTGAAAATGTGGGTTCTAGACAAAGTTTAAACTTTGTTTAGTCATGAACCCACAATAGTAGTTTATCGGTTTTCTTAAGAATACCGGACTTTAAAAAGTAAAATCCTAGATCACGGGCCACCGTGAACGCACCCTGTCCACATCTATTAGAGGAGTGCGTTGGTGTGCGCGCAATGCACTCCCGCGCATGTGTGCGTCTAATGCATTACTTGCACTGCTCTATATCATATAGAGCTGGTGCAACTACAAGTATTTGGCGCACCGTCGCACCTGCCGAAAATGTACAAAATATCATTTAAAATGGTCATTTTTACTTTAAGAGGTACTCCTTTTTACCCGACTGCCCGACGCAAAGGAGAGTAATGTGTTAACAGTCTATGTATGTATGTTTATTCCTTTGTGGAACAAACACATGATAAAAAATGTTTCTAAATGTAACTTAACATAATATTTTTTTACGCAGTCAGTTATTTTAAATTTTTAATTTTGCTTGTTTATATAACAGTTCCTGAATGACTTAGTGTTTCTTTCGTGTTTTTTCGAAGAAAACGACTTTCCGAAGATGAGACCTAGCTAGATCGATTTTCGGCCCTTGAAACCGGCACATATCCAAGTTCATCGAAGTAGTTACAGCCGTTATCGAGATCTCAAAAATAAATAAATATATTATACAGTAACTGATCGTTTCAATAAAGAATTGCTCGTGTTTTCCCGGAGAACACGAGTTTTCCCGAAGACTCATCTTCGCCTGACCTCAACCTAGCTAGATTTTTTTCGTTCCCGGTAACCCCTATATTATAAATTTCATTAATATCGTTCGTGCGGTTTTCAAAATTTCAACCACAAACAAATAAATATACAAATGTTGCTCTTATAATAGTATAGGATAAGATATAAATAAATAAATAGAATTAGCAAATTTTTAAGTAATTTTGAGTTCCTGAATCATGACAAAACAAAACGAACAAGGATAACATCATCGTCATTTTTATTAGGTTTTATACGTCCCACTGCTGGGCACAGGCCTCTTCTCACAGGTGAGAGGGAATAGCCAGTAGTCCCCACACTGGCCCAGTGCGGGGTATATGCTATAATCGCCACACTTGGCATGCGGATTGGCGATCGCATTATCCCCACCGCACTCCAGGGATGCTGCTGCCCATCCCCAGGTGGTCTTTGACTTGGTTGGCTTTGTGTAGACGGCGAATCCAGCCATCACGGATTTTTCCTTCTGTATTTATGTATAGCGGTAAACTGGCATCAAAATTTATTATGTAAGTTTGGGGACACTGTGGTCTTCTTGTAGCATCGATAACGTTTGAGATTCTGCGTCAAATACGCCCAAAATGTCCATATTCTGACACAAAATTGGAATACGCCAATTTTTATGATATTTTCCAAATTTGTACAGATCTTTTTGTCTTTTTAGACACCCATACATACATTCAAAAAGGCACAGATGTTTAAAGCGGCTTACGCTGGACGTGCACCGTTTTGCCACCAACGCAGTATTAAATAAAAGAAATACCAAACCGATTACAATTACAAACGTCAGGTCAAATGGACTTCAAGCATCTGATCGTATCTGAATAATCCGAACAGCATGTAAGATTATCATCATGTCAGCCGAAAGACGTCCACTGCTGGATATAGGCCTCCCCCAAAGACTCACAATGACCGGTCCTGCGCCACCCGCATTAAGCGGACACCCGCGACCTTTTTACCAGTTCCACCGTGTGGGAACCTGCCGACGTTACACTTTAGTAAGGTTATAGTAAAATGGTTTATAATTTTAGTGTAGACTATTAATTATATTGCATGCCTATTTTAGGTCGAACATATAACTTCCTGTTATCAGCCTGTTCTTGCAATAAAAATATCTTTACCTTGAAAAATAAATTTAATAACATGAGACGATCAAGGATCTCGTAAGAATGATCAAACCCCTAAAAAAACAAATTTAAATTATATATTTATTCTGCAAGTAGACCTCAAGGGCTTCTTTACATGTCAGATTTTTATAAATACAATTACAGTTGTAATGGCTATGTGCACGTCTGAAACGTCAAACGTCAAAGGTCCCGAGACAATGTCAAAACTCAGAGATGTCAAATAATGACACATGAATATTTTATTTACTTTAGTAAACGAGAAAGACCCCGTATTGGAAATTTTACTGAAATAAATAAGAGAATAAATAAATACATACAAACGAAACGAATCGTAGGAAACCGTTAAGAAACCAATAGAAAACGTGAAAGTAAATTTGACAGTGGTCCCCGGTAAGTACACATTTCTGCCATGGTGTGCGCTACGATCGCCTAGCTTATCCCCACCACCTACTTCGCACATAGCCAATAAGTGAAATGCATGAGGATAGATCGCAATATTGGTGGAACATATAATAATCAGTTTCCATAGTGAAATCTCGGAATACAACTAGATCCGAAATTAATATCATTACTATCAATTATCGTATTAAATGACTGACACTTTAATATCTGTTAATGTGAAACTTTATTAGTCAATGTCAAATGTCATAATGAATACTGTTACTCTTAGAGTAAGTATTTCTTTTGAGCTCCTCCTATACGAGTTCCACCAAGGGGGACAGAAAAGCTCTTATGCAGCTGAATTGAAAACTTGTCTTAAACGTCTGGCTGGTTACCGTGAACAACCTCTTTAATCTGGGCGGGTAATCGTTTATTTGCCTCAAGCTATTTGATGTGACGTTAGATGACATTGAGGCAAATAAAGAAAAGCGGAACTGTGACAAGGATAACAAATATTATATCCTCTGTCGCTCTTATTCCACCACCACCACCACCATATCAGCCCTAGGACGTCCACTGCTGGACATAGGCCTTCCCCAATTTCATGGGGGGTAAATGCCATAATCGCCACGCTTGGCATGCGGGTTGGCGATCGCAGTATCTCCACCGCACTCTAGGAATGCTGCTGCCCATTCCCCGGTGGTCTTCGTCGTAGTTTAAGGACATACCCGGGTTCCGGGTCGCTCTTATTCAATTGAGTGAGTATAATTATGATCATCTCGCTCGTAGCGGTATTATTATTTGACGTCTACTCTGGGGTACTCTGAGCTGTTACTAGTTTGCCATTTGACATTGACAGATGTTAAAAAATACGGTCATTGATTGACACTTCTTTGAGTCAAGTCATTGACTTAAGATATGAGTCAAGTCGTATTCCTAGTTTTCACGATGGGAACGGCTTATTTGAGGAGTGTCTTTTCAAAAGGGTTTATTTTTTCTGTAACTCTACTTCTGAATTGGACCTTATGTTTTCTTAGGCAAGGTCCTCTTCTGAAGAACCGCTAAGGTAAAAATAAGCCCATTTGAAAAGACACTCCTCGTTTTCACTACGTATATTTGTACCTCTAGGCACATTTACGTAATTACTTCAATTCGTTGGTTGGATTTACGTAATTAATACAATTTCATTTTTTTAAGCCGCCTTTTTCCTGATGATATCAAATAGAGGATATTTTTTTTTTAGTAAAATCACATTTTAAAATTTTCGAAAATGTCCCCATTTCATATAGATAAATAAATATTAAAAATTCCTCATTCTAAAAGGGAGTTGAGTTGAGTGACAAGTAAGGCGTCATAGCGTAACAAATCATACAGAAGCACTGTTACTAAGACAGATTTATTAAGGAAAGTGAATTGCTGTTCTTTTTGTGCGCTGTGACTGTCATAATTTCATAGTAGTGACGTCATCACGACGATAGCAGGCTTCTTCACATTTTCGTGAATATTTCGCAAACTAATAGCTATAAAAAAATAAAAAATATAATGTGGTGTTTCAAATTAAAGGTAATAATTGAAAATTTTTATGCTCCGTTCAGGATTCGTACCTGCGACATCTGGCATACGCGGCCAATCGCTCTAGCCTCTGAGCTATCGGAACAACCAAGCTCGTCCACGAAATCCTTCAATAGTTCCCTCTTACAACGCCTTAGGGAGGCGCGCCTTAGCAGCGTTACTGCTTTAATACAAAATTAATAATGTGGGGTTTCTTGTTAACAAATTAACGACATGAGTTAAGATTTAATACTACTTAAAAAAATTGAAATGTTGTCAATTACAGTTTAGGGGTGTGTAACCCCTCTATACCCCTTATGCGTGCGGGGTTGCAAACGCGCAAAGACGTTCATTGGCCCCGCACAGGTCGTCGACCCTGCGCACGCGACGCTTTCGCGATAAGCCCGCGATAGTGAAAGAGACAGCATTATATATTTATCTATGCAAGAATGGAATGGCGATATGCCAAATTTATGTAACGTGCAGACTAATTGTAAAATTTTGTCGCCGCCGACTGTTTGTTTTAACCTGTCATTATGGTTCTGAAGTGGACGTCCGTTCCCATTGAATATAATAGGCAGTGCTCATAGCAATAATGTAAAGCTGTTGGTTTTAACTACCCTAGTGGAAAACCCAGTACTTAGATAGTTAAAAACCTGCAGAACATAAATGGCAGTTACATATAATACCAACTATATAACCAAAATAGTCAGAAATGTACATTCTTCTAATAATTAAATATATAAATATTGGGGGACAATCTTACACAAATCGACCTACTTCCGATCCCGACCTAAGCAAAGCTTGTAGTATGACCACAGACCGATCAACGTTAAATATGGCGCCGACAGCTGTCATCCCATAGAAACTTGTCAAACTTTCCATACATTCAGATTGATTTTAACGAACACCGCTTACTGAGGATTACAGGCGGTTTGGTGCAACCCAGCTTAAATGACTGACAACTAAAAAAAGTTGAAAACCCCAGTCATTTTCATTTCAAAGTTCAATATCTATAAAATAGCTGAACCGATCTTAATAAAAACCGGCCAAGAGCGTGTCGGGCCACGCTCAGTGTAGGGTTCCGTAGTTTTCCGTCCGTCACATTTTTTTTTTGAAAAAATTACAAAGACTATTCAACCTATCAAGTTCAAAATAATTTTCCTACAAAGTTTTTATAAAGTTCTACTTTTGAGATTTTTTTCATATTTTTAAAACTTATGGTTCAAAAGTTAGAGGGGAGGGGACACATTATTTTTTACTTCTGGAGCGATTATTTCCGAAAATATTAACATTATCAAAAAAAGATTTTAGTAAACCCCTATTTATTTTTAAATACCTATCTAACAATATATCACACGTTAGGGTTAAAATGAAAAAAAAAACACTCCCCACTTTACGTATAGGGGAGGTACCCTAATAAAATATTTTTTCCACTTTTTATTTTACCACTTTGTCGGCGTAATTGATATACATATTAGTACCAAATTTCAGCTTTCTAGTGCTAACGGTCACTGAGATTATCCGCGGACGGACGGACAGACGGACGGACAGACATGGCGAAACTATAAGGGTTCCTAGTTGACTACGGAACCCTAAAAAAGGGGACAATCTTACACTAATCGACCTAGACCCAAACTAAGCAAAGCTTGTACTATAGGCATTAGACGACGATATACATACTTAGGTATATAGATAAATACACTACCGCACATATGTATTTAGGCACCTATATACCTTTTTCCATACATCTGTATACAAAAATGGCTTTCAGAAATACACTGCCCAGTCAGAGTCCCTTGACAGTTTTGCGTGCATTTAGCATTTTTTATTTAGCTGCTGTATGAGCCTTAAATCGGTGCCAGAGACCCACCCCCCTTTTAAAATGGTAGTATTCTTTTTGCAATGACTTAAATAACTACTAATTGCCGGTTAATACAAACACACTACACTTTTCTAAGGTATTTTTTGTAAACAGATGTATGGAAAAATGTATGGGTGCCTAAATACCTATGGGCGGTAATGTACAATTGTACATACGAAAATACATAGAAAACATCCAAGACCCAGAAATAAATATTCGTGAGAAACTTGCTTTCACATAAAAAAAATCGGCCAAGAGCATGTCAGGCCATGCTCAGTGTAGGGTTCCGTAGTTTCCCAATAAAATTACTTTAAAAAAAACAATAACAAGCGAAAGGGAATACTTTCGCAGTGTTTCATTCATATGTCTTTTACTAAGAAGGGAAGACTTTTTACGATAACTCAAAAACAGCTTAACTGATCAAACCCGCTATAGTTTTCGTTGAAAGTCTTTACTTTCACGATCTTTTTCTTATTTTTGGGACCATAGTTCTAAAGTCAAAGAGAGGGGGGGGGGGGGGGTGAACATTTCCAATTTTTTTTACTTTATCTATATCTATCCAACAACACCCCACACTAAAGGGTTACCTTACCTCGACGTGTTTCTGAGAAAGGGTCTTGACAGACAGACGGACGGACGGGCAACAAAGTGATCCTATAAGGGATCCGTTTTTCCTTTCGAGGTACGGAACCCTAAAAAAAGTAAAAGTTATTTATTATATTCGGGGTAAAGACATTTATTCCTCAAAAGAAATATTACATTTCACTTGATGAGATAAAATATTTTAAACATGTTTTTGAGCGTTAACAAGTAGGTAGGTACAAGAGTTAAATTAACTAGCAATAACAAAAACAATTCACAAACAAGTTAACAGCTAAACCAATTTGTAACCAAACAGATAATATAAATCGGTAATCAATCACTTAAACTAAATGTGCAATACTAAAAAATTACCTATGATATGCATGCCAATAAAACACCACTGGCACTAACGGAATACTTGCCAGATGAAAAATTGTAATGTAACTCTTTAAGTGTTTACGCATGATCCATCGTACCTCAAAATATTTGTATTCCCTTCATACCCCCTATGAACCTATCTATGTTTAAAATAAATATTTTAACTTAGTATAATTCATTAAAGTTATGTTAATGTTGAAAGTGTCAAGATTTTACATCGATTGTTAAAAGTAACAAGTCACTTTATAGCTCTGATTCCTGCGTGGGCTTTTAAGTCGGGTATGTATGTAAATTTTAAAATATAATTAAACGGGGATCACTCACGACTATAAGGTTGAATATCGCTCGGTATGTGCTACACGAGCCGCCTCGTTTGAAGTTTTTTTTATACCACGTCGGTGGCAAACAAGCGTACGGCCCGCCTGATGGGAAGCGGTCACCACAGCCTATGGACGCCTGCAACTCCAGGGGTGTCAAATGCGCGTTGCCGACTCTTTAAAAATGTATACACTCTTATCTTGAAGATACCCATACTGTAGTTCCTCGGGAAAACCTCGGCAGGGAGCTCATTCCACAACCGGAGCGTCCGAGGGAGGAAGTTCCTCTGAAACCGTACCGTACGCCTGAATTATGTTTAAGTATAGATCTTTCTCACAAACGTAAATATCGTAGTGACAAATAACTCAATAAATATAAATAATAACCTAAGATATAATTGAATAAGAATATCGAAGCACCACACCAGTCAATTGCTTCAGAGCAACGCGGAAGGAGCAGGAGTTGTGGGCGAGTAATACCTCAACTTTCACATTGAATTTTATAAATTTAAATTTATTTTTACCGACGCTTCCGCGTCACAAAAATACACAAATAGAAGCCCCTTAACTACGAAGGCACAAGGTTTTTGAAAGCCCACACGTTTTTGCGAAAATACGTAAGCTCTTTTCACAATAACGGGCACGTGCTGCGACAATAAAAAAGTCTTATTTTAAAATTATAATGAACGTATGTAGATGTCATTAGACATGTCTAATGACTGTTTAAGGACGAAGTGACACGTGCCCACTTTTTAACCAGGACCTCAATCCGGTTCGTCATTTTGACATCAGCATCATATTTCAATGTGCTTGTCGGTCGTTTTGAGGAGATATCTCGGCGCACCTCATAACGAGAAAGTATGAAAGTGTCAAGCTATTAATGAGTTCCAAATGTCTCATGAAGGTAAGCACATGTTAACGCCCTAGAGAAAACCTAACAGAACAAAAGCTCTATATTTCTTTAAGAGGTTTTTGGTAATTTAATGTGATTTTGCACTATTAAACTTTAAACAAATTTTTTTTACAAGTCTTGCGATAAATACGAGAGTTCCGTTTGTATCAACTTGATGGTATTAAATTATTGCATCGTCATCTTCTTATGTTGTATCTTCATACTTCATTATCACCATCTGCAGCCCGTAATCGCCTACTGCTGCGCATACTCGTAAGCACAGATAATATACAAGTTACTTGCATAAGCCTCTCATAGAGTACGCCACGCGTCAAGGTCCTGGGCGAATCGATTATCTTACGAATGTTATCAACCCATGCAGCTGGTCTGGTGGGACGAACGCTGTATTTTGCCGTAACTCTCCTCTTGCAAGTTTTAAACCGATACGACTGGCGGAAGTGGGTGAAGAAAATGGACTTAGAGAGATTTAATTGTAAATATTGCTTTGATCTTATCATCATCATTATATCAGCCGAAGGACGTCCACTGCTAGACGTAGGCCTCCCCCAAAGAGTGCCACAATGACCGTTCCGGCTCCGGCCTCATCCAGCGGACTCCTTCGTCCTTTACCAGGTCATCAGTCCACCTTGTGGGAGGTTACCCACGCTGCGTCTTCCGGCACGTGGTCGCCACTCGAGAACCTTTCCGCCCCAGCAGGTGTCGGTTCTACGTGCAATGTGCCACGCCCACTGCCACTTAAGTTTAGCGATTTGGAGGGCTACGTCGGTTACTTTACTTCTACTGCAGATGGCCTCATGATGAGAAATAAGATTGATTTGATTTAATTTGATACAAATATTATGTTTGCTGGTGAAAACGTTACTTTATTATAATAATTATCTCTCTGTGTTAATGCGTATTAATGTTATAATTGTTATAAATGCGAAAGTAACTCGGCATATCTGTTCTTTCACGCTTAAATTAACCACTGAAGCGATTAAGATGCCATTTTGTCATAGACATACTTTGTATCTGAGGCCTTCCGTATGGGGACATATCCGTATATTTATATGTCGGATCGTGGGCGTATTCCATCAGGGCAGGTTCATGTCCAGGAGTTCCTCGGGCATTAACAAAAGACGATACTCATTTTACAAAGTCAACCTTTTACTTCCACTTCAGCATTATTACAAATGTCACGCAAAATACAACGAACTATGACTACTAGTCTACGACTACGTCTACTATTTCGATCCTCAGATGCCGTCACACCAAATCCATTTCATTCGTCACGTCATCTCCCCAAGCTTTTCTCATCAATGACAATTGACACAGTACTCGTTTGTCTCTTTTCCTTTCAACAGCCCTCTGCTGGCGTACAACGGAACTATCGAGCATCGACTTCACTCAGATGTGCGTTAATACCCTTGTACGTTGCATTTCGATCAGTGGCATTTGTACAATGACAGCGAAGTGCAAGATAAACAAATTCACGATGGATTTAATAGAGTGCTCAGAAGGCGATTATTCATCTTCGACATATCTATTATCCAGGAATTCATCAAGGAACTATGGGGTATAGTAGGGGGGAGGATATCTGTAATGGCGTACTATGTTCTTGCAATAAATCTTTTAATCTTTTGATGGCAAGTTTACACTTTCGCTTGCAACACCCGAGAGAGGCGATGGAAGTGGTTGGAGGTGTCCAAGCTGACTTTTAGGAATGATTGATTTAAATATGGAGAAAAATGATATAGCAGTTATACGTTGTTAGCCATTCGCCCACAACTCCAACGGGTAGCGTAGCTCTTAGAATCTTACGACACCACATGATAAAATACGTTAATATCTAAAAATGATTTTTTGGGGTAATTTTTTATTGCCGACTGTACTTTTTTCTATAGTCATCAACTACTCGCTGGGAGTGAGATGGTTCCTATGAGCCTACACACGTTTATCTTGTGTAGGTACTTTTAGGAGTTGCTGTGGCCACCTTCTGTCTCCATCATCAGAACAGCTCGGTTGCATTAATATTGAATCGTCACCAAATTTACATAAGAATGCCAAATTTCAGCTCAATCGGTTGAGGAAAACGCTTTAAAATTCAGATGCAATATTTGACCCGAACATACGTAATATAATATGTAGATGATCATTGTAGGACCCAGTCACTTTGACGCATCCCAACTATAGCAGTATTGTTACATTATTGCGACAAAGTTCAAAAATGATCATCTACAATGGGAAATGCCTGAAAATTTTAAAAGTCCTTGATTATTTTTCTGATGGTAGGAATAACCGTCGCCATTAACAAAACAAGTTTCAGATTTTTCGGTTGCGCCATATATTTTGTAAAAATACAAACATTTTATATCAGGTCGCGTCTGCCCCGTAACGAACTACTAAGACATTTCTAAGTCCGTCAAGTATTTAAAAAAAAAACACCTGCTTGAATCTGTGGTACGCAATGACATTGACAGTTCATCATAGGTTGGTCGTATGACTTGAAATTTCAGACATTCCCTATTGGGGTTCAAAAGTGCATGGACATGTTTCAACCCTATCACTACATCTGTCCATGCAGCAATGAACTTGACTGTACACCTGACCCACCAAATGGGGTTGGGTCATTTTCATTCCAGGTATGACCAACCACGACCAATGCTTCTACAGTTAAAGTGAAAACGCTAATCTAAGATTAGCAGTATGACCTGAATCGACCGGTAAAAAATCTTTTGTCTGCTTTTTTCCTTTTCTTTCAACTCCAATGTTCAGTGCTTTTGTCAGTGCCAAGGCGACTTTTTTTATGTGATTTTGACGTGACATTAACGTCTTGCATTTCCAAAAAGTGAATAAATATTTGAATCCCAACAAAGGTCTTGTTGTCCCTTTGGATTGGAGGGTCAGATGGCTGTCGCTTTCGTAAAATTAGTGCCCACGCCAAATCTCTACTTTAGGCTTCTAACAGTAAAAACGATAGGGAGATGATGAACGTAAAATAGTTATTAGTAACTTGTTCGAGTAGTTAACTTACAGCGTCAAGCAAATGTGTTAGAAAAGTTTCTAAAATACTTAAAGAGAAGGTCTATAATTAATGAAATATTAAGACCCATACAAACCCATGCACAAAATTGTAACGGAATTGCTAAAAATAGTACCAGATCAAACCAAATAATTTGGACCTGAGAAGCAAAATTTTTACTTTGGGGACGTGTAAGTTTATTTTACTACCTATACGTCATCGGCAATTTCAGATCGGCTCAGATCTTAAAGAGAGATACAGATATACAACTTCGTTATTCGTTTTGCGTGGCAACGCCGAAGGTAACCGACGCACGACCTCTGTACAAGAGCCCTTGAGGCCGACTTTGCAGAATACATATTTGATTTTGATTAAGAACCTTTATAAATAAGTGTATGGTTGACCTCCGAACACGCGTAGCTACTCAGAATCTCGAGGCCTAGGTATGGTAGTTGGTTGGTAGGGTTGGGTTGGTAAGGTGGATAGTGAATCGCTTAGTGTAGTGAACCGAGCGTATCCCAAACGCTTTCCCCGACAGAAAGCGAGAGTGAGCGTGTCGCCTATACTACAGATGCTAGTTAATATAATCGCTTATAGAATTAATTATTACTCAGAAATTAACAGTCACGTTTAATATCTGAATCTGAAATCACGTCACATAAAACATGACGATCTATCTATCCTGCTAGGTGGGTTGATAAAACAATGAAATCGGTCAGTGCTGCGTGTAGACTTGTGAAATTGTAACTTGGTAGTTTGTGAATCAGCCCGGCTAATAGTATGATAGCTTATACCGTCACGTTATACGGCCATAATGTACTGAAACGTCACATAAAACGTGACGTTAATTGCGTGGGCACATTCCTGATATGAAATAAAGTAATCTTCTTTACAAGTATATGTATTTAAATTTGTAGCAAATCGAAGATATTCAAGAATTCGGTTTTGTTAATTAACACTCCTAGTATCGTGTAAAAGGTCCTTAACAATCAAGTTATGTTGAATTTTTGAATCCTGTAATGGCATAAACTTATAATTTCCTAAGTGGCCAGCTACATGAACAAAGGTTCAGTGTCCGTCCTTCTTATAGGAAACTTTTTCAATACATTTTCTTGACATAAGTATCATTCTAAAACTAAGGTGGTTGTCAAGCTGATGCGGTTTCAGAACGACGGTGCGGCGTACGAGCGGGACAACGCTATGCAAGTCTATAGCGATATCTCGCTCGCACTGCGGAAACCGTCCGGAAATATAAGTGTGAAATTGACAACCGCCTAAGTGCGTCAAGGTTATAAATCTGTGCATCTGTCATAGCCACAGATATCCGAAAAGCAGATCCCCTCTTTGTTAACCGCCTTTAAAAAAAAGGAAGAGGTTCTTAATAGACGTGTGCATCGGCGGCGGCGTTTGCCGAAAAATCGGCGGTGGCGGCGTGTTTTCGGCGTAAAATCGGCGTGAAGATTTTTACTTACTAAAATTGTTTAATTGACGTTAAAATGAAGTTACTGATAATATAGGTACGATTATCTTTACCACCGCCTGACAATGTCAACTGGAACTAATCACCGTATTGTACGAGGCATACTAAATATAGACAGAGCGCTCTTGACTGATGAAGTCTACGGTCCAACCAGTAGCAGCCCAAATTCAAAACCTCGAGAGCTTTCTGCAGGAACTCCAAATCCGTCTCGCTTGCCTTTTTTTCTGGGGGGAAAATCCATTATGGATACCACCACACCGCGGGGACAGTGCGGAGGTTATGTCGGACTTGCACCGACTAAAAACCCCCCGATCGTCCTCCTCAACTCATTTCGGACGGCTCTGGGATCTCCGTCGGAACGCACCAGTGCCGCACTAGAGTCACACCTCTGTGGGTCCCACCGTCTGTTTTCATAGACGATCGCAGCCCCCAACTGCGACCGTCCTCGACCTCAAGGACCCCCTTTTAGTCGCCTTGCACGACAGGCAGAGGATACCGTAGCCGAATTCTATGCCCCGGCTACAGGGCGCCCGTCTCGCTTGCCTAGGTAACTAACTATATAGATGAATTCAAAGGAAGTAACAAGAAGTAAAAAGATTCTAGTCTTCATCCGATGCGACATTATAACGGCAGCTCAATAAACGGATCTCCAAGTCCCTTACCGATGATCTGCGCCAATTTAATACAAATTGTATTGAAGAAACCATCGAGCAGATTAAGTTACGAAGTTTTCTCAAGAGTCTGTCTCTTGGGCAGAAACAGCTCGAAAAATTAAAAACTGAAGACGGTAGAAACGATTCTTTCATACCTGAGCTTCTGAGTGAGATAGAGTGCTTTTATGGACTCGTCAACTAGCAAACCCAAAGTTGGTCCAACGGAAGCCCGACATTACACCGAAGACATCCCGGACATCAGCCTGTATGAGATTACAATGGCTCTTAAACAGCTCAAAAACAACAAAGCTCCCGGTGAAGACGGAATTACAGCAGAACTCCTGAAGGCGGGTGGAAAGCCGGTCCTTACAGCCCTTCAAGAAGTTGTTCGACTCCATCTTACTAAAAGGGAGAACGGCAAAGGTATTGAGTAGAGGCGTTGTGGTGATGTTCTTCAAAAAGGGCGACAAGGCTCTACTGCAGAACTACCGACCCATCTAACTTTTGAGCCATGTCAATAAGCTGTTAGAAAGGTTGCTGTTTGAGTGCCATTACGAACCGTCACTCACACAGTCTAGATGACTTCCAACTTCCCCAACAAACCGGTTTCCGAAGAGGCTTTGGCTTTCATTAGGTTATATAGGTACAGACTGAAGAGTATAATGTAGTCCTCCGTTTAGCGCTCGTGGACTACAGTGTCTCAAGACGAAAGTCCTTGACAAATGTGTGTTGCCAGTGATGTCATACGACACTGAAACGTGGTCGCTTACTAATGCTCAAAGTCACCCAAAGAACTATGCTGGAAATATATCTGCGTGATCGCATCAGAAATGAGATCATCCGCAGTAGAACCAAAGTAACCGATATAGCCCTCCAAATCCCTGAACTTAAGTGGCAGTGAATGGGGCACATTGCACGTAGTACCGATGGCCGTTGGGGCGGAAAGATTCTCGAGTGGCAACTCCGTACTGGAAGGCGCAGCGTGGGTAGGCCCCCCCACAATGAAGGTGGACTGATGACCTGGTAAAGGTCGCGGGAGTTCGCTGGATGCGGGTGGCGCAAGACCGGTCATTGTGGCACTAGGGGAGGCCTATGTCCAGCAGTGGACGACTTTCTGCCTGTATGGTGATGAATTTATACATCTTTGTATTTTTGTGGTTATAAGTTAAGAGAGCTTGGCAGTCATTATTTGGATTTATGAATCGATTATTCCCATAAAATGATTAAAAACTTTGAAGTTACTTTTAAAGACTTATCGAATGATGAGCCACACGTTGATGATTGGTGAAGAATTCTGAATGCAATTTATGTTAATCTTACTGTTTCCGAATAAAACTATTGTGACGGACAGACTGACATGACGAAGCTATAAGGGTTCTGTTTTTGTTATTATTATTTGGCTCTAGATTCTTACCAAAATGAATGTAGTTTTTTGGTCGGTAAGGGGGCGCAGACAAATTTTCGCACAATATGGTTAAAACGGCCCAGATAAAGCAATGACAAAGTTTTGTTCTCCTTTATCTGATTAAAATAGTCTTTGGCATTCAGTCAAGGCTACGCCGATTTCACGCCGATCATTTGTCGGCGGCGGCGGCGGCGTTGCAAAAAATGCCGGCGGCGGCGGCGCGCCGGCGCGGCACACACGTCTAGTGCTCAATTCGTCGGAATATTTTTTTTATGTATGTTCACTGATTACTCGGAGACTAGTGGACCGATTTCAAAATTTTTTTTTTGTTTGAAAGGGTGTGTTTTCTAGTTGGTTCCATTGACACCAAGTCTGGATATGATGACGGGATCTTGGAAAAATCGAAGGAACTCCTCAAATTATAAACCAAGAGGAAGGGGTATGGCAAAAAATAAGGAACTCAAATTACCAAGAGGATGGGGTCTGGCAAAGTTTGGAGTCGGTATTTTTTTGTTAAAAATTTACTCGTCGATGAACGATTTCTGTACATCCGCATAATGTCATGGGTGGACAGCCACGGAACCATAACATTGCGCGTGGCCCGACACGCACTTGGCCGTCACTTACTGTCTCCCTTAAGATTGAAGTACTACTTACGGGACAACCTGTATACATAAACCAGTAAGCAGCGTGAACATCTCACATAAACGCGAACAGGTGAGCCTCCTCCGAACTTCGAAAATCGATCGTTGTATCGTGCCGTCCCTTTCCGTCATATAGTTTATAACACGAGAGTGAAAGGGACAGCACGACACGAAGTTCGATTTTCGAAGTTCAACGTAGGACCTCTGGGCCGCAGCCGTTCGAAAATGAATGAAGCTAGAAACGCACAGAGCGCGGCGCAGCGTCGTTGCGGGGCGGAGGCGGTTTTGCGGTAAAGCGAACGCGGTCCGGAGCACGTCGCCCCAAAAATGTGCGCGGTATTCGGAAGCGGTAGAGCGGAGGCGGCGTGTGTGACATATAAAGCAGTAATCGACAGCCGACAGTTTCGTAAAGATAAAAAAACCGGCCAAGTGCGAGTCGGACTCGCGCACGAAGGTTTCCGTACCAGAAAAAAACGCCAACAACTACTCTGTTGTATGGGAGCCCCCCTTAATTATTATTATTATTTTGATGTTAGTATTTGTTGTTGTAGCCACAATAAAAATACATAATCTGAGCAAATTTCAACTGTCTACCTATTACGGTTCTTAAGGTACAGCCTGGTGACGGACGGACGGACGGACAGCGAAGTCTTAGTAATAGGGCCCCGTTTTTACCCTTTGGGTACGGAACCCTAAAAATGCAAAACCGCCTCCGCCCCGCACCGCGCCGCGCCCGCTCTGTGCGTTTCGAGCTTTAGGATTGTGTTATTAATTTTATTATAATTGCTTTATCAAAGCGATCGGTTCGCGACCTCCGTTGGTGGCCGAGCGGACGAGTGGCTACGTCATGTATACTTTAAATCATTTGAATAGACCAAATTGCATCGAATTAGTCTTTATTATCCAAGCATTTAGGTACAAAATCGAATGGCAGTTTTTATTAAAGTCGGATATTTGAAATAATTATATACAAGTATATATTATAGGTAATATACAAATATATACGCCCGTGGTGGCGTCTGCTTATATGATTCGTTAGTCAAACTTCCATACAAAGTGTTCCATACAAAATGACTTCCACCCAAAATGTTTGGTTCTTAGGAGATGAGATGATAAACAATTTCCGGTCATTTTCCGGGAGCAACTCCGCTCATCCCACATTTACTGACGCAGGCCAGGGGGCCAATTCTCGGGTTCGATCGAGATGATCTCTATTAGAGATTCCATGCAAGTGACTCTACCATTCTATACAATGTCACGATAGACATGCATCTCGATCGGACCGAGAATTGGCCCCCAGGGAAAAGAGAAGGGTTATTTTATTGGTGAAATATATATTATAGATAGCATTAAAAACGACTGTTCTTATGCAGACTCCGCAATAAAATATCTAATAAGTAAAACTGCGTATATTTTAAAACCGATCGAGAAACCGACTTTTTTACTGTGATTTTTTTTTATAATAAATAGGTCTGTTTGTAGCAAATTAAATGTTTTTTATGATTTATAATGGTAATTCTTTCTTTCGTTGACGGATAGATAAAATTAACGCAAATAAAATATTTCGCTGGTAACAATCTAATGAAAAGTGAATTTGTATGTATTTATATTTGTTGAAACATTATTATATATGTACATTGTAGTGATATTATTTTTACAGTACACATGGTGCTAGATTACCGCACGAGTGCGGTAATCAGCAGATTACGTGCATATGTCGAAACTTTAAAGAGCCATATGTACTGTAAAACGTTGTACGATACACGTGCGAACAGGTAATGCGCAACTCATGTCGATTTAAAACACTCCCTTCGGTCGTGTTTCAATTTATCGCCACTTGTTGCGAATTTCCTGTTCTCTGCACTTGTATCGTAATGTACTATTTAAACCCCGACGCGTAACAGAAAAAAGGGAGTGTTATAAGTTTAACATGTACGTATCTTTTTTTATTTGAATGTAATGCTTCCAGCGATGGATCTTAGATATGTTTTGTCAAAATCGGTTCAGCCGTTTTTGAGATATTGAGCATTGAAATAAAAATGTAGGGGGCTTTTCAACTTTTTCATCAATCAGATCAGAAATATGTAAAACATTAAACTTGACGATATATCTGCAAATATTAAAAAGTAATTCGGTATCCAAAAATAATAAAGTACAAAATTAAAAATTAAGTTTCAAATTTATCTAAAAAATTAACAAAATTATTTCTGAAAATTCTTAATTAGTGACGTAACGCAATGGTCAAAACCGAAAAGTAGTGCTCATCGTTTCGTAAGCTGTATATTTATTTATCGATCGCGTTGAGGCACTGTGGCACTGTGGCAGTGGGTCAAGGGTGCGGCCTACTTATGCCCAAATTCGCGGTGCAGCCAGTACAAGTGATGGCCGGATACCGGTTTTTGACTTTTTAAGAAAATAATATTAAATTGAATATTTTTCAAGCGATGTATATTGCGCTCAAAGTGTGATGTATGCTTACGTTGACTCAAAAGAAACGCTTATTGTAAAAAAACGCTTAGGTATTTATGTACTTTTTTATTAAACGAACTTCAAAATTAAGTATATGTGTTATGATTTTTTTTATGTTCTAGTAATAAAGAAATGTGTTAAAGGCAAGGAAGGTGTTAGATTCAGTCAGTGTGCCAGTAGGTCAAGGGTGCGGCCTACTTGCGCCGAAATTCGCGGTGCAACTTGTAGTGACGGGCTTATACAGGTTCTCAGAACATATCGAATATTTTTTTTAATCAAAAATACCGACGACGATAAAAATACCGACACCGATATAATAACGATTTTATTCCATGGATTATAATAACATCCGCCACTATATGCACATACTGTTAAATATTATCTGACAGGACAGGGCAGTCAAAATAATTAAGTATCTGACGTGATTCTATTTATAACAGTGTGTTAGGCATTACTGGCCTCATATTGTAGCTACTTATCCACAATCTAGTTTTTAAATCCCGCCTAAAAATCTTCGTCTTTGAAAAATCACCCACATTTTAACATATTTTGTTGTTTTATGAAGTATGCTCAATATGCTCATGTAACCTCGTAATGACTTTATTCTTTGTCACATCGATTGGTTAATTAAACGGATATAATAGCTGCGTCATCACTCATCATGAGTGACTCAATGTGTGTGTGTGTGTGTGTGTGTGTGTTTTTTTTATTATTTAAAATAATGTATCTTTTAAAATTATTTTGCTTATAATTAATCAATATGGTTGTGTTGACATGATGACATGTAAATTGGCTTTACGAATATATGTGTATGAGTATTTATCTCTGTGTGGCCTTAGTGGCCGCTCATTGTGCAGTGGGGCGGGCCGTGCAGCGTCTATTCTATGTAAACATAATATAAAAATACTCCTGAGGCGGTCAGACCGTCGACTATACATTCATTAAAATCCGTTTGTATTTATCTGTCATTTTTCGTTAGGCTAGCAAAGGGACGAAACATATTTTAGGTTACAGATATTTGTTTAGTTTCATGATTGATTGATGAAACTGTCTCAGGCACGATATCGATCATACATCGACCATTGTTTATCGATAATTTCCGGCGCTTTACAAATTCTGCGCAACACTAGCGCAAGGTTACGTAACCAGAGTTTAAGGCCGCAGGCAGGTGAATGTGAAACACCCATGTTGCATGTCCTTTGTGAATGACACACCACACGCGTGTTGTCTTTGTGGCGGACGGGACAAAAATACCCGTGAACGCTTTCGTTAAGAGAATATTTTTTTACGAGGCAGGTAACCTAATTGGGTATTTGCTTCATGTTAAAAATTATGCTATCACTGTACTTTCACAGTAAACCATCAAAATAAATATCACATTAATGGCAAATTCCATCAAAATTAAGCAAAAACATACAACTTCATTTATTTTTTTATGTTTATGTTACTAGGTTAATTATTTTAGTGTGGAGTCCAAAACTCAAATAAAAGGTACCATTAGAATCCTTACAATTATGTCCCGTCGCATTTATTTTACCGTAAAACGGTTGGTTCGTTAACTTGCACTTGCTTGCTCGTGACATCATAAGCTAGTGTCAATTTGTGGGGGGCTTTTCGGGAGCCACTAGCGTCGCACTGGGTTTCTCTCTCATTTTTGTCATTTTATGCAGTTGGTCCCATATACATATGTGATCATCTCTAAAGCTTGAAACGCCGGTTTTTTGGTGAAGCGAACGCGGTCCGGGCGACGTCGTACCAAAAAATTCGATCAGTATTTTGGTAGCACGGTACAGCGGAGGTGACGTGTGTGAAATATTAAGCAGTAATGACAATTAAAAACTGGGTCGAATGGCACCATAAAAATATTGTCAAATAGCGTCATTTTCATTGAGGCCAATTGGCAACAAAGGGCCATGCGTCAAAATGGACTTAAAACCAACAAAGCTAAAAGTTAGGTCATTAAATATGTCTTTAAATCTACTATGAATATACCTAGGCTTGTATTCACTCTGACCAGAATATGAATATCTCAGTTCTGCAAAGATTTTTTTATCTTTAATACCACGTCGGTGGCAAACAAGAGTACGGCCCGCCTACTGCTAAACCGTCGCTGAGTTTATGGACGCCTGCAACACCATGGGTGTCACATAACGACCCTATAAAAATGTATACGCTCCTTTCTTGAAGAACCCCATACTGTAGTCCCTCGCGAAAACCTCGGCACGGAGCTCATTCCACAACCGGAGCGTCCGAGGGAGGAAATTCCTTTGAAACCTCTCTAAGGTGTGAGGATGAATGCCCTTCCGACGGCGAGCGGTACGATAGTAGAAAGCGGCCGTGGGCATCATGTCGAAGCTGTTGAAGTTCTTCGGAGCACATCTATTATACAAGCGATAAAACACGCACAAGGAGGTAAAGTTTCTCCTAAAATATAATGATTCAGTATTACTTGGGAGTTTGGGATCACGATTCGCACAGCACGTCTCTGAAGCGAGTCAAAAGTCCCAAGCTGGTATCCAGGTGCTCCCGCTCAGAGGTGACAGAAATACTCCATGAGGGAACGGACATGATTTAATACAATAATAGAAGTGTCTGTCCCGGGGTGAAGTACTGCTTCGCCCCGATGTTGCTCTATTCAGCACTCCTATATATCTTGGATTATTTTTGAAGTAGCTATCTAATTAATGACTTAACTCTCAGCTTTTGTTGGGTTTAGGACCAGAATCGATACAACGTTGCTGTGGTCCTTTATGAAAAATAGCTAGGTAATATGTATATAGCTGGTCTGGTCGGACTAGCAAGTAAACGCGGGGATAAATGTTGCGAAAAACCCACACCCCGCGCGGCCAGTGGAAGAAAACATTTTGTAAACACCATGGGCTATAGCGGAGAAAACATTATAATCGCATTATTTATCACTAACATCTTTTATGGGGTCCTGCCAAATCTCACCTAATCTCACGGGGGGAGGTTTTCGAAAGAATTTGTAATGATACTTACAAAAGAACTGGATTATATTCTATGACGAATTATTGTGACACATATTATTGTATTTTATTGTTAGATTTCCTTATTGTGATCCCAAACTACTTTAGCAGTAAGTAGTCCTAGAATTAAGAACACGCCTCAACTAATCTTAAATAGGGTCGCCAGGCCGGTTACGCGACCGGCGTCAGTTTGCAACCACCCGAAGAACAAAGTTTTTTCAATTAAATATAAAAAATTACAGAACCTAAAGACACAGTCAGTTATAAGAGTTCTGTTATAAGAGTTCGTAAAGCGAATATTGCACTTATGTCAGGATAGTAGAAAATGGAAATCCGTTATCTTTGCCTACCCCTTTGGGAAACAGGCGTGCTTATATGTATGTAAATGGGAATCCATAAAAAATACAAGATATATTATTTCAGTTCATCAACATATCTAAGTGATCGCAAACTGGCACATCAAACTAGCTGGTCGCTATCCGACCTATCGACCCTAAAAAATATGAGATAGTTATGGTTTTACATTACCACTACATTACTCATAATACAAATTATGTACCTGGACCTCGTGGCAGCCGGCTGACATCGTAGTATACGACGTAGGTAGAAGTTTGCTGGTAACGGAGATTCTAAGGACACATTTTGGAGTAAAGTAAATCGTGGAAGTCATTTGAAAAATACTGTTTTTAATTAAAATGATAGTAAAATATCCGCACATCATCAACTAGACTGTGACAGAAGAGACAAGAGCTCTATCAAAGTCTGTCATTATTTGACAGACCTACTTACGTATATATACAAAGGCAGTATTTTGCTGAGAATTACCAAAAAGTAAAGTAAGCATAACCTCAGCGTAATGGCCTATATACACTTTGATTACTTTTTAGTGCAAGTTCCAGAATAGGAGCGTGTCTTTTGTAATGTAATGGAGCATTTATAGACACATATAGCGTCTCCTGTGTTAAATGCTCTAAGGAGCGTGTTCTATTTTTTGCGAGTACCTAAGTAGCTTTTGTACTGACTCGCACTATTCACTAACTAATCAATAAAGGTATGAATGAATCTATGTAGCTAGTTAGGTATGTATACTTGGTCAAAAACTGAGATCTACTTTTTAGCTGGATTGCGGTACCTATACTTTAGTTCTGTCCACGGCCTCCCTGTGGTTCATTACTCGATCTTGGCTTCTTAAAGCGATACCCAATAAGTTATTGAAATGCAGAATGAACTGCATGCAACAACGTCATTGACTAATGACGGAACAAACAATACTTAATGTACAATATAATTTCTTTGATAACACATTTCAGCCTAGCTGGGCAGAGTTTTTAAGAAAATGCTAATCCGTTTGACATGTTTTACATTCTTTAGTAGTAGTAGCTACAATCATCGGTGATTGTTTGCCACCGCCATCTATTGTTGAGTAGCAAAACCGATAATAATTGTGAACTGTTACTATTTAAAGCTTGCTTACAGTAACGTTTTACGTTATTGATACAAAAAATGAATTTTGTTAATTATTTATTTAGAAAACTTAGAGAGTTTGGTTTAATTCTATAAAGTACTGCAATTAAACAGCATGCGTAAGTTACTTTTAATGGCAGTAGATGGCGCTATAATATGAAACAACTACGAAACTTCGATAAACTTATGAACCCTATTTATTTTTTTACTTAATTGACATTATAACTGAAATTAAATAATCCACTACATTTTAGATAAACAGTACATAAAGTATTATACATTTCAGGTTTTCGGGTACAGGTTTAATGTTGCGAGCCTTTCGTTAACACGCTTTATTTTAACTGTTTTTTAAAAACGTCTCTTACTTCTGACAAATACTTTTGACATAAATGAATGGAAGTCTATTGTTTTTAGATTAGATTTTTTTCCTTACCAATTCCGCGTTATTTATTCGTTTTATTTTCTGATGCTGTGACTTCTTTAGAGGCTCTAAGCCTCCTTCAAAATGGTTCTGAACGCCGCTGTACAGATGTTAAGGTTAGTATGATTGACGGTATTTACCTTATAACCTGTTTCTCTAGCAATTTTAGCTCACAAATGGTAAAATACGGTTAGATGTAGCATGTTCCGCCTATGAATGAAGCCGTGTTTAGTTGGATTATCATCTGAACATAATAATATAGCGCAAGCGCTTTCTGGCACCATTATAGCATAGTAGCAATTTATACGTACTATGTATACATACATTAACAAGTCCAGCATTGCCGTTATCGTCAAGGTTACAAGTGTGCAATTGGATATTCCAATGTATGACTATACATTCTTGAGAAGTGCAGTAGGTAAATCACTCGAGCTACAGTGCATGAGAGGAATTGTTATCTTTATATTGGTACTTTCTTAATATTGGTTAAAGAACCAAGTATTAAATATCTGATTATTTGAAAATGAATATCATTATATTGCTATAATGCTGTAAATTGCAGCATACTGATATTCTCATCAAGCAATACATCTAGGAAACAGGCATAATGGCTTCTACCCCAATATTATTTTACTTAAAGTGCCTCAACTGACTGCTCTTACCATATGAATCACAGACCATTTAAATGTATATTCTCTGTGCCTAGGGTAGAACAGATGGTAGAGGTGGTGCTGGCTATATGTCTCACTCAGAGCTACACTTGGTGTACCTAGTTGGTTACTAAGTTCTGTTACTCGATTTGCAAACTCTTTTCTTGCATTAAAACAAATACTACCGAAAAAATAAAAAATGACATATAATGGCGGGTTGTCAGTTATAATTTTATAGCACACTCAACACTTATCTCGTCATATTTATAATGGATTGGGGTCTAAAAGAAAATTGTGTCCCTGTAATTGCGTTGCACAAATGCGGGCATCCGCCAAACGTGATCTTGAAGTTGCTTCAAAATCTGAAAATCAACAAATAATTCATTTATCGTACCATTAATAGGTACAATAGTACCCTGAGCTTTGATGACCGCAAGAGGTCTGGAAGACCACGCACCGTTCGGACCCCAGCTCTAATAAAGGCAGTGAAGGCGAGAATCGCAAGAAACCCCGTTCAGAAGCAAAAGTTGTTGGCAATTCAGATGTCTGTGAAGAGAAGCTCCCTTAAAAAAGTTATCAATCAAGACCTTAGACTACACGCTTATCATAGACAGAAAGGTCATTTGCTTAATGGACGATTGAAAACTATGAGGCTGAATAGAAGTCGCGTGCTACTGAAGCGGTACGCACAAAATGGCCACCAAAATATATTATTTACAGACGAAAAATTTTTTACCATTGAAGAATGTTGTAACCGCCAGAATGACAGAGTGTATGCAAAAAACAGTCAAGAAGCGAGTGTAGCTGTTCCGAGAGTGCAACGAGGCCATCATCCCTCTTATGTCATGATTTGGTTAGGTGTGTCATACTCAGGGTTAACACAGGTCCATTTCTGTGAAAAAGGTGTCAAAACTGGGGCTAAAGTTTACCAGGAAACCGTTCTGGAACCAATAGTGAAGCCTTTAAGCCACTCTCTATTTCAAAACCAGCCCTGGGTCTTTCAACAAGACTCAGCCCCTGCACATAAGGCAAAAACAACTCAAGCCTGGTTTCGAAGCAACGAAATTGACTTCATTGCCCACGAAGACTGGCCCTCCTCCAGCCCGGACCTCAACCCCCTGGATTATGCTATATGGCAGGTTATTGAGGAGAAAGCCTGTGCTAAACCCCACACAAATCTTGACTCCCTCAAGCGGGCCATAGTCAAGACAGTGACGGAATTAGATATGACAACCGTGCGTGCCGCTATTGATGACTGGCCTCGTCGTCTGAAGGCCTGTGTTCAGGCCCAAGGAGGCCATTTTGAATGAAATTGACAAATGTAAATCCTGATTGTGTGTACTTCATTTTAATATATAATTTATTTAACTTTTGTTAGTATATTTTATGTAGATAAGGATTATTACAGTAACATAACTTAGTAACCAACTAGGTACACTAGAATTCACTTATACAACTTCACACATAAGATAACATTTTACCGCTTTTAATGACTTTGAAACTAACTCCCATTAGGATTTGTTACCATAATAATATCAATAAAGGCATTTATTCCATACTAAAAGACAAAAAACATAATAACTTTTAAAACTAAATGTAGGTTGCGCTAAACTGTATAAATATAAGTGATGTGCGTTAAAATCTGATTGTATGTAAAGTTTGATAAGTTTCTATGAGATGACAGCTGCCAGCTCTATATTTAGTCAGTTCAGTAATTTTTTAATCAGTCAGTAATTATAAGTTGGTGCGACCCACCGTAAGACTCTACAATAAGTTCTGCTACAGAATATCTCTGTGTTCAGCGTACTAGTGGGCAAAGACCTCCTCCAACAATGTCTATTGTTGCCTTTTTAGACACACACACATATACACACAAATAGTGAAATAATAATGCCTATCTAGCCAACAATAGAGACACACACACAAATAGTGATATAATAATGCCTATCTAGGCAACAATAGAGACACCCACACACATACACACAAATAGTGAAATAATAATGCCTACCTAGCCAACAATAGAGAGACACACACATACACACAAATAGTGCAATAATAATGCCTATCTAGCCAACAATAGAGACACACAGACATACACACAAATAGTGTAATAATAATGCCTATCTAGGCAACAATAGAGACACACACACATACACACAAATTATAGTGAAATAATAATGCCTATCTAGCCAACAATAGAGACACACACACATACACACAAATAGTGAAATTAAATAATAATGATATACATTTGTACGCAATTTTATGGTAAAATAAGGTGGTTTGTATAATTTCTTGTAACATCATATAAACTCTTGTTTATACCTCCAGTTAGGTCCGGCTTTTAATTTAATTTCGTCTTCCCACCTGGTGTACTGCCTTCCTTTTCTATCCCTTGGGTATAATTCCTGGTTTTATCTGTGCAACTGGTGTCCTGCCCATTTCCACTTCTTTTGGTTGATATGTTCCATTATGTCAGTAAGTTTAGTAATTTACCTTAGATTGGTAGCCAAGAAGGCAATTGGTATAGGATGAGATAATGATAAATGTTGTTTCACAGGGAGGCAGAGGAGCTAAAGCAAAACATTTTAAAATTTGAAAGTGAGACTTCCATGCTACAGGAGCGCAGTCTGTGGTCGCTGCAGCAACAGTTGCAGAAGGTAAATACTCAATTACAGGTAACTACAGATTCACTTAGGTAGTCCAAGTCTTCTCACCGTGGTCCGATATGTGGTTGCCACTCGGAATACCTTTCCGCCCCATCGGCCATTGGTTATACGGCTTAATGGCTTGTAATACAAGTGAATACCTTTTCAACCCCTTTTAATGAAATGGCTTCGAAATTGACAAGTTACAAAACATCATACTATAATTAAATAATATTAATTGTATGACATTTTTTTCGAACCGTGAGATCTTCGAGAAGTATGGTTGCCAGTTTAGACTACTATAAGATTATAGTATGACTCTTTGTGACTTGACGCCCATGTACCGGAAGGCGCAGCGCGGGTAAACTCCACACAAGGACACAATGACCTGGTAAAGGTTGCGGGAGTCACCTAAATGCGGGTAGCGCAGGACAAGTCATCGTGGCACACTTTGGATGACGCCTATGTCCACAAGTGGACGTCTTTCGTTTGATATGATGTTGTGCGTGTATGAAGTGCTAAAAATATTGAGGAGGATTTAAGTGTGTTCATTTTGAGATCCTAGAGTCCTCAGCATGTCAGCACAGATGGCGGCCGCCGTGAATAATGGCCACGCGATCGCAGTATGTCCACCACACTCCAGCTTTCCAGGGATGCTGCTGCCCATCCCCTGGTGGTATTTGTCGTAGTTGTAGGACACCCGGGTCCGAGTCATGGCCATCATTTCCTTGATATTATTTTTTGACCTGATCAATGTATATCAGTTATTGCCATGACTATTTTTTTTCCAGATCTATCAAAAAGTTCTAGTTCTGGATTTGGATTATGCACTGGACAAGAAAGTGGAGCAGGACCTCTGGAATGTCGGTTTCAAACAGCAGATTGAGGCGCTGCAGGCCATTTCTAAAGATAGGAAGGTACATAACACAAATTAATTTTATACTAATTGTCCCCATGACTGCACACATTTTAGGGTCATATCCACCAGATATAAATATAAAATAAATATTGGGGGACAATCTTACACCAATCGACCTAGTCCCAAACTAAGCAAAGCTTGTACTATGGGTACTAAACGACGATATACATACTTATATAGACAAATACATACTTAAATACATAGAAAACATCCAAGACCCAAGAACAAATATCCGTGATAAATGCACAAATAAATGCCCTGGCCGGGATTCGAACCCGGGACCTCTAGCTTCGGAGGCAGAGTCACTACCAACTAGGCTAAACAGGTCGTCTATAATATGTGCCTAACTCTCACATATCAAATGTATGGAGACGTATTGTGGATATTCGCCGTTACGAAGACCTTGAGCATTTTATTTTAGTAAGAAATGTGTCTGAATGAGTTGGTCCATTTTACTTTATTTTCTGGCATATAAGTTGGCCAAGGAAACATATCTTTACCACCAAATATGAATTACAAGTTTTGCAAAACAAGTTCATCCACCACCAACGCCAGTTTTTGTCAATATTTTTGTGTATTACATTACAACAAATGCAGTGACACCTGTAATCGCATCCGACGCCATTTTGTGAGACGCACAAAGTATGCTCACCACGAGCGCTTTATCTGGCGCGGGCATGGTTATTGAATTTTAATAGAATAAGAAGAGAAGGTAGTCGAAGCCTGCGGTTTGGACACCATTACGCTGTAACGCTGTACAAGTATTAAGCAGTAACGCTGCTAACGAAAATTCTAAATTTGCGTCTCCGAGCAGGATTTGAATCTGCAACATCTGGCATACGCGGCAAATTGTTCTAGCCACTGAGCCATCGGAACCATCAAGCTCAGGCACGTAATCCTTCAGTAATCAGTAATCTTTATTGCTTTTCATGGGTACAGCGTAGTTGTTAAAAAATATAAATGATCTGCCATGAAACCCTGCAGGGCACTGCAACATGCGTTTGATAAAATACGTACATAAATTAGCTTACGAGTAATTAAATAAATCATTGTAAATAAACGAAACGTGGAAACGGCGGGCTGTTGGGGGACGGACGCAAAAGAGTTTGTGCGTGAAATAGGCCGTCGACTTAGACAAAAAGGAGAGTACTCCCGCTCCTAGTCGTTTCTGGTGCAAAAGCTCTCCATAGCTATTCAACGCGGAAATGCCGCTAGTGTCATGGGCACTTTTGCACCAGGAACGTTTAGGGGCGGGCTATTATGTGACTAAGGTGGTAATGGCCGAATACATATAATTATGTTCTTGACTTGTAAAATGTAAAATTTTAAATAAATCATTTTTGAAGATATAATACTCTTACTACGCCTTAGGGAGGCGTACAGCGACATCTACCTTTAGAAGACTTAGGCTTCTTTTCACGGCACCAACATCTCAAATTTCATTGAGAAACCATCAGTAACGATGCGCCATCCCATACTAAACCAATTTTCTACTAAGTAGTAACGCTGCTAAACGAAAATTCTAAATTTCTAATTAAAGGGAAAAATTTGTAAAATTTTGTGCTGCCAGCAGGATTTGATACCTGCGACATGGCCGCTGCCTCTTTTCAATTATCCCCTTTTAATTTGAAATGTGGATAAGTAGTCTTGCATAAGCCCTTTAATATAAACTTACAACGGCCTAAACTGCTTACATGTTATGTACCTGATTTTTCCAGAACGCCCTCCGCGCCGAAGGCCAAGCGATGCTGTCCTGGGTGCTTCAGGCGGCAGCCGGCTTCTACTTATGCCTGCTGCACCAGATATGCACCACATTCAAGCTTGATCTACCCTTCAGGTATGATAAATATAGGCGTGGTCTGCTGCCGCTCTACGTTGACGTCAATATTGCGCCGCGCGCCGCAGTATCCGCCTGTTAAGAGTCCGCAGTAAGCTCGGATCTCCATACAAACGTAGTTTCGCTCTCATTTTAAAACGCCATGCTAGAATAACATGAAACTTTGTATACACAATGGGATCCGGCATATCTATGTCGGAAATTAGTTACTGTTGCTTGAAATTATAATGAAGAAAAAATACAGCGATTATTAAGGTTTTCATACAAGACGTAAAAAACTCGCTTTACTTTATTTCTATTACAATTTTAGCAACAGAAACTAATTTCCGACCTAGATATGGCGGCTCCCATTGTATATACAAAGTTTCATGTTATTTCAGCAAGGCGTTTTAAAATGAGAACGAAACTACGTTTGTATGGAGAATCGAGTTCAGCCGAGCGTAGTGGGGACTCTTAAACTCTTCACTAAGCGAGCTTTTGTATTGTGATAATAGGGGCAAGTTGATATAAACAGAGTGAGGGAAGTATGAATTGTGGGTACAGTCTAGATCATTTTGAGTCTCTTCCCCCCAACCCCCCCTCCCCCAACCCCCTTGGTGATGCCCTTGAAACTCGGCCTGCAATTGCCCCCTTCCAGGTCTCGACAATAAAATACTATTTGTTTCCCCTAGACGCCGCGCCTCCCTCCTGGGCTGGGTGGAGGGCTGGAGCCCCGGGCCCCCGAGCGAGGCCGCTCTCCCTCCGCCGGCGGCCGCGCGCTACATATGCCAACACTGCCTCGTGCACCTGGGGGACCTGGCGCGGTATAGACAACAACCAAGAGTGGCGTACACATTCTACAGGCGAGTCTAGTAGGAGGGTATTTTAATAAAAAAGAAATAAAAAAACCAGCCAAGTAAAAAGAAAAATTATTAAAGGATTTTGTGTCGCAAAAAGCAAAAAAATACAAATAAACAGAGGAGGAACACAACTAAATAAACACAATGTTTTGGCCAAGTGCGTGTCTCATTGTTTGGCTGAAATTTACTAAAACATCTCATAATACCCGGGCTGAACAGGTTTCGCATTTTGTTTTAGTTAGACTCGCGCACCGAGGATTCCACACAACTAAAAACAAATATAATTTATGAGTATATTGGTTTTTTTTTTGTAAAATATGCGTATTAATAAACATTATCACCAAATTTCAAGGTAGGTAAAAAAGAATTTCAAAATACTTTGGAACACAATGTGTGACAGACCAGAGACGGACACGCGAGTGGCAGCCATAGGGCGCCGCTGGACCTCTAAAAATCAAAATTATAAAATATCAGCCAACCACTGCTGGTCATAGGCCACTCCCAAACCCCAAAGAGTGCTACAATGAGCGGTCCTGCGTTACCCGCGTCAAGCGAACTCCCGCGACGTTTACCAGGACATCAGAGCTGCTACCGTGAAATGAAAACGAAGTTCGAATATATCTCTCTCTGTCGCTCGAATATGCAAGTGCGACAGATAGGGAGATATTCGAACTTCGTGCGTTTGCGTTTCGCGGTAGCAGCTCTGAGGGCCTACTCCGAATTTCGAAAATCGAACTTCGTATCATTCCGCCCCTTTCCGTCATATAATGTATAACACGAGAGGGAAAGGGACGGCACGACACGAAGTTCGATTTTCGTAGTTCGGAATAGGCCCTCAGTCTCACCCTCAGTCCATCTTGTGGGGTTCTGCCCACGCTGCGCCGCCCCAACGGCCATCGGTTCTTCGTGCAACGTGCCTCGCCCACTGCCACCTTCATTCATCAAAGTTAATATTAAGTGTAGATTTGCAATGTTGGAAAACACCTGTTTCGCGTAATGAAAAGTTTCGTCACTTACGTCGACTCTATTTTAATGCCGTTTAGGTCGAAAAGTGACTAACCTTTTCATTCCTCTACTATACATGGTTGTTATACAATTTATTATTTATTTATACATAAGGATTATATTGGCACCGTTTATTTGACTTTTGGACGATAAAGGAAAAAAATACTGTTTAAGAAGTTCATGTCTGTATGATTTTGGTGAATTTATGTAATTTACAATTTATTCTGATACGTTTTTTATTTTATTTAAATTTTTTATTTATTGTACCGAACACATACAGCCCTTAATAAAAAAGATAAGTTGAAATACATATACATATATACAAACAGACCTGGAGGTTCATAAATACAAACATTGAGTAAAAATATACGAAACTAGAATAGTAGAAAACTAAGTATTTTATAGCGATAACAATTTGGATCTCGTACGTTCTTTCAAAATGAGTGGCGTAACAAGAATGGATCACATAAGGAATGAGTATATAAGAGGAAGCCTGAAAGTGGCACCCATAGATGATAAGTTGAGAGCTAATCGTCTACGGTGGTATGGGCATGTTATGCGGAGGGATGAAAGTCATGTGACAAGAAAGGTATTAGGCATGAATGTGGAGGGATGTAAGAGGAGGGGTAGACCAAGGAAAAGGTGGATGGATTGCGTGAGAGACGATATGAAGAGGAAGAGTGTTAGTGACGAGATGACGGGCGATAGAGAGTTATGGAAGAAAAAAACATGCTGCGCCGACCCCAAGTAAATGGGTAAAGGGCTGGCGAATGTTGACATTCTTTCAAAACATCAAGAAAATGCATACATGGATCAATGTCGCAGAAATACTAATCATAGTTCCTTAACACTCGTTTAGAAAAGGTATGTCTAGAATAACTAGTACTTGCGAAACTGACATAAAACAAATTACATGGACGTAAGGTGCGATGCGGTACATGAAAAATTATGTTTCGCAGCAATTTTGGGCAATTAATTTCATTTTTTTTTAATCTTGAAGAGGAAAGTTGTGTTCAAAAATAGTCTTCTATTACAAAGGGAAAACATGCCAAAAATGCATGCATGCATGCATATATATTGATGATTTACTATCTATAGAATGACACCATGTTATGAATGTTATAATATAATAGGGTATTTCACTGGTCAAAAGTCAAATCGACAACTTTTTACGAAACGTCAAAAGGACTCTGTTAGTGTGAACTTCGTAGGTAAATGTGTCTAATGAAGTCAAATTTTTCTATGGCCAACAACAAGGTGAACTGATTACCTGGTAAAGGTCGCAGGGGTCCAGATGCGGGTGCCGCAGAATATTGATGATGATGTACACTTGTACAGTCAGCTGCAGAGAAACGTGATCCCCTAGATAGAAGTTTTGTATGCAGGGGGTCAGGTTACTCTGCAGCTGACTGTACTTAAAATCTTTGTATTTCTGTATGCAGGGGGTTTGTATGTTTTATATGTAGGGGGTCAGGTTTCTCTGCAACTGACTTTATTTAAAAATCTTTAAATTTCAAGCTAAACTTTGAAATTCTTATAGCATTTTCGTATGAATAGTTTATTGAAAACGTAATTTTTTTTTGTGTTGTGATATATCTTATTTTTAACATGTATCAAATACCCAATTCCAGGCACGCGCTGGTGGTGTCCCCTCACTCCGGCCAGCCGTACAACCAGCTGGCGCTGCTGTCCAGGCGGCGCGGGCGCCGGCTGGGCGCGGTGTACTGGCACGTGCGCGCGATCATGGTGCGAGCGCCGTTCCCGCCCTCGCCGCACAATCTCACGCGCACGCTGGAGGCTTTGGCCGGGTGAGTGTATAATTACGATACAAGTGCAGGAAACAGGACGAGTGGTGATAAATTAAAACACGACCGAAGGGAGTGTTTTAAATCGACACGAGTTGCTAATTACCTGTTCGCACATGTATCATACAACTTTTTACAGTACATATGGCTCTTTAAAGTTTCGACATATGCTCGTAATCTGCTGATTACCGCACTCGTGCGGTTAAGTAGCACCCTATGTACTGTAAAATAATTTATACCAAAAAAAAAACGACTCCAATTTTGTACTTCGCTATTCCACAATTGGTGGTTTCCGTTAGCCAATGCTTGGTATACCTACAGATATGGGTAAAATACCTACAGAAAATACCGAAATGGGCATATGCGTGCCCATCAAATTCGAGGAGTTCCCTCGATTCCTCCTAAATCCCATTATCAGACCTTCACCAAATTTATATGGGATCAATGTGGGGGTCTTTGAAACAAAAAAAGAATTATCAAAATCGGCCAACGTGGTCAAAAGTCATCGGGGAACATACATACATTAAAAAAAAACAAGCAAACATGCAGACGAACTGAGAACCTCCTTCATTCTATTGAAGCCGGTAATAATATTACATTATCTCGCTATTACATCGCGGATAGCGTCGTTTAGGGATCGCGTCGGCTCATCTGGTAATGGGATTCTCCGTACCCTGACTCAGCGTTTGGACTGTATAATCCTTAAACCCCGGGTAACGGTGCATCGCGAACAAAATAGAAAATGACAATGTAATTGAATTTATTGTGCCTTTTTTGACCGTTTTATTTTAACGAATTTTGTATTTTTTTTTGTAATTTTGTATTTGTTTTTTTTTTAACTGTGATATGGGTATTTACCTGAAATAATTATTATTACTATAGAGGACGGGAAACGAAGGGTTGTACGCCAAGTAGATATAGACGGATGGGGATACAAGGCTTTGCAACCCAACGTTTCTCGCCGAGATTTGTATAGTGCCTTTCTCAAACATATGCAATGAAATAAAAAATACACCAATCAAAAAATATTACTTCCCGGCCTAGGCTTTTCATTTTGTACGAAATTATTTTACAGTTCTCCCGAGTTGTTCCGCCTGCAACGTGATACTTTGAAGCCTGTTAAAACGCACTTAATGACGAAATTTCATTGCATGTTTGAGACAATGAACGTTTCTCAAACACGCTCCGAAATGGCCTTTTTCTGTTTGAAGTTTTTGGTCAAAAGTTACCTTTTTTGGTACAAGCTTTTATTGCCGACTGTACTTTTCTCCACAATTTATACATGCATGCAAAATCTCAGCTCAAACGGAAACCGGGAAGTAGATGAAATTTTACTTGCAAGATTTGATTACAGACAGACAGACAACGAGACAGGCGAAAGTAAATAAAAGCTTGTAAAAATGAAAACTAGCCTAATTTTAATGCGCCCAAAATTAAAATTTCAATCTTAAGATCAATTATACTCCACGGATATTTTACGAAAATTAGAATCTTGAGCGTAGCGAGGGACTCAAAAGACACGAGATGCAAATATCTTTGCTGTCGTGTGATACATACAACTTTTCACCTCAGCGGCGAGAACATATAACGCAAAGGAATAGTGATAGCGAGAATGAAGTTACTTAAACTAACCTACGATATGAAAAATTAAAAAGTTGGTTTTTTTCACGCTCGCAGCAAAATTGCATTTTGCTCACTGGTTTCAAGCAGCAAACCCGTCATTTTCGAGCCGTTGAGGTGAAAATGATTTTACTATGTGTGGAGACACAATGTCAACGTATATTTCAATTGGCAGGGCGGCCCCCGCCCCGCCCGTCTTGCTGGGCGCGCGCTCCCGCCCGCTCGCCGCGTCGCATGCCGCGCCGCGTGACGCGCACGGCTACGTGACTGCGCTGGTGCGCGCGTTGCACGACATACACTCAGGGGAGAGGTAAGACACACACACTCACACACACAGAGACACACACACATTGCCCTAACGCCAAGGTTTCCAAGAAAATCTAGTAATATTCCTATTCATATAATCGTATTAATCATACATCGTATGACAATAATTCAACTTACGTACATACATAATTCAACTTACATACATACATAAACTCACGCCTATATTCCCAAGAGCGGTAGACAAAGCATATGAAAATTACTCGGCGGTAATAATAAGTACTTAATTTTGTTTGAGTCGCAAGACCTCTTTCTTAATAAAATAAATTACAATAATTAATTAGGTGGCACAAAAAATACAACAAAGGTTCTTTAATTAAAGCTGATTGCCCCAAATTCGGCTACTGAATAATAGGACTTCCGCATTATTAGGGATTAAAATATCATGTTAAAACCAAGACTCGACTGACAGTTTTAATGGCTTCCAGAATTTTATTGTATACCCGCGGAGCCAAGACAAAGACACATACTTTTGACAGTATCACGTTACCTGCTATCATAGACACCTTTATGATTCCGAAAACATATATGTTCTGGTAGCTCTAATTATATCCTTTGAAGTCACGTTTTATTAAAATAGGTTTACTTTCAACATAAAAAACTACCTTTTTTTTCAAATGCGTCACGTGATTAATGGACGGCCCCTAACCTAGTTTTTTTTTTATTACAGACTAGAGTCAGCTGAGCAGTTAGTGGAAACACTGAACACTTCGCTGACGTCACTAGTGGCGACGGACAGCTTCGAGTCTATGACTCTTATAAAGGTAAGTCACCAGGGTATGTGTATTACCATACGAGCGGTCGGCAACAGGCGGCCCGCGAGCCCCCTGGCCGTTTTGTATGTAACGAAAATATGGTTCCTATTGTCTAATAAAATCACAAATTATTAACAAGTTAGTGCGGCCCGCCGCAATTTCTTTAGCTTCTATGTGCCCCTTTTTTTTATTTGTGGCCAAGTTTAACCTAGACTAGGTCGCTCTCTGATTAGTTTTTGTTCCTTGATAGAAATAGGATTGATTGGCTTCGATGGAATTCAATTTTTTTTTGACAAAAATAAAGTTTTGTTTTGCTTTTTGTACATTTTTTCAAAAATCTATGGATGCAGTTTTAATGCTTAGGAGAAATAAAATAATGTTTCCTTTCAGCAAATTGAGCTATCTAATCGTTTTAAGTTAGTTTCCCTCCAGGGCCCGTATTTTTTTCCATCCTGTATATTTAGTTCTTGAATCTATTTCTGTTGCATATCTATTTAATTATGTACAGTCAGAGAAACAAAGAAACGTGACCCCTCCTGCATACAAACTTCTATGCATCGGAGGTCACGTGTCTCTGCAGCTAACTGTACAGAGTGTACAGTCAAGGGCACCAATATGTATACATTTTTCACCTTATTCCACTGAAGTATGGTCCAAAAATGTATACATATTTATGCCTCCGACTGTACCTATTTATAGTTAAGTAAATAAGATACACATGTAATACAAATAAATTCATTCACCATAGTTACAAGTTACTAATCAATATAATTTAACAACAATTATTAACTTCATAATGACTGTACATTTTCCAGATGATGTGCGTTATAATATGGCTGGTGCACACGACGACAGACGAGCTGACGGCGAGCGAGTCAGCGCTGAGTGACAGCGAGGCTAGCGCGGCGGCGCTGAGTCAGACGCTGGCCGCCGGCGCTATGTTAGCGCTGTTGCTGCCGTCGCACACGGCTGATACTCCGCCGACCAGAGCCCTGCCCGCACGTAAGTGTATGCCTGAAAAACTTGATAATATGGCTGGTGCACACGACGACAGACGAGCTGACGGCGAGCGAGTCAGCGCTGAACCCTGCCCGCACGTAAGTGTATACGTGAAAAACTTGACCTCCTCGCCGCCATGGACTTTATATAAGGTCAGTACATTAATGGCCCCACACGCCATGACTTCATATAAAGTCGATGTAAAGGCAACCTAGTACCTACGTGCTATTAAGGGGCTATCCTATCTCAATGACCTTCGATCTGTATCTCTTCACTTTTCCGTGTTGTTTTTATCTCATCATATTAACAACGGTATAGGAAATAACTTGTATGTAGTTGTGACTGTTTGAATAGACATTTGTTTCGTTTGTGTTACACATTTTAAATATGTTATTTCTATTCGAACATGTCACATGTACATACAACAGGTCCATTTCTTAATTTTTTTACTTATAGTCTTTCACAACACACTAATCTCACTTTACCTCAACCAGTCACTGAAATCGGGATATACGCCGTCAAACTTTGTAATTTTCACGACAAAAAAACCTGTTTTATATACTTTTCTAGAAAACTATTAAGACAAAAAAAAACCGTAGATGCAATAACGGAAAAAGTGGTGCTAAAATATACGTTATCTTGTTGATAAGTAGTGACAAGACACATAGTGGCCCAGAAATCGAATTGGTTGACTGTACATACATAGGCGACTAATTATAGTAATTATTAATGAAGACAAATTCTTCATAGTCCCCGGTAGGTGGCGCTGTCACTAACGGAAACACGCTATCGTTTGATCGCCGTGAAATCGAGGCAAGGCCGATTCACAGGTTGTTTTGTAATTTCAGAGGTGTCACTATGTGTGTATTTTTGGAAGTGGCAGTGCATGCCACGTTAATAAAATTTAAATTGTAGCGTCAGTTCAGTTCGGCCAAGCAGGCTTGTGTTTGCTCGTTCTTTCACGGGAGCGCTCCGATTTCCTTCAATCGGTTTGAGGAACTGGTTCGGTCTTTTAGTTCCTTCGCTGTGTGAGAGTGGCCACTACTCGACGTTGCGCGCCTGCGCGATTTTATCCGGTCATCCGCATCTCGTTCCGTTCCACTCTCGCTCTGCCGCTGAACTAAAGACCGAAGACAGATTTAGATCGTGATTGACGAACTAGTTCTTTTCGTTCTGAGATTCCTAATAGTTCCTAGTTCCTGACCAACCTGGTACTTGTTTACATTTCCTCTGCTGTACATTCTGCTTATGGGTGCTTTAACGTGTCCACTTGTTCACTAGCCCCACTCATAAATAATTGTGATTATTTAAATTTAACGATGGTTAGTTTCTATTGCTTGAAATTATAATGGAGAAAAAAATTATAATTTCAAGCAACGGAAGTCTCCGTTGTTTGAAATATTTCGGAAATTTTCCGGCCTAGATATGGCGGATCCCATTGTATATACAAAGTGTGTACATGTTATTTCAGTACGGCCTTTTTAAAATGATAATGAAACTACGTTTTTATGAAGATTTGAGTTCAGTCGAGCGTGCGGAAACCCTTAAAGCCGAGCTACACAGAATGCGTGCGCGTTTGCGTGGCGTGCGCGTGTCATAGTAGATGACACGTGAAATGTCATAGTAGATGACACACCGCTTGCAAGTCACGCGCACGTGCAGGTCACGCAAGCGGGTTGTCATCTACTATGACATTTCATACAATACAACGCGCACGCCACGAACACGCGCAAACGCACGTGCTGCGCACGCAGTTGGTGTGTCCCGGCCTTAAAACGAATGTTCGATGGATTTTCCCTCCAGATAGCGTTACAAATGTTCACCACGTACAATGTGTGCCATTGTTCACAGTGAAAGTATGCCTACAATGGGCAGTGCTGTACCCGCAACTGCTCGGCTCGGCCCCGTTCGAGGCCCGACCACAGTTGTGGCACGCGCTCGCCCACGCCCTCAACAAGCTTCCGAGAGACGGCGAAAACAAATGTGAGTACCCCAGTGAAGTAGTGAGTGTGGCTACCTTGGCCAGTACTGTACCCGCAACTACTGGGCTCGACCCCGTTCGCGGCCCGACCACAGTTGTGGCACGCGCTCGCCCATGCCTTCAACAAGCTGCCGAGAGACGGGGAAAACAAGTGTGAGTACCCCAGTGAAGTAGTGAGTGTGGCTATCTTGGACAGTACTGTACACGCAACTGCTTGGCTTGGCCAGGTTCGTGGCCCGGCCACAGTTGTGGCAGCCCACGCCCTCAACAAGGTGCCGAGAGACGGAGAAAACAAGTGTGAGTACCCCAGTGAAGTAGTGACTGTGGCTATCTTGGACAGTACTATACACGCAACTGCTCGGCTTGGCCAGGTTCGTGGCCCGGCCACAGTTGTGGCGCGCGCTCCCCCACGCCCTCAACAAGCTGCCGAAAGACGGAGAAAACAAGTGTGAGTACCCCAGCGAAGTAGTGAGTCTGGCTAGCTTGGACAGTGCTGTACTTGGAGCCCATCCGCCCGGCTAGCACAACTTGGCGCGCGAGCTATCTCACGCGCGAGATAGACAATCCGTCTCTTTCTGTGTGTACCAATTAGAAAGAAGCGGATAGTCTATCTCGCGCGTGAGATAGCTCGCGCGCCAAGTTATGCTAGCCGTCCAGGTATCGAGATAGCTCATACTGTCATATAAGATTTCAAGCTAACATGGTAAGTGGTCAGAACGGGGTGTTTAACATGTATGATATCAATAAATATAACATCCATGGTAAATACCCCGTTTTGAACAGTAATTCTAATGTCAATGACCATGTTAGTTTGAAATCTCTTCCCTTTAATTTGAAAGGCTACGATGCCTATTTAAAATAAGTTTCTGTCAAAAATTGTACAAATCTCAATACATTTTCGTTGCAAGTTTCTATTGCCGACTGTACCTTACATCAGCCCAAAGCCCACGCCGGGTTTATCTTGTGCAGTTTAGGAGTTGCTATGGCCACCACATGTCTCCATAATATTCCATTGCCACCGAACTTCCACTAGCATGCCAAGTTTCAACTCAATCAGATATCTGCCGGTAATAAGTGGCTCAAAATAGGATTCGAAATAAATAAAAGCTTGTAAAGAAACTCCTCTTCAAAATTGGAACAGAGTTGCGTTTCTGTTGTTCGGATCGATTCGAAAACAAAACAAGCTCTACTCTATTTCCTATTACCGTAGATTTAAATTTCACGAACAATTTTTCTTGTATGTTGAGCGGGTATATAATTTAATAGTTTCCCAGGTGAATCCGTACCCCTGCCCGAAGACGAGGAGCTCCACGGTTTCCAACCTCTGGAGCGGGCGTTCGAAGACCTCAAGTTCTGCAATCACGCTGCGTGGGACACTTATGGCCGCCGGTTGCCCGATATCGAGCTAGAAAAACCTTTGGACCAGGACGAGCCGTATGTTTACTAATTCGCTATTTGACTTATTATGGTGCCACTCGAACCAGTTTTAAGAGAGTATCAAAAGTCTATATAGGACCAGCTACAATTAGAGCACAACAAAGGCCACAAAGGTGAAGGTGGTGAAGGTCGCGAGTGTCCGCTGGATGCGGGTGGCGCAGGACCGGTCGTTGTGGAAGTCTTTGGGGGAGGCCTATGTCCAGCAGCGGACGTCATTCGGCTGACATGATGATGATGATGATGATAGGCCACAAATTTGGGACAAACTGCGGGTGACTCAGGACCGGTCATTGAGGTACTCTTTAGGGGAGGCCAGCAGTGGACGTCCATCGGCTGATATGATCGACGGAGGAAAAAGGTTTCGGACACCTGAATAAGAGAAGCCTTCAAACCAGGACCAACTAGAGTCCTTTGGGAGCAAGATGATTCATATATTTACTACCTCTGCATATTTATTAACCGAATTTAATAGAAGGAAGGAGGTTCTCAGTTCGTCGTCATGTTTTTTTTATGTACTTATATGTTCCCCAATAACTCTTGACCACATTATTATTGGTAAACGGGACTTAATCGCGTACAAAAACATCGTAATTTCAACCGAGATGAGGGTTTTAAGATTTCATCTTCGTGCAATCCAGTTATTAGTAAGTGCAAGCGTCAAAATACTTCTTCCATTACATTAACGGATGTTGTTAGTGTTGTGTGTCGGGCGAGTGACAACCCTTGTGTAAGTGTGAATAATAAAGACCAAGTGCGGGTAGTAGACGGAAAACCCGTGCGGCTAGAAGATGTTGATACCCGCTGAAGCCAGTCAGCTCGTGACCACGGATGTTGCGATACATTCGAAACGTCGGGCACACCTCAGGTGATTAATTTTTGTACGCGATTAAGTCCCGTTTACCAATAATGTGTAAAAATAGTGCAAGTTTAAATCAATATAACTCTTGACCACGTTGCGCGATATTTATAATTATTTTTTGTTTCAAAGCCGGTACCCCCAAAGTTGGTCCTATTTAAACTGGGTGAAGGTCTGATGACGGCGTCCTCAAATTTGGTAGGCACGCCTATGGAGATTCCAGTATTTTCTGTAGTTAATCTCCTAAGCCCCCGTGTACTAGTGCAAGTACAAATTGACGATAGTACTTCAGACCTGACATTTTAACTGCATAGCATAACTGCCTAATGTAATTCACCAAGTACAAATTAGGTATGCGCTAATACCATAGAGATACTGAACAGAACCAATGGCAAGAATTTATACAAAATCGAAAAAGTCACGGCTGGGTCTGAAGCACTACTCTTAGGGTGATATTCCACTCGTCCAATATCTTTGTTTGGACAAAGATCATTTTTTTTGACAGAGGCCCATTCTACTCATCCAATATCTTTGTCCAAGTTTTTTTTTTCATGCGTAGCCATATTGATTTAACTGTCGTCAGAATCTTTGATCAAATGTCCGGGTCCTATGCAAGTTTGATGAAATCATCCAATTTCTTTGATCAAATGTATATTGGACAAAGCTATTGGATGAGTGTAATACCAAGTGTGGTCAAATTTTTGATCAAAGTTTTTTGACGGAGGCCCATTCCACTTATCCAGTATCTTTGTCCAAGTTTTATTTTGTTTTTCATGCGTAGCCATATTGATTTAAATTTCTTTGATCAAATGTCGGGGTCCCATCCAAGTTGGATGAAATCATCCAATTTCTTTGATCAAATGTATATTGAACAAAGATGTTGGATGAGTGGAATACCACCCTTAGTTTATACTTAGTGTAGTACATTGGGTAGTTAGTCGGGATCGTAAATTCGGATACCTACACCTCGGCCTCAGTACCTACACCGCGTTGTTGTTGAGTAGCATGGAGGCGGACTCAATTTAATTTTACTAATAAATTTGCCGGGATTTCCCGAAAATTAGGATAACATAAACACATACATATTCCGTAATCAAAACACAATGACGCCCTTAAACGGACCACCGCATTTTTTTTTGTTACAAGCTGTATTTCGTTACTGTTAAACAACGTGAATGTTGCTAAAATCTACTGAAAATAGTCATAACTTAATAAACCTTATTATTATGTTTTATGCAATCCCGGAATCCTGGAAATTAAATGATAGACTTATTAATTTTAAGAAGCCGATTCCATACTTGCTTAGATTTTTTCGGGATTTTGCTTGTTGTAGGTATAAAAATATATTGTAGGTTATTTAGAAATACTACAGTTGAAAAAACAAAGGACTTACGAGGTTTGGAGTCGGTTTTATTTGGGTATAATTTATTTATTGTTCTGCTTGTCACAGTCCCCCCTCGGTCGTGTCCCCGGATTGTCTCAGCAGCGACCCCGAGCTAGAGGCGAGTGTGCGGGCCCACCGTCTGATCAGGCTCGGCACGAGGCTGGCCGAGCTTATGCCCGAACATTTCTCCTTCACGTGAGTATACACTACACGACATAGGATCAAATGTCAGTATGAGATAAACTACAATTAGAGCAAAACAAAAGGTAAAAATAAGAGTACCTAAATCATTTTAGGGTTCCGTACCTGAAGAGTCCAAACGGAGTCCTATTGCTGACACTCGCGTGTCCGTCTGTTCTCTGTCACACATGTTTTTCCAAAGAATATTTTCACTTCCAAGTGACCTATGAATTTGTAATTTGGCGATGTTTTTTATTACGGATATATTTACCAACAAATACTAATATATTGATAAATGACATTTGTTTTTTAGTGTAAGGAACCCGCGGTTGCGCGAGTTCGACTCTCACTTGGCCGGTTTCTCTTTGCTCTGGATAGGTTTTCGTTTGACCACAAAACACCTGAAATCAGACACAGGAAACGATTCATACTAATTGAGAAGAATTTATTACTTCACGATTTTATATTCGTAGTAACTGTTATGAAAAAGTATGATTATTTATATACTTAGGCTGGGTTGCACGGAATTACGAACACAGCCTGATCAACGTTCAATATGGCGCCGGCAGCTGCCATCCCATAGAAACTTGTCAAACTTTCCATACATTGAAATTTTAACGAACACAGCTTACGGTTACAGACGGTTTGGTGCAACCCAGCCTTAGTCGATAAATACTGCGTACCTAAGTTGTCGTAAAACTAGTTTTTTCTTTATCTTAGACGATAAAAAAACCATAATATTACGAATCTTTGAAACATTACATCTTTTTATGCTATTGATAACCTTTTTAATTTTACAATTTCATGCTATATTTATTGTGGCTCTAGTGAAAAGGGGTACAAGTCCTACGGCACTTGTACCCTTTTTTACTAGAGTCACAGTATTATTAAACCACGTTTTAAATTTCAACTCATGGAAAGTACCAAATTCTATAATCATTTGTTGTTATTAATATAATTATTTACAACGACTAATTTCCCCCAGTACCGGCGATGACGACACGCCGTCGTTCGCGGCGCTGTGCCACGGCGGCGAACAACTGACGCGGTGCGTCGACGCCGCGCGCGCGCCGCCGCCCGTCGTCATCTCCGAGGCGGACTTTAGGGAGAAGGGTAAGTGGCTTTACAGGGACCATATTGGCTATGTGCGAAGTAGGTGGTGGGGGTAAGCTAGGCGATCGCAGCGCACACCATGGCAGAAATGCGTACTTAACGGGGACATCTGTCAAATTTACTTTCAAAGTCAAAGTCAAAATATTCTTTATTCAAATAGGCCTAGCAACAAGCACTTTCGAATCGTCAGTTATAACATGTATTAACATATATATTAATTAATTATTTAGAGCAATTTATTGATGCTATTATTATTCTTTAAAATAAATATTGTATTGTTGTAGACATGTCAAAGTAAGAAATTATTTTGTAGTAAAATTCACAATAGGATCGTCAAAACATAAATAATAATAATAATAAAAAATATATAAAAAATAGAACGAATTTCACGTTTCCTATTGGTTTCTTAACGGTTTCCTACGATTCGTTTCGTTTGTATTTATTTATTTATTTTCTTGTTTATTTCAGTAAACTTTCCAGTAAGGAGTCTTTCTCGTTTACTTAAATAAATAAAATGTTCATGTGTCATTATTTGACATCTCTGAGTTTGACATTATCGCGAGACCCTTGACGTTTGACGTTTCAGACGTGCATATAGCCAATACTCCTTGGTTTTGGAAGTTGTGGAGAACGCAACATGAAATGGTATATTTATTGAAATGGTATAAGGTGCACAGTTGACCATCAGCTGACGTGGTATCAGCATATGAAAGTTCAGTAGCTTTACACTGTACAGTTTACGGGGATCATATACTCCGCCTTCGTTGTGGAGAACGCAACAATGAAAACGGACTTTATTGAAATGGCATCAGGCGCACAGTTGACCATCAGTTGACGTGGTATCAGAGGCGGTCTTTATGGAGAAAGTTCAGTAGCTTTACACTGTAAAGTTTACAGGTACCATACACTCCGCCTTCGTTGTGGAGAACGCAACAATGAAAACGGATTTTATTGAAATGATATAAGGTTCACAGTTGACCATCAGTTGACGAGGTATCAGAGGCGGTTTTTAGGAAGCTTTACTCCGTCTTTGTTGTGGAGAATGCGACATTAACAACAGACTTTAATAGAGTGGTATAAGGTTTACAATTGACCACCGGATGGCGTTATTTCAAAACAGTTAGTCTTTAAATACTCCGCTTTCATTATGAAGAACGCAACAATGAAAACGGGACTTTATTAGAATGGTATAAGTTGGCGTCCTATCATTAGCTTTACGGGTCCTAAATAGTCCGTCTTTGTTGTAAAGAACGTAACAATGAAAACAGACTTAATTGAAATGGCATAAGGTCAACAATTGATTAGCGGTTGGTGTCGTATCATGTGCGATCTTTAGAGAAAAAGGTCAGTGGCTTTACAGGCGCCAAATACTCCGCCTTCGTTGTGGAGACCTCCACATTGAAAACGGGCTTTATTAGAATGGCATGAGGTGTACAGTTGACCATCGGTTGGCGCCATATCAGAAGCTTTGCGGTTCCTAAATACGTCGTTTCGGTGACGCCAGCCGTCATTTCTGGGGCTCAGGTCTCCGAATACTCTACTTCCGTCGTGAAAAACTCACCAGGTCTAACATACTTAACTAACCCTTATCAAACCGGCGGTAATAAGATGAGATGACCAACTAAAGTCATTCTTACGAATTCAAATAGTAAAAAAAATGGTTTTGTTTATATGCATTATTTAATCGAAACAACTCTGCCTGAAAATGGTTGAAACGTCGATGGGTTCTGTATTTTATTTATTTACAAAATCAATACGCCTAGCCTAGACTAGCGACAACATATCAGCGCCATCTAGGGGATAACCGCTCTGCCTCTCGGCTAGGTTTAAACTCGGAGTAAGAGAGTCGTTGCGTTTTGCCTCGAACCGCTACTCGTTAACAGATGGCGCTTAGATCGCCACATAGGGTAAATTGATATAACAGGCCACCTTATGAAAAGTATGGTCGAAGCGAAGAATTTGCTGGCAAATACTTTTAGGTTTAAGGAAAATTAAACCGAGTAGCCAGTAAGACACGTGACTTTAAGGGTGGGTTGCGCCAAACTGACTGCAATAGTATGTAAATGGTGCTTGTCAAAACTGATTGTATGGAAATTTTTACAAGTTTGTGTGGGATGACAGCTGCCAGCGCCATATTTAACGTTGATCGGTTTGTAATCGTAAGTTGGTGCAATTCACCCGAAATCTGGAAGTCGTAGGTTCGAACCACATTTCCTACATACGAAATAGCCTTTTTTGTATTTAGTAGTAAGTAGAAGAAGAAAATCATTTATTGGTAGCACAGCACAGAAATATATACTGTTTGTATATATTTCTGTGCAGTGTAATATTTACGATACACATAAAACAAATGGTACATATTGTACAGTACCTTTTCGGTGAAGGAGAACATCGCATGGAAACCGGTCAGAATTGACCATTTTGTAGAACATGAGACACCTCTCTCGACCCTCTCCAACACAATACCGGTTAAATGAAACACGTTTCAGCCTCCGCGTCGGTAACGAACTTTAGGCGGACACCATCCCACACTTACGTATTCCACTCGAGTTTATAAAACAATACACTGGATTAACAGAGCCGATGTTGCCTCGCACTGTATTGATCATTCCCTAGTCAAGCTGAATGCAGATAAAAAAATCAATTAAATATTACCTTAAAAAGTATAATGTTAGTGTCGCTAATATCGCTGTTTTCGTATATCGTTATGGTTGATGTGATGATAATATTTGCCAAACAAAACGTTTTACTCGAAACTATATTTGAGGCGCATTTACTTCTAGCAATATCGTGACGGTATCCATTATAATTTATAACATAAAACAAACACCAATATACTGGGTGGAACGTACTTACGTCGTAACAGGATATAGAAGTGAAGTTTTATGTCATAAAATTTTAAATTATGCCTTACATATAAAAACGAATTTTTCAGTACTAAGAATACGTATGTTGGAAAAGCGCCTAATATTGGTCTCATTAATTAAATAATTACCGTAATGTTTGGTTAATGAATTGAGACACATATCTATTTTAAACAATAAACTTAAACAAAAAATCGAAATGTTATATTTAAGTTATCCTTTCCCTTATAAATGAATTGTGATATTTGAGGAAATTGTACAGTTTGATTTTATTTTACGATAATCTTTATTTGATACAAATTTATTATAACAAACAAATACAGAAACAAAACAATGAACATAAAAAGAAAAAAATATCACGTAACTAAATACCTAATAAGAGAAAAAATAATAACACAACAAAAAGAACGGAAAAAGAAAAAGTTTATTTGGTGCTTAAAATGGTACACAAAAAAGAAGAAAAGAGAAGTGCGTATGCACCAAAATGGTTGTCACACAGCATATGCCACAACTGGTGTGTCATAACGCTGATTTTCTGGACAATCAAAAAAAATTTACTACAGTCCACTCCGTGACGTGCCCGATCCAAAGGTCCCCAAAATGCTCGCGGCGTTTCCACGCTGGACAGCAATGGAGATCTGTTGGACCAGCCATGACCCAGAGCGGGAGTCATTACCCCTCTCTCTCAGCCTTTTGCCAAGGGCTTTAAAAAGGCCGAAAGCCTCGCTGCCCCACGGTCCTGCCGTCTCGATGGTAACCGGGACGAAGTCGTACGCAGATTCCAAGGCAGAGTATTTGGCGTGCTTCACTGTTGCGGCATTTTTTGCGCCTTAATGGTGTATCTTATGCCGTGTATTAAACATTGAAATGATTCGTTCAGCGAGTCGTATCCAACTGACATGCATCCTTTTGATTTAGGACATCAAATTAGACCAAAACACACAAAGAAAGACTTGAAACAGTCTTCGGCTTGAGCAAACTAGAGAAAAAAATGAAATGAAATGAAAGAAAATGAAATGAAAATGAAAATAGTTTATTTAGGTCATTCACATATTTTTATAATAGGCAAGGTTGGAGCTTCCTATTAAGCATTACATTATGCTTGTGTCAGGAGACACCGCTCTTCCAATACAAGAAGTGGTAGTAAACCATAATAAACATACAAAGTAAGACATTTTTGTTACTGACATAATTTTGAAAAAAAAACAGATATTAAAATAAATCATATGTATTTATTTAGCAAAGTTAACCAATTAAGAGTACTATAAGAATAGCTAATACTGAAAAGTGTGTGTGTGTGTGTGTGTTCTGAAACAGGTAAGTGTTACTAATTAAGTTATGCAAGACAAGATAGTCTCTGTTTCTTCGTAGGTCAAGTTTTTTATCCAAGCCATTAAAGCTTTTTTACAGTGGTGATGTTGAAGAGGATATATACTAATTTTTTTGTTGATGCGATTATATAAGTATGCTGACAGAGTACCAAATTATTTGCTAGCGAATTGAGACTTAAAAGAGGGAATGGGAACAACCTTATCTTTTCTTCTACGGGTTTGGGTTAGTGGGTGATATACCAGGGATTTGTGTAATTTTAAAGTAGCGTTAACAATATATAATTTACGTATAGTTAACAGGTTACAATCTCTATACAGTTCCGTGGTTAGATACCTGAAAGGTTTCGAGAATATTACCTTAAGTAGACATCTCTGTGCTCTCTCAACCTCCATAAACTTGGTCTTGTTGCCGCCTAACCAGATTGGTATACAATAGGTCATAATAGATTGAGCTAAGGCGATATAAAGTTTCTTCAGTAGCTGATCGGATGCAACTTGTTTATAAAAATGTGTATAAAAAACTTTGACAAAATATAATTTGCACCGATTCGGCTTAGCGCTTTATCTTTCAAGTACAATACTACAAAAGAGCGACCCATCTTACTAACCCTCGTACCATTCAAATAGTGCGAACAACGCGTTTTGATGCTTTGTGTTCGTGATACTGTTATTCTATAGAAATATTTAAAACAAGAAAAACACACGTTAAGAGAAAATAATTCAATTTACATACACTTACATTCTTACTTTAATACAATTGACATTTACATTCTATTCTGATGTATGTGTAATATATTTTTTGTAAAACCTCTTATGTGTCCCATTGCTGGTCCTCCCTTGACTCGTCTCGGCTCTTGACCAGTTTTAGGCATGCATAATATATACTAACAATTTTCTTCAACATTACTACGGCTATTGAATGACACACCACCAAATCAGCCGAAGCACGTCCCCTGCTGGACATAGGCCTCCCCCAATTTCATGGGGGGTAAAAGCCATAATCGCCACGCTTGGCATGCGGGTCGCAGTAACTGCCAACATCCCCCGGTGGTCTTGGTCGTAGTTTTACGACATACCCGGGTCCAATAACACACATTCAGAATAATATGTTTAGCTCAGCATTGTAGGAGTAAAAATCAAAATAACCAACATAAAGACTGAAGTTTTTTTCAGTATATTGTTTTTTTGGGGCTTATCTTACTCAGAATCCTTCATACATTAGAATCTCATACAAGAGAAAAGGGGTCCGAAACTCCATCTCAGTTTCGTACCATTTTAGGATGAATCGTCTTCTTTTTCTTGTTTGAACTTTGACTGTAAACTCAAACTCGTTCATTGGTAATATTATTACACGTCATACAGTACCTTATTAATGTAAGCTAGGCACCCTCCACTTTCTGTATGAGCGATTGTCAGTAAGATAAGTCCAAAGAGTTCTAATATTCTGAAACAAATGTTTGCTTTAATTTCAGCCTGTAATGGCCTGTTATTATATTTATTATTTTCCTCAGTCAAATGGAACGTCTTTCATATGAACATAAAACTTGTTCTCTTTTAACGGGGTGATCTATTTCCACAACGTAATATTTTTAAAATTATTTTTTCATCTATGATATTTCAATCGCGCTCACTACACCTAAGCGCAGACGTTGGTCGAGCACTGTTTACGGCTTAAACCTTATCTTATCTAGATGAGGGCCCTTGCGGATGCACTTCGCCCCAATGGGATCTTCTGTGCAATTGCCTTTATACCTACTCTAAGCTGCTCTCCAACATTTCCACCAACCGGATGTTGTAGCTCAGCGGGAGTACTCTGAATTCCTTTGGTTCTGGGTAACCATTGCCAAAGTCATTCATTATTTGTCTGGCAAGGACATTCATACAGCAAGTGTTCCATTATCTCGTCATCCCTCGCCACACATCCTACAATCTATGTTGTATGATAGTCCCATCTTGGCCAAGAGACCGTTGACCCCGAATCGGCTTAAACCGTAAGTGTGATCAAGATCTTCTATATATATATACATATATATAGTGTAGGCCTAAATGTTATTTTATAATGTATTTGCTCAGAAAGTACTTCATCTGGAGGTCAACATAGGCATAGAAAATGCTGCTTTTAGGCTCACACGCGGGAAAGTATGTAATGTAATTGTAATCCTACCCACTTGGTCCGCATTGCCGAATTATATTGACCAAATTGCATGGATTATTATTTTCCGAGCAGCTAATAGGATGAACTGACAGATTTCTACTAACCACATAATATCATAAATTGGCAGCTAACATAATAACTTTGCTTTGGTCGTCTAGGAAACAGTCTCCAAGTTATTTATTTAGCTGAATATTTATTATTATTGGAAGTTAGGTTAGACTTCTATTTTTTTTAGTTACTTGGTTAAATATATGCCAAACTATATTTGCAAATTAATCTTCAACGGATTGCTAATTGTGTCGTTAAGCCAAGTTAGAGGCCTTCGGGCGGCTTGAGAACTTTTAACAGTCAAGTTGCCCACTCACTTGACAAGCCTAATCTCAATAAGGTCTAGTTCCCTCCTTGTGTTGGAAGGTCAGATGGCAGTCGCTTTCGAAAAAACTAGTATCTACGCCAATTCTTGGGATTAGGTAGCGGACCCCAGCATCCTTCAGGATGCAACTGTACTGGGAATAACGCTAGGATGATGATGGATTGCTAATTAAAAACATTTCATTTTTTTAAGCAGACTTTTTTCCAATGATATCCAATAGAGGATAAAAAGTTAAGTAAAACCATATTTTAAAATCCTCGAAAATATCCCCATTTCATATAAATAAATCAATTACAAAAGTTTTTTCTAAAAGAGAGTAAGTGACAAGTACGTAACAAATCATACAGAAGCACTGTTACTAAGACAAATTTACTAAAGAAAGTGAGCTGCTGTTATTTTTGTTCGCTGTGACTGTCACAATTTCATAGTAATGACGTTTTTACTACGATATGGGCTTTCTTCACATTTTCGTGAATATTGAGAAAACTAATGGCTAAAAACATGTCCTCGACTGTGCGTTTCTCCAGAAATTTCTTACCTCTCACAGCTAAACTGTGGAATGAACTGTCGTCTGTGGTATTTCCGGACCGATTCGACCTTCAAACCTTCAAGAAAAGAGCGTACTCCCATCTTAAAGGCCGGCAACGCACTTACAACCCCTCTGGTGTTGCGAGTGTCCATGGGCGGCGCTCATCGCTTACCATCAGGCGATTCGTCTGCTCGTTTGCCACCTATGTCATAAAAAAAAACATATAAATAAAATATTTTGGAGTTTCTTGTTCCCAAATTAACGAAATGAGTTAAGATTTTATACTATATAAAAATTTGAAATGTTGTCAATTGTGTTATTTTTTAGGGAAAGTAGTATTGTTTTAAGGGTTCTATGAGAGAGTATAATGCTTTAGTGCAGAGGAATATTAAAAGTGCATAATGGTAAGTATATAGTCGCCGACCGTACACTCGAAGACGAGCCGGTGTGTCGATTAGTTTTGATTCTGTTGCAAAAAGGTTCAAAAATGGACTGGTAACTGTGTTGCCCATGTCCCATGTATATGCATACGCACATGGTAGGTTTAAGCCTTATTAACACACATACGTCGTACGGGACTCGTACGCGAGTTTTACTACATCGCGCGGTTTCACAGCTCGATTGAACTCATTACACTACGGTAACCCGGAATGTAATGAAAACCGCAAGCGGGTCTCGTTTGTGTGTACAGAGGCCCTCAGTGATCACAGATTTTTTGCAAGGACCGCCAACAAGCTAACATAAAAGACGGCTTAATACCGATTCTCTCTTTGAAGTGCTAAAATGTTTTGAATTTGGTACTGCCAGTTGATTTTCTGTTACAGGAAAATATGGTACCTAGTTACCTGCTTAAGTCGCGTTTTCTCTTGCGGGTTTGTCAGACACGGTCGCGTCGGAGTAATTTCCTTATAAAATATGAATTTGTCCGATAAATTTCCTTTGTCGCTCTTTGAACTTCACTTTATGAGGTTCATTATCTTACCTATAAGGACTGTTCAATTTATACTAAGCGGACATATTAAACTCAAGCTTTAAACCTTAAACTAAAACTAACTAATAAGTACTGGCCGGATATAAAATGACCATGGATAATTCTATCAAGTGTTTTATATATTTTATTAAATGTCAAAATATTTTTCGAGATGGAACGAATTAATATTGAAGATCGAAAATTAATCTTGCAGAATTGGTGTACAGGCAAATTTTCATTGCGGAAAATTGCTAATAAGTTTCAATGTTCCAAGTCAGCGGTGTTTCAAATAATAAAAAAGTTTGGGGAGCACCATACCCTCGAAGATTTACCGAAATCGCGACGCCGAAGTGGATCGGCAAACCCACATATCGATGAAAAAGTCGTGTGCTTGTTAAAATCTAAAAAGTACATGTCCGTTCGGGAAATAGCTAAAAAAGTAGGTGTTAGCATAGGTACTATACAAAATATAAAAAAAAGAAATAACATACGGACATACAAAAACAAAAAATGCCAAAGAGAAGTGTTGAGCAACAAACGCGGGCCAAAAAAAGGTGCGGAAATTTATATCATATGTTACTGACAAATAAATCTCGATGCATTCTCATGGACGATGAAACGTACGTAAAGTTTGACACCAATACGTTACCAGGGCCCCAGTATTACAATGCAGTTGTAGGAGAAAATGTACCCGATGCCGAAAAAGCCATAAAGATGGGCAAATTCGGTAAGAAAGTTCTTATATGGCAGGCAATTTGTTCCTGTGGCCTCAAAAGTAACTCTTATTTTGCAACCGGCACTATTAATGGCGAAATTTATAGAAATGAATGCATCAAAAAACGGTTGCTTCCAATATATAGAAAGCACAGTGTCCCCCCTTTGTTTTGGCCTGATTTAGCAAGTGCTCACTATGCTGGTGAGACTGTGACGCTGTTAAATACAAAAAACGTTGAATTTGTTAAAAAGGTAGACAACCCACCAAACTGCCCGGAGCTCCGCCCAATCGAGCGATACTGGGCCATTGTTAAGAGATACCTGAGGAAGGATGGCCGAGTAGCTGGTTCATTAGAAGAATTTAGACGCATGTGGTTTTCTGCATGTAGAAAAGTTTCAAAAAGTGATGTGCAAGCACTTATGCGGCGAATCCGGGCTAAAGTCCGAAAATTCTACCGTTGTAATTAAATTTGATTATTTTTGTGTTTATATTGCATTATTTTAAAATTGTAAATAAATATTCATCATTATAAACTTATTTTTGTAATAAGAATTTCCTATATAAACCGATTTTTGATGTCCGCTTAGTAAATTGAACAGTCCTTACATCACAATACCCATAGAAAACAAAAACACGAAGACTCGTCGAAATTATAAATAAAAACACGTAATAGTATTAGCATTTTTTAGTTCATTGTTGTTTAGTATTTTACGATAATAATTCACCATCCAAACAGTTACATGTTGTTTTTTTTTTAATCAGCGTTGTGACTAAGTCCGTCGTTTCGATGCAGATGATGTTTCCGTAAATTAGTAAAAATCGATTAAATACGATAAATTATTATTTAATCTCAGTTTGGGGGCAAGCTAAAATAGTGATGTTGCTACACATAATTAGTCGATTCATATTTATCTACATGTAGAGTTATTTGTCAAAATAAAATTCTTCTTTTGTGAATACTCTTGTATCGCAACTCCACCATCACTTGCCCCCAAACTGAGCATTAGATAACGGAGTGTAATTATAACCAAAACAAATTATCCACCCCACCACCACCATATCAGCCGTAAGACTTCCACTGTTGGAGATAGGCCTCCCCCAATTTTATGGGGGGTAAATGTCATAATCGCCACGCTTGGCATGTGGATTGGCGATCGCAGTATCCCACCGCACTCCACACAAAATAGCAATAAAATTAAATCATAAAAAACAACGTGAAACTATACGAGTACTTTATGTCGGATCGTGGGCGTAACGAACGAACCGTGAACGTGCCCTTGCCGTGTAGGAATACAATAGTTATTGATATCTGAACAAAACAAGCATTCTGAAAAAAATCGCTTTTCAAATGTGCACTTTGTCAGTGTGGTGTGTGTGTGAAGTTTCTTGCTCGTATTACTGTGTGCCATGAAGTAACAATAAGACTGGAACCGGCAATACACGTATACCAAGATGTGTCAAACGACAACGAAAATATCACACGTGGGAGCGAGATACACTGACATATCTACTGTCCCTCATCCAACGCGTATAAGGCCGTAAATATTACGGCCTTATACGCACCGTCACCGAAACGTCATAAATTAATGCAATTGCTGCCACCACATCTTTTTTAAACAAATGACAAAAAATTAAAAATAAATATATTGTCCCGCAAAAGTGTTTTCACAGTTTAACTGTGGGATCTATGAGTCTTTATAATTAGTGCTTAAGTCTCAATACTAGAATTACTGTTCAAAACGGGGTATTCACCATGTATGTTAATGTTGTTGTGTTGTAATTCTACTGTTAGTGACCATGTTAGCTTGAAATCGTGGAAGTCTCAAAAGTCTTACCCCCTTATTCATAAAACTTAACAAACCCGGCCTGTTAACTAAAATTTGTTTTGTCCCTTTCCCACAAACAAATGTAAAGTGACCAACTTTAGCGGCTTGTTAACTAATAAAAGTTTGATGGACGTTTATGAATAAGGGGGTTAATGTAAATAAATAAATAAATATTGGGGGACAATCTTACACAAATCGACCTAGTCCCAAACTAAGCAAAGCTTGTACTATGGGTACTAGACGACGATATATATACTTATATAGATAAATACATACTTAAATACATAGAGAACATCCAAGACCCAAGAACAAAATCCGTGCTAAATGCACAAATAATGCCCTGGCCGGGATTCGAACCCGGGACCTCTAGCTTCGGAGGCAGTGTCACTACCAACTAGGCTAAACAGGCCGGCGAAATCAAAACCCGTATATCAAAACTTATATATCTTGTATATCAAAATGTATTTATAATAACTTGTACCTAGTTGGTTACTAAGTTCTGTTACTGTAATAATCCTTATCTACATAAAATATACTAACGAAAGTTAAATAAATTATATATTAAAATGAAGTACACACAATCAGGATTTACATTTGTCAATTTCATTCAAAATGACCTCCTTGGGCCTGAACACAGGCCTTCAGACGACGAGGCCAGTCATCAATAGCGGCACGCACGGTTGTCATATCTAATTCCGTCACTGTCTTGACTATGGCCCGCTTGAGGGAGTCAAGATTTGTGTGGGGTTTAGCACAGGCTTTCTCCTCAATAACCTGCCATATAGCATAATCCAGGGGGTTGAGGTCCGGGCTAGAGGAGGGCCAGTCTTCGTGGGCAATGAAGTCAATTTTGTTGCTTCGAAACCAGGCTTGAGTTGTTTTTGCCTTATGTGCAGGGCCTGAGTCTTGTTGAAAGACCCAGGGCTGGTTTTGAAATAGAGAGTGGCTTAAAGGCTTCACTATTGGTCCCAGAACGGTTTCCTGGTAAACTTCAGCCCCAGTTTTGACACCTTTTTCACAGAAATGGACCTGTGTTAACCCTGAGTATGACACACCTAACCTAATCTAAATATATAAAAGAAGAAACTGACTGACTGACTGACTGACATATCAACGCACAGCCCAAACCGCTGGAGCTAGAGATTCCAAATTTGGCACGTAGGTTCCTTATAAGGTCTAATGAAGGATTTTTCGAAATTCAACCCGTAAGGGGGTGAAATGAGGGTCCGAAGTTTGTATGGGGAAACAAGATTAGTTGAACTATTTTATACGAAACTTCACAGGAGTATTTCTAACAATAAATGAGTAAACATGTGTTTCAGGTTTTTTGAGAAATGAACCCCTAAAAGGGGGAAATCTGGTGGCAAATTCTGAAAATCGATATGGGTGTTGTTTCTTTGGTTTATCGGGTCGCTGATTACGAAAACAACAATGATTTTAAAATCCCACGTGGAGGACGTGAAATACCATCCCCTCTGGTGGGGTCCGAGGGGGTTGGAATGTCTAAATATTAATATGAGTGTGATTTTTATGATTTTTTGGGTCGTTAATTTCGAAAATGGCATTGATTTTGAAATTTAATATTGCGGGCATGAAAACTTAAAAGTAGGTGCCAAATTGCAAGTAGAAACTGACTGACTGAGTGAGTGACATATCAACGCACAGCCCAAACTGCTGGTTCGAGAGATACCAAATTTGGCATGCAAGTTCCTTATAAGGTCTAAAGGTGCATGAAGTGCCGTGAGTTCCCTATGAAGATACGACCTTTTTTGATTCAATGTATTGTAAGTGGTTTTATTAATCAGTGCCGTCCGATACGATTTCGACATAAATCGATATTTGAGCGTCCGTGAGGACTCTTAATAGGAATCCGAGGTACCTAAACTTTGAATAAAGTAACGGCCATATTGATTTTCTTCATTTCCGTCCCGATTTTGTTCAAAATCGATATCTGAGCGTCCGAGAGCTCCCCTAATACGACTCCGAGGTAAAATTTGGAAAAATTCGCAGTCATATTGATTTTAATTTTTTCGTCCCGATTTGTTCAAAATCGATAACTGAGCGTCCGAGAGGTCTCTTAATACGAATCTGAGGTAAAATTTGGCACTCCATACATACCTGTATGCAAAAAATTTTAATGTTACTATATAGGCGTGTGGGGTATTTTTTTAAAATTGTATGGCATTTATTTACGAACCGTGAGATTTTCGAGAAGACAAGTACGGTTGCCAGTTTTTGTTGCACTTTTAGTACCACTCAGGGGTCACGTGTAGGGTAATGGTGGGTACTCCCTAAGGACGTGGTGCAACTTCGACCCCCCTTTGTCAAGTGAGTGGGCAACTTGACTGTTAGAAGTTCGCAAGCCGCTCGAAGGCCTCTAACTTGGCTTAACGATTGCAGCCGGGATCAACGGCTTAGCGTGCCTTCCAAAGCACGAAAGTCTGTTAGTAACCACTCAAAGCGGTCATCCATCCAAGAACTAACCTGCGCCCACATTGCTTAACCTCGCACACCGCACGCGGTAGAAGGGTGCCGCTGGGCCACGAGCGCTCTAAATTCTTGATAGTTTGTGCCAAATTGCAATTCAATCGGTCCAGTAAAAGCAACTTGGTTGTAACAGACGGACTGACAGTAAGGAGTGCGAATGGAAGTAAAGCCAAATTTTCTTTTTGGATGCTCCAATGCGAACTGGCAAAACCTACCTAATAAATTTAATTTTAGGAAAAATAAATGTTACACGTGATATTGAATTAGCCGTATTTCTGTACTTCTAAGGACCAGAGTTTATGACCGCTGCGCGCTGCTTGGTCGTTTACAGACCTATTGGTGTTACTGTAGTACACAGATACTTTTACTAAGGGCGATTTAAGACATGCTTTTATTTCATCGGCCCTTTCCCCTTCGGCCTCTCGGAAATGTATGATAATAGTTTTCGATCCTTATTTTTGCCAAAATCAAATGAAATTCAACAGTTTGCCGGTTTTCAGAATGTATACTGACTCTTCATCTGTTCATCTGTTAATGAATCACAATCACCAAACTTCGTATACCGTAACCCCCCGAATGTAACAACAACTTTTCTGTTCAGCCAAACGCGAGATAATCGTGGACAAACATACGAACCTGTTTTTTATAGATGATTAAAAATTTCGCTTAGTACGCGGGCGAAGCCGCGGGCAAATGCTAGTCATGACATAAGAGGGATGATGGCCTCGTTGCACTCTCGGAACAGCTACACTCGCTTCTTGACTGTTTTTTGCATTCTGGCTCATCTGTCATTCTGGCGGTCACAACATTCTTCAATGGTAAAAATTTTTTCGTCTGTAAATAATATATTTCGGTGGCCATTTTGTGCGTACCGCTTCAGTAGCACGCGACTTCTATTCAGCCTCATAGTCTTCAATCGTCCATTAAGCAAATGACCTTTCCGTCTACGATAAGCGTGTAGTCTAAGGTCTTGATTGATAACTTTTTTAAGGGAGCTTCTCTTCACAGACATCTGAATTGCCAACAACTTTTGCTTCCGAACGGGTTTTCTTGCGATTCTCGCCTTCACTGCCTTTATTAGAGCTGGGGTCCGAACGGTGCGTGGTCTTCCAGACCTCTTGCGGTCATCAAAGCTCAGGGTACTATTGTACCTATTAATGGTACGATAAACGAATTGTTTGTTGATTTTCAGATTTTGAAGCAACTTCAAAATCACGTTTGGCGGATGCCCGCATTTGTGCAACGCAATTACAGCGACACGATTTTCTTTTAGACCCCAATCCATTATAAATATGATGAGATAAGTGTTGTGTGTGCTATAAAATTATAACTGACAACCCGCCATTATATGTCAATTTTATTTTTTCGGTAGCATTTGTTTTAACGCAAGAAAAGAGTTTGCAAATCGAGTAACAGAACTTAGTAACCAACTAGGTATATCAAAAATTAAGATATATTTTTTTTAAAAGGAGGTCCGCTCATTTAATTAGAACGATTTCTGTACATCTGATCTTTCTCACTAATGTACAAATCAGAAAGCTTGAGAGACAGACAAGTGACATCTGACATGTCTTCACTTGTCAATTTTTCCCTTTAATTTGTAATTTGGACTAGAGACACTTATTAATCCCTTAACCTAGAGTACAGATGTACCCCCTTATTCATAAACGTCCATCAAGCCTCTATTAGTTAACAAGCCGCTAAAGTTGGTTTGTCCTTATCTGTCACTTTGACATTTATGTTTGTGAGAAAGGGACAAAACAACTTTTAGTTAACAGAGGTTTGTTAAGTTTTACGAATAAGGGGGGTAGTGTATAATGCTTTCCCATCGGCTTAACTCGAAATACGACTAAAGCCGAAGTGGCTATCAATTACCGTATTATTTAACATCTGTCATGTCAAATGGCAAAATTCTACCAATATTCATTACCCGACTTCAAAAAAGGAGGAGGTACTCGATTCGTCGGAATATTTTTGTTTTTTTTTTATGTATTTTCACCGATTACTCGGAGACTAGTGTACCGATTTAAAAAGTTCTTTTTTTGTTTGAAAGTGTGTGTTTTCTAGTTGGTCCCATTGTCACCAAGTCTGGATCTGATGACGGGATCTTGAAAAAATCGAGGGAACTCCTCAAATTATATACCAAGAGGATGGGGTAAGTAAGGCTACATTGAAGGAACTCAAATTATATAGCAGGAGGATGGGGTCTGGCAAAGTTTGGCGTTGGTGTTTCTTTTTGTTAAAAATTCTTGTTTTTTCAGTATTCATTACATTGACTAATAAAGTTGCACGTTAACAAACATACACTAACTTTACCATCACCTATAGATGTTTAAATAACAAAAAAGAAAATACAAAACGTAAGGCATAGTTTAAACACTTGCTTAAAAAGTAAAAAAGTAAAAGTAATTTATTCTTTAAACTAGCATTTGCCCGCGGCTTCGCCCGCGTACTAAGCGAAATTTTTAACCGTCTACAAAAAACAGGTTCGTATGTTTGTCCACGATTATCTCGCGTTTGGCTGAACTGATTTAGATGCGGTCTCCAGAAAAGTATTTGTTACATTCTGGGGTTTCGCTATACGAAGTTTGGTGATTGTGATTCATTAACAGATGAACAGATAAAAAGTTAGTATACATTCTGAGAACCGCCAAACTGTTGAATTTCATTTGATTTTGGCAAAAATAAGGATCTAAAACTATTATCATACATTTCCGAGAGGCCGAAGGGGAAAGGGCCGATGAAATAAAAGCATGTCTGAAATGGCTCTTAGTAAAAGTATCTGTGTACTACAGTAACACCAATAGGTCTGTAAACGACCTAACAGCGCGCAGCGGCCATAAACTCTGGTCCTTTGAAGTACAGAAATACGGCTAATTCAATATCATGTGTAACATTTATTTTTCCTACAATTAAATTTATTAGGTAGGTTCTGCCAGTTACCATTGGAGCATCCAAAAAGAAAATTTGGCTTCACTTCCATTCGCACTCCTTACTGTCAGTCCGTCTGTTACAACCAAGTTGCTTTTACTGGACCTATTGAATTGCAATTTGGCACAAACTATCAAGAATTTAGAGCGCTCGTGGCCCAACGGCACCTGCCTACCGCGTGCGGTGTGCGAGGTTAAGCAATGTGGGCGCAGGTCAGTTCTTGGATGGGTGACCGCTTTGAGTGGTTACTAACTGACTCTCGTGCTTTAAAAGGCACGCTAAGCCGTTGATCCCGGCTGCAATCGTTAAGCCAAGTTAGAGGCCTTCGAGCGGCTTGCGAACTTCTAACAGTCAAGTTGCCCACTCACTTGACAAAGTGGGGTCGAAGTTGCACCGCGTCCGTAGGGAGTACCCACCGTTACCATACACAGAACCCCTGGGTGGTGCTAAAAGTGCAACAAAAACTGGCAACCGTACTAGTCTTCTCGAAAATCTCACGGTTCGTAAATAAATGCCATACGATTAAAAAATAATTGAAGGTTGATTTAAATGGAAAAAATATCGAAACCTCTATGTCGTTTTTAAAAGCAAATCCATAGATACTTCACACGCCTATATAGTAACATTAAACTTTTTTGCATATAGGTATGAATGGAGTGCCAAATTTTACCTCAGATTCGCATTAAGAGACCTCTCGGATGCTCAGATATCGATTTTGAACGAAATCGGGACAAAAAAAAAAGAAAATCAATATGGCCGCCACTTTCCCAAATTTTACCCCGGATTCGTATTAAGAGACTTCTCGGACACTCAGATATCGATTTTGAACGAAATCGGGACAAAAATGAAGAAAATCAATATGGCCGCCACTTTTTTCTAATTTTACCTCAAATTCGTATTAGGTGACCTCAAGGACGCTCAGATATCGATTTTGAACGAAATCGGGTTGGAAATGAAGAAAATCAATATGGCTGCCACTTTTTCCAAATTTTACCTCGGATTCATATTAAGACACCTCTCGGACGCTCAGATATCGATTTTGAACGAAATCGGGACGGAAATGAAGAAAATCAATATGCCGCCACTTTTTCCAATTTTTACCTCGGATTCGTATTAAGAATTCTCTCGGACGCTCAGATATCGATTTTGAACGAAATCTGGACGGAAATAATAAAAATGAATATGGCCGCCACTTTTTCTATTTTATACCTCGGATTCGTATTACGAGACCTCTCGGACGCTCAGATATCGATTTTGAACACAATCGGGACGAAAATGAAGAAAATCAATATGGCCGCCACTTTTTTCAAATTTTACCTCAAATTCGTATTAGGGGACCTCTAGGACGCTCAGATATCGATTTTGAACGAAATCGGTTTGGTAATGAAGAAAATGAATATGGCCGCCACTTTTTCTAAATTATACCTCGGATTCGTATTACGAGACCTCTCGGACGCTCAGATATCGATTTTGAACGAAATCGGGACGAAAAAAAAGAAAATCAATATGGCCGCCACTTTCACAAATTTTACCTCGGATTCGTATTAAGAGACCTCTCGGACGCTCAGATATCGATTTTGATCGAAATCGGGACGAAAAAAAAAGAATTCAATGACTGCGACTTTTTCCACATTTTACCTCGGAGTCGTATTAGGGACCTCTCGGACGCTCAGATATCGATTTTGAACGAAATTGGGAAGAAAAAAAAGAAAATCAATATGGCCGCCACTTTCACAAATTTTACCTCAGTTTCGTATTAAGAGACCTCTCGGACGCTCAGATATCGATTTTGAATGAAATCGGGACGAAAATGAAGAAAATCAATATGGCCGCCACTTTCACAAATTTTACCTCGGATTCGTATTAAGAGACCTCTCGGACACTCAGATATCGATTTTGATCGAAATCGGGACGAAAAAAAAGAAAATCAATGACTGCGACTTTTTCCACATTTTACCTCGGAGTCGTATTAGGGACCTCTCGGACGCTCAGATATCGATTTTGAACGAAATCGGGACGGAAATGAAGAAAATTAATATGGCCGTTACTTTATTCAAAGTTTAGGTACCTCGGATTCCTATTAAGAGTCCTCTCGGACGCTTAAATATCGATTTATGTCGAAATCGTATCGGACGGCACTAATTAATAAAACCATCTACAATACATAGAATCAAAAAAGGTCGTTTCTTCACAGGGAACTCACGGCACTTCTTGCACCTTTAGACCTTATAAGGAACTTACATGCCAAATTTGGTATCTCTCGAACCACCAGTTTGCGCTGTGCGGTGATATGTCAGTCTCTCAGTCAGTCAGTTATTTCTTGATATTTGGCACAATTTATCAAAAGTTTTCATGACCACAATATTAAATTTCAAAACCGATGCCATTTTCGTAATTAACGTCCCAAAAAACCATAAAAACGACACCCATATTAATATTTAGACATTTCATCCCCCTCGGACCCCAACAGAGGGGATGGTATTTCACGTCCTCCACGTGGGATTTTAAAATCATTGTTGTTTTCGTAATCAGCGACCCAATAAACCATGGAAACATATCGATTTTCAGAATTTGTCACCAGATTTCCCCCTTTTAGGGGTTGATTTCTCAAAAATCTTGAAACACATGTTTACTCAATTATCGTTAGAAATACTCCTGTGAAGTTTCGAATAAAATAATCCAGCTAATCTTGATTCCCCATACAATCTTCGGACCCCCATTTCACCCCCTTAGGCGTTGAATTTTGAAAAATCCTTTCTTAATGCACCTCAAGACCTTATATGGAACCTACATACTCAATTTGGAATCTCTAGAACCACCAGTTTGCGCTGTGCGGTGATATGTCAGTCACTCAGTCAGTCAGTTATTTCTTGAAATTTGGCACAATTTTTCAAAATTTTTCATGTCCACAATATTAAATTACAAAACCGATGCCATTTTCGTAATTAACGTCCCAAAAAACCATAAAAACGACACCCATATTAATATTTAGACATTTCATCCCCCTCGCACCCCAACAGAGGGGATGGTATTTCACGTCCTCCACGTGAGATTTTAAAATCATTGTTGTTTTCGTTATCAGCGACCCGGTATATCATAAAAACAATACCCATGTCGATTTTCAGAATTTGTCACCAGATTTCCCCCTTTTAGGGGTTGATTTCTCAAAAAACCTGAAACACGTATTTACTCATTTATCGTTAGAAATACTCCTGTGAAGTTTCGAATAAAATAGTCCAACTAATCTTGTTTCCCCATACAAACTTCGGACCCCCATTTCACCCCCTTAGGGGTTGAATTTTGAAAAATCCTTTCTTAGTGCACCCCTAGACCTTATAAGGAACCTACGTGCCAAATTTGGAATCTCTAGGATCAGCGGTTTGGGCTGTGCGTTGATATGTCAGTCAGTCAGTCAGTCAGTCAGTCAGTCAGTCAGTCAGTCAGTCAGTCAGTCAGTCAGTCAGTTTCTTCTTTTATATATTTAGATTAGACATAATTACATGCAGGGCTCGGAAACCGGTATTCTGTCCATATAAAAATACCGGTATTTTTTTAGTTCTTATCGTTCTTTCGTCTACTATTTCATGTTTAATCAGGCAATCTAACAATATGAGGTAATAACCCAAATACATTATTGAGTCCTACATAAAGAGCATAAACTAATTAAAAATATTTGGCTATTTCAGGATTTTGAGATTAACCGGTTCCGAGCCCTGATTACATGCACCTATGAACGTCAAACTACCACCGGTTCGGAAAAATAAACCTCTGCCACGAGAAGAACCGGCGTAAGAAACTCGGCGAGGTGTCATTTTTAAAACAATATACCTACATTGTATTGTTAAATATAAAATTACAGTGTCAGCTCCCACAAAACTAGAATGCTACAGTAGAAAACCTATTTTCGCGAAAGATTATCTGTGCAGGACGCTATCACTACCAAACATTCCTATCCATGATGTAATCGTTAACCTTATAATATGCTTTTAAAATAAGTGTTCGTTTTACTATACAGATTTGAATTTTGAATTGCTAAGTTCAGTTTAGGAATTTTATTGTGGAACTTGATACAATTTCCCAAGAACGACTTTTTCGCCTTTACTAGTCTATAGAACGTTATTTTGAGTTTCCCATTGTTTATCAGCGTTCGTTGGGAAATAGCAAAAATTCTTCATAACATACATTATTATTTCAAATATGTATAAGGACGGCAGGGTTAGAATATCTATTTCCTTGAAAAATTCCCTTAATGAGATGTCTCTTTCAATTGGTTACAGAATAAACCGAGTTAATGCCATGTTTCCAAAAAATTGCATGTTTTTCAGAGATCTCATATTGAAAAGGAAGTAAAACGCGGAAGCGTACCTTTCTCAGAGTAAACAGTCTTAAGCTGTATTATAGAACCCACACAACATTGGCAACAGAAATAGATTAGTAAGGGTAACAGGAAGCAAGGTTAGATTTCAAAGCGTTTTATTTAGCTACGTATATAAATCGCCACCCCACGGAAATGTTAAGAGCAAACTGTTGACTTAAAATAAATTACCGAAAGAAGACGATGTTTGTACAGGGAAAATTTGCGGAAGAGGGGCACTCTTGAATGTACTTGTGTGTGAAGGTTACGAAAACGCATCAGGGTCAAGCACCAAAGGTCGTGTTTACTTTGTCCAATGGTTAAAAGCTTACGTGCGTACACAATAAATCTATCGCTTAAAATTAATAAGTTAACAATGCTCACATTGTTGGTTTTTAAGGTGCCCTTACCTGAAGTGTCCAAACGGGTCCCTATTGCTGTCACTCGCGTTTCCGTCTGTCGTCTGTCACACATTTTATTCCGAAGATTTTATTGACTTCCCATTGATCTATGAAATCTAGTGCTAATCTTGAAATTTGTTACGTACATTTTACCAACAAATACCAATATATTGATAAAATGATAAATCACATTTGTTTTTTAGTTGCATGGAACTCTCGGTGCGCGAGTGTGATTCGCACTTGACCGGTTTTTTAGTGCCAACCACCTTGCAGATTTTTAATAAAGGAAACCAATTGACACAGGTGTAGCTAGTGGTCATCTGAACAGCTGTAAGGCGAAGGGTACGGCAAGGCATTATCCATACAAAGGTTGTGCAAGTTTTTTCTCATTCGTTAATTTTGGCACTACAGCACTTAATTTCAAAAAAATAAAAATAAAAAACTAGAAGAAATAGCTAACAGAAAAATAAGCATATTGACAAAAAATAATAACTGTAGCGCAAACACAAACGAAGAAAAACGAACACAAAGTTTGTATGAAAAGAGCTTGCCTACCCCTTCGTCTGAACCCTGTGCCCATGCCCAAGAAATTCCTCCGTTCACATGGGCGGTGTGGAGGGGCGCTAATCCCACCTACCGCGTTGCATCCTGAGCTTGATTTCTACAAAAGAGCAGTATGTACTATATACGTAGGTGCCCCCTCCCCCCTACCCTTAGGGGGTTGGGGCCCCTTATGCATGTAGTAGTAGACTGTTCCAATAAGCATTTGTTTCGTTTTCTAAAAAATGGCATGAAACGTTTCCATTACATCTACAAATGTGGCATGCGAAATCAGAAGCGTTGACGGCCGGGTAACACGCGTGGCGCCGCGGCGGCGTGCAAAAGGGGTAAGGGGGGGGGGGGATGCGGCGACGCGTCTTTATTACTGAATCATTAGAATATCGTTTAGATATTATTTCTTATTACATTCATTATTGTTAGTCTAAGTTTCGTGACGCATTGCTTGCACTTTTATGTCATGTAAACGTTTTTATCACTAAAAAATAATAATAAATACTATAAATAAGTCGTGCATGGTATCGTTTTCGTATAACTCAAGACTGATTAGGTGGTTTTAAATCTTTAGAGTTACTCATCAATTCATCATCTTACTAGCGTTATCCCAGTCCAGTTGCATCCTGAAAGATGCCGGGGCCCGCTGTCCCATAGTTGGCGTAGGGTTTTTTCTTTATCATCTAAAAGTCAAATAAAAGGTACCAATGAAATCCTTACGTAAAAGTAAACAATAAATTGTATGAAACTATGTTACGTTAACGCCGTATTTCACGACTAAAACAGTAATATACTTATTTTCTCACAATGGTTAGGTTAGATCTCCTTGCGTATGACGTCATAAGCTAATGTCAATGATTAGGAAGCGTTTGGGTACCGCTAACGTCGAGCTAGGTTTGCCCCTACTTTTTGCCCTACATATATTGTGCTGTAATTGGGATATTGACAACAATAAAAATAAATTACTCTCGCATTACCAAAAAACAAAACTCCGAATATACTCGGATCATATCATGCTTCCAAATAGGCAACTACTGTCTATAGGGAAAATTGACGAGGTATAAAAAAGTCGAATTTATTGTCAAGAAATAAAAATTACAAAATTGAAAATTGTATAACAATGTCGAGAACTAGTAAAGACAAACCGACAATGGTACGAATGTAAAAATGTCCAAATTTGGAATTCCAAAAAAAATCCTACTATAAGTTATCTACAACGGCCCCAGGTCTAGGTAGGTTAGGTTCGTTAGGTATCTTTAGATGCGCAGAAATAGGAGCCCCGTGCAAACGGGGCTCCGTCAATTCAATTTTAAGGCAGAGTGAAATTAGTCATTTCAATACTTCGACTAAATTCTATTTCGACAGTTTTATTCCTCGACCCTATAATACATTGTCATTTTTGTAAAGCATATTTAGACATTTTTATACCTCGTCATTTTTCCCTATACACAGTAGTTGCCTAAAGGCACGCTTCTACTTATTTTTGCTACTTTAAATATTTTTTAAATACATGAAGAACAACAAAAGGACGCCATCTGATCATAGAAAAGGCGTGACGTCACTTGTTGCTATTTCCCTACAAACAGGGCCTTTCAGCTCGAAGTACGAATTTTTCTATGGCAATGTTAGTCTAACTTGTTTGTACCAGATGTCACTGGGTGCTATCTCTATCGCACTTGCTTATTGAAGTGACAGGGATGCAGCGGTCGTGCGGTTAGTTCTTACTAAATACACAACGGCGCTACGATCTATGTGGAGTATTTCACTGGTATCTCTATCTCAGTATATATATTGTACTTTGTGCCTACAAACTTCATACTTATTCACAAACTGTCTAGCCGTCACCTGTCACCTCATCGGTTTTTTAATGGAAACTGGCTTATGTTATTTGTCGATTTTTTACAGTTTCCATATAAAAACGGATGAGGCGTGAGGTGACAGGTTAGGGCGACTCAGTTTGTGAAAAACTCCCGAGAGCGTCTTTGACGTATTATTAAATTTTGCTAATTTGATCATCAATCAACAATATTGTATGTAGTTGGTACCATATGGACATTCAAATGTCCGTCTCTAAAAACTCGTTCAAATGGCACCACCACCATCAAAAATTCAAATAGCGTATTGTAGTGTTTTATTTTACTTCAATTCTTTGCCTCCAGTGCCTGTCCGTAGAAATTAAATCCACAGGTTGCATAATCTGACGATTTTATTTCAGATATGTATATCCAGCATATTTCTATACGCAAAAGATCGAAGGTCACCCGCCCACGGTAACTGTGCCACTGGGTTACAAGGATGGCCACGCCCACTTGTAGCTCGCCCCGCTCAAGTAAAGTCTAACCTTATTGATGCTGGATTAAAGCCCAAGTTTCAACGAAGTTTCAGTAGGACACGATACCATAGTTACGCCCCATTCCAATCACCGGCATAATCAAGAGCGTGTGGGGAAACGGAACTAAACCTTGTTGAGCTTCAACTTGAATTTATTTTCCTTAAACGTCTTGTAATAAATATCGATTGCCGCAAAGAGTTTTGCTTTCACCATACCTTAAAATCCGAAAGGTAGGAGAGTCGTAAGAAAGAGGTTTAGCTAAAAATAATCTTATGGGGATATTGTGAGGTTTGAAAATCCGTGGATGTGGTCGAATTTCAGTGAGTTTTCAGATTCTAGGCTCCGCCCGATACTTGAGTTGAGTACAATGTCAATGTCATTTGGATAAGACTTTTCCATTGTCACTGCTGGACACAGCAGGCGTATGATGGATGCCATTTTTAACCGACATCAAAAAAGGAGGGGATTCTCAATTCGTCGGAATATTTTTTATTTATTTATTTATGGGCACCGATTACTCGGGAGTTCATAAATTCTTTTTTGTTTGGAAGGATATGTTTTCTAGTTGGTCCCATTGTCATCAAGTCTGGATCTGATGACGGGATCTTGGAGAAATCGAGGGAACTCCTCAAATTATATAGCAGGAGAGGCCGGGTGTGAGTATGGAAATGTTTGGTTACGGAGTTTGGTGTCGGTTTGTTTTTGTTAAAATAATTCTTGTATCACTTATCGTCGTGGATAAGACATTCGTCACGTTCTGACAAGTATATTAGTGCGAATGACGGGTGTCTTATCCACAACGATAAGAAATAAAATGGCAACCATCATACGCCCACACGCCTCGTTTCATAGATGAAAGGGAACGGGCATTAGTTCCCACGCTAGGCCAGTGCGGATTGGGGACTTCGGACAGCTCTCATACACCTATGAATATCTTTCCAAATGTATGCAGGATTTCTCACGATGATATTCCGTGTATAAGTACCGAAACACTCATTTCGATTTGACAGAAATAAATCGCCAATTTCAATCTCCCCAGTACGCTCGGCTGAACTGGATTCTTCATACAAAGTAGTACTTCATAGTAACGTACCTTGCTGAAATAACATAAAATTTTGTATACACAATGGGAGCCGCCATATCCATGTCTGCAATTGGTTTCTGTTGCTAGATATTGTAAAAGAAAAAAATACAGCGAGTTTTTGATTTTTTTACTTCTTGTATGAAAACCTTAATAATCGCTGTATTTTTTTCCATCATAATTTCAAGCAACAGAAACTAATTTCCGACCTAGATATGCCGGATCCCATTGTGTATACAAAGTTTCATGTTATTCTAGCATGCTGGCGTTTTAAAATGAGAGCGTAACTACGTTTTTATGGAGAACCAAACTTACTGCGGACTCTTAACACCTAATAACTCTTTAGTATTTATCGAAACATCCTGTAGACAAGAGAGATCGAGGTTGATGTCTGAGGCAAATTGATACTCCCACATTACCTACAAGCTTGAGACGCACAGAGCGCGGCGCAGCGTCGTTGCGTGGCGGAGGCGGTTTTTGGTGAAGCGAACGCAGTCCGGGGGCCGGCGTACCAAAAAAACCGCTCAGTATTCGGTAGCACGATTGAGCGGAGGCGGCGTGTGTGACATATAAAGCAGTAATGACAGTCAATAGTTTCGGGAAGATCAAAAATGCAAAACCGCCTCCGCGCCGCTCCCGCTCTGGGCGTTTCGACCTATATCCATGCCCGAGTATATTTGTGGGTAAACGTACTTATAGTTGGGGATAACACCGACGTTTTATAGGTATACAAATTGGGCAACAGATTAAAATAGTTACAATGTAAGGGACCCCGAGAAGATTAATAAGACGAAGTCGTGTTAGTTACACCAACACCATGTATAAATAAAAAACGTACAAACGTCCCTGACCTATCCCGAAGTTACCAGAGTCTTGTAAACCGTTTACTGCATAAGCCAGTTTAACGTCCTCCGCAAACATAAGGCGGAAGGAATGCTCGATTCGTCTCGAAAGATCGTTAATTAATATTAAAAATACGAGTAACAAAGGCCCGAGATTACGTCCCTGACCTATTCCCGAAGTTACCTGACAGGGCGTTGATTTACAACGTCGATACTGTACAAATTGGACTCTTTTTACAAGTAATCTTGCCAAAAAAAAAGGTTAACGAACGGCCACTCTGTGCCAGCTTGTACAATAATGTTCTGTTATCCACACGATCGAATGCCTTCTGGTTTCAAGCAGCAAAACCGCCAGGTTAGAGCCGCTGAGGTGAAAATAAATACGTTAATTTTCATTATACAAATTAAAAAGTTTTCATAATCATAATTAATAACACAATTACGTCGCGATCATACTACTAAGTTTGCTGATTTATATTATACGTGAAGTAAAGAAAAAAAGTCTTTACGCCCTCTCTGTTGACCACATGAAATACGACTCTTGTCTTTGGTCTGTGTATGATCCACTTGAAAAATAAAGTTAAGATTTTAATAGTATACCTATTATTGAAGAGGCCGGGATGAAGCAATTCGAGGATAAATTATTACGGATTATTGAATTTATGGATGCGTGATAAGTCGACTCCGCTTTGCGTCGTCCGTCAATAGGTAACGCGTCCATGAATTGCCTTGTCGGCGGGAGGCGAGGAATATATTATACGTATAGGTAGTGCTTTTCTCCAACAGGACGAGTATATCAATTTATCATTAATAATATCTCAGCATAGCGAGATACGTATTTTTTTTTAAACTACACGGCATTTGCTATGTCCCTTTCAAATGAAATGTCTTCTTTAAAAACATCTTCAAATGAAATGAAGTCTGAAAATCATTTTTTATTGTAGGTTTTATTATTTTTGCGCCCCTAAGACGATCCTTTCCTATAGTGTAAGCTGTACCCTTAAAAAAACTGCAAATCGATGTACAGTTTAGCCGTTTGGCACACGCATACTAGAGGTCAAAACAAAATTTTTGACCCGCAGTTCCTAAAAAAATTTCCATGAGACATTTTACTTTTTGTATGGAAAAATTTTTTTTTTCAGGAGCCTATCGTGTGTTTATTGAAAAATAAAATAAAATACTTAGTGACCTTATTTTCAAAATTGCTTTTTTGAGGTTAGATATGAGGATATCACGTATCATTTGTGGTATATTGTATTTAAAAAAACTCAGCCATATCGTGTCTGGATGAGCCCAAACTTGGTATGTTTCGAAAATTATTTTTGATTTAATTAAAAAAATATGGCTGAAATGTAATGATGTGGTATATTTTTAGAATTGCCTTAAAAAGCCCTTTCATGTGATACTACACACGATAGGTTTCTGAAAAAAAAATCCATCCAAAAAGTAAAATGTCTCATTACTCCCCCCCTAAGGGAAATTTTTTTAGGAACTGCGGGTCAAAAAATTTGTTCTGACCTCTAGTATGCGTGTGCCAAACGGCTAAACTATACATCGATTTGCAGTATTTCTCTGAAATCTGGCTTGTACGGCTACCACTACTAGCATTTTGGAGATTAAAATCGGCGGTACGTAACAATGAAGTACTTTGGTCTTTGATGTAATGTTTATTAAATTGACAATGCTCATGGCTTGTATTATTTTTATTTACATTAGTTCGTAGTGTTTGTACATAGTTTACATATACGCTCCATGATGAAATTAATAGTTGGCTCATGGTCAATCACAATAATATAATAAGCCGGATAAAGTGGAATATACATAAACGAGTTATTAACACGAAGTGTTACATTATTCTGCTATTTCTTACATCATATATTAAATGTTATTTAATATAATACTGTTTAATTTTAAAACATTAACAGCTGTTTTAATAACACAAATCGACGTAACTATGGGAACAATCTGAAAAATTAATAATATTTTCCCTTTAATTTTTAGTATCAGTGAAAAGGCCTTTCAGTTTACAAGTGCGTAGTAGCAAAAGGCGGGGTGGTCACTAATTAAGCTGCGTTAATGCCTGTGTACACAAATACGAGATTCAGATGCGAGTTTCGTTATTCATTAAAATTTGCGGGTTACTGTGGTATAATGAGTTCAATTGATCTGACAAACCGCGCAATGTTGATAGTGAATCTCGAATACGAGTCTGGTATGTGTGTAAATGTGGCTTAAGGCGCAGGGTAGGGCAAGCCATTCTCCATACAAAGGTTGTGCAAGTTTTATGCGTTAGTTTTGGCATTACAGCATTTAATTTTATTTTTTGTTGGTACGTATTGGATATACGCAGAACTTGATGAAGAAATTATGAATTATTTCAAAAAAAAAAAAATACAAGAATTAATCAAAATTTAAAAAGAAAAACATCAAGACATAGCTAACAAAAAAATAAGCATACGAGTATGGACCAAAAATAGTAACTGGAGTGCAAACACAAACGAAGCAAAACTTGCACAAAGTTTGTATGGAAAGAGCTTGCCCACCCCTCCGCCTTAATACTGCGTAATGGGTGCGTGTGTGTGGGTAAGCTTAATCCCTAAATTCTGCTTATTATTTATTTTTACATTTCTCTTCCTTATATTTCGGGTGAGCATGCACCAGAAACGTGCAAAGATGTGTTTGCACATCTCTGTCATTTGTGAGACGGGAAAGCAAACTGTTCGTTTTTATAACTACTGCCTAGCTAGCACGATAGCGTATACCGTCACGTTTTATGGCCAAAATGTACTGAAATGTCACATAAAGCGATACTGTATAAGCTATCGTGTTAAGGCTGATGATATTACCTTATAGTGTCCAACTATTAGCCCCACAATAACCTTACTCTTGCTCAATAAGCCTAGTATTTAAGGGAGACGACGATATACCGATTCACATCAACGTTTCTATGATTGCGCTTGGATTAACATTTATTTAGAACGATCAACGTTAAATATGCCGCTGACAGCTGTTATCCTTTAGACACTCGTCTAACTATCCATACAATGCGTGTCGGCGATCGCAGTATCCCCACCGCACTACAAGGATGCTGCTGCCCATCCCCCCGATGGTCTTGTTCGTAGTTTTAGGACATACCTTGGTCCCATATTAAAGAACACAGCTTAACGATTAGAGACGGTTTGGTACCCCACCCTTTGGAGCTAATTGTTTCGAAGGTAAATTTATAAAAAAAATATATATAATACAGATTACTTTTGAAATAATTGCCTTCGAAGGCTATTGAGTTCGAAATTCAAAAGCAAAAAAGTAATATTATAATTATAATCTAATAATATTTGTAACTTTGTGTACTCCTTAATTACCTACTCATAAAATTTGATAAATTCCTTCACCATTAGTAGCTAAGACAAATAAACGTGATGCAATAACCAAATGAATGTAATACATTTTGAAAAAAAAAAACAAACGGATATAAATCCATACCAGCCAGCATTATTTTTGTATATATTTCTGACCAAGGAGGTTACTTTTGAGCCGCCCCTCGTAGGAAAGGCAACAAATAATTCATTTACAATTTAAGCCTCTCACAGACTAGCGCGACCTGGCCGCTGCCGTCAATAGTAAACTTGTAATTAAAGCTTGAAGAGTAACTACTTATATTTTTTTATTCACACACTATGGAAACTTCTTAGTATTATAAAGATAAACTATTTGGTATGACGAATAATAAATATTGTGACAGCTTACCAATTCATTCATTGGTTTTCACGATGGCGAGCTCTGAACACAAGCATCGCGAAATTATTTTGCTGAAACATACTGAAAAACCGCAATTAAGTTATAGAGCACTAGCAAAACTTTTAAAATTACCACAATCTACCGTTTGTTCGGTGTTTAAAAGGTTCAAAGAGCGTCTGACATTAGATCGGAAGCCGGGCAGTGGAGGAAAACAAGGCGTAAAGGATAAAAAAAAAGAAGCCCGTGTCTTGCAGCTTTTTATAGCTAATCCGAAGTTATCCTCACGTGATGTCGCAAAAAAAGTACAAATGTCGCAGTCTTATGTGCAGAAAGTCAAGTCTTGAAAAGTCAGGCTTGAAATCGTACAAAGCTCAAGCTGCACCCAATCGTGATGCTAAGCAGAATTTGTCCGCAAAACGAAGATCACGAAAGTTGTACGATGATTACTTGACAAAATTTGGATGCATTGTACTAGATGATGAAACGTACATCAAAGCAGACTTCCAGCAGATACCAGGGCAAGAATTTTACACTTCTATGAATCGTAAGGATGCCCCGGAAGATTGCAAGATTAAAAGAAGATCAAAGTTTCCTAAAAAAATTCCTATTATGGCAAGCTATTTGTAGTTGTGGTAAAAGAAGTCGTTCATTCATCACTACAGGCACGGTAAACGGAGAAATTTACAAAAATGAATGTTTGCAAAAGCGTCTCTTGCCCTTTTTACGCAGTCATAGCTCACAGCCATTATTTTGGCCAGATCTTGCGAGCTGTCACTACTCCAAAGCAGTAGCTGAATGGTATAAACAAAATGATGTCGTTGTGGTACCGAAACAGTGCAATCCTCCGAATTGTCCTGAACTGAGGCCAATCGAAGAATATTGGTCAATAATGAAAGGGATTCTAAAAAAGAAAGGTGGACAAGTTAAATCAGCAGCTGAATTGCAAAAAAAATGGACTTGGGCTTGCAAACAATATCCGGATAGTGCTGTGCAGGACTTAATGAGTCGCATTCGACGCAAAGCACGCTGTATGGCTTATTCAAAGCAAATTTAATAATTGTATATATTTGTCAAAATGTGCAATGGCCTTGTAAATAAATGCAATAAAAAAATTATTCTATTTTTTTTATACTTCTGGTTAAAGACATTTATTTCACTCAAAAGAAATATTTTATTGATATCCATTTTTCATCATCACAAATTTCAACTAATATCCTATACTTATTAAAAACTTACAAAATAAATAATTTAATTTTATTCAAATACTTTTCAAAACACTTTTATTTCTTACTTTATATGCCCACATTTTGGCGTGTTCAAGCTTTAGCTGCCAAATTTACTATTGACCGCCACCGCAAGCCTCGCCAATGTGATTCAGGCTTTAGTCGTGGGTTTATTAACCACAGAATAAATAAGAGTAAAAATAAATTGTAAAAAAGACTTGAATTGGAAATTTAGAAATTAATATGATTGCCTTTTACAATAACAAAGTTTTTATACAATTAGTGATTTGTTTATATTTGAGAGACATCTACATTACGTCGTTCGTATGAATAGGAGTTATTTACTCGCGGTTCGTCGTAGTCAAGTCGGCGGCGGAGGCGGATCGCGACACGACACACTCGTGCTCGCGCGGCTGCCCTCGACTGACTGTTCACCCCGGAGTTTGCGAGCGATGGATTTCAAACGCGGCGCGCTCCGCTGATTGCAACCCCTTGACCGCAGGGTCACCCGAAACCACGTGCTCCGTAGTCCGTAGTACGCAGGGCTTGTAACCGGTTAACTTCTCCGTACAAAAAACCGGTTAGGAATTTCGTTCTTTCGTTTACTATTTCATGTTTAATCAGGCAATCTAAAAATACACAGTCATAACCTAAATACATTATACAGACCTAGATAAAGAGCATAAACTAATTCAAATTATTTGGCTATTTCGGGGTTTTTGAGATTAACCGGTTACAACCCCTGGTAGTACGAAGTCTACCGGGTCACCTCACACGTTTTTGAAAGAAAGAAAGAAAATACATATATTAACGTCTTTACACAGCATATTATGGCATTTAATTAATATTTAATAAACAAAAAAAATGTAGCTCTTACGGACATAGACATAACACAGCCCGCACACACCGCACACTGCACAGGGCGTTAGCCCTTTAGACAATGAAAAACATGAACTTAATTTAAACAACAGATCCTCAGCGCATTATTTTCATTACCCACTGAACTCACCCTTTCTGCAACGGAAACCTTATTAATCTAGAAAATTCCCGTCAAAGAATCTAATTTGTGTTTACGCCCGAGCTCTATAAACGTAGCATCGGGTTACATGACTTGTTTTAGATTTACTTATATATTACAAGTTTACTTTTCTATCTCTCATTTCTGAGCGATGCTATGCTACGACTGAGCGGTGAATGAAAGTCGATAACGTGAAATAATAAATTATTTTGAAACGCACTTAAAACGTTATTATTTGTATTGTCATTTATAAAAGATTAACATTGGCTTTTTAGGGTTCCGTAGTCAACCCGTTTGGGTTAGCGTAGGGGGTATCTTTGATTGTCACTTGTCCGGTGAAAGTTCAGTGGTGTGGGTACGCGGCCCCGGCTTCCCGAGCTGGTATTGCTTTTTCCCCATCCTTCCGAAGCTTTGCCATCCAACTACCTTACTCCTATCTCTCATCCATTAACCTTTCACTTCCCCTCCCTTTATTCCATCCCCACTGCGGTACGGTGTCTCCGTTAGGCGTAAACGGGATTTAATCCCTGACGTCAGGCTCCTGCAGTCAACCCGGTCCACACGTATCGTACTCGTCGTTCCTGTGGGTCCCACCGGTGAGACCGAGAGGGTGACCTAGGTCTTGGGCAACCCTAGGTTTTCCTTAAGTGTATCCCTGGCGATGCAGCCTCTGTGGAGAGGACAACACGGAGATGGTCGCTGCTTGAATCATCTGATAAAGACGGAAAGGCCAATGATGATGTCGGTGTGTCTGGCTTTGCTCTGTGATTGTTAGTGCTATAAAGCTGCAATTTGGTATGGGTATATAAATCAATAAATGTGACAAAGTAGTAAAAAAAATCAAGGTTTCCCTACATCATACTGTGGATGTTTTTTTTTTTGCTTTAACCCTATGGGGTGGTGTGTTGTTGGATAGGTCTTTCAAAATGAATAGAGATCTTCATGAAACACTTTTTGATAAAGTGAATATTTTCGAAAATAATCAACTCAAAAGAAAAAAAAATGTGTGTGTGTGTGTGTGTGTCCTCTAACTTTTAAACTATGCGTCCAAATAATATGAATAAAATCATGAAAGTAAAGCTTAATACAGACTTTCAATGAAAACTATAGCGCACATTGTCAGTAAAACTGTTTGGAGTTATCGTAACTTTCCGTCTTATAAAAAGACGTATGAAACGCTGCGAAGCTATTCCCTTTTGCTTGTTATTGATTTTATGAAACTGCTTTTATTGGGCAACTACGGAACCCTACATTGAGCATGGCTCGACATGCTCTTGGCTGATTTTATTATTCTGTCTGGAAGCGATCGACTTCGCCTCTTATCTGTAGCTTTAACGAAGGATACTGATATTTTATGAATTCTTAATCATCATCATGTCAGCCGAATGACGTCCACTGCTGGACATAGGCCTCCCCCAAAGACTTCCACAATGACTCATGATTGAATTCTTAATAATCTGAAATAAAGATATTTTATTTTTATTTATTTATTTATCTACCTATTCTTACGTGTTGCTGATTTTGTGTGAATTATGAACAGGTAGAGAGTAATTGTATTGTATTGTTTGAAAGCTTGTTTAATACTGATCATATATTATATTATTAAGTACTATTAAAATTAAAATACACATGCAGAAACGCAGATTCCGAACATAATACCCAGTGTATGAAGCCCGTTTTTGCAAAGAAACCTCTTATTACATGTTCCCTAAGACGAATGTAACCACAACTCATTTCACCCCAGTTCACTCAAACGAGCATGCCAGTGAATGAAATCCACGTGGAATATTATACCTTTACCAGGCTCCTAATATATCGCCCTCATACGACCCATTGTATTTTAATTCGCACGGCTAGGACCGATTACTCTAGCCCAGTGGTTCAAGCATAGGGCCGTCAAGCGGCGTTCGTGGGTTCGAAACCCGGCTTTTTTATAACTTCTTCTTCAGCATATTTGTGTCCACTGCTGGACATATGCCTCCTCCATGGATTTCCTTTGTGTTCTGATTCTGGATGTATAATCAATCTTTTATTACATACCGTTAGAACATCTTGAGGAAAGTAATGAAACCTGCATACACGTGGGAAGAAGTTCAAAGGTGAACGTGAAGTCCCCAATCCGCACTAATGTCCGTTCCCTCTCGTCTGAGAGAAGGCTTGTTACCAGCAAGGTGTTCTCTTGTTTCGCAGACAAAAGTTTTATAGATGTATTTATTTCATGGAAAGCTTGTTTTCCGAAATCTATAACTTTTTAGGTAGGCTTTTTAGGTCATCGTGTAGACGTCTACCAGAAAAGTAGGTTAAGTTAGGTTAGAACTGTGACCCTTTGTGAAAGAAATACTTACTATGAAATAAAAAATATGGGAAACATACATTCTATGAAACTTCTTCGAAACAAGGTACAACCGTCCAGCAGGAATGTATATAGGCCAATGATGATGAATACTGACTAACGATTGTTAATTTCAAACTGCCTGAAGAAGGGTTGATTTTTAAAACTACTTTACAAGATTTAGATACATGCAGCGAAGCGCCCCTTGCCTGTTATTCGCAAGTTCACAACGCCCCTCCTCCCGACCTCAAAGTCAAATAGTCAGGTTTAAAGTCAAACATTTATTCGTCACAAACAATTACAAGTTACACATTTGACAATGAAAAAAGACGGTCTTTGCCATAGATGTAAGAATATAAGTATTATAAGCTAAATATTCTAAGCTTTGAGGTCAGGGCCGTGTTAGGATGTGGAGCCGGCTTTGTATGATACCGAGGGAAAAACTTTTTTCCGGCTCCGTACCTTATTCTTAGTGCTATCCCGGCTTTTGCCAGGGTCCACTTTCCTGCTTGCCTTTCTCCACTTTGCACGGTCGTTGGCGTCCCTAGGATCTTAAAAGAAAAAACTGAACCCTTGTAGGATCTCTCGTCCGTCTATCACACCCTATTTGCTCCGAAGCTACTGGACCAATTGGTATTTATTTATTACCGAGATTTACTCGAAAGCCGTGAGCGGACGCGTCAGCGTATTTATTGGCTTTAATACACTGGAATAAGCACCAATAGGCGTGAAATTTCCAATAAAGATTTTATGGTATATATATTCTCAATAACGAAATATCCTGTGCGCAGGCCGTTATTCAGTCCTTAGAAACGGTTGGCGATTTTCAGCTGCAGAAAAACCGTTTTATTATTTACTAAAATTTCTTTTCGGATACGCATGGATTCATGGATTGGTCTGAATAGAATGCCGTGTCGTGGACTGTGTTATTATAAGCCCGTATTCCATCAACTTTACAACTGTAGCCTGAAAGAGCACTTTTCAGGGTTTGTTTACTATATATCAGTTTCACCTTCTCCAAAGTGTGTCTGTCTTCGATCAGTAATAAACCGTTTATTATTGATCGAAGGTGTCTGTCCATATTCTAATCACATAACATTTGGTGTCCTGGTGTTCGATTATGCTAAAATTTAGGCATATATTTTCACTCTGCTCTGTGCACGCAGATGTAAATTTCCTATAGTCGCACGGTTTACCTGTAAGATCAGTGCCCGTGCACGATATAAGCAGTTTTAAAACGTTGACATTCTCACTTCAACGGTCATTTAAGTCGACGTGAGAGTCAATTAGTAGTGAGTGACGCCTGCCCGTCTGGTACCGTTCGCAACAGTATACCTTGCTTGATCCCGAGATCCGTATCGAATACACGTAGTCAAAGGTCAACCTCCTGGTTTTGCGGTAAGCGTTGTAAATTACTGTTTTGGGCAAGACTTACACAGATATACTCGTAGTGACGATGAGAATAAGTTTTAATTAAAAAAATTAGAATAGGTAAGGGACAGCGAAACGTCATCTCGCTCAAATTTGGAGCAGCCCAAGCCAAGAGGGTTGAAAAACTAAGCGTGGGTTTTCAATACAGTCGTTTTGTGGTTTATATTGCTTATTTTCTTTACAAAGAAACGATTTTATTTACGCAGTACACCAGATGATACTCGTACATTTAAAAAAAAGTACTAAAAGAGATAATAGGAATAAAACTATGAATAAAAATATAATTAGACCCCCGGAGGTATGGTGCTAGATTCTGGAAGCATTTCCTCGCTGTATTGCAATATTGACGAGTTGAGGGAGGAAGCTGCCAGCTCTACGGTTTCCGGCAGTGACAGCCAGCCTTAGAATTTTTTTAAGACGGCGCAGTACGATCGGTGTGGATCGGTTCGCCATACAAACGTATTTAGGCTCTCTTTTAAAACGCCATGCTAGAATAACATGAAACTTTGTATACACAATGGAATCCGGCATACCTAGGTCGGAAATTAGTTTCTGTTGCTAAAAATTGAAAAAGAAACAAAATACAGCGGTTTTTTTAGTTTTTTACGGCTTGTATGAAAACCTTAATAATCGCTGTATTTTTTCGCCATTATATATAATTTCAAGCAACAGAAACTAATTTCCGCCCTAGACCAGCTGGATCCCATTGTGTATACAAAGTTTCATGTTATTCTAGCATGGCGTTTTAAAATGAGAGCATAAATACGTTTGTATGGAGAACCAAACGTACTGCGCCCTCTTAAGAGGTCGTGGGCGCTAGTATGCCACGGACCGAGGGTCTCGCCGCCGAACGGGTACAAAGTACTATTTTGCTACGTAACCTCTATTTGTACATTTTCGGCTGTTAACAATTTTATATTGATATATTTTGGTCAATCACAAGACGATTTTTTTATCACTACACAATAGTGCCTGTTTTTATATACGATAACTGGACTGGGCTGGACTAGAATACTAGTAAGTAATGTACAATTGAGATGCCTCAATTCTGTAATCCACACTCCACGTTTAGGTAAGAATTAACGATTATCTTTCGCGCACAAGAAAATGAAATGGAATATATTTCGGGAACGGCTTTTTTGAACAAATATCTGTAAATATCTGACTTAATAGAGTCTTATTCACATTTCCTCGTTTGAGATTATACTTAGATGAGGTTACACCATTATTTTAACTTCGCACGGGATTGTGTTTTATAATAATGTATTATTTGACTAAGCTAAGGAAAATAAATAAATTAAAGTCGATAATATTAAGTAAGCCGTCACAGCGTAAAAAATCATTCAGAAGCACCATTATTAACGCGGATTTCCTAAAGAAAATGTAGTGCTGTTTCTTTTTGTGCGTCGTGACTGTCACAATTCAGCCTTGTGACGTCATATAGACGCTGGTATGCTACCTCCACATTTCCGTGAAAACTAATAGCTATAAAAATATAAAAAAGGATTTTCTTGTTAACAAATTAACGAAATGAGTTAATATTTCATAGTATTTGAGAATTTGAAATGTTGTCAATTCTGCGAACTTAATAATCCCCAACTATCAACCGTTTCACAGAACCGCAAAATGCTAATTAGCAATGTCGGTGAAGCACAAATTGCACACATCATTATATTAATTGAAACTAAAATGCACAAAAAGGGGATCGGACTACACAGAATTCACCCGGAAAATCTGCACGGTATTCAGAGTTCAGCCGCGCTAGACGCGATGTCGGGGGGAGACTCAACAAGTGCCTCCCCTTTCCACCTGTTACCACCACAAGTGGAGTTTATTATGAGCTATTTATCGTTACCGTGCTTTATTTCATAAGCCTTAGTTCAACTTCGTAATACTCGTTTAGTTGGGTAATCTCTTGCAAGCGTTATAAATTCTTGGAAGCTTTTCTTGGAAATTACCGAAAGCGTTTCTATGATTTCATTCTAGGTCGGTTGATAAGTTCTAAGCTTGAGATATAAAGTGATATCAAAGTAAAGCAAAGATGTTTATTTTAAAATGTATCTTACCTATACTCGAGTAAAATACACTGGACATGTAGGTATTCGGTTTCTAAGAAGCGATTTAGGATGCGTTCCCATCTTGAAAACTCTGAATACGACTAGTCCCAAACAAGTGTCAATCAATTACCGTATTATTCACAGAACAAATAAATACTATAGAAATGGTACTTAATGGGCGGGGCACGCGTAGCCGCGTATATGATCGGATTTACATGCACCTGTCAAACGCAGTCAAAAGGCAGATCTGTTGTCAATGGACTGCGAATGAGGAATTATACCCTTTTAAAAATATAAAAATGCCTTGTTGTGCAATTTTGTCGTACCGACAACGAAGCTACAACCTAAAGGATCAGCCGGGAGTGATTTCTTTTCACTGATTAGCACTAAAATAATTGTTTTTTGGAAAACTTTGCGATGGATTATGACATTCGCCATTACTCCGTTAATATGAGAGAATCGGTATGGATGCTTGACATTGCTTGCTTGCGAATGGCACCGATTACTCGTAAGGAACTACCGTAATGTCACCGCAATGTCTCGCGTTATTCGTGCTCCTTTCCGTTTGTCATTTTATCGGAGCAATTGGTAGCACGGCTAGAGTGGTACCCATACCTATTGTACGAATTTATCGATTATGTTAAAATATATTTAATTATGTTTTAACTTGGGCACGACAATAAATAAAAATATCTAATAGTTTCAACATGTCATTATATAACATATCTGATGGTATAGTCCGATAGTTATTTGTCATATGTTCGGCGGTATTTTGTTGTATATTCCCACGCATCTGCTATATGGGCCTTTTTTGAAAATAGCTAAGTTAGATTTTGGTAATGCTAGTAAGTTTTTTGATCTCGTGTTGTAATTGTTACATAGGTCTCTTTTTTGCGCGAAAAGGTGGATATTTTTCCGGACAAATATTATAGACTTTAAAATATATAGGGATGGAAGTGTGAGGAGATTATGTTTGATGAAGTGTGGCCTGCAGCTATCTCTGCCCTTTATATTGACCAATATGCGGATACATTTTTTTTGCAAGACAAACAAATCATGTGTATCTGTGCTGGCGCCCCATAATATTAGTCCATATCTAAGCCATGAATAAGCATACGCATAATATGCTGACAGAGCTGCTTCAAAATTTGTGTTTGCTTTCAAGATGCTAAGTGCATATATGAACTTGGATAACTTATTGCATATGGTTTGTATGAGGGCTTTCCAATTTAACCCGGTGTCTACTGTTATACCTAAAAGATTAAAATGGTCGACGAGTTCTATTTTCTGGCCTCTAAATTGTAGTTTGATATCGAGATGTCGTTTTTGGTAGGGTTTAAATTGTGTGATCTTGGTTTTGCGAAGATTTATCTCTACTTAAATTGTGGTCCTTTAACCAGTTGAAAAGTACGTTAAAATATTGTGACAGTTTTGTGTTACACTCGTTGCTTTCACTACAGTGCAACAACACAGAAACGTCATCGGCAAACATTATACAAGAGGTATGATCTTTGGTAGATCGTTGATGTACGCTAAAAAAAGGGTACACCTAATCACGCTTCGCTGTGGTATTGATGAGGTTACATAACGCGTTTTTGACAGTATAGGTTGTACTTCTCTTGAGCATTCGTTATAGTAATCAATAGGTACGCATTGCGACCGGTTTTGTTAGTAAGATTTTAGCCAATTGTGCGCGTTTCCTCTAATACCCATGCCATAAAGTTTTGAAAGTAGAATTTTATGAGAACCTTGATCGTATGCCTTCGTCATATCAAGTAACAGACCGACCGCATATTTTTTATTATTTAGATGGTGTAACGTTTCTTGGACGTATTTATAAACGGCAATTGTGGTGGAGAGCTTCTTTCTAAATCCGTGTTGGCTTTTGTCAGCCTTCGTGTCAGTTTATATGTCAGCCTTCGAATTCATCAATCGACCCTTACAACGCCCGTGGCAAACAAGCTGAAGCACACACTTAAGAGGGCGCAGTACGCTCGGTTCTCCATACAAACGTATTTACCCTCTCATTTTAAAACGCCATGCTAGAATAACATGAAACTTTGTATACAGAATGGGATCCGGCATAGCTAGGTCGAAAATTAGATCCTTTTGCTAGAAATTGTAAAAGAAAAAAAAATACAGCGGGTTTTTGAGTTTTTTACGGCTTGTATGAAAACCTTAATAATCGCTGTATTTTTTCTCCATTATAATTTCAAGCAACAGAAACTAATTTCCGACTTAGATATGCCAGATCCCATTGTGTATTTCATTTGGTATGTTTCATTTTATTCTAGCATGGCGTTTTAAAAAGAGAGCGTTAATACGTTTGTATGGAGAACCGAGCGTACTGCGCGCTCAAAGGTCGAAACGCACAGAGCGGGCGCAGCGCGGTGCGGCGCGATGTGGCGCGGAGGCAGTTTTGCATTTTTGATCTTTCCGAAACTATCCACTGCCATTACTGCTTCATATGTCACACACGCCGGCTCCGCTCTACCGAATACTCAGCGGATGTTGTAGTAGGACGTCCCCGGGACCGCGTTCGCTACCAAATATTTAACCGCCTCCGCCACGCAACGACGCTGTGGCGCGCTCTGTGCGTTTCAAGCTTGTGCCTATGGACGCTGCTATTATGCATATGATTGTTCTGGATTGTCATCGGATGATTGTTAATTAATTCGCCTAAGTCGCAGTCGACTAACTATACATACAGGGTGTGGCATGTAATAGGAGCAATAAATTTCAAGGACGCTTCCTTAGAGCATCTGCAGTAACCTCTTGTGTCGAAAACATATTTTTTTTCAATTGGGAGAAATTTTGATATAAAGTTATGTTCTCCAAGTAACCATCTTCTCCACCAACCAGAGATTATAGCGCGGGAGTAAATGCTGATTTTGATGTTGCTTCAAGTTACGACTCATAATATAATTGTTGACGCATTTTTGGGTTAAAAGGATATTTTTGGGATTTTAAATAAAAAATATTAATATCATTCCAGTTTTATAAAAAAGTACACGTAAGCGATTTTTGGGTATAAAAAAATCCAAAAAACAATTTTTTTTTTCAATTGAAACCATGTTTAGATAATTTGTAGAGAGCTCAACAGTGTACCCTTTAATTTATTGTATGGGTATGGGTATGGGTGCACACTAACAATGGGTAATAAAGAATCAACCTGAGTTTAAATGTTAAACTTGTACGTACAGTCAGCATCAAAAGTAGCTACGCATTCAAAAAGTTCAAAAGTCTTTATTTTAAGAGAATAAGAGCTTTTGACACTTTGATTTAAGGAGCGTCTTTTCAAAAGGGCTTATTTTTTTCTTAGCGGTACTTCTAAAGAGAACCTTGCCTAAGACAGCTTAAGGTCTAATTTAGAAGTAGAGTTACAGAAAAAATAAACCCTTTTGAAAAGACACTCCTCATTTGCGTAGGTAGCTACTTTTGATGCTGACTGTACTACCCCGAAAGAACTCTAATAATATACCTTTGATGCTGACTGTACTACCCGAAAGAACTCTAATAATATACCTTTGATGCTGACTGTACTACCCGAAAGAACTCTAATAATATACCTTTGATGCTGACTGTACTACCCGAATGAACTCTAATAATATACCTTTGATGCTGACTGTACTACCCGAAAGAACTCTAATAATATACCTTTGATGCTGACTGTACTACCCGAAAGAACTCTAATAATATACCTTTGATGCTGACTGTACTACCCGAAATAATTCTAATAATATACCTTTGATGCTGACTGTACTACCCGAAATAATTCTAATAATATACCTTTGATGCTGACTGTACTACCCGAAAGAACTCTAATAATATACCTTTGATGCTGACTGTACTACCCGAAAGAACTCTAATAATAGTAATAATTAGTACACACTATCCTGAGATAACATTGTCTGGGAGAGAGCGCTCTTTCGCGATAAGACCGCTAACTGTCTACCGTTATTTTATTCCTCTATTTACCGTTGTTTTATTTTCTAGTGAACAATAAAGAATATGTGTATTGTATTGTTGTCCGGTTTCCGGTCAAATCGCTTCCGACTTTCTGGTTAACAGATATCAATAAATGATGTACATTTATCTTTATTATTTAATAACCACCACCACCATATCAACCAAAGGACGTCCACATCTGGACATAGGACTCCCCCAAATTCACGGGAGGTATATGCCATAATCGCCACGCTTGGCATGCGGGTTGGCGCTCGCATATCTCCACCGCACTCCAGGGATGCTGCTACCCATCCCCCGGTGGTCTTGGTCGTAGTTTTAGGACATACCCGGGTCCCGGGTCCGGGTATTTAATAACATTACCTTTAAAACATATATATGATGTTCAGTTGACCTTATTAAGATTTAAAATTTAAACTTCTTTTTCAATTTATGTCAACGCAATAAAGTGAAACGTAGAATTGTAATATCATTTTATCCTCTACCGTACTCTCTTCCCCCAAAAGAAAACTAACTAACATTCTGTTTTTAATTTACATACCTCAAACGAAAAGTATATTCCGCAAAATGTTTGCGCGACGTGTTATTACGTTACTATATCATACCTAACCGAGTTTTCCATTACGCCTTGTGTCGTGGCAGAGGTTTATTTTCCTTTGCCGGTACTAGTTTATTGACATTCATATGTGTACTTAAAAGATTTGTTGATACGGGTCCAACGCGATATTTATTTATTTACCTTTATTGCCCACGTTTTGAACATGGGTTGCTTGGTAAATAAATAGGTAAATGTCGAGTCAGAGCCGTATTAACAAATCTTGTAAGTATGTATACAAAGCGTACACATATTTACAAGATCTGGTTTTAAACCGCTTTTAGTTTAGAAGTGATATTATTTTAATTCTTCCAGAGCGCTTGTCGGTGGTCGTCCACCACTGCAATGAAAATGTAGATTCAGCATTGTGAGGGTTTCACCAGCCCTCTTATTCACAAATCGACTTGTCGTGACCTCACCCGTTTTTTTATGGAAACTGTCAACAGTCATTTGTCAAATTTTGACAGTTTCCATATAAAAACGGGCGAGGTGTGAGGTTAGTCGGATTGTGAATAACACCCCAGCTTACGATTACAGAACGATCATTCGATCAACGTTAAATATTGCACCGGCGTCTCATATAAACTTGTCAAACTTTCCATTGAAACAGGTTTTAATAATGAACACCGCTTACGATTACAGACGGCTTAGTGCAACCCAGCCTAAATCAATAAAGGGTTGGCAAACTTGAGTCGCCCCTGTATTTGTGAGTGTCCGTAAAATCATCCTGGGGTGTTATTCACAAACCGACTTCTCCTCACCTCTCACCGCACACCTCATCTCGTACTTCTATACATTCGGGAACGAAATGTCAGTTGTGAATCAAACCTTGTACCCAAGTCCTTCGCCCGAGCAGCCCGCTTTATTTTGACATCCTCTATGTGATAATCCTCGTTTAGTGGATGATTCGACCGTGTGTAGGATACTATAGAACACTTCAATACTCAATCATTTATTGCATTCCACAATGTTAGTTTACAGGATATTAGGCAAACTTAAGTTTTAGTGGTTAAATAATATTAAAACTTAATTGTGGACCCTGTTGGGCACCGCAAATTCGTGAAGAGCAGACGACTTAGGCTGGGTTGCACCAAACCGTCTGTAATCGTAAGCGGTGTTCGTTAAAATTCGATTGTATGGAAAGTTTGATCGGTTTCTATGGGATGACAGCTGCCGGCGCCATATTTAACGTTGACCGGTCTGTAATTGTAAGTCGGTGCAACCCAGCCTTACCTAGTTGGTTACTAAGTTAAAGCGTGGACACGAAAAAATCTGGTCATGTATGATATGGTAAATCTGGTCAATTAATGAGGATTTTCAAGCAGCACTTTTTTTAAATAATTTGTGTTTATCAAACTACATAATAAAAATACAATCATAATATAACGTTAAGTTGTCTGTGACTTTCAGCATTATATATTCCACCATACCTATATTTTGTTGAACAGCGCCTTCGGACAGTCTGTACCAAGTTTTCCTGTTAATATTTTTATTTTATTTTTAACTGGATATTTCAAATTTTACCTTATTACATCTTCCTTTCACAATGGCTAACATTTTTCTAGTTGACTTCAGATTGACGTAGTTCGTTTTTTTTTTTAATTTTGGTTTATTTCCCTTTTTTACAGAAAAATTCCTCCCATATAAAACAACTTTCAATGCTTGGAGTAGAAAGTCTTCCTGACTGCCTCAAGTAGAAAAGAGTTCAAACAAGTATGTTATTGGAAAGATGAAATTCTAATGAGCTTAAAACAACTCGTAAAAATATAAATATAATTGTAGCTTTGTAGCAGGAAGCGAGTGAAGATTATCAGAAACCGCTGTTCAACAAAATATCGGTACGGTGAAATATATAATTCTGAAAGACACAGAAAACTTAACGTTAGATTATGATTGTATTTTTATTGTGTAGTTCGATATCCACAAATCATTATAAAAAAGCGGTGCCTGAAAATCCACATTAATTTTAAAGATTTACCGTATCATGCATGACCAGATTTTTTCGTGTCCACACTTTATGTTACTGTAATAATCCTTATCTACATAAAATATACTAACGAAAGTTAAATAAATCATATATTAAAATGAAGTACACACAATCAGGATTTACATTTGTCAATTTCATTCAAAATGGCCTCCTTTGGCCTGAACACAGGCCTACAGACGACGAGGCCAGTCATCAATAGCGGCACGCACGGTTGTCATATCTAATTCCGTCACTGTCTTGACTATGGCCCGCTTGAGGGAGTTAAGATTTGTGTGGGGTTTAGCACAGGCTTTCTCCTCAATAACCTGCCATATAGCATAATCCAGGGGGTTGAGGTCCGGGCTGGAGGAGGGCCAGTCTTCGTGGGCAATGAAGTCAATTTTGTTGCTTCGAAACCAGGCTTGAGTTGTTTTTGCCTTATGTGCAGGGGCTGAGTCTTGTTGAAAGACCCAGGGCTGGTTTTGAAATAGAGAGTGGCTTAAAGGCTTCACTATTGGTTCCAGAACGGTTTCCTGGTAAACTTTAGCCCCAGTTTTGACACCTTTTTCACAGAAATGGACCTGTGTTAACCCTGAGTATGACACACCTAACCAAATCATGACATAAGAGGGATGATGGCCTCGTTGCACTCTCGGAACAGCTACACTCGCTTCTTGACTGTTTTTTGCATACACTCTTGTCATTCTGGCGGTTACAACATTCTTTTTCGTCTGTAAGTAATATATTTCGGTGGCCATTTTGTGCGTACCGCTTCAGTAGCACGCGACTTCTATTCAGCCTCATAGTCTTCAATCGTCCATTAAGCAAATGACCTTTCCGTCTACGATAAGCGTGTAGTCTAAGGTCTTGATTGATAACTTTTTTAAGGGAGCTTCTCTTCACAGACATCTGAATTGCCAACAATTTTTGCTTCCGAACGGGGTTTCTTGCGATTCTCGCCTTCACTGCCTTTATTAGAGCTGGGGTCCGAACGGTGCGTGGTCTTCCAGACCTCTTGCGGTCATCAAAGCTCAGGGTACTATTGTACCTATTAATGGTACGATAAACGAATTGTTTGTTGATTTTCAGATTTTGAAGCAACTTCAAAATCACGTTTGGCGGATGCCCGCATTTGTGCAACGCAATTACAGCGACACGATTTTCTTTTAGACCCCAATCCATTATAAATATGACGAGATAAGTGTTGTGTGTGCTATAAAATTATAACTGACAACCCGCCATTATATGTCATTTTTTATTTTTTCGGTAGCATTTGTTTTAACGCAAGAAAAGAGTTTGCAAATCGAGTAACAGAACTTAGTAACCAACTAGGTGGCATTTGGCAAATGACGTTTGCCCGTTTCCATATAAAAATTGGTGAGGTGTAAGGTGACAGGCTACTCACCATGCATTGAGTCCCAATATCGAAATACTGAAGTCTATTTCTGTACAATTAATTGTCTCTTTGAGCGTCTGTTACTGGTACGAGAGGATTTCTTAGTCGGTACCAGGAGGTTTTCAATACATCACATTGACTCTGGCCACAGAATAAGTAATAGTTGCTACTCTGGCATACAACGCACGCAAATAATGCTTATACAATTTCCACTTTATTGCATTGGAATACGGCAAAAGCGTTAATATATCTTCGTTGCAGAACGTACACACGTCGACTATGGTAGCCCTTAAGTCTTTGTAATAAGGATTACGGCTGATCAATTTTGTCGATTGTACGGAATTCGTATGGTTTGCAGTGACCGGATATTGTTTGGGTCGATTCGGGTACAAAATGAATCTGGTTGATGAGAAGTGTGAACAGGTATTACGTTTGTATACAATTTCATACATATGACACCTTGGAGCTCGTGACAATAGTCGTGATTGGATATTCTTGACGGGGCGTTCTTGTATCGCTTACGCAATGCTCTGATAGTGAACCCCGGATTACTTTTGATAATGCCAGATTTTGGCGTGATAATAATTGACAACATTTAAAAAATTTAAGTAGTGTGAAATCTTAACCCGTTTTGTTAATTTGGTAACAAGAAACCCCAAAATAAGGTGTTGCACACGTCCATAGGCAACTGGAATCCGACTCGCACTTGACCAAAATTCTACTTGATGTTATGTAACGTTCTTATTAGTCATTACTGATTAAAAATAATATTATTTAAATTAAATTAATAAAGTGCCTAATACTGCTCGCACTTGGCCGGTTTTTTGTTATTTTTTCCTACCAGGCTTCTCATGTTGGTCCCCGAAAGGGACCCTAACAAATTGCTCTGACACATGTGTATGTATGTATGTATGTATGTAAATACTTTATTGTACACAAAACACAGGTAGAAATACAGACAAATTCGGTTATATCGGTACAAAGGCGAACTTATCCCTTTAAGGGATCTCTTCCAGTTAACCTTTGAGCAATTGCGTGACACAGGAACCAAAAGATAGACAAACTAACACGTGTACAAAAACGTATATATAAAACGTATATATATATATATATATAGCTATTGCCTATATACTACAATCTACAAAATAATACTACATATACATACACTACCGACTAATAAAAATAATAAATATATACATAGTACATAAATATAAATATATAATCAGTATCAAACCAAATCACAAGTCATTGGAGAGCCAGAACTTTTTCAACTTATCCTTGAGTGATGCCACAGACTGGGACTGTCTAAACGGCAACGGTAATCCGTTCCACAACTTAACCGCTCACATGTGGTCACATCTTAGGTGTGCCACCAAAATAAATACCCTGACGGTACTTAGTTTGTGTTACCTAAATGACCCTATGCATGTAGTAGTGTTAATAATTGGTTTGCGAGAACGCGATGGAATAGGTAACTACTTTATGACTACGTACGAGTTTTACAAGCACACTTTATTTCTACACTCAAAGCAGAGAACTATTATCAACTTTGTGGTCAGCCAACCATTTAAGACGTTGTTGGCCACCGCTGATAACAATGGATCGGACTTAGTGTAATGCTTAATGTCGTTTATATTTTGGTGTCGACCGTCGAAAACGTGAAGGTATCATATTGTAAAACTTATATAAGTTGCTTTGTCTGGCAAAGCCTCGGGCTTAGTGTGTGTGTAGAAACACGTGTGGAACGACTCAAAAGGTTGACAGTATTACAGGCGGCACCACTTACATATTTATTGTATACTAAAATTATACGAAGCTAGGGATGACAGAATTATAGGTAAAACAGTAACTTCTGGGTGCCTTTGTTTGGGTGGAAAAGTGAAAGAAGCGGCTTATGGTCAGTCCTCAACACAAAAGAGTGTCGACCGGCCGTATTAAAAGTAAAATTAATTTATTCTTCAAATTAGGCATATTACATGCACCTACGAATGTCAATAAACTACCACTGGTTCGGAAAAATAAACCTCTGCCACGAGACGAACGGGCGTAAGAAACTCGGCGAGGTGTCATCTTTTCATCATCATTAGTGGTATCTACTTTAGAACGCCGAAGATTATTTTCGTAGCCTCCTTTTATATCTGAGTGATCGATAAGCATATGAACTTGGTCTTTCCGACGAACCATTTTCAACTTTAGACAAAATGGCTGCTATCATCAGCCGGATCAAGTCTGCGTCGTCGTGAAGTGAGCTACTTCGTCGGTTGTTTAACCTTGGCCTCGTATTTAGCGTCCCGCTAAACCCTTTTTTTCTAATATTGGCTGAGTGATTCTCATCGTTAAAGTTAATTGATGTCCTTACCGGCCCGAACGTTAAGTGAAAGTTAAGGAAATCTGAGTGCATTTTTAACTTTTTATTGACACCTGTTTACTGTACATCGTGACCAATATATTCGAATACACTTTTTTAAGCACTGATTTTAAATACTTAGACTACTTTCAGACATTTGTGTTATTATAGTTTAAAGTTTAAGTTGTCATGAATAAATAACGATATTTTAAAAATATTTAGCCAAAGTCGTTCGCTTTTAATCCATGATGAAGCAGTTTCGGAAACCTTTTATCTCGAAATGTCTGAAGCGCGAATGCCCTATTGCAATTTTTGTTGCATTGAAACTTTTTGGAATTAAGCTTAACCTCGTTTATACTATAATTAGAAGATACAAGGAGACCTCCTCGTTGGAAGACCGCAAGAGATCTGGTCGCCCGCGTTCAGCAAGATGGATAGGGTCGTGAAAATCGTAAGAGAGCGTGTCCGCCGTTAGATCCGAAAATTAGCTGCAAAGTTAAAGATTTCAAGAGGATCAATATACAACATAATGAGAGCAGACCTCGGGTGTCACGCTTACTAGAAAACAAAAGTACACGGCATTTCCGAAGCTACAAAGAAAAAAAAATGATCGATCAAACACTATACTTTCCTGGCATGCATAGAATGAATTCGTTTATGCGGACGAAAAACTCTTCGTATTGAGCAATCTTACAATGCTCAAAATGGTCGTTTGTGGGCAGCAAACATTTGTATGTTCCAGATGATCAGTGGAATGTGCCAAGATTCCAAAGTGCACCATCAGTGATGGTTTGGGGCGCATTTTGCTAGCGGGGTAAACTTCCTTTGGTATTTATCGACAAAGGGGTAAAAATCAATGCCAATAGTATAAAACAGATGTCTTGGAAAAAATGTTGCTCCAAATTTAAGAATGATGTCTGGGAACGGCTACTATTGTTTCCAAAAAGACGGAGCTCCATCCCACACCGCAAACTCAGTTCAAGTTTGGTGTCAGGCCAATTTAATGGATACCTTACCAAAAAATAAATGGCCCCTAAGTTCTCCGGATTTAAATGTAGGTATTGGACTTTTCTGTATGGTCGTACATGCTCTCAAAACTGAATAACTGGAGCATTTAAAGACGTACAAATTTGAGACGAAATGCCGATGGAGGCAGTACGTGCCGTGCGTGACGGATTCGAAAAACGTTTGAAGCTGGTGATGAAGGTTAAAGGTGGAGTCATCCCAAAACATTTATTATGAATATTGTATTTAAGAATATCTTTCATGAAGTATAGTTTTTATTACATTTGTTATAAGAACTTTGTTTTAATGAGAGTTTGCATCTGTATTAGAACTATTGGACGCGGTGTATACATGGGCCACTAAAGGTCTGTCAAAATGTTCAATTTTGGTACAAGATTTATTGCGTACTTTGCCGTTTTTCTCACTCATCGCATTCATTTCCTCATTCATTCATTTATCGCTTCATTACTCTTTAACACGGGTCCAATGAGCATGAAAACGACGGTTTTATCTTTTGTAGTTTATGATCTAGTATGGCTACCTTCCGTGTCCATCACCCGATCAGCTCGTTGGTACCATAATATTGCATTGCCACCGAACTTGCATTAGTATTGGCATACTTATGCAAATTCGAGAGAAGATGAAACGATCGTAATTTTTTATGACAACTTAATACATACTTACGTACATATTTACTTATGGGTAAAAAACTCAAGAAAAGGACCTGTGGTGACGTATTTATTAATATAAAAATTTATTAGTTATAGAGACCAATAAAACAATTTGACTAAAAAGACTTATAGTAAAACTAAACCTAAAAATGGCCCCTGCGGCATTGTGCCGAAGATGCTGGCGACGTTTCCTCGCTGAATTACCAAACTGATTTTTTGAACGAGGAAAAGGACCTGTTGTATGTAGTTGTGACGTGTTCGAATAAGCATTACATATTGGTGTCGCCCTGCATGCTTGCCGACGTGTGGGGGGCGCAAGCCTTAACCGAGAGGGGACAGCTTCGGCTGTCGCAGCAGGCGGTGTTCGCGGTTGTGTGCCTTCCCGTGTCACCGCCACTTATGCTGCGTGATGGGCATACCCTGGAGGTTTTAGACGGTAGTGCGGACGGTTCCCGGGAGTCCGTCATACCCGTCCTAGTTCCCCGGCTAGGCGTGATGCGTAAATGCATTTCCCCAGGTAAAAAAAAAAAAAGGAATTACATATTTAAAATGTATAACACAAACAAAACAAATGTCCATTGAAACACGCACAACTATACACAACAGGTCATGTTCTTAAGGTCCGGGCCCGGTAAGGAAAAATTAAGAATCCCGGCTGCAATGGTGCTAAAATGGATGAGGAATTCTTAACAAATGGTCTATAATAAACAGTGATTGGAATTAGGTGAGCTAAAATAACTATTCTTCGCAAGAGGACATAACACAGAGTGGTTACAACCGGGTAGAAAAATATAATTTTTACTTGAATACCGGGTATTCTATATTTATCCGGGTACTAGTCGTAATGTTAAACATACTTATAGAACGGGATGGCTTATGTTAATCTAAAAGTTATAACCTTTTCTAGTTGTATTTGGAAACATTTTCGTCACACTTTTTAAAAAAGGGATTTTCTAAACCTAATTATGTATTTAACTAGGACTAGTACCCTGTTAAATATTGAGTACCCGGTATTCAAGAATAAAAAACATTTCTACCCGGTTGTAACTAACTCTATATTAAGTTCTCTTGCAAAGAATAGGTATTTTAGTTCACCTAATTCCAATCACTGATAATAAATAATAATTTTCAAGTCTTAGGATACAGAAAGCCGTCAGAATACTCATAATGCGGTCTCACTCGCTCGCTCTTATGTTCTTAGTAGTGCGGTAACTAGCGATAAACAACATTATTTCAAGTTTTATATCCAAAACTAAATTATAATAAAGTTTTTGATACATGAATTTGTTTTTTTCGGCAGGAAAACTGGTCATAATATCACTTACAGTGAAGAAGCAGTAGCTACTATGAAAACCGGCCTAGTGGTGCGATGCGTGGTGCTACGCGCAATATAAAGACGTAGGGGAAGCACCCGTAAAACTAATATGCAAAATTTTAATCTACCGCTTTGCCGGCGTTATTAATATGTCCATGGCAAATTACAGCTTTCTATTAGTAACGGTTACTGAGCTAAGCCGCGGACAAAAAGACGGACATGGCAAAACTATAGAGGTTCACTTAGGAACCCTAAAAAACCCTCATCATTTCAAAAGACCCAAGCTTTAGATATTTTTTTTATTTAGAATATATTCTCGTTCAGTTCTGAGCCCCTCATAAATCACCTGTACACCAATACATCAGACCGCGTGGAGGGCTCGCCTAAAGGTAGGATTAAATTTAACAAGGTATTAGCATCTAATGAGGCATTGGGAACACTCAAAGCGTTACTGGCGTTTAATCGCCAATTTCTAAATCACTTTTAAGTGCTTGCAGCTTGCAGAGCTGAAATGTTAGATGAGCTCTTGGTATGTTGGTATATCGTCTTCGGATAATCATATCTACAAGCGTTTCTTAGTTTGGGTAAGATGGTTTTAAAAAAAGGGGTTCGCTACATACAATGAATTCGCGGTATACTCTTTTAAAACTATCCATATTTTTCGATCACCTCTGACAACCCCCTATATCATAGCAGTCGTTTGTTCGAACTTTACGAGTTCGATGCTCGACTTATTGCAGAAACATTGATACTTTCAAAAACGCCAGGGAATTCCAATAGACTAATATATTAAAATGCAGTTAAAACTATTTTCCGAAGCGGCTGTTGCAATCGAAGAAAAATCTAGATGAAGAAAAAAAAAACACGGCCGTGAAATATACATCTTTATAAGTGCGCCTTCGGCCAACCAGCTAAGAAGCTTTCGAAACTTTAGGACAGTGTCAGATTCTCGGTAAGATAGTATTTGTACTTATTGTTAGTGCTCTTTTTAACCGGCTGCACAAAAAAAAGTGCTGATTCTTTCTCATTAGTGAACTAACATCAAATCATCAAAAAAACGAGTAAGTATTCGAGTCAAATGAACGAATCTTTAAGGGTCCATATTTTCAAATATATGCAACAATTTCCGCATAAAATTAGTATTTAATTCAGAGTTCGGCGGGGGTGAGCTATTTTTACGTCAATAATGTCATCTAGTTGTGTCTTTTCGATATTAATATGGATAAGGTGTATCCATAAAGAAATATTAAAAGAAGACAAACCTGAAATGATTACCTAAAATAATAATAAAAAAAAAATATGAATGAATATCCATTACAAAACGAGTATTAAGCTTTTTTTTTGTAATATAAGTTTTTCTATATTTCCAAAAAAGATCTTTCTACATCCACTGAAGTGACTGGAGTGAAATAAAAATGCAGTTCACGTCTGTTGCGAACGAACGTTTTTCGGCATACTCCCTAAAAAACCTAACCTTTAACTTTCGTAGTATTATGATACTACAGGCTATTTATATAGAAAGTTTAATACTAGTTGAAACTGTTTTCCCACATAAGCGGCAATAGTAATTTGTTCAACAAGACAGCAAAGTAGATTTTTGCTGCGAGTTTTGATGTTGAGTCCCTAGCAAGCGAAAGATTCTAAAATTCAAAATAAGAATCTTGAGCGTAGCGAGGGACTCAAAGACACTAGATGCAAATATCTTTGCTCTCGTGTGATACATACAACTTTTCACCTCAGCGGCGAAAACTAACGTAAAGGAATAGTAACACAGAGAATGAAGTTTAAATGTTCCAAGTTTGTATTACACCCCGCAGTATGAAAAAATAACCTATGATATGAAAGAAACATATTTATCACATTTCTTAGAATCTAATAAAATTCATTTGTTTTGATGGCAACGACGTAAAGCTCGTAGCAGAAAGGCAGCCTTAATAAAATCATTTCATTAGTTTATAATTACACACGGGCATTTACCATTGAATGACAAGGTAAAACACTGAAAACAGCTCACCCCCGCCGACCTGTTTAAAACATTTCCAAAATTCATGCAAATCGGTTCTTGATTGGCGGCTGAAAAGGTTGCCGCTTTTTGTATGGAAAAATTCTGATATACAATCCTGTTAACAGACCATCGAACGAGAGTCAATCCAAAATTACTGCTATTGTTTTCGATGAATCGAAAATTATTACGTACATCGTGTTTTTATTGAGTTGTTTTAACTGACGATTCGAAAATGTTTGTTGCTAGGCCTATTTGAATACCTACAGAATATTATGACTTGACTTTCCAATTTAGTTTCTTTTTTCTTTAGACCACTTGTCGCCTTGTCGCCCCAACACTCGTAAGCATTTCGGAAATACGAGCATTGGATGACTAGTTATTGATTGCCCACATACGTCTCCGAAGCGCGAAATTATTGACGATTCACACCAAACGGCCGGAGTCGGCGCGCACGCTTCCATAGTCAAAGGAATTCCAACCCTACATACAGAAGCTATACTTCGTATCCGAACGGCAGTGGCAAAGCCGGCGGCAGCCAACCGGCTGTTCGCAACCCGTTCAAATACGACATCTAACTTATGTATGGAGGGTTCGAATTCCTTTGACTCTAGTTGTTTGATGTGAATCGTCCATTACGTGTGGAAAGTCTAGCTCAGCGATCTGCAACAGGCGGCCCGCGAGCCCCTTCCTTGCGGCCCGCAAGCCCCTTCCTTGCGGCCCGCAAGCCTCATGGTTGTTTTGTACTCGTATGTACCTTTTGACTAATATAAAGTCACAATTTACTAACAAGTGCAGCCAGCATCAAATTCAGTAGCTACTGTGTGGCACTTGATCGTTAAAACATCACGCGGTTCTAACTCATGAGTAGCTGGACACTTTGATACCTACTTTATCCGTTGTGTGTCGGACCATACCTTAATACTTATAAATAGGGGCCAGACAGGTGGTGGCAGTTTGAACATAGAGAGGAATGAAGTAGCTGTTTACTATTTTGATTGAATAATATGTGAATGATTTATTTGTTTGGAAAGTATTTTGTGTCTGGTGCTCTTTCATCAGGGATCTTTTATTCATACTGAAGTTAGATTATGAACTAGAAGCTTACGTATACAATTAGCATTGCTCAGTTTTTTACCCATAATTTTTATTTTATTTTCATTAATATAGCCCATTTCAAGAAACCAATGTAATTATTTTGGAATTTTACGCGTAGTTTAATTGTAATGATATATTAAATAAATCAGATATGACTTTTCAATCATTACACGCCGCGGCTGACTCAAGACAAGGCCCAAAGACACGTTTTGTATGCGCTCCCTGCCGAGGTTTTCCCGAGGGACTACAAGAAAGGAGTATAATTTCTTAATTGGTCGGCAACGCGCAAGTGTTACCCCTGGAGTTGCAGGCGTCCATAGGCTGCGGTGACCGCTTACTATCATCAGGCGAGCCGTATGTTTGTTTTCCATCACCGAGATATAAAAAAAAAACTGAAATACAATTAATTCGGCTACTTTAGGGCTAGTTGCACCAACTTAGACCGATCATTGTTAAATATGGCGCCGTCAGCTGACATCTGGGCTGAGAACAAATTATTTTTAATAAACATTCATTCATTCATTCAGACTTTCCATATGAGCAGATTGTTACGAACACCGTTACGATTACACACGGTTTAGTGCAACCGACGCTTGTATCTACACTATCTACAGAGTGAAATAAAATAACATTGAGATAGCTCAATTTGCTGAAACGAAACATTATTTTATTTCTCCTAAGCAATAAAACTGCACTCACAGGCACGGACATGGGTTCCACCCTTGTATTGTTGACATGTCACTGATTGCACGAGCGCGTCTAGTTTTCTTGCGAGGCTAAGGAGTGGAATTATCTTCCGGATAATCTTTTCCCATTATAACTTGGATCTTTTCAAGACGAGAGTGAATAGGCACTATCTAGGTACGCATGTAACACCTTCGACCTCGTCATCACTTACCATCAGGTGAGATAGTGGTCAAATGCTTACCTATTGTATATGTATATAAAAAACTTATATTTGAAAAAGAAAAAAGTTCAATACTGATAGAACATTTTTTTTTATTGTAACCTCTCTTGTACCCTGGACTATTAGGTCGGACTCTGATAACATATTGTTCCTTGAAAGAAATAGGATCGATTGGCATCAATTGGCATCTTACATTTTTGACAAAAATGACAAAAAAGACCTTCGTTTTGCTGTCTGTACATTGTTTCGAAAATCTGAAAATGCAGTTGTAATGCTTAACAGGAATAAAATAATGATTCATTTCAGCAAAGGGAGCTATCTCAACGTTTTAAGGTGGTTTCCCTCCAGGGCGCATATTTTTTCTACCCTGTATATTGTCTCTAAAATATTACTCAGTAATGCACATGCAAAAAGGTTGATGAAAACAATGCAATATTTCCATATTTGTGCAGACGCAATCACAATACGCATTCAACGTAATCATATTTCCAACTTCGATCGAGCGTCATTGAACGCTGCATTCTTCGTACTGGATTTATTAGCGCACTGTCAATAAGTGCGTTTATTGGTTGGCTTATTGGTGTTACTACTTACCAAGAAATTCTATAAGTTTTTATTAAATAATTCATCTTTAGGAATAAGAAACCTTTATTGGTGCCGCTTTGTCTGTCTGTCTGTGACAGACATCTCACATGGCTAAATCTCAAGAACTACTTATGCTATCGATCTGAAATTTGGCATAGTTATAAAGTTAGGCTATAAATTAGTTTTACTGTAAACAATCTAGTGCCAGACTTGGCACCTTTTCAGATAATTTACAGAACTATGCACCCATTTAGATTTCAATTCTTTTGTCGGTGAAGACGACAACCACGTGTCGCATATTGAACGTGAAGTGCTAACATACTTTTGCTCTTGAATAGGGTTGTAAAAAACGGTTTTGTTTTTCAAGTCAGAAAAAATAGTTTTTTTTCTAGAGTACGTTTTTTTTCAAAAGTATGAAAACTCAAAATTTGCAAGGCAGTTAATACTTTTATACGGTTGTTTTACTTGTTTTAGACTTTATGTTAACCATTAAACCAATTTAATTTAACAACTTTGATTAATAACAACATAAATGAAATCTGTAGTGGTAGTTATGTTATCGCAATTTACTGTTGGCAACACCAACGCCTCTCGTCGCCAATTTAAAATTGCAATCTGAAAATATTTTGTATGCAATACAAGAGGAACCAGAAACAGAACCAGGAAATTCTGATGCTGACCGAACTAGTGTTGATAGTGCTGCTGATAGTTCTAGTGAATAGGTTTAAAGTTCTTTTTGCATTTACTAAAAATAGTTTAGTTACGTAACATAGACATACTGTACTGAAATACTTACTTTAATGTACTTAGTTTTAAGTTACTTATATATAGGTAAATAAATCACGAAAAACCGTTATTGTGGCATATTTTTGTTCATCTGAAAAAAAAACATGGTGCCAGGTTTTTTTTCATGTTTTTTTCATAAATTTGAAAAAAAAAACATTTTTTTTTCTATTTCCAACCCTACTCTTGAATGTACCTACTGCTTTATTTCTTGCATCATAGTCTACTTTTTTGGTTAAAAAAGCTTGGTAACAACAAAATTCAGCCCATGTTTTTTGACAGGTATGCAATAATAGGGGTCATTAATTTGCACAGATATCAGAGTAAAGCAGCACCGCTTATTTAATTTGAACGATTTCTGTACATCTATCTGATCTTTTCTCACTAACGCACAAATCAGAAAGTTTGAGAGAGACAAACAATGACAAGTGACATCTGACAAGTCTTCACCTGCTGTGTATTAAAAAATCAATTTCTAGTTTCTCATTCTAAAAGAGAGTAAGTGACAAGTAAGGCTTCACAGCGTAAAAAAAATGTACAGAATCACTATTACCATATCAGCCAAAAGACGTCCACTGCTGGACATGGGCCTCCCCCAAATTCACGGAGGGTATATGCCATAATCGCCACGCTTGGCAGCGGGTTGGCGATCGCAGTATCTCCACCGCACTCCAGGGATGCTGCTGCCCATCCCCCGGTGGTCTTGGTCGTAGTTTTAGGACATACCCAGGTCCTCACTATTAATAAGGCGGATTTACTAAAGAAAGTGTTCTGCTGTTCTCGTTGTGCGTTGTGACTGTCACTACTCAGTCTTGTGACGTCATATAGTCGATGGTAGACTTAATTCACATTTTCGTGAATAACTTGAAAACGAATAGCTATAAAAATATAAAAAAAATTTTTAGGTTTCTTGTTACTATCTGTCACATTCTAAATGATTTTGGTGCATCATTAAAATTTAACGAGACGTCTACATGAAAAATCATCTATAGTTTCAGATGGAATTAGAGATCGAAAATGTACACAAAGAATTGTCAATCTTACATGACTTTCCTTTTTAAAACCTCTTGTCATTACCAGTAGCATAAATCGTATCTCCACATATTTTAATAAAACAACACCAATACGTTTTACGCTATTTAATTCATAGCTGTTATTTTTAATTAATTCAAATTTAACTTGCTTAAATTTTGAACGCGGTAATTTTTTGCAAGTATTCCATAGATTTCCAGTTACCCACTGCATGCGTTATAGCTATTTACGATACAAGGGTTGTAAAATAAAGAAAGGCCGATATCGCAGATGTTTGAGGCCCGAGCCGCAGGCGAGGGTCATAAATATGCGAGAGAGGGCTTTCTGTTTTACGACCCGTGTTTTGTACACTATATTACGTCACCACTTGGCGAAAATGTGGGTTTTTGGCAAGGTGGGATGTAATTTTTTTTATGGTGGCAACTCACTTGCTTACATATTTGATCTCTAAATCTACCGCCGATTTTAGCTTAATACTGTGAGTCTGTTTTTCTCTGATGTCTGTGTTAATTTGTCATGGGGTGCATTTAGCATTATTCACAACATCTCGTAAGATGTGTGCGGAAACACTATGATGGGGCGTTACATTTACATACGAAGGTATACGAGTAGAAACGGTTAATTGCATTGGAAGTAATAAATCCTGCCCGCGAGTATGACGATGCTTGATTTAAGTCCATGTGCCGAATAATAGTAATTTTTGCACTCTTCTATTTACGTAATACCATTTAGTGTTTTCACTTCTGTAAACGGCTCTTCCGTGTGTTCCGGTCGGAAGTGAATAACGTTTTTTGTTACCCAATCCCACTTATAACGTGATCTTTGTTTGACCTTCATTAGAATGCATGACATTTGATTATAAACCTTAGCTTAAAATACTAAGAAGATCCCGTTTAGAAGAGATAGCCTTCGGAATATCTCTTATGAAGGAAGTAATTGAAAAAAGCCTTAATAGTATCGGTGCATAAGGTTTTTTCTCAATTACGTACTTCCTTCCTCATCAGTTTAATTTGGATCTTATACCTATGGAGTAAGGTTACAAAATGCGTAATTGAAAAAGCCTTCAAGATTGCGTTTTTGATTGAACCTTGTGTAAACGCAATACGATTAAATATCGTTTGATATCGTATATGCTAACATTATGGTACTGCTCGCCGGTTGGCTCCCGCGGCTACGGCCACGGCCACGCATGCGCCCGATTCAACGCAAGCGAATTACAACCCCCTATTGTTTCGCATAAAACTTAAATTATCACTATTCGCTACAAACGCGCGGGCGTTCTTGCTGCAACCGAATATGTACTTAACAGTGTTGTGATACGGCTCAATTTGTTTGCAGTTCGCGACCAACGTGTGGGCATACTGAAGCCTCAAGGTTCTCTGGAGCGGGCTCGGGAGGAGCGCGCGTTGGCGACAACGGATGAACAGGTGAGTTCCCGCGGGTGCCGCGCCGGTCTACCATCATTCGCCAGTCATGCCAGGCCGTCTTAGAGGGTTAAACCTCTCTGAGGACTTTGCTGAATTTGCGCGGGCGAGTTACTTGCGCCGCCTTAGACAGATGTCAGAGACTCCGAACGATACGTACCGGCTGTCGCGCTACTTTCTGCATATATATCTAATTCTGTTGTTTATAATCGGTTAGTTATATATACTTTCTGCATATATATCTAATTCTGTTGTTTATAATTCGTTATTTGTTCGTTTTCTTTTTTTCACTAGCTTGATTTTTTTTGTGGACAGCTTAGAGGTCTTTTTAAAGTGATTGCAAGTGATCAGTTGGTAGATATTTACAGTAGTTTCAAAATTAAAGTTTTTGTGATTTTATTTTTCCTTTTGGGTTCCACTATGGGTTGGTTTTTTTTAAAGAATTTGATAGTAGAGTGTTTCAATGGAGCAAATTTTTATATTTTGTATTTATTTATGAATATACTTCTTTATAAACTTCGACCACGTAAGTACTTTATGAAAATGTTGTATGTTCTATGCCCCTTCGTATTATATTAGATTTTGTTTACTTCTCATATATCTGAGCCTGGCGAAAAATGTTTGAGCAAATGCGAAATTTAAAAGTTTCCGATAAATGTTAATTATTATTTCATTTTGCTAACGCGAATCAAATTCTGGCAAGTATTTAAATAATGGTTAGCACAGGTCCTAAAAGTAACTATACTTATTTAAAAAACTAACTGAAAATTACAATGAAAACTTAACCGTATTAAATTGGTCACCACAGCAAATACGAAGTTTTTTTATTAACAATTAATAATTTTTATTATGAAACATTTCACCTGAATTATAGAAATAGAAATAGAAAAGCTTTATTCATTGTAGTAATTACACTAATAATTTTGTACCACTAATTAGTGAAGGAAAATTTCTGAGACATTTAATCATTTTAAATGTAAAGTTACTAAAAGAAACGTTAGCATATGTATATATTATTTTTGATTACCTCAATGTTTTTAAAACATTATAGTTTTAATATATGTAAAAGAATACAAATAAAAAACGAAATTAGATCCCCCAGATCGGAACCTTATCGTTAACTATGTTAAAATTCTCTTTAGTTTCTGACATGTTTGCGCCATATTTACTTATTATTCTAAATTCATTAGTTTTATGTTCGCTAATAACAAGAAGTATTAATAAGAATGACTAATAGTAAACGATAGCTAAGAAACATGCTCAATATTTTTGTAACTAACTCGTAAATTAAATTTAAAAGAAACTTTCACTTAGGACAGTTACGAGCCCGTAAATTTATTTAGTTTAATGATGTACATTGCGGCTCGGCAATTTTTCAAAAGACCATTTTAGGTAGGTACAAACAAGTGTAAATAAAAAAAATCGTTCGGTTTATTCATTTTTTGAGCTAATATATTTTATGTGACCGTGAATTTCTATTCTAATTTTATTTAAAAATATATTTGTTTGATCCGAAACTCACGCCTGTACGCTCAAAAGGGGTGGGCAGAGCGGAACGGCGTACGAGCCCAATTCCAACGAAAAACCGCAAATCGATGTACAGTTTAGCCATTTGGCACACGCATACTAGAGGTCGACAAAATTTTTGACCCGCAGTTTTTAAAAACATTTCCCGTAGGAGGGAAACGCCGAGTCATTATTTATTCTATATGTAAGAAATGTTTTTTCGGAACTCTACCGTGTGTGGTTTTATATGAAAGGGCTTTTTGAGGTGAACCTAAAAATATAACACATGATTACAACTCAAAAAAAAACAACTTATTTTTCGCTTGCGTAAAAATAGTTCAAATAATGATGTAACGTAAATCGGATCAAATAGCTCTGATATCCAATATGAGTAGGTACATGTAAATTGCTGAGCACTTTATTTTCATTTATAAGTCGTTTAGCCGGTTTGCCGGCCCCTTCTGGTTCTCGGTCGTTACGTAATGAAACTACAATACAAAATAATACTTTACCTTACTCAGTAAAAAAAATACTGTCATTGCATAAATTCCTTTGACGGCTAAAGTTTCTGAAACTACCTATTCGCTTTATAATATTTCAATTGTCTTGTCCGCGCGACCACGCAATTTAAGCTGTGCGGATGTTTGTTAAAGTTAGTGAAAAAAATAGTGCGCGCCGTTTCTCTTTGAGGAAGGTAAATGTTGTAAAAATATATATATATATATATATATATATATATTACTTATGAGAGTTGTAGACGAGTCAAATTAATGTTATTTACTTAACTCGATCTATAAAATATTTATAAAAAGAATTTCGAATGTGATGGCCCGCTGACTATATTGCATTTCGTAAAATCATTTGTTTGCCGGCCGCCCTGTCGAGAAATAACTTGAAAGCCCTTATCATTATTTTATTATTTATTAATTTTTATATTACATTCGCTATTAAATTAATAGTACATTAATATAGAAGCCGGGAAACGAAGGATTGCATGCCAACGTTTCTCGCCGAGATTTGTATAGTGCTTTTCTCAAACATATGCAATGAAATGAAAAAATACACCACTCAAAAAACATATTTACAGGCGCCATGTTTGTCATAAAAAAATAAAAAAATTACTTCCCGGCCTGGGCCTTCAATTTTGTATGAAATGTTAGAGAAAAATTAATTCCATAACTAATACAAAGGACAATAGGCAAATTTGTATGGGCACTGTCCCCACCCACCAACAAAAACGAAACATGTCTCATTTACTAGATCTTGGCAACCTGATGGTTTTTTACTATGACGATGATCGCTCTATGTATAGGGTTTTCTTGGAAAATCGTATCTTTTAAATGTATTTTTTGCTTATTTCGTTGACAGTTACCGGAAGAAAGTTATAGAAACATTATGTTACTAGCAATAATATGTATATTTTTTATTCATCTGCAATACCTTATACTACTTAACAAAACAAAAAACTACAAAATATTTATGTTTAACAATAATTATTATACATAATAAAGATGTCGTTATCACCTCGATACTCGTGACCATCATAGCTTTACTGGAAGTGTCAACTAAATAAACATAATATACTATATAAAATAAAATACGGTTTTTCGAGAAAACCCCATACATAGGGTGATTGTCGTGTTTTAGTACCGTTTGGTAACCAACATTTTTTAACCAGCTACAGAATGGGAATCAAGATTCCCGGATCTTAGCCAGTTACGTATTGGGCCTGCGTCGTACCGTTTGGTAACTAGCTACAAAACAGGAATCTACAGGGTGTGGCCTGTAATAGGAGCAATAAATTTAAAGGACGCTGCTTTAGAGCATCTGCAGTAACCTCTGGTGTTCAAAAAAATTTATCTTTTTTCAATTGGGAGATTTTTTTATCTCCAAGTAATGGACCTTGGCACCCAGAAATTATAGCGCGGCAGTCAATGCTGATTTTGAGGTTGCTTCAAGTTATGACTCATAATCGTTGTCGCATTTTATGTTTAAAAGGATATTTTAGGGATTTATTTTTATACATTTTTAGTATTTTTTGTATAAATAGTTATAATTATCATTCCAGTATAGTAAATAAAACATATAAGCTAATTTTGAGAAAAATAATCCAAAAAAATATACCCTGTATATTTCCCTGTATGTAGCCGGTTACGTACTGGGCCAGAGTGGTACGGTTTGGTTACTAAGTTTTGTAACTGGCTACAAAGTGGGAATCCATAATTACCTGTTTGTAGCCGGCTACGTATTGAGCTTACATGGTATCGTTTGGTAACTCATTTTGTAATTGGCTACAGAACGGGAAAACAAAATTCCCCGTTTGTAGCCTGTTACGCATTGGGGAGGAGTTACCGGTTGGATTTTATTCTACTAAATCGAGACTAGAACGGTGTACAGTCGCCAACAAATATATCGGATCGGCCAAGGTGCTGAGAAATATTAGGACATGTGGTTACGAATCGGTAATGATCAAGTCCCATTTTGTAACCAATTATAACACGGGATTCTTTTTCCCGTTTCGAAGCTGGTTACCAAACGTGGTTTCGAATCGGTAATGGAAAAGTCCCAATTTGAAGCCAGTTACGAATTTGGATTATATTCCCATTTCGAAGCTGGTTACGAAATTTTGGCTACCTAACGGTACTAAAGGGATATTTTCGACAATTTAAGAATGTGGTTTAACTTAATTTTTTATCCTTTCTTCGATTTCCTCGGAATTAATCCTGCTTAGTAAAATTAAATGTTGTCAATTATAATGGATGGTGTGATGAGTGGTAACAGTTTCAGTTTTCGTTAAGCTGGAACTGTAAGAGTAAATTAGGTCAATGACGTGCAAGAAACCATTTTTATTCTCGGAAAATGTAGTCGTATTTTGCTTTCGGCAAAGAACGGCGTTTCAAAGGACGCGATATTTTTCATTGCACGCCCTTAAATTGCATCTAGTTTCAATCTTCCCTTGCGAGCTTTCGTGCTTTTCCACTTTATTTTATAGGTGAGGTTAAATATGAACTCGTGGAAAATGCACATTGCAAAGTGTCACTCTGTGAAATAGAATGAATACCTTACCCAACCCATCGCCCTACCTAAGGGATGGTATATTACTTCATTTTAACCATCATTTGAACTGTGTCCTTTAATATTGTATTGATTTAATAGGCTCAGGGAAAAACCAAAATCTAATAAGATATTTTTATTTTTTCTATCGAGAAAATGTTAAGTAGGCAGTAGTATCATGTTTCGTCTATAATCAGAGAAACAATCATATAGTGAAGAATCGTATATCTGAAAATCAAATTCCCCGTCTGGTCTGAACGGCATTTCTAAAAACGCGTACGCGATATACACAGGGTGAAACATTTAGATCGGTTAGTATGGGAAAGTCTGAAACGAAGATCTGTTCTTAGGAACCATGTCATCAAATTTAGTAACAAGGAAAACTGCATTCATACATTTAAAAAAAATCTTGTACTCAGCTCGGGAATCGAACCCGGAACCCTTTGTGGCTGAATAGAAGTTTTTTTGTAAATGTATGAATGCAGTTTCCCTTGTTACTAAAATCGATGACATGGTTCCTTAGAATAGATCTTAGTATGTCTTATAGTTTCAGACTTTCCCATACTGACCGATCTAAATGTTACAGCCTGTATATTGAAATATATTACGTGGCATGGCCTTAATAAAATAGAGCGCTCGTGGCCCAGCGGCACCCGCCTACCGCGTCGCATATCGCAGGTTAAGCAATGTGGGCGCAGGTCAGTTCTTGGATGGGTGACCGCTTTGAGTGGTTACTAACTGAGCGCTCTCGTGCTTTGGAAGGCACGTTAAGCCGTTGATCCCGGCTGCTGTCTACGAAAGCAGTCGTTAAGCCAAGTTAGAGGCCTTCGGGCGGCTTGAGAACTTCTAACAGTCAAGTTGCCCACTCACTTGACAAAGGGGGTCGAAGTTGCACCACGTCCGTAGGGAGAGTACCCTCCGTTACCCTACACGTGACCTCTGGGTGATGCTAAAAGTACAACAAAAACTGGCAACCGTACTTGTCTTCTCGAAGATCTCACGGTTCGTAAATAAATGCCATACGATTAAATAAATAAAATAGTCACAAAGCATTGTTTCACCTTTACGAGTAACTTTTAGTTAAACGAATAGAGCTATAAACTCGAGTTTACATATATATACATGTAACGATATTTGAAAGCGACGTCACAATAACTCGATATTGCATGCTCAAAAGGAGGTATTACGTGAGTAACTCTTAGAACAAGACCAGCCCTCTAGGGCTGAGCCACAGTGTACCTAATTTATACAGTGAGATCGCCTTTGATGTTGACATAAAAGACGAACGCGTCGCGCACGCTGAAATAAGCCAGGGTTGTCACATGAGACAAAACTAGTAGCTCGTCTGCTGTAGACCTTAAATTTTTTTTTAGTTTCAAAATTCCAAAATCTTTAAAAATTGGCTCCCCTGAAAATTCTATGTAAAATTATCGAATTCGCTCACAAAATTTAACGATAATTGATTGAGAAATGCGACCTTTAGAGGAGAACAACTGGTAATCCGGACATACGAAATCATTTTCTTTTCACTCGGTCGATAAAAATACATTTGCACTTCTAAACAGAAGAGACACGAAGAAGTGGAAAAAATCAAAACAATATAACAAGACGCGCGTTGTCAACAGCGGCCACTTGGCATCAGCGCAGCGCAGCGCGCGCGCCGCGTAGTTCACGCTTCGGTTTTTTCAAATAACATGCAGTGTGCTAACTTAAAATAAAACATGTCTGTATTAATTATTAACAACAGTAATTATTGGTTAACGCCTTTTAAAATCGTTTTTATGCAAAACTTCGCGACTTTTTTGCAGAACTTACTCGCGAGCCCAAGGCCATCCCTTCAACTTAAGTACCGAGGTGCCCAACAACGCGGTTTATTCAACTCGGTTCGGCTTGCTTCCCGTCTCACGCCGCTACCCCTTTTTTGCGTTGGGAAAATACATTGACGTATCCCACCCGGTAAAGATCTGGGTATGACGGATTATCCGAATAGACCGTACTACCGCCTAAAAACCCAACGATTACCGACTACGCCTTTAGTGGGACGCCGCAGTATCGCAAATAGCACTCTACTGCGACACCCCGCTACCCCTGCAAGAATTCCCCGAAATTCACAGTCTTAACACCACTGTTTGAATTATATACACTGTGGTACAGCGGATCAGGGGCCAGGTCGGCCTTAATAAAACTGGAGCTGTCATTCTTAGCCAAATCATTAAGAATACATATAACCATTTTTCACTGCATTGATTGTTTCAAGATTGGCGTAATAAGTGCCTTTTTTTGAGATTTTAATTCTGTTTTGAATTATCTGCCTCAATGCAACGTCTGTTTTGCTAATTTGGACTTAATGAGGTTTAAAAGGGCCATCTAATAAAATAACTTATAAATTGACTTCAAACCAGTATGCAAATAAATAATATGCATTGAATCTTATAGGGAAATAAGTGGAGCACATTTTTCAACTAGGGAACATTTTTTTTCTATAAATTAATACATAAATGTCGCGGATTAATTTCTGAAAAATCGAACAAAGATTGCTAACATTTTACACAGTTAAAACATTATTTTATAAAAAATAAAAATACAAAAATATACTGTAGGACATTGCTCTATTCAATTAATTCGAAAACTATATACGTAATATTAGTAAATTTTACCAAAATCATCACTTAAAGTTACTCTTAAACTCGCAATAAATAATATTTCAAACGTATCTCATAATAGCTTGGCTGAAACACTTAAGCCAGCTCTCGACATCCAATATGTATAGCGGCATTTACACATAATTGTATCTTGTTTTGTGATTTTGGGAGTTATCACTTCCAACAAACAATCAAAATCAACACTATCCATTCAGTGATATTTTTTTAAATTCTCTGGATAAATATCTCGTAATCCACTTAACAATGGTAAATGATTATGAGATGACATTCGATGATTATGAGATACATAGAAGATGGTTTTTGATAAACTGCCCTCTTATTCTCAAACTGACTGGTCATCACCTGTCACCTCACCCATTTTTATATGGAAACTTTGACAGCTTCCATATAAAAACGGGTGAGGTGACAGGTCAGGACGAGTCAGGTTGTGAATAACACCTCTGTCCATATTAAAAACCGGCACAATGAAGGGTTCCGTACCTACTACTCCAAATTTGAAATTACTATCCTGTACTTGGAATGAAAAAGATATCTTCATAGGAACCTTACATCATTTTGTTTGAGATTTTTTCATTTTTCATTGATTATTGATTACATAAAAACCGGACTTCTTACAGGTTTTTGTGTAACATGTAGGTTAAGAAGTATTTACTGCATTTTTTTCGTTTTTTTTATTAAATAACTTTGTAATATAAAATAAAATTAAAAATATTGTTTTTATTTCAACTGACTCAAATACAAAACAGAAACATATTTTAACCTACATTTTCTTAAAGTCAGTTTTACAAAATCTCAAAAGTATTGCTTCCCCGCGTACTCCTTCATCGTTGGCCCGAAAGGAGCCGAGCTTGCACATTGTATGTAGTAAGACCGACGTATCTAGTATCTATAATAGTTTATGCTATCTACGAAACCCTAAAAGGGGTGAAACATCAGCTAATTGTACCGGTTAAACTAGGGTATCTAAAACTTTTGTTACTTTTTACGTATAACTACGTAAAATTTTACGTACTACTCGTACTTCCAATTGAGACGGTATAACTGTTGACGACCTGTTTAGCCTAGTTGGTAGTGACTCTGCCTCCGAAGCTAGAGATCCCGGGTTCGAATCCCGGCCAGGTCATTTATTTGTGCATTTTTCACGGATATTTGTTCTTGGGTCTTGGATGTTTTCTATGCATTTAAGTACGTATTTATCTATATAAGTATGTATATCGTCGCCTAGTACCCATAGTACAAGCTTTGCTTAGTTTGGGACTAGGTCGATTTGTGTAAGATTGTCCCCCAATATTATTATTATTATATTTTTTACAGACAAATCCACTAAAACTCGTCATAATCGTATGCATGGATAGGAGTCGAACGACGCTTCAACACACCATTTTCTATTTATCTGTCAATTGTAACATCTTGCATGTTTAAGATAACGTTTTGATTGTGTTGGTTTGTAAATCTATTGACATGTGACTTGTTTATCTATAAATACTATACTAATTCATTTTGTTGGCAGGCCTCAGAAGAATGCGGAACCTTCAGAGGCGAATGGAGATGCGACGATAAGCGGGAGGCGCGGCGGCCGCGCGTTAATATTGCCATGGCTGCTATTCTGCGAAAGCAGGAGGAGTCATGCAAGCAAGTTAGTAACAACCGTCTTCGTTTTCACCAGCCACCAGGGGATTCACCATAATCGTCACGCTTGACATGCGGGTTGATAAGCCAACATCATGTCACAATCATAATCACGTCGTATTTCATCTTATCAATAGCATCATTAGGACTCACGCGCACGTTAATTCTTGGTTCAGCATTCGTGAAAGCAATTAAATATCTGTTGTTTAAGAAAAATAACCACTCGCTACATCCACAAAACATGTTTCGTGTACTCCAATTTTGACTCATATTTTGAAATTTGCGTAATGGACATTACACGAGGATGAAGACTCTGTAAATATCCAGAAACATTAAGAATTTCATGCTCGTCCACCACTACGATCAAGTTTACATGAAGAATCACTACTTACTATACAGGGTGGAATAATATTGATCGTTCAAATTTTCACAGTGGATTCTTTAGCGAAAAATAAAAAGTACGTGCTTTTTTTCTTTTAGTATCTTTCAATACTAAAATATTGTGACAGAGCAGCTGAAAGATATCCTAAAAAACCATGCGTTTGTGGATACCGCGGTGGCGCCGCCCATACGTTGAGTCGCCGAGACAAACTTACGCTAAGCTAGTAAAAAAAATCTAAGTGGAAAATTTTCCTTCATTCACGAGGTACTCCTGGTTCGTAAGCATTGTTGTATCTCACGTTCGTGATCGCGCGTCTTTACGAGAGATGCAACACGGAAGTGCACGACCGATCAAGCGGAGATGCGCGTGCGACTAATTTGCAATTTTGGTCGACATAAGATAGGTAGCGCGCCCGTCCCCCCGCACCGCTAACACCGAACGGCATTCAGCTCCCGATTATCCACACGTTACTAATTATTTATTCGGACAGCACATTTTATTGTGAAAATTTTACCTATTTTTTTCTCAGAAATGGCATTTTTTATTGATACTGGTACGGATACTGATAATGCCTGGGAAAAATTTGAACGGTCAATACAGTTTCATCCTATAGATGGAAGCTTAATAATACGTCCTGTAACGTGTCGCTTTCCAAAACAAATTTTTCGGGAATTCTTTCTCAGGCGCTCAGGAGGCTGAGGGTTTGGAAATTATCAGTAATTAAACATTAATTACATAATGACTCATTAAACTTCTCAAAATTGTCCTGTATTAAATAGTTCATGTGTTAGTAGTCGTATATTTTTTTGTCCACAGGTTAAGTTCAAGACTCCTCCTCCTCTTGCAGAAGAAGCAGACACCAAACTTAACGCTGCCGCCGCCGACGCTTCCCTCTTAGATCGCCCTAAGCCTTCGATGTCTAAACCCCTTAAGTCCCTCTCTCAAATTCCCGTAGGAAGGAAGACAGGCGGCATACTCGCTTTAAAAGACAAGTCAGGGTATCCACATCTTGTAGATATCCCTCCGGACACCACTAAACGGAAGGAAGAAAAACCGCCTGAAAAAGATCCAAAAGTCATCCAGCCACCGTCTCCAAAGACCCAAGGTAAATGGACCCAGCAATCCGTCGATCAGACTCGTGCTAGCCAGCGGAACTACGGTTTACAGAGTGCCGGCGTCAGCTACAATCCTAATTACTCATCGCCGCAGTCAGGGAACATGAACATACGCTTGCCTGTAGTAAATCCCAAGGAAATCGATGTTCGTTCTGCGGCGCTGCAGAAGCAAAACTCCCGTGCGGAGTATTCACAACGCGCCCCGGGCTACATGAGCAGCGATAAGAAACAGTTCCTCAATAATCTGCCGCCCCGCTTTGCCAACCAGCGCTGGGCACATGAGAATGAAGAGAACAAGTTCAGAAATGACGAGTTCAGGATACAGAGTCTGAACCCTACCTTGAATACAAACATGTTCAACACGCCGCCCCCCAACTGGCTGGGCATGCCGCCGCCTCTCCCGCAGCTCCCAGCCCAACTGGCTTCTCTACAATCCCCGCTGACATCTCTTTCTCAAATGGGAATAGGAAGTCAGCGACAGACGCAACTCGGCCAAATGACGCATCCGCCGCCGGCGGCTCAAATCACACAGTACCCGCCGCCCCCTCTGCCAGATTTCATTCCACAATGGTGGAAGTCTAATGTGTCCTTCAACCCGCCGACATCAAACGCCAACTTGACACAACATTTCTACCCTCAAATAAGCGCGCCTGGCCCGTCATACAGCCAGATACCTCCATCTCAGACGCAGAACACGCCGGAGACTGCTCAAAGTTTCATGAGACCATCCGCTATTGGGCAGATGCCGACTCGCCACATGTCACCTCCGGGCTATAATACACTTGGATATGCATATCAAAATATCTTCGATCAATTCAGCAATCCTACATTACAACAGACCAGGAGTTTTCTCGAAGAGAACTACCCACCTTTGGACATAGGGAGGCACGTGCCGTTGGACCTCAGTTCTACGAGCACTACGATTCCGTTTGAGCCGGGATACGAAAGAGCGCTCGACAGGAAAGACGAGGCTCTGGAGTCTAATCCGAGCCCCCTTGACCTGTCCATGCCGCCGGAGGACCCCGTGTCAGTGGTAAGTTGAATTTGTTTAACTGTTATCCTAGTTTCACAATTCCAAGACAAAGACGTACTTTTTCATCAAGACTTTAGTATTACTTCACTACAGTACATACCTATCGAGTTTGAGTGGACTTTATTAATAATCAACCGGGGTTTATAATAATCAAGCAACTAGATTATACGCGTCCTGTATTCTGTACTCGTATAATCTAGTTGACATATCTGCGAATTGATCATTTTGCCTATGTTGAACTGACGGTTACCCCCAGAACCTATACCAATGTCGGTGAATCATTTTGTGTTATAATATAATATACATAGTAATTATATAAGATACGGATTTACTTTACTAACAAATAAACCTGAAAGAACAAAAATGCAAATAGAAATAAAAATGGTCATTTTTAATGGTATAATGTAAACTATGAATATCCGTCATGGTATCGAAATGAATGAATGAATCATTCATTTCGATATTATGACGGATAGCGTTGGATGAGTTGAGATATCGCTGCCTCTTTTTACTTTTATTTAATGTTAATTTACATCACACCTTGCCAAAAAGCGCGTTTTTCCGGACGCGCAGCGTGCGGAAAAACACACTTTTTGGCCAAGTGGTGGCGTAAAATTGTGTACAAAACACTGGTCGTAAAACAGAAAGCCCTCTCTCGCATATTTATGACCCTCGCCTGCGGCTCGGGCGTCAAAAATCTGCGATATCGGCCTTTCTTTGTTTTACAACCCTTGTATCGTAATGTACTATAACGCATCTCGGTAGTGTAATAGGGGCATTGTCCACGAGTATAGTAATTACGTATCGACAGGGTCGCGAGTCACCGGTCGAAGATCCAGGGACCTATTCGCTGTTCAGCGGGGCTCCCGGTGCGGTGACGTGGAGCAACGTGACCCAAACCCAACAGGTAGGTCAACGAAACCACTGTACTTTGACCCAGCTCACTTCTAACGTAAATTGGATGCAGTCGCGCTGATTCATTTGTGTGTATTTGTGTTGTATTGTATTGTCGTGCAAAGGAAATAATTGAATATAAATTTATTATTTTTAATCTACTTGCCAAAGCCGAAGACGATATTAGATTGGTTGGATCCTTGTCGGTAATTATGTATAGGGTGCTTGGGTATGGTAATACAAGAAAATGAGACAATTTTGATCTCCTGGCTTAGATTATAAATCATTTTCTGTTAGTCCTGTCCCTGACTGCAGTCATATGAGGAATTACGCGAATGAAGTTTTTTTTACCAGGTAAGTTTAGTATTTAGTAGTGTAGTATTAGTTCGTATTTAAGGTTTTGTTGAAGAACCCACCTGATATTATTCAGCTATAACGCCTTCAATTTTGAATAATAAAACATTTTTTTCTTCAGAAATATACCGAGTGGAATATCAGTATTACTCAATTGAAAGGTCTTCATAAGCTGATTCCAAAAATATAGCACAATATTGTCAGCCAATTGTTTAATTTAAAAATATATTTTAACACGCTGTCCAACGATAAACCACACGATGGATTTCGCTGCAAAAATAAAACATCCCCCTTTTTTACCCATTTTTTTTATTCTACCGTTTTGTCAGCGTGATTAATGTGCATACCTATGCCACAATACAACTTTCTAGGAGTTACTGAGCTAGGCCGCGAACTGACGGACGGACGGACAAGGTGAATAAGGGTTCCTTGTTAACGATGGTGACGTCATACCTGAAAAATGTGGGGTGTATGTCCACCCAAGTCCAAAACTCCTACTAAATTTTCCTGAAAACAACATTCTATATGAGAGTTTTCCTACAGGACTGTAGTCAGGTGCTGGATTATATATAGAGCAGTTGCTACGAGTACATGTCAATATATAATGGATGGTTATATAGCAAATGACGATGGAGGTTGCTAACTACGTAATAACAGTCAATTTATCCTCATTGAATACGAAACATAAAATTATAGGTATCGTTAGAAAACGTAACGACTTTAACTAGCATGCCCATATCTCGCCTATTTAAAATTGTAAGTGCATCCTTGCTTACACACTTTGCTCCATTGCATAAATGTCCATTACAGCTTATGAATGACGGTTTATACCAATGCACAATGCATCACTGCATTGTGGATGGCGAGAGGCCTAGGTGTCGAGATAATTATTAAATTAATTGGTGGTTATACAGCAAGACGAATCTCTCGCCACAATGCAGCTCGCAGAAAAAGCATCCCGAAATCCCCCTATCGATTCGATGAGATAAAGTGATGAATCGTAATTATTCTGCCATGAATTTGATGAGCATTTGTGCAATGCTGCTTATGCTTGTTCTGTTGTTGATGTGTAGGTATTTAAGTTCAATTACGTTAGGTTAAAAATATCTAGCTTTCTATTTTCTATAATGAGCATGATAAGATGTAATTGCGAAACGATACACATATATGGCTTGAATAGGTTTTTTAAATAAAGTTAGCGGGGCTGTTAAGAAACGGATTGCTTGACGAGAAAACGAGAGAAAATGAACAAACATCAACACCATGCGGAAACAGTCCGATTATTTTTCAGTCTTCATTTGTCAAAGCAAGCTACTAATTGGTCGCGTAGTCCAACCAGCATGAAAATGCAAACGTCCCATATTATAAAAGCCGACGAACGGGAAATCACAAGTTTGTATAACCCTTTCCAACGCGTTTTACATGCATGCTCTTAACGTAAAAGAGGCGTATATTACTCAGAGTTGCACGCTTCATAGGTGTATGTCCATGAGACAGCGTGGCAATTGCGGTCCTCGCAAAGGGTTTCATTCAATTGCACCATTCAGAATTACCATCGTGTTTCATGTGGAGTATTTACACAAACTGTAAGCTTGGCGACATGGACGATGAGATTGCATGGTGCATTTTCCTTATAACTACTTCCTGCAGACTTGCCGAGCGTGCAGAAAACATATAACAACATTTCAAGGACAACTGATTTCTTCGGAGGTAATAGGTTTTCTCAAATATGCTCGGAATTGGTCGTATTTTGTTTAAAAACGTACGTGCGAATTGCCTAATTTTTATCACCGTCTAGGTAAATTTAAATTGTTAACTCTGCCTAGGAATATAATAATCTTACCAAAACCCATTATTTACAGACAGATTTTAAGTGGCTAGTTACAATTTACTCTAAATACGTAGCTTATCTTATGAACCAATGTTATTTGCCGAAACACTAGTATTTAGTAAAATATATGCGTGTCAATATTTTCATAGCATCATCTCCCTGTCCTTATCCCGCTTATGCAGGGTCGGCGCATCATGTTTTCTTCCATTCCTCTCTATTATTTGTCACTTCAGCGCTTACTCCTTTCTTTCTCATATCCTCTCACACAATCCATCCATCGTGTTTTGGGCCTTCCAATCGCTCTTCGTCCTCCGACATTCAATATTTTCATAGCAAAGCTCGGTATTTTTGTTATTTCCCACATCCGTCGGAAGGCTCCGAAGGAAATCTTTAAAACCGGACCCGTAACATTCGGTGTAGGGCTTGCAGTCCCGGTACCGGTTTGTATGAAAATTCTCGGGAATTCCTGAGAACCAAAACTAGACTTGTGCATTTCCGCATTCAGCTTGCACTTTGCGTGAGGCGAGGTTCAATCCACGCCTCACCGTCCGATGTAAAATAGGCTTAAGCAAAATGCACTAAGTACTACTACTGTACTGGGCATTTTCACTTTAAGGAATACCTACATTTTGTTAATTGTCATTAGTATTAAAATTTTATTTGTGAGATTTTTTCACTCAATACATTAACGAAACTTACTTACTTTTAGTTGTCGCCAACTTGTAAAGAGATACTTTTGCTTTGCGTTTGCGTATTAGAGTGCTATTTTATAAATACTGCTGTTGTTGTTTTTACTTTTTTAAGATTAAGTTTTTTGTATTTCAGGGCCGCGGTAGTCCGAACGTTTAGAACGTTCCATATGATGGTGTTTTGTATAATTGTTTTTGAATACATTTTTTTTTTTTATATGTAGTTTTTTTTAACTCGCTAGATATAATGGAAGCACTGTCTGATGTAACTCGATTCTTGTAATTGCTGTAATATCGCTAATTGAAAATAAATAATAGCGGACATGGACTTTTGGACATATAGGATTTTTTTTGTACAACCTTGAACAAAAGTATTGACCGCCCCTATTTTCCGTTGTAACTCATAAATAAACTATTATTTTTAATAACTAAAATATATATGTAATAAATACCCATAAATAAAAAAAAAATACTAAATGTATGTACACATTGACGTAAAATATACTAAGGTATATAAATATCTAGAGATATCATTTTGAAATAGCTATTTATCCTAGAAAATTGAAGGCTAAAAATAATCGCGTTTGCAAAAAAATAACCAATTGCATTTTTTTGCGTGCAATTATCTTAAACGTCGATTGTTTTTGGATAAAGCATAAGATATAAAATACTTGCTTCAAAGTTTGACTTGAATATAAAAAACGCGGGAGTGGTTAATAATTTTGGCCAATGGCTGTAGGATTAGAATCCTCTTTAAGTCACATTAGGCAATAGCTTTACTAACTCTACGCATCCACATCCACTTAAAAAAACCCAATAAATTTAGATCCGATTCATTTTACCCGCTTTCATACTTCTTAGGCTTCTACTATGCCCATTGTCCAAAATGGCACGTTTCTCGAGTCAGGCTCTGATTATTAGATGATATTGATAAGCGGCGTTCGGATTAATCATCGCAAAACAATTACAAATCAGAAATGGAAGTGGAGGTAATAGAGCATTATATTTATAACTGCAAGCCAAAATTGGCCAAGAGTTTACAATGGTTTTTCCATCAACATTTTCTTAACCCTTAAGCAGGCACCACCACTAATATAGAAGGCTTTACCTAAAATGAAATATATGTACGGACTATAGATTACGAGAAATAAGATCGGTTCTTGACAGTTTCATCATACGTCGTAATCTAATTAAAACCCTAAATCGCAGATCTAAGATGGAAATTCTATTGACACAAGTGTGTTCGCAAAATCGCCTATGCCTTCATAAGGGTTACAATTAACGTTTGATCCTACTTTATCTTTACTTTATACTCACAATTGTTTTTATTGTAAAAAAATATTTGCAGGAATTTTTATTTTTAAAATATTAATGCATGCTGTGTTTACCTATAAGTATATGTTACACTTAACTTATAACCATTGTTGCATGAAACTATACGTATTTATACTAGTGTATACAATTTTTGGTAAATCAAATAAATAAATAAAAAAGTATATTGATCAAAAGTAGGCTTGTACAGGTGTAAGTAGCCTCGGACTTATCTTTACTAAGATATAGTACATAAAACAGGTCATGGATAAAACTAAATGGTCTGATTTTATTATAACTATAATAGATAATCAAATATATTTATAACAGTTACAAAACTTTCATACATTTTACTCGAAAATTCTCCTTGCGTTCAAGATCCACGTGTAGACCTTTTTTAATACCATCATAATCATCATACTTAAAATATTAAGAATACGACTAATACTTTTAATTATTTTAGTTCTATGCTGCAAAATTATTAAATCTAGTTAGTTAGTAGTCTATATGAAATGCTGCAGGAACGTCACTGTGACAAAACTATGCCAAAACGCAATTAAAATAGTTCAAATGCTATGTGTCGACTCTATTGCATCTCGTTCTATTCCCGTATTTGTTTTGCGCGAACTCTGTTTACTAGTAAGTTATACTAGAGGGTCTGTAAGATGTAGACGTCGCATTTATTTTTATTTCAAAAACTGATTCGACAAGAAAGTTATATAAAAAAAATCAAACCTGCTCACAAAATTTCACAAGAATCAGTTGAGAAATGCGACCTATAGAGGAGAACAGCCGGAAATCGGGAAATCGTCAAGTAAATCGGAAACCATTTTTGCTGAAGCTAAAACGGCGAATTTCGTTACACTCAGTCAATTAATGAATCTCATAATAAATCTGCCTCCACTCAAATTTTAATCAGTTTTACTGTATTAACTTGTTCATAAAAAAGAATAGAACCGATAATAATAGCGCTATTCCTACATGTCACAGCACGAGTTTTTAACACGGAGAGACATCTGTTGAACAAGGAATTAAAAAAGTAAACGGCATTAAAATACAGTGAACCAAAAATGGTGTCCATTCGAAAAACATTATTCCGGATTTTCAGTTAGTAGTTTGTACCTCGTACATGCGGCGGTAGAAGTAGCTATACGTACGAGGAAGTCAAAATGATCTCATCATGTCAGCCGAAAGACGTCCACTGCTGGACATAGGCCTCCCCCAAAGACTTCCACAATGACCGGTCCTGCGCCACCCGCATCCAGGGTGTCCACCCGCGACCTTCACCAGGTCATCGGTCCACCGTGTGGGGGGCCTGCCCACGCTACGCCTTCCGGTACGTGGTCGCCACTCGAGAACCTTTCCGCCCCAACGGCCATCAGTTCTACGTGCTATGTGCCCCGCCCACTGCCACTTAAGTTCTACACCACCCAACATGATCTACACCACCCGTATTATAAGGCAACAAAGGCTTGTTTAAAATGTAGTTCCAAGGTCTTTCCTCTGGGTTGGAAAGTCAGGGGCAGTGACTACCCTACATCGAATCTTGGGAATAAAGCTTACCTACCTAAGCTCTAGAATACAACCAGAAAACGCGATGAAGATGTTGTGTAAATCATTTTGAGCTTTTCGTCCGCATAGCTATTTCTGCTTCTGAAGGTCGGCGTCACACTTCCAGTTGTAGCAGTAGTTGCTGTAGCATCGAGCGGTAGCTAAGTATTGTGCTTGGTAAGTTAAGTAGTTTTACAGTTGTTTCATCTTTAAATATGTTATTCCACTTATTTGTTACCACGGAAATAAAACAGTTTCTAGAGAGCGTAAAATACGTGAGATGTTTAAGAGGGGGGAGGGCGTCGAACCAAATCTCACCTAATCTCATGTTGGGGAGAGTCCCCTCGAGCTTAATATCAAGTTTGTTTTCTCGCAATAATTTGTAAAGTTGCAAGAGATCTGTGTTATTTTCTTTTACAGAATGTAGTCGTTCCTATTTTATTATTTGTTTTTTTTTTCGATTTTGTTTTCGTTTACTGACCTACGTTCTTATTAGTCTTATTTAAATACTAATCTATGACGTAAAGGTTGCGTTTTTAAATAAATCTAACGTAATAAAGTGCTGATTTACAGAAGAAATATGCGTTTAGAAAAACCTCAGATGAGATTAAAGGTGGGATGGAAGGTGTCGAGTCAAACAAATCTCACGACATCTCGCCAAGGGGAAGTCGAAAGTCACAAAAAAACAATTGACTTAAATAATAGTCCCTTACCATTTAAGGTGCCGGGAGATTTCTCCCCAGTGGTAACAAATTGGTGACTACCGCCCAGCTAGCACGATAGGTTATATACCGTCACGTTCATGGCCGAATTGTACTAAATCGTCACACAATACGATGGTATCGTAAAGCTAGCTGGGCAGGTGGGGATTAGGATTAGAGATGCGCCGAATATTCGGCAATTATTCGGTATACGGCATATTCGGCGTATTTTTTAATGTTCGGTATTCGGCCGAATTGTTCTGTTCAACTGCCGAATATTTACCGAACAGTTTTAGAGGTATTTATCTACTTACAACTTGCAAAAATGTAATTCAATCACTGCCTTGTCAAATTATCATTCTTTACGGATTATTATTCAGCTTTAACGTACTTTATTGTCCATAGTCTTACTTTAAAATGGACAAAATTGTTAGGTAACCATTGAATTAGTCTGTTTTAGAACAGCTGATAAAGGCAATTTCTTGAACCGAATAATTCGGCCGAATATTCGGTTCGGCAAGAGATGGACCGAGTATTCATTCGGCCGAATGTTCGTATTCGGTGAAACCCATATTCGGTGCATCTCTAATTTGGAGTATCCTAAAACTCAATCCATTAATTAATTCAACGCGAAGAATGCATGGTGTAGCTGTGAGTTGTCATGCTGTCATGCTTGAAAGTGTTAAGTTCTGAAGTTGAACATTGCTCCAACATTGCTGTTATCTACCAATATTTATCATGGTACTGGCTCAGCATCATCATATCAGCCGAAAGGGTCACCGGAACCTCGGGGCCGTGGCTTAGTTGTATTCATGGGGGGTCATTTGGCGATCGCAGTATTTCCCATCGTACTCGAGGGATGCTGTTGCTCTCAGGGAATGAGGACGTTCCCAGTTCATTTTCTTGGCCAGGCTAGGTGGACTTGTAACTTGCAGTAATTCTGCTTCACGTTACACCTGATGATTGAATATAGTCAAGAGCAAATAGAATGGGTACATTTTGTATCGAATTTCCTCCCAAAATGATTCATTTTATTTGCTTTTGAGTGTATACATGCATTGTAGAGGAGCGACTCGTGCTGAGCAGCGGGCGATTACAAGGTGAGCATTTTGCCTGTGTAAAGAAATCCGGGTTCGATTCCCGGATTGTCTCTTCATGATGACAGGTCGAATTTTTAATTCAAGAAACATCATTACATCAGCTTACATCTCCTTATAAAGATCAGTCTCTTAGGTATGTCAATGACGTGAGATATAAAACACCGCGCCCCATTATGTGTATGTTCGGTAATTAAAACATTGTTTCATTTATTTCGTTGTAAATTCACGGTTGTTATTGATACTTCTGATACAATGATCAAAGCACACAGACTACGCTAAGTGTTCATTCTGTCCATAGACCGGAGTGACGTCCAATGTCATAGACATGTAACTACGTTCACACTCACAAGGACTATCAAGTGTGCAAGACATCAGTGACCATGTTTCTCAAATTTTACAAGCATTGTTATTTCCTGGCAATAATGTATAAACTATGGTGATGCGCAAAGTGAACGAATCCATAAGCCGACTCGCACTATGGGTATTTTTTCTTGTGTTTTGAGATTCGTATTGATGGGTTCTGTGTTAACATGTTTATGGCGTTGGCCGCAGGGCTCCTCCGATTGGATGATCCCTGATTGGGCGCCATGGGAACCATTCATGCATCACCCACCTCGTAAGTATTAGTAGTTTGGGCGTTTTCACTTAAAATGCCATTTTAATTTGATTTTTTTTTAAATATGTCGTTTCTGATATTCAATAAAACGTCTACTATTTTTTGACTGTTTATGCAAAATGTATGAAAAAACGTCACCTAGGGAGTGGAAAAAAACAAGCCCCATTTTTTTCTTTTTAGAGCATGAGTGATTAATTAATCACTATTGAAACGCACAAAGCGCGGCGCAGCGTCTTTGCGGGGCGGAGGCGGTTTTACCGTAAAGCGAAAGCGGACTGGGGCACGTCGCACCGAAAAACCGCGCGGGATAGCGGAGCGGAGGCGGCGAGTGTTGCATGTGAGGCAGTACTCGACACTATTGTTAAATGAGAAAAAGACCAAATGTATCAAGTTTGTCACGACTAACGTTAAGCACAATCCAACAAGTGTCATTGTGAAAGATGAGGAATTGGAACTAGTGGATAGTACAGTTTTTCTTGGATTAACATTAGATTCCAAACTCCAATGGGGTCCCCATATTGCTAATCTCTCGAATAGACTGAGTTCTGTAGCTTTTGCCGTGAGCAAGATCCGCCAACTGACAGACGTGAAGACAGCTCGATTAGTATATTTTAGTTACTTCCACAGTATTATGTCGTATGGTATTTTACTATGGGGCAGTGCTTCAGATATTAATACTATTTTTGTTCTGCAGAAGAGGGCTATTCGAGCAATATATAAAATGAACCATAGAGACTCACTTAGAGATAAGTTCAAGAACATTAATGTAATGACATTGCATTGTCAATAATACATCTATGATAATATTGTGTATGTACATAAAAACATTGTAAATTTCAGGAAGAACTGTGACATACATAATATTAATACTCGAAATAAACACAAACTCGCGGTGCCCACCACTCGCCTCCAGAAAATTAGAAAATCATTAATGGGTAATGGTGTGAAGTTTTATAATAAGCTTCCAAGAAACGTAACTGAATTATCTATTAATAAATTTAAAAATTATGTAAAGCGTCAACTCATATCGAAAGCATATTATAGCACACATGACTACATGAATGATAAAACACCGTGGGATTAATTGTGACTGAAATATTAATGAATTAATCATTATGGCATTAGATAT